>CM021782.1:6635163-6769655 GCA_011076525.1 Nettapus auritus | reverse complement strand
AGGTCAAAGAAGGTCAAAGAAGGTCAAAGAAGGTCAAAGAAGGTCAAGAGTCTGAGCCAAGAATACTGGCCAACATTAGAAAAAAAAAAAGCAGGCCAAAGCAGAGCAGAGAAAGGAAAACATCACAAAACCTCACAGCTTACCAAAAGAGAAAAAAAACAGAGCAGGGAAGAACAGATTTATTTCTATTTTAGTGTTCATTGGCAGGTGTTACATAGAAATAATTACACTTCTTAAAAGATGCTGTTATCCTAATGACTCACTGCATGACGGGTTTGCCTAACCCTGTGAGGGTTACCTGGTAGACTTTCCTCCTTAGCTCTCTTAAGATCTGCCATTATCAGTGTGCTCCAGAGCTACCCTAGTTTTGTCCAACTAGACCAGTTATTCTAATAACTTATGTCACATGCCTATCTTACCCTGTGCATCACTGCAGCTAGAGCAAAATACCACAAGACACTTTCCCGTATTTCTTTCTCATCCTTCTCATCTTCCAGTTATTCTCTTCCTCAGTTACATAAATATTTATTATAAATAACTTCCTCGGTTATTTAAACCTACGTTAGGTAGAGCTTGCTTTTAATTGACTGAGGTCAGCACCGATCTGCCAAGCACAAAAAAAGCAAGGCTCTTCAGGTTCACCCTGCTTCCTAACCACAAGGGAGCAAAATCCACTCTTAAGCCTATTGCTAGTAAGCAGTGATGACTGCACACACAAACAGGTCTTCTTCCTCACTGCTCAGATGAGCAGAGGGCAGAGAGACCTTGTGTTCCCTACACACATCTAGAGAACAGGCAACGTGGAGTTCTCAAAAGGGAAATGCAAAGCTTTAGTCTCATTGTTCATGTGTGTGATTAGAGCATCTGAACTATTTTGCAATACAAGCTTCATTGTATTCATCTTAAGACACACATTGCTTTAACACCCAGCCAAACCCACCCAGCGCTCCTCTTTCCTACACCACAAATACTCCCCAACTTTCAGATTTCCTTTTTTTTAAATGAATTCTTTCCAGACAAAAGGCTCCACAACATTAGGAGTGAATTTGGCTCCTTGTGAAAAAACAAACTCTGATTACAAAGAAAATAAAGCTTTGCAGTACGTTAGAAAAAAATTGAAGAAAAGCTGTATTAAGAAAAGAGCTACTAGTGACAAATCAAAAAAGCCACTCAGTTCTGCCCCAGCTCGGTCTGGGCTGTGCCTCAAATACACATGAGGAAGCAAAGGGCGTTCAGGACCTTCCTGGAGCTGTAGCTCCCTTCAGCCCCTCAGCCCCCAGCTCTGCAGAAGCATCCAGCAGCCACTTTTGCTGCTGCAGTAATTCCTTAAAACAGCACTACACAATATTTTTTCCCCTATCTTTAAAGCCTTCTTTTACGTGACCTAGAACAATAAACTTCTTACAGTAGTCTGTAATATCCTCCTGCCTCTAGCACAACCAGGGAAGGCAAAGCCAACCTTCCCCTCTGCTGCCCAATCACACCCTTCCTAAAGGGATATAAACACACAGACTGCAGAGCAAATAAACCAGATATCTTTCATTAAAGCCCTACTCAGAAAGGTCCCCTTGGTTCGAGAAAAATCAAGGGCTAAGTAGAAAGTCATAATTACAATATAAAAAAATCAAGCTTTGGAGGCTGCAGACAGCTGGAATTGGAACAAACACCACCCTCCAGCCTCACAGTCGCTTTACCCCCAGGAAATGGGAGTCTCACAATTATATCTCAGTCTTTCAGCAATCTAGCATCAAGAAGCAAGAAACAGAGCAATGCAACAGAAACACGCTCGGGTAAATCCCTAAGCCCAATTACAATAGTGACAATACAGCGTCTGGAGGATTTCCCATATATAAATGATGAACGCATTAACAACTCAAACAACGAGCATTGTTTAAACAAGATAACAACAAGGACTCCCTTTGGGGACAGCACAAATCATGAGCTGCTTTTCTCAAGTACATTCAAAATGCAATAACTTAACTTCCATCGAAGAAAGATAAACACTACAGCAGGATTAGCAACAGCCAGTACTTAGACACATGATGTGTTCCCAAATTAACATGATTAGCAGGAACAGGAAAGAGATCCTGAATACACTGCAGCAGGTTGAGCTGTGGATTCCTGCTGTAACTCCTCCTGTGACAGAAAGCCATTGCATCATAATCCCATTCATAAAACCACCAAGCATTACCTTGAAAATTGGATAAGATTTCTTCCTTCTCCAACTCCAACAGGAAGGTTGATTCAAAACTTCATTGCATCAATGGTTACAAGTTTCTCTTCTACCATAAATTTACCTGTGAACAACGACATGCAGAAACACTTCTGACTTCTGTCCCTGTACCAACATTGTCATCCTGCTTGGATACCATATTTCCTTTGCTTTATTTGTTCTGCTGGTTCAGTTTTACAAAAGGATGCCCAACACAGCAAAAGTCCACCTTGATCTCATGACACCAATGGTCCCTGCAACCCTTTGCGTAGATTAACCACTATCATTTCATTCCCTTGCCCAAATTCCAGATGTCAATACATAGATAGCATGGAGTAATCCGTTTTCCCTGACCTTAGCCAGAACCTAACCAGATTAAGCACTGTCGTATTACAGACAGCGTAGCCTAGTGATTTACTCTTTTTGCTAGGTTTAAATATCCTCACTTCACTACCTTCTGCTACAATACCGAGAGCAGCAGTTATGAAGCAGTCCAGCTACATCCACGGTATCCCTTAATGGAATTCCCTGACAACGCTGGCTTGGAATGGCACTACTCCACCTCTCCCTAAAAGAAGAACTGTTTAACAGCAGTCAAAGAGTAGAGGCCCTCTTTTATCAGTGCAATTCTTCTGAATTACCACCCCATAAAGATGCAATATTGAAAGACACTTTCAAGGCAGTAAGGCATTGTATACAAGCAAGCATAAAATACGTAGCAGAAGTCTGCAACAGTAACAAATATATAATGATTCATCCATCTATTTTCTACACAAATGAAAAATTGCAGCAATTAATTTTAATTGCAAGATACAAGAAAAGTATTAGTTAAAAGCATTAGAAGGTTGTTCACCTGTTTCTGATCTATTTTTCCATTATCCAAAGGGAAATTATTACACTTCATTTACAGCTTCTGATTTATATGTGCTGACATCATTAATATACAGAGATTACCTAAGATCTTTAAGGTCCCTTCCAGCCAATGCTTTTCTATGATCTTGACATTTGATTCGTTCTGCCATGCTGACTTCCAAACTGACATGGAAACTCCAGATCCCAGCCCACAAATTGAGGCTGCCCTCAGCCCCTACTTCTAGCCACTGCTTAAAACCTAGCAAGGCAAGTCTCCATGATGCAAAGTTAAAAGTTTTGGAAACAGGATGTCATTTACAGAAGGCAATGCTCCTAGAGCACACACCACACTCCAGTGCCAACAGGTTGCAAGCTGTCTGCAACTTGCAAGGACAATCCATCTGCTCTGGAGCACCGTTTCTCCCAGTCCCACGGACCCCTGGAAGCAGGCTACAGCACTTGCTCTGGCAGCAGCAGCCACCACCTGTATCTGAACATCCTCCTTCCAGTGCTCAGTATGAGACAAGACAGGCAATCACCTGTGCAGGTGCGTTGATGCCATAGGTGCATAAGCCTGATGAAGTGTCACAAGAATGCATAGACCAACACCAGGATTCTCTCTGAGAAGGATATTTCTTTTGCTGAGTTAGAAGAGAGGAGGGGAAGAGGGTTATACTAAATACTATTGATTTTTTTAAAAGTTGTTTGCAATATTAGTGTACTGTATGTGTAAACAGTATGCAAAGAGAACATATAGTCCCATTTCCATGTGTGAAAATATTTCTAGAATTTCAAAGTCAGACTGTACTTGTTATCTCAGGCATTAACTACCTCCTATTTACAGGCTCATTTGAAAGGGACAACCCTTAAAAATACTCAATTTTAATAAATGCATTACTGCCTATCTTTAAAAGGGCTTACATAAACAAATCAGATCTGCTTTTCACAATTTCATTCTAAACTAAGAGGCTAGTGCAAAGACTTTCAGTGGGAGTGTTGCTTTGGTAAAGATGGAAATAACCAACCACTTCTACAAATGAAAGATGCTGCTATTTCTCCTTAACACTTGCTTTGAAAAAGTAACTAAAAGACATAGCAGTGCTCTGTTCAGTGTTTGAAGACACTTGTAGTGATAAAATTAATGACATTATTTAGTTGTTTTACTAACCTGAATTTACACTCGCCCTGAAAATGCCAGTGTTTTCCCATGTGAGCTGCCCTTTTCAAAGGCTCTATCACTATTAGCTTGTTACAGTCGAGTGATTTCAAAGCCCTAACTTTTTGTTCCTGTCATATTTACTATTTTATAATCTTTTAAAGAAAAAGGAAAGGAAGTCTATAAAAGCCTATAAAGTGTTATTTACTCAAGAGGCGGTTGGTTTCTTTCAAGCAGTCACTACCTATCTTCCATACAAACACAAGTATAGGAAAACGTCATACAGTATTTCTGGAAAACGGTGTTTCTGTGAACAATAACCATCTTCAATAATATCACTTTTGTTATACCTATAAAGACTTCCATTACTTTTTTCCCCCCTCACCCAAAGATGGGAGAGCACGTGCCAGCAGCCGCACTGTGCATCAGTGCAAGAATATGACATGACACTGAAGCCTGTACACTTAATTTCAGACTTAACCAACTATGACATAGAACAAATAAAACCAACAAATGAAATGAAAAAGGTTGAAAGATATTGATCTCAGTCTCGTGTAACGTGCTACCACGTTTGAAAGAGTGAAGATCACAGGGGATCTTTCCCCACCTGTACAAATATCTGCTTAACACTAACAGCAAGAACAGCAAACAAGGCTTTCCCTAGACAGCATTTTCCCTGGGAGGTTTAGCATGGAGCACAGAGGATATGGACAGCATTTGCAGACAGACTGCAATAAAACCTGCAGGCCCATTCCTTCTGCCCTGTACTGCTCTGATATGCACCACCCCTACAGCACACCATGCTGCAGCTGCTGAGAGATGGAAGTTGGAGAGATCAGCTCTTAGACTCTAGCCCAACAGGCAACACAAACTGATCATTCAGTGATCAACTGTTCTGCAACTGGTAGATGAAGAATGATTTATCACCTTAAGTCCGGCTGACATATCACTGCAAGCTTTTGTTTGATCTATGTGAGTTTCATATTACACACTGACATACAAAGTTTTCAAGTTCTGGCCATGCTGAAAGCACAAGCTCAAATATAGAGGGCTACTGGAACACGAGAGCAGCCACCCAGCAGATAACCCGTGTTTACACCTGTTTAGAAAAAGAAAGAAAAGCAGGAATGCAGAGGCACAGAGATCCTAAAGGAGGTGCGGGTATGCCTTGCTGACACCTGCCAGCCCTGTGCAGGCCCCTTCAAAGAGCCTGATAGCTTCCGTCATAACTGCAGAAAGCTGATAGCCACTGATAGAAGTTTCTATCAAAGAAGTCTTACTCTATTAGTAATAATTTAGAGTTAAACACCTGCCAAGTCTGGGGATTTGAACGAGGAACATGGAGTTACTTTATCAAACTAAGTTCCTTATTGAATGAATGGAGATTCATACGTTCTGCGCATTTGGTATCATGCTCTTACAGTTTTATCTTCAAGATGTAGAAAAAGACATGATTGCAATGGGCTAAAGTAGGTTTACTTTCCTGGTGTTGTTCAGAATGGATATCTTGCATGATTGAACAGCGTTTTGTTCAATTCTCAAAGCAATTTACTAGAATTGAGAACAGAACGTTTGGTAGAGCAAGTTGGTCAGTCCTGGATGATTACTTCTTATTCCAAAACAATTACAATAAAGGGAAAATGGGTTATGTTGCTGTAAAAATATGACTCCTTCCAAATAGCAGCAGAGAAACACATGGATACACAATCACAGCCGTGGCAGTCACTACAGAAAACAGAGCAAGTCCTTGCTACGCCACAAAAAGCCTGATTTGCAGAAATTGCTTAATGAGTTCCTTTTTAATATTTAAAGTGCCATATAAAGTCACATATATGCCCCATAGTAACAGGAAATGTGCTTCCCCCACCCTTTCTTCCCCTGTTTTACATTTTCTCCCACTCCCTGTAGGTTAGGAGCAGCTGATGCAATGCCGCACCACGATGCAAGCACTGCAAGGGCATTCTTGGGACTGTACCGTCAGGAAATTATTGGATCAAAGAAAATGAAAAGCCATTGCTTCTCACTGCACTCGTTCCGTTGCCAGACAAAGGACTTCTCCCCAGCTCTGCAAATAGGGCTTTGTAAATGAAAAGCTCTGTGTTGTGCTCCCCATACTACTGCACACTATTTACTGTCTGGAACTTGAAATGGGGGAATGAAAGCAGCCTGAATTTTCAGAGGTTTCCGTGCCTGTAAATGAAGCCTATTTGGGAAATTGAGACCTCATCAGCTTCTGTCCGAGGAAGGAGAAAAAGGGATAAATTCATTTCAGTCTGTGATAAGGCTATGGCATAAAGTGAAATACAATAAAAGTCATTTAGCAGTCAGAAAACAAAAAGAGAGAAGTTAGAACCGTCAAGGTTTTCATTAAGCCACTCAAATAGTCAGCGGAGTTTTAAACTTCACAAAGATATCTTGCTTTCCAAATGTACTAAGCCGACACCCTGCACACACGATGGCGTTAAGTTACCGATACACCACCACCTAAATCCTGTTTAGTATCACAGGTTTTAGTATCACCTGAAGCACACAGGGCCCCGTGTTTCCCTCATCCACTTGTCAGGAGAACCCTTATGTGCATGGAGCACTTGGAACAACCTGGAAAAAGGGAAATTTTACAAAACAAGACTGCAATACTTAAACATTTTTAAGGACTGAAGAGAACAAGAGATTTACCCTTGTTTAGGTCTGTCTGAACACTCAAGATGGATTCCAATGCTCACAGCACTCCCCACGTGTTTGCTAACACCAAGTTCCTCCAATGCAAGGTGTTTATACACAACAAGAAGAATACGAACATCTTGCATGGATGCCTTGAATTGGCCTCTTTTCACAAAGTTCTTCTGCATACCAGACTTCAACAGAGCTTGCAAGAAATCCACACCTGTGAGTTCACCTCACTAAAACAGCCCACCTGCAAGTGATCAGCCTGGTAACACCTTGGCCCACTGGGCACCAGCAGATCACAAGACTTCATAAGAACACATTACTTTGTGTTTGTAAAAGTCACTTTACTGAAAGAAAAAGGAAAATATTACAAGTGGCAGCCATGTAAACTCTACATATGGCCCACGTCCCTTCTAGAAATACCGTGCCCAGTCCTGCATTGCCTTACACCTTGTGCCATTCACAGCAATTTCCACAGTAACGTAAAAATTATGGATCACATTCTTTAACCTTCACAATGCACAGAGGTAAGTGACAACAAAGAACAAGACAAAAGGAGCAAACTGAGAATAAAAGGATATTTTAACATCTGCTGTCCTCTCACATCTCGTGTCTCTGGGCAAAGACTGCCAGCAAGGCAGCTAATTAGCACTAAATCTGGTGATCACTTTTTTGTATGAGCATACCTGTCTACTCAAGAACAAAATGAGATCAAGAGCTTATTTTGAAGACCGGAACAAGCAGCCATCAAGTGGTAATTATTTTCTATTTACCAACAAGAAACTGTCTTGGAGAACCTCTCTCTTGTGCGGGTTTTGAACTATTTCCTGTTTCTCAGCACAGCTAGTCCAGCAATGAACTCACACGCTGGAAGTCCAGAAAGTTGCAGACCAAGACTCGTAGAGACATTTCTGCTCAACAATGGTTTTGTCTCAAATAGCTGTATCTATCTATACGCTAATTAGGTGCCATTGAAGGGCTGCTGGTTGAATACTAAAATAAAACATCTGCTTTCACCACCATTTGTACTGAGGAGCACGTTGTAGTGTCAGGTTATTGTAATGTCAGGTTATCATAGTTTATATGCCAGCCATGTACAAAAACAATTACTTTCAAATGAAGCCGACATCATTTGCCCTCCTGTACTGGAGCTGTTCATCAGACATCTTACCTCTGCCGTGTATCACTTGATTCCTTCTGAATTAATCTGCTGGGTCACAAAACCTGCTCATTTTAAATTTTTAGAAGATGGTTACATTTTCTTAAACCCTCATCCACATTCTTCAAGTGACTTCAGAGCTTTACACTGGGCTAAACAGCAGACCAGACTAATTTACCACCCCCAGAATGAAAAATAAAACCACAGAACTGGACTTTTGCAAAAATACAACCTTCCAAACCTTTCAGGGGCAGAAGACATCATTTTGTGTGTGCCTAGAGCACAGGGACTCTGGTCTCTGGCTGGACTTAGAGATTCCATCTTAAAGCACAAAAAAAAAAAAAAAAAAAAAAAAAAAGGAAAAACAAGCTTGGGGCAAAGCCAAGGAGACTAATGTAGAGAAGGAAGGGAACACATGGCAAAGGAGAAATAGGTATTATGGAGCAAGTGGGTGGGGATGAGTTGACACAGGAGGCCAAAGGACCAAAAAGAATGAAACCACTTTCCACACAGCAACCCATTCAGCCCTCCTTTTCCAACCTTCATGAAGCAATCCCGCTAAGGCCTCCCACCCCTTCCTCAACAGATACTACTCGTGCACCCCCCACCCCATCTCACTATTATTAAACTAAGTTTTGCATCAACTCTGGAAAAATCAGAGGCAGCCTTGGTATGTATATATGTGCTTGGGACCACTTTTAGGATTTAAAAAGACTCCAAGCTCTGTGCCATCACTAAAACTGCCGCGATGAGATATTACAGTGGCATGTCTGGGGAAAGACTGCTCAGTCTTTTTCCCCTTGCCAGCAGCAGAGCATTAGGTTGGGTTATTAAACATTTGCTTCTTTAAGCAACAGTCCCAGGTTAGGATTAACATCCTGAGCCACAGGAGCTGTTCAAAAGCTATAAATTTCACCTAGGGTGCAGCAACTTGCTCTTTGCCTTTATCCCACCTGTGCTGGTTATATTAAAAAGAAAAGGAGGGAGGTTGGAAGGCAAAGATGCAGAAAAGAAAAAAACAATTTATCACGGTGAAAAGGATTTAGCTTGCAAGTGAGTTTTTAATCAGAAGCAGGACAGCCAGAATCCCTTGGAAGGGAAGCCCCGCAGCACAACATGGAACCCGAGACCAGCCCCACAGGCTGTTTCATCCCCATTCACATGGATCCAAAAACAACACTAGGGCAGAATTTCTGCCACCTCATCTAGAGCTCCTCCTGAGCATTAGGTGGGAAAAATCTCATCTCCCGATCATCAGATGATCCTGGATTCATGCTGCTCTCACAGCGAGCAAGCATCTTGCTTCCCATCAGCCTGCACAGGCCTAACCCAGCTGAGCAGTCCTCAAAACTCCCCCCCCCACCAATTGATGTTTTCAACCAGTTGAATATTTACCAGAATGAGAATCCTTCTGCCTGAGCAGAGATTGAAAGAAGAAAAAAATACCCTACATCAGAGCTGTGTGTTTGTACGTACTATTAGACAAGGAGAGCATATGAAAAATTTAAATTCCGATCTGAACTTTAAAGAACACCCTGTTCCCTCGGGTAGCAGGGTTCAGCCGAGGAGGTTTATCCACACTGACTGCGGTACATATGGCTCTTCTGAGTAAGCATACCAGAAGGTTCTGTTGTTTGTTTTTTTTTTTAAATAAAATCTTGATTTCTTCCCCCCTGAAATTTTCCAAGACGCTCACATTTAAAAGTTATGAAGCCTCTTCGCAGACCTAGTACAACTTTTTTCCCCCACCTGACACAATGGAGGTCTTTTTTTCAGGCTTACAAATCACCTGTTACTCTCTTAGCTTTAGAGAGACCACATCAGTAAAAGTACTGCAAAATAGATTACCTAGAATGCACCCAGGTATTAGTGACAGATCTGTTCAGCAGCTCGTTGTTGCCTTTATAAGAGCCGTACCCCAAACAGCCTGCTGTATCCTTAAATAGGCAGTAGGCGCTGTAAAGCAACATTAGGCAACCTCGTCACCATAATTCAGGGAAACACACCTGGCACAGTTAAGAATTACTACACAGCAAGAGCTTGTGGTAGCATTTATGCACATCAAGAGCCACGAAATGGCTCCATACTAATAACGCAAACTATACAATAGCCTTTTAGAGGAGGGCATAAGGAATGCATCCCTGCTCCTGCACGCGCTGCTGCAGCACTTCTGCCTCTCCCAACAGCTGCTTGCCTCTCCTGAGCCCTTCCTGATTTTAGAAGCCCCACAGTTAAGCACGCTGCAGGCATGGCAGGGCTTACTCAGCCACATATACACAGTAAGATAGTCACGTCAGTACGTTAACGTTCGTTTCTTTGTTATTTAACTGTTCATTAGTCCGCACTCACAAAAAAAAGCTGTTTCATCAGATTATACTGAGGGAAGCCAAGAGGAGCAGAGAGGTGAGAAAGGAGCACAACTGCTCCCTCTTCTGTAAACCAGCAGCCTGCAGTTCAACGGTGACTGCAGCAGAGCCAAAACCGCCAGCGAGAAACCAGGAGTTAGGGAAAATACCAAGAACCAGCTACACAAGAGATACGATTGCTCATCCTGGCAGGAATTCCCTTCAGCCTGCATCCCCATGGCTTTCCTATTATAAGCCTGAGAAGGCAAACAGCTCTCAGGAAAGGGGTCCTGTTTCAATCCATCTCTGCCCAGGCAGTTTCTACAGTGACAATAATACTACATTCCAAACAGCTTGCCAACTCTAAGTTATCGGAGCTCTCCCTAGAGCTTTCAGAAGAAAAAATCTTTATAGATTCCCTCGGGGAAACCTTTCCCTATCATCAAACTACTGAAACCAAAACTTGCAGAGAAAAAGCAGCTCAGAACGACCGTCTGAAATTCCAGCTCCAGGTTGCTGCAGAGAAATTCATCACCATATACCAACAAGCAAAGCTTCACCCCCCAGGAAAAAGATTCGGGAAAGTATCATACCATAAGGAAACTCTTACCTTTCTTCCCACACTGAGGTATACCTTGACCCAAGCTGAATTCACCTGTAAAAAAGAACCTCTGCTCTGCTTCCACTTAGCTAGAGCTGCCTGCCTGCACAGGTGTCCCATCACATGCCACTTCAAGACAGGCTTCTCCACTTAACTTGTCAACTTGGTTTTAACAAGCTCAACCTGTCCTTATCTTCAGACAAATCCATTTATGAAGCCATTTCTAAAACACCTTGGATGGGCATAGTTCTTTGTACTACTAAGAGATGCTTTGTGACCACTGTGATGAAAAATCTGGGGCTATAATTAAAGAAAAAGTCTGAAATGGAAGAATATGTACTTGTTCCTTCTGAATTCTGCGGGAACAAGACACAGCCTCATCATTAGGAAAGCTTTTTTACTTTTTGAAAGGACTTCGTGCTTCACTTAGAAGGCTCAGAGGTGAATGACTGACATTAAGCAGACCTTCAATATTTAACCCTGTGACTGCTCCATCCAGTGAGCACATAGAGGAGCGAACTCCAGGCCCCCGTAACAGCACGGTGCAAGTGCCTCCTGCTGCATCTCCCCAGCTTCAGGCAGAGCACAGGCGTTCAGCATCTCAGAAATGAAGGATTGCTGCAATCTAAGACCATGACCCCAACAACCGTCACCCAGCCCAGAGACACCTGACATACCCAGCTGATATTTTGCTGGGTAAAAACTTCAGAATAAGGCATTTGTACACCTGATTATGGAAATGCAGAATTTCTTGAAATACTTTTAAAACTCCCGTGAATTCACAAAATTGTTTCCCAGAAAATAAATACATCTCCGTTGTTTAGTGATCTCACTTCTGCTACAACACGTGTGTGAATGTGCACTCTAGCACTTAATGATGCTTATAAATGTTATGATACCGCTCTGTGTGCAGGGACTAGCATTTGATATTTATGAAGTCTTAAGTAATTTTGCCTAATAAAGTTAATGAAGTATAAGTTAGTAGCTGGAGTATATCAATCTCATCATTTTCACTACCACTATACATAAGCACTTAAGATCATTACCATAAAAATTTAATAAACTCATTTTTTGCAAGTTCTCTTCCCTAACCCTTCTTACTAGGCTGATCTCTGAAAGTGGCACGGACACCTAGAAGATGAAATGCATCTGTAGGTGGTATCACCATGCGTTTCACAGAAACATCAGCCCTGGCTATGTCCTTGAGAGCAAAGGATCATTTGCTATCAAAATGCAGGAAAACTATGAGGGGAGAAACCTAATGAAGCAATGACACGCTCATCAGGAACATAATCTAACTGTGAAGTAGCTCCATTAAAAATATTGGCTAACTTTCCATGAACTTAAAACTGTTATGAGTGTTAACAGCAATTACGTGCCTCATATTTTTAGATTAAGAGTGCCAGCCGAACTGAAGACTTTTTTTTTTTCCAGGGGACTTAGATAAGTCTGTCTGAAAAACCAAGGAAGAGGTTCCAAGAGGACAGATCAGGAAGACAACAAAGCTGGGAAGAAAAAGAGCAGCCTGTGCCACAGAGCTTTGCCCAGTGCCAGGCACTCGCAAGTGTAGAGATGGGGCAGGGGGGTCCAGTTCTTGCAGAGCCCTTCAGCACATCAGGCTATTTCACTGCTGTTTGAAGTTAGCCAAGTCTTCCAGACTTGGGAAAAACTAGAGACCTGACCCATTCATTAATTTATCATATTTCACCTTCATCTGCTCTTGGCCATGTTTTGCATAAGCACACAGTTTTCTGAGCTGAAAATGCTCCTGAAAACATTGGACTTGCTCCGCGCAACTAAAAAAACAAATTATCTAAGCCAGCTTCAGAGATTCATATCCTTTCACATCTCAAACACCCACTCATTTATTATTCTATTTGGAAATATGTTATACGATACTCTCAGATTTTCTCCCTCCAGGAGAAATCAACATATGGCAAAACCAAGAAAAAAGCATTAAATGCATTCAAGTGAAATTCCGTTCCACCGTTTTAATTGCTCAGAGGTGAAGACATGATTTGCTGGAGGATATATTCAAACAAACTCAGGGAGTTATTAGCTGCATGATTTTTTTTTAAAGGTACGCCCCTAAAAATGCAATTTCCAAACGTATTTCTTGGTTAGCTTCTTTCTGGGTAGAAGCATCAGTACACTGAATGTAGGGCAGGATTCTGTGTGTATTGTTACAAGTCAGTTGTTTACAGAGACGCCCTGAGTTTATATCAGCACAATAGTATCAAGCAATTATTTTAGCAATAAATACAACTGAGCACTTTTAGTTTGTCATTTGCATTTTGCAGTGCACTGATGTAACCTATGGAAATAATCACTTATTTCCCACATCTGGATTCTTCTAGACATTTTGCCAAATGCTGGGAATTTTTCTGCTGTTCAGTATGTCACTACCCCTCATTATCGGACTCACCCCTCGCATGACCAGGGCTTGTTTTATTGACAGGAATCCAGACAGCTAACGGTCTCCTTTAAGCCATGTGTAAAAAATCTGACTTCTCAGAGATTTGAGGGGAAGTTTACTGCACATCTCTTAAAGGCTTTAATTAATGTCTCATATCCAGAGTGAAGACAGATGGTCACAAAGTGTTTAGAAAATTAGACAAGTAAAACTTCACTGTGGAAAAGCAGCTCTGGCATTATTAGACACACAGATAGCAAGATATTTATGTACGTTTATAATAAAGGTAATTATTTTTAGATGGCCCTGACTATAGCCAACTTTATTACATCCTCCCCTCCCATTTTCCTAGATTGCATTTTCATCCATATTTAAAAGAGACATGGGAACCTATGAATTGCTGTGCAAGTTTTAATTTTCTACAACAATCTCAACTTTAGTGAATATCTTCGCAGAAACCTGACAAAGCTGGCAGGTTCCCACAAAACTAGTATTCTTCACAAAATCTAAAGACCGTATTCATCAGCAGAGTCACTTTTAAGTACCTGCAGAAGGAGAACAGACTGGAGAATGAAAGGAACACCTTAAGCATCATTCCAGAACTACAAGCCAGTAAAAAAGGGATTAGCAGGTGCACATGCAAAAACAGGCCAAGGTGTAACATCCAATGAGATAAACTAATCCGATGTTTTAGAAAAAATGACAGGAAATCAAGCAACTAAACTTAAGATCCCACTTCCAACTCAGCAAATCATTTATTTCACCTCTGTACCTCTCCTCTCCCCTCCCCCCCAAGAGGAACCTAATATTACTTACTACACATGATTACATCCCTTAATAAAGCCCTTTTAGATCTTCAGACTGAATGGGCTGCAAGTACAGATGATTACAATCAAGGAAGACACTAACATTTTTCCGTAATTTAGCCCTGCTGGGCTTCAAGACACTGTTTTGAATTATATAGCACCTCCACTTTAAGATTACTGAGTGGACATTGTCCCTGCAAGTACAAATTGCTATTATGTTAATCACAATAGGATGAATTTTTAAGCAAAACACTGGTTTATTTTCTGACCATAATAATCTGCACCTTGCTGCTCTATGCCGGTCACGCCTTTCATTCAAATACCTTGAGGAAAATTAGAAACACAATTCAACTTTGCCACAGTGAAGCTACAGCATCTTTTTCAAAAATCTACAGGAAAAAATACAATCTCTAATCTCCATCCTACACAGGGAAAGTGTATTGTTCATAGTCCTGAATTTGAAAAAAAGGCTTTCATAAGCTTTCAACAACTCACGCTTACTCCAAAATTACATAGGTCTGATTGGGAAGTTTACACAAAGTTTCAAACTTTTCCTTGACTTTATTATAGCCTCTGTATTTCTGAATTCCTCAGTATCTTTAGAGAAAGCCACTTGCTATCAGGTCTGATGCGACACATCACTTAAACCATGAATAAGAGTCACAAATCTCAAGAGTCTTCCATTCAACTGGAAACAGCATTTAAACTTTGCTTTTTCTGCAACTGAAACCCGTACCCTCGAGGGATCCCAAGGACAGCCTCTGTTCTCTGTTCCACAACTACATTAAAGTCATTATATCCAATTCAAATAGGTCAAGATAAATTTAGACACGGAAAATCAGCATTGTTCTGCCAAACAGCATTCTTTGAGAAAGAAAAAAGGAAAAACACTTTAATTGGAGATTTGCTCAATTTTGACCAGCTATCTGTCCATACTAAATCTTAGCATAATTAATCTTAATTGGTATACATCACTTTATAGCCTCAGCTCAGTATGTGGTATAATACACAGCTGAAATACACCAGCACTAAGTGGTTTGAGAACTGACAGCTGGATTATGTTAATATAGATATAGACATTTTTATAAGCAATAAAGGGCTTTGTTAAATACAAAATTAACTTACACAAATTTGCCTGTTATTCTTGAATCCCATGTGACTGCTATATTTACCCAGACACTTCTTGTGTCTTCTCAATTAAATGTAACCTTGAATTTCCTATCAACAAGGACTTTTCCACTCATTTGCAGACTTCATCTTAGTGGTCTTGAGTTATCAGGCACATATTGTAATATATATTATGAAAATCAAATCAGGCTGCAGTCAGTTCAACGTGTATAATCAGCTTATAAGATTTTGTTCAGGTTAGGGGGCTCAAAGCAATTTGACAAGATATGTAACTTATTAGTTTTAGTCACCAGAAGAAAATACATAGGTGCAGGCTGCCTCAGTGAGTGTCCCAGAATGGGTTAGACTGTACTCCCTGCCATACAAACACAGGACAAATATCATGTTTGAGCACCCAAGAGATGCTTTGTTCCAGAAAATGCAATCTTTGTTCCATAGTTTCAACAACAGAAAGCCAAACAACAGTAGTAAGTCATTAAGTGCCTAGCACATTGCTGCTCAAAAATGCAACGTAAATACAGAAAAATCGAGTGTCAAAGTAAATGACAGTGTGGTCTACTGAATGCCAGCTGGATGCCTAGACGTATCAGATAGCAGTAACCTGAGCATTTTATCCAGTACAGGCTTTTACTGCTGACATCCTTCAAAAAAAGTCCATATCCTCCAACAGGATTCACAAATCACAGCCCCCTGCCAAAACCAACAAAAAAAGGGGTGGGGAGGGGGTGTGTGTGTGCATGTTAGGGTGTTACCTGAGACCTTCAAATACTTTGAGATGCACTGTTAGGTGAGAAACCAGCTTCTTTTCAAGGTGTTTTGTGACTGCCACATGTACAGCACTACATCCAGAGAGGAGATTCTTATTTGCTCTCCCTAATCAGCCAATAACTAGAAAAATCAGGTAGTGGTTGAAACAGTTCCACAGGGAAAAGATTTATGGAACTAACTTTCCAAATTATTTTGAGAGAAGCGCTCTTGGACCTTGAATTAGACATGGTGAAAGTCATTTCCATCCTTTAAACTTTAGCTAAAGCACTTTCACCACAAATCTAGTTCTACAAACAGATGCAAGCGGTAGTTTCAAGACAGGCTTAGTAGTAAACCTAATAATCTTCTAAGTAACCGGTGTTACTCTAGCATCTAGTCAGTCTTTTTTTCCTTTCAGATTTCCTTTCTAAGCACTAGACTAATTGTCTTTAGCTTGCAAAATTGGACAAGATCACAGCCTGAAGGGGAAAGGCTGTGGTGATAAATATTTAATGGACTACATCAATAAAATTTATTTTGCCAAGGAGAATGGAAGAAGAGGAAAAAGCAGAGAAATAATTCATTAAAAGAACTTCAGCTGAGCAATGCCAGTAAAAAAAAAAAAAAAAAGAAAAAAAAAAAAAAAAAAAAGCCGTGCTAGGAAAAAAGGAATTAAACACAAAGGTTTTAAATAGGTCAGAAGCATAAGTACTATTAACACATAGCAAACTGACAAAGCTGAATTTTTCATTTGAGATGAGTACTGTGATATGTATATCTAAAATGTGGTAATTCATCCACAAATGAACTACAAATGAATTGCAAATAAATATCCTGGACACGGTAGTAACATCAATTTGCAATACTTATCAACATCAAACTTCTTAAACCTGGCCAGTACCTGAAAGAGTCATTACTGAAAACACATTACAAAATGCCACAAATACACTGAGGTTTTCTTCATTTTTCAAAAGGCAAGTCTTCATTACTCCATATCAAATGGAGCTGTAAGCTACGTTTTGCAGAAGACAAAATGAAACAGCAAGATCTAAGATATTTAGTGCAAAGGTTAAACTTGCTTGTTCTTCAGTGCTCCTCTTAACTCATTATAAAGCTTAATATTTGCTAACTACACAGAATTTGTTTAAAATGCTTAATCTCTCCTTCCTTTCTAGCACTATTTGGAAGCATTTGAAATGACAGAATAGTCTACAGCACCACACCATAAAACACCTTTTCCATTTGCTTTCCTGTCCCATCCAATCTGGGGCTCTCACCAAATCTGCAGGATGTACAGGAAGGGAACTGTTGGACTTGTCAACTTAACAAGGCCAGGAATCCCTTAATTCCTAGTTTGAGATCTGTTTTCAGCTTGCTATATGTCTTTGAAACACTAGGTTCACAATTATTTATTTATGGAAAGAGTGGAGACACACACTGGAAGAAGAGGGGCAGGGAGTCAAGTGGATTAAGTGTACTAAAATACTTCACAGCTACTTAAATGACATTGGTCAAGCTAACTTATTAAAAACCTACCTTTTTCGAAGTCATTGGACCTATCTGAAGAAAAAAGATGTAACAGTTTTGTGGATTAGGTCACACTATTTAAACCCAATGGTGAAGTACAGAAGTTATAAAAAAGGCTGAGTCATGTTGAGAACCACAATGCTACTGAGGAGTAGAGCTGTCATAGGACAAACTGATACATTGCATAAAGCAATCAAATGTCCAAATAAGTGATTAAGTGCTGCCCCCTAGTGAAGTATCAGCCAGTTTCAGCTTGTAGTTTCCTGAAATTCAACACCTGTTCAGTCCCATGTAGGTTTTAACTAGATTTGGTTGTAACAGAAGAATCCTACATCAAGCATCTTAATAAAGTGTGCTTATTTTTCTTTTTCCTCTTCCAAAGATATTTAGGTTTAACACTGCAGTAAGTTTAAATGCTCTAGTCAGTTTGACACCTTCATAGCATACTCTGCTTTTCCATGATTTTTAAATGCATCACTGGTAAAGCTGTGTTAAAAAACCCAGTACTTCAGGGAACACTATCCTTTTTTTTGAAAACAGTTATGACAAGTATTTAGCAATAAACTCATACCTTTGACAGGTTTCTAGAATTAGCTTCTCCTCATGCTCTGAGTACCTTCTTTGTAATAATACTTTCACTGACTGCTTAATATCAACCTTCACTAACGCTTACTGGAACACCTTGCATCTTGCTGTTACTGCTCCAGAAGCTCCTTCCTGTGAAGTGGACAGATGTTATTAGTCACAATTTATTCTCAAAATATTTTACTAATGTTGTAGCAGACTCCTAGCCAACTTTTTTCCTGTACGCATTTTAAAATATGCAGCCAAGTCAGGAAAACAATGATCAGAAGCGTATCAGAAAGAACCAGCAACAGGAGCTGTAAAGTAGTCCTTGCTAGGTGACCCTATTGAGACCACGATTTTGCAACTGATTGAAAAATCAAATGAAGTGACACTCAGGGTGATTCAGAATGCTTTACTTTCACAGAAAGGTAAGAATGGAGTCTTCCTGCAGAATTAAAACCACAGTACAACAGTTGGTTTTGTGATATCTTGTGGTATTTATGAGACATTAAGCACAAATGATGGTGGCTGGCGTTCCTCTTAAGCCACAGCTGGCCCACTGCACCGACAGGATTCTTCAGATTACTTCTTTGCATCCCCGGTCAGCAAAACCGTGTTTCCAGTCTCAAATGGATCTGGCCGGTGGCAAAGCTTAAGCCAAATGCACAAAGAAGAGTTTACACTTTACATAAAGCCAATACTTGTGTTAACAGTGGGATACTTTATATTCTCATAATAAGAATATTAAGCATTTTTTGAAGACAGTAACTTGAGTATCAACCATTAAAATCTATAGTAATTTGCTTACACAAAACATTGAAAGAAGTTGAAATAACATGCCTGGAAACTTATCAGGTACATTTATTAAGTAAAAACATTCAAAAACCACAAAAGATATATTATTTTTCAACTTCCATATAAAAAATTTGCTTGATTGTGTAGTTCCATTCTTGTAGTTCCAGGTTACAACACCTGCAGAAAGATCAGTACAGAGAATTTTGTTATTATCTTCAGAATATTTAGCCATCACTAAGTTTTATGCAAGCTTAACATGCAGAAGATTAGTGTGCCTCCAGTTTGAATAGGTTGAGCTTTCAATCATTATCACATTTTGGGTCAAATAGCACTATGTTACTGACAAGGCTACCGAACATTCTCCTTTCCCAGGAAGAGGTTAAAGTCTAGAATAAGATGCCTGCACACAAGCTGTACTTCAAGCTTATTTATGTAACCTAAATTTTCAATTATGCAGGCTTAACATGACTTCACAACAGGATCAAGCTAAGCCAGCCCACAGTTGTTTTTACCATCACTGCCCAGGACTGTGATATAAATATATTCAGATTTTCTTTAAATTGCTGTCAACAGGACTGGGCAAGTTTCATTAAACTACCTACTGCCTTTAAGAGTATTATTAGTAAAGCTGAGATTAGCAAGAAAAGTATAAATCTTGCCCATTAAAGTAGCCCACTGTGTGTATGAATGATCACAACAAGACCATTTCAGATTACACACTAAGAACTTGTTGCCACCTATAAAGCGGTGGAAGCAGCAAAACACAAATCAAGATTCCTCAAGACAATTTTATCAATAGTTCTAGTGCCACTCTTACCTGGAACTACTAGCCCATTTTCTCCTCTTTTAAAAATCTGAATAATGTTTGAGCCTGAAAAAAAACAAACAAAAAAAAAGTTGAGACAGGTTTAAAACTTCAGTAAGCTGTTGAGCAAACATCATAAGAAATGACAACTATTCAGTAGCTGAAACACTTATGTAGTAAGACACAATCATCAGCTTAACAGATTTACCTGAAGTGCTAATACAGTTCATATGCAGTTCAAATTTAAATAAAGGACAATTACATTACAAGATTTATTCTCATTTTTTACATTATTCCTTAGAAGGTTCCCCCCCCCCCATAAGTTCTCCCTGTCAGACCTCATAAATCAGATCTCACATTAAAATCAAGTTTATCTTAAGCTAGTCAACAGACATCCAGATTGCTTTTGAGTATCTCAAAGGATAGAGATTGAACAACCTCTCTGGACAACCTGTGCCAGTGAACACCCCCCACCCACCCCCAAGGATGCTTCATCCTGCCTTTACAGCTAGAACAAACCCATGGCAGATGTGGATGCTAGCATGGAAACTCATATCTTGTTTTAATCTTTCAAAGTTTTTAAAATTTGAAAAAAAAAAAATGGGAAGAACATCCAGTATCTGGCTTTTTCTTTCCTAGTTATTTCAGCAACAAACAGTAACACTTCTGACATAGATGTCTGCAGCAAAGTACAGTTTATAATCAGAAAACAACTAGGTTCATTCCCCAAAATAGGAAGTCAGCATCATACTCTCTTAAATTAAAGTAAAATTCAGATCAAGTAGACCAATTTTTATCATTTATCCGTCACCTGCCCCACATTATCAAAGATAAGTGTGCTACCCAGCATTTATCAGCCTCATTTAGTACATACCTATATAATAAAGCTTTGCCTTTGTTGTTTGCTAAAGAGAAATATCCACTTCTAGGAGAAAAGTCCATAGACTGAGTAAGATAAATTTGTTTTCTTCTGAACACTGGGAAGTTTGAGAATACAGTATACGACGGAATGTGTATCTATTAAGAAATACATAACTCACCAGTTAGAAACAAACAAACTTCACATTAAAGCAAAAATTTAACATTAAAGCTCAACATTGAGTTCAAATGTTCCATTCTATTCCTATCCTATCCCACTCTAGGTAGTGTTCTACTGAAGAAACAAGGTGCAGGGAACACACTAAGAAGTCGTTTATTGTGCCTAATTTATTTTTGAGTAATTACATCTGAAGAGTAAAAATAGGCTTCCAAATCCTCAGATTAACTGAATAGTTCTACTATTGACCAGAATTCTGACAAGGCTGGCAGAACTCAGAATGAGCTAGTACCACAGAGTAAGACTGTAAGTAAGTTAACAGATACTGAAAAATCAAATTTGTTGCTTTGTTGCATTTACAGCACTGTAAAAAAGGCATTTTAAAAAGAGAAAAATTAACAGGCGAATTAGACTGTTGCATTCAGAACATCCTTCAAAGAAAAAAGTAGTTTTCTTAGATATACAGTGTCTTATACACATCCTCATCTACTCTGTCTAGCAAATTCTGCAGTATACATATGTACTCAGTATCAGTTTTATTATATCAGCAGGAAATTTTTCCACCAAGATACCACGCAAGAAGCTGAACATACCATTTTGACAGCCTCATCAGCTTCATTGGAAGCCACAGCCAAGATTTCCGTGGTAGGATTGAAGGTCACAGATGTAGCAGATGTAACTAGATTCATTATGGCTTTAACTGGTTTAGGATTATTTTCTTTGAGACAGACGTCAGTAGTATATAAGTTTACGACTCCAGAAACTGAACTAAAAAGAAAAAATTAACAAAGACTATACCAAGAAATAGCATTTACAGTACATACTAGTTATCCATAGCCAACATTCAACTTTAAAAGATCATTGGTAATTATTTTGCAGTTTATAATATTTTGTTTGAAGCCTGCATTTTACTTTAAAGTTTGCAACAGTATTTAGTGGAGGGTCTGAATTTAGTGGAGGGTCTGAGAGACAATTAACTGGAGATCCTTGGTAAACTGGTCTCTTATATACTATGAATTCAAAGCAGTGAGAGCTTACTATCAAAGATTCAGAAATCATTAAGTTCTTTTGTGTTTGCTCCTATACAAAAAAACAGCTAAAAACACCCTCTGCGCAGAGCAATTCTGCAGCGGGCTGAGAAAAGGCATACTGTAAATGCTTTGCAGTTTCATTGTAACAAATTGATACCACTAGCTGAAATTGCATCTCAGCAAGCTTATTTCAGAAATACTTTCAAGCTGCATTAAGGCTCTGTTGGTGCAGCTGATAAATGTTCTCTTAGAGCAACCAAATCAGAAGTATAAAAGTAAACCAGAAACAAAGTAAAAGAAATGGGGCACCAAACTGACATTTGTACTACAGAAGTTGTGCAATTTCACTCAGTATGATTTTAAAAATAACTGCTAGACCTATTGCAAGGCAATAGTAATACATTAGGAGTGATAGTAGTATTCAGTGTGCATGGTATTTTATATATACATGGAACAAAATAAACGATTATCATAGAAAAGGCAATGGCTCATCCATTCACCTCCACTGGAGCTTCATTAAAAGTGAACTTTTCCTGTATTCCTACACTCCTGCTAGCCCCTAATAAACTTACTGAAGAGCTTTGACATCAGATAGAAACTAACATCCATGTTACTCACCCACATGCCACATATTGGTTATTTTTTGAAAGAGCAATACACTTTCCTTCCAAAGAGCCTTCATCTTCAAATTTGTGTAAACACTTTCTGCTTCTTACATCCCAAATGAAAACTTCACCTTCCTCTGCAGAATGAAATAGAAAATTATAGAAGCCTTGTATACAGAAGACACATTGATTTGTCTGTATTGGTAAAATAAATTTCAGAAAAAGACTTCTGTTAACTCATTTACAAATATCAAATATAGGATTTTTTAATCTAAGAATATACTAAAGCAGTTCATTTTTTATCTGATTGATCACTTAATTTGCCAATTAACTTGCAAAACAGTTGATTTACAAAAAACAATATAAATGGAATTACAATTAGTGCTGTTAGAGAGAACGCTTACTTGAATAGCTATATATTTTACTGCTGTCTGAAGTGAAAGCAGATGCAGTTGATCTTCCATTTACCTTCATAGTGCTGATCAGTTCCTTTGTCTGTAGGATGAAATTAACAATGGTGACAATTAATCTGGCATTCCAACACTTCTTTTTTTTTGTTCTCCCTGACAGAGGGATGTTACTACATAAGGGAATTGAACTTTATTTTAAAAAGGTATTTTTCCTAGTTATTTCCAGGTTGCTATCATATAGCAATTTCCAGGTTCTATCATTTGGCATTTTAAAATATAACTGAAGAAAACTATATATTCATTATGAAACACAACAGACAGAGCAATTCATGACAAAAGGTACACCAACACACACTAGCGCTATCCCAAAAAAACTCATCCACCCTCAGATTCCTGTTTCCATACTGAGACCACTCATTTTGTTGGCAGTGTTTATGCAATCAGATGAAACACATCATTGACATATGACTTGTTTTTAAAAAAAAAAATCCATGATACTCTGGATTTAACTCCATTGCCAGTTCCAAAAACAACTTCACTAAGAAAATTCTAAACATCCCCAAATCATTTTCTAATGCTACAGGTGGTTAGTAGCTCCACTCTCAAAGGCTGTCACAGCACGTCATACCTGTTTTAACTAAAAAGCTAGATTGCAAGCAGACTCAAAAGGGAGTGGTTACCAAGAAACTGAAGTTACATGAATCATGGAAATAAAACTACCTTCATTGACAGCAAGTGAAGATAACCCGAAGTTCCAGTTAGAAGCATAAATGATCCATCTGGAGAGACTTCAAAGTTTTTGACAAATTTGTCCTCCATGCCTTTAAAAAGAGAGAATTAGAACGTCACGCTGGCACAATTTATTCTTTTTCCTTAACTTTCATGCCTACAATGAATAGAAGCAAGACCTGATTGTACTTCAGCTGTTTCTGTAATACACTGCCGCCATAATCAATGTTATTAGTTAGATGTCTCACAAACCTAGGGTTATATCCTTGACAAACTAAAGCTAAACATAATCTAATAAGTATCACTACCTCCAACAATTCACTACAGTTCCTTTTAAAGCAAAGTCATATGCCATCTAAATGGCAGTTATATCTAGTTAACAGTACTGAAAACAAAGGACTACCAAACATACCTCTTACTTGATGTACAGGAATAATGCTTCCGCCCATCATATCATACACGTAAAACATTTTATGGTGAGTACCAGTGGCTATAACTTGTTCTCCATCAGCACTGAAACGAGCTTTATAGATCGGAAAACTCTCTAAATAGATGCTCTGTATTTTTGGATTCCTTATACCATCAACCTTCAATAAAAACATCACCACATTAAGGAACATACCAAATACTGCACAGTAAATTCTTATTGAGTCACCAGTATAAGAGAAAGTAAAAATACACCAGTTGGAAACAAAGCTCTCCCTTTCTTCCAAATTTACAAATAGCTCATGCCTCACCCCACACACTAGGCACTCCCAGCCTTCATGGATTACCTCTTACCCTTCCTGTCTAGCCCATGCTTTGTTCAAAGTGTAATTTCTAACACACTTTTCCACATGGAAACGTTTGCTTTGCATTCTCCTTTCCTGCAGACTTGTGGAAGTCTAATTCAACTTGTGTCTTTGATCATTTCAATGATGCTGGGTCACGTAGGAAGTTCCTAACAGTTAAGATTTTTAATTTTCAGAGGAGCAAGACAGAAGTGTCCCAGGACTTCCTCCTGCAGTACAGCCTCTCCATCCCCAAAATAATTTCTCAATATTACAACTGTAAATATAAGTGGATTGCTCCTCACAATACAGGTTTTACAAACAACTTAAGAAAAGAACTACACAACCTCATCAGCCCTTGTTACTCATCAACTAAAAAGCCTCATACAGCTAATTTACTTATGCTCTGCAAATAGTTGGTATGAAGTCGCTGATTGAAATCTTCTGCTGAAATCTTCCAAAAAAATCCAATTCCATTCTAATCACAGACATTACAACCACTCTGTGCATGCCACCATCGGAATAATGAAAAGCAAGTCTATCATCCCATGCTATTTCAGGTACATTCAACAAAAGAGTATTAGGTATTAGTGGCCATCTACATCATGGAAATTGAAATTCTTCACCTGAAAGAGTGACACGGATCGATCACGTCCAGCAGTCATAACAACTTGAGCAGACGGATGGAACTGCACAGTTGACAGTTTTCCATCAGCAAGACGTTCCTGATTAGCAGGCAAGCAGCTCTTCATCTAGGAAAAAAAAAAAATCAAGCAGTTTGGAAAAAAAAATTACACTTTTTTTAAGCTGATGAACAGTCAGCTGAATTATTCTTAGCTCTATAAAAGATCTCAAACCCTATGCTGACATTTAGGCAACCAATACAAGCAGAACTCACGCACACAGTAAGCTTGGTAAGCTGTGTGCGTTATAATAATAAATAAGATATAATAAAAAGCTAGTTGGACTATTGGTTGTAGTAGAAAGCCTAAGTAAAGCTATCTACATTCTCTCTCACCTGAAATAATTGCAAATGAGATAACATAAGAAAATCTTAGGGCTCACTTTTCAAAGACCATTTCAATAACCTCAAAGTTATGGGAGATTTCCATCCTTCCCACACAGATTGAAATCCCAGTACCAGATGTTGTTTAAGAATACGTAAAGTAATCCCTACAGCAAACAATACAACTCAATTTGTTTCATGCTTTCATAAGATGACCTATTAAGAGTTGTGTAAAGTGTAAATATTGAAACATTACAATTACAGACACAAACAAGAAACTCATGCAGTCACTGATCTCACTGCCCAAAGAGCAATAAAGCAAAGCGTGTATAAACAGCTCAAAGGTGCAAAACCAGGTTTGCCTTTACCTCCAAAATACCTCTTGGCAGAGATTCCGAGCTTGATATGAAATTACCAGTTCTGCATAGCAGATCATCATCATCATCGCTGCCACCTAATTAAAACAAAGCACATTGAAAAGGTTAATTCCCCAAACACTCACAGATCACAACCTATAAATTCCTTACAGAAACAATAAATCAAATAAAAGCACGCTAAAGGAAACAAAGCTGATTAACCCAGCATATCATCACACCACAGAAATCAACCAAACATCAAGCAATCATTTTCTAAGCAGCTGAATAGGAAAGCACAGCAAGGCACATTAGGGATGTAACGGGTTTCTTTACTATCACTTGTAGTCTTCTTGGATTTCTTCCTGTTTTCTCTGTCAGCCCAGGCAGGAACTCCTCCCATAGCTCGCTGAAATCTAGCAAGATAATAGTGAGGAGAGAAGGAAGAAAAGCTTTTATTACAATTATTTCTTTCTACGCATTAGATACATGTACATCTCGCAACACACACAGTTAAAAATTTGCAAGATTACTTTCATTTAAAATGCTATGCAAGGTTGCCCTCAAATTTCATTCAGCTTCCTTTACTAATATAACTAATAAAACAATATAATAAAATAACTTTCTTTATTAGTGTTAACTTGTAGAATACGAATCTAAAGCAAAATCGATACCAAACATTGAGGCACTGCTCTTCGGAGTGATGCACGCACACATCCAGATAACTGAAGCTCATCTGGATTCCTACATCATTATCCTACTGCTATTCTTTCTTATATTCCATACTAAATTAAGGTATTTTGTCACCCTAATTAAAACACAACAGATCGCTACAAATAGCTTTTGGTATAATTTCTTAGAAGAATTAGTTTACCTCTACTAAAAACGAGCATTAAATTTCATGAAGAAAAACCCAATTCATATTTTATTTACTACTACTGTCAGTATTACTTTTGGATATAAAAATACCAGAAGCACCGTAAGAGGCAGTAGCTCTAAACAACTCACAATAACATAACATTTCCATGGAGAGCCTTCCACAACGGGACTTGGAAAACCACACACACTTAATTTAATAAAGCTTGCCAGAGAAATATTAATGATACTTACTGTTCCTCAAGTCGTATTTTCAGCTTTTTCTTGGTAAGAATTTTCTCAGCATCACTTTTCATGAGATCTTTCCTATACCTGTGTGTCATATCAATCCTAGGGAACAAAAACACGCAGAACACCAAGATCACGCCCACTGAATGCACCCCTGAAAGCCTGACACACCACTCCTACCGCCGAGTTTCAACTTACTTTTCCTCAGCTTCATCATCCTCATCCACCCAGGCCGGCGCTTTAGACACGAAATTGCTTTTCGCTTCATTCTCCACCTCCGAATCGCTGGAGTCTCTGAGAAAGCTTCCCTCCTCCGCAGCACCGTGCTGAAAACAACCGAGCAGCCCCTTTTAGGCCAGCCGCGGGGCCACCACCGCCCCTCGGGGGAGACCCGAGGGCAGAAAGGTGCCGCCGCCGCCGCAGCTCCCGCCCGCCCCCTGGCCCCACCTGCCGCGGGCCGGCCAGGCGCTGCAGCAGCTCGCCCTCCTCGGCGGCGAGGCAGTCCCCGAAGAGCAGCTCCTCCAGCTCCCGCTCCGCGCCCGTGGCTCTGGACAAGGCCTGCAGGTGCCGGCCGCGCTGCGCCGCTTCCTCCGCCTCCAGCGCCGCCTCCTCCTCCTCCGCTCTCCGCCGGAGCTGCTTCACCATCTTCTTCTTCTTCTTTTTGCTGCCGACTTGCGTTTTCCTCACCGACAGCTTCAGCGGCCGCGGCCCGGCCTCAGCCCCGCGAGGCGCCCCCGGCCCCGGCCGCATCTCCCCTCACGGGGCCGCCGCGCGCGCCCACCGGAAGCGGAAACCCTGCTCGCTGCTCACGTGATCGCCCCGCCTCCCTCCCCAATAGGCCCCCGCCGCTGCGCCCCCCTCTCCCCTCGCTCGGCCCACGTGAGTCCGGCTGCGAGGCGTGGTCACGTGGCCTTCTTTCTTTGCTTCCCTTTCGCTCCGCCTTCCGCGCGTCCCACGTGATGAAGGGGCGGTCGGGCCGCACCATTGAGTGCGCGGGGGGGATGCTGCACCCCGGGGCGTGACAACGAGCCGCTTTTCTCCCCAGCTCAGCAGCGACCCCGCATTCCCCACAATCTATCCTAAAATCAAACCAGGTCCAGGCTGAACAGCTCCTCCCTTTCATCTCTTTCCCATTTTCTCCCCCCCCAGCTTCTAAGTGGTTTCCTCCAGAGGCGGGGGGGGGTACGGCGAGCGAGGCAGCCCCATACCGTGGGGCGCCCAATGAGGGCGCGCGGGGGGCGGGGCCGAGCGCCTGCGCAGTGCGCGCCCGCTCATGTTGTTGCCGTCCCGGCGCAGGGCGCGGGGCCCCGCTCCCCCGGCGCGGCGCTGAACTCCGCGGGGCCGCCCCGGGGCCCCGGCAGGGGCTGGGCGGCGGGGGCGGGGGGCGCCCTCAGGGCCGAGCCCAGCCGAAGGGGCCGCGGCGGCTGCTGCCTGCTGCCCGCCAGGGCCTGATGGAAGACACAAAGGAGCTGGTGAGCCCCGGGGGCTGGCGGGGGGAGAGGAGCCGAGGGGTGCGGAGCGGGGCTGGGGGACGGGGGGCTGGGGAGAGGGGAGCTCCAGGGGGCTGGGGGAGCGGGGAGCAGCGGGTGAGGAGGGGGAGACCCCCCCCCCATCGTGATCTATCCCCCTTTGTTGTGACCTGCACCTTTGTCGCGATTTCCTCCTCTGCTGTGCTTCCCCCCATCGTGACCCATTTTTCTGTCGCGATCCTCTCTGTGTCGCGATACCCCACAAGTCGTGGCTGTGTCGTTGTTGGGGCTTTGTTCCCGACCCGTGCGACCAGTTCAGCTTCCAGGTCGGTGCTGGAAGGGTTCGCAGTGGTTCTGCCAGTCCCATTCTGTCAGGTCCTGGGAGAAGCGGCCGCGTGTGAAAAAGAGCTCCTTCAAAACAAAGTTTAAAGGCTGGGTGGCAGCCCCTGGGATCCCTGACTTCCCATCCCAGTCAGCACTGTGAGAGCTGCAGGGCAATCCTCCGTGTTTTAAATGCAGATGGGTTTGCATGTTTGAGGAGCTGCCTTTATTTGCTCCTTACGTCTGCTCGCAGCAGTCCGGTCCTGACTTGCAGGGAGCAGAGTAAAAAGGGTATGGGAGAGACTAATCTGGAGCGTTACATGGGAACTAAAAGTGTGTTCTTTAAAAAAGCCAATAGAGTCGATAGGCGTGTGCAGTTGTCTTTGCTTGTTAGCTCTGCCTAGAGATTGGTTTGAGGAACCTACACTATGCAGCGTAGCTGAGGCAAGTGCTCTCCTAGATGGATGTTACCGCTTTTGCCCCAAGAGCGGTTCAGGTGTTCTTGAGAGTGCAGAGGCCTGTGCACGTACAACAGGCTTGTAGCCCAAAAATAAGAGTTATCTTCTTTTTTACTCCCTAAAGAGCTGGACGACGTTAGCGGTGTTAATAATGTTTACAAAAGAAGTTCCTCCTCATTAGCTTTCAGTTCTCTTACCTTCTAAAATCTGATTTAATTTTGTAAGGTTCTTGATACCTTCTGCAAACTACTCCAACATACCTCCACTTCTCAGGTAAGTCGGCACACATCAGACATGTGTGATGTATTGCTGAATCCAGCTCTGAGCACACAGAAGGAATTCAGGTGTAGCACGCCTTGTTTTTGGGTTGGTGTTGGGTTTTTGGTTTGTTTTTGTTTTTTAATGTTAACAGGATGGTTAAAACAAAGTATTTGCCTTCTAGACTTTGCCTCTTCTGGGTACTCCTGTGTATAAGAGCTTTGTAAACACATAATAGAATTTGTAATGGATTTTCATATTTTTTTTTCAAAACTCAGATATTTCACATATTTACATCACCCCTCCCCCTCCAAATTGCCTGCTAATTTGATATATTTTTTTGTAAAAGAGTCTCCCCTCTTCTTGTGTGAAACCCCCTGGGGAAGAGGCTATGGACAAAACCATTGGCAAACAGCAGAAACTGGCTTCAGACAAAATGCTGTCATACATAGCAAATGAAGAGACAGGAAAAACATTTCTGTAATTTTCCAGCTGAGATTTTACTTATAATAAGAGTGGAAGGCACATTTCCAGATAGAGGTGAGTTGCTTATATAAAAAAGTAAGTTTGGTTGGTTCTGATTTCCAGGAATCCCGAGATGTTTAGCTTTGGGGTTTTTTGTTTGTTTCTTTTTAATGAAAGCTGAAAGTGTGTTTTCTTTAAATTGGTACTGTTTGAATTTTCCTTTTTTGTCACTCTCAGGCACAAGTAGGTCTTCAGTTCTGTAAGGGGTCAGCTAGTATTACTGCACTAAATTGCTCTGCCCAACTTAAGTTCAGAAGAGTTGTAATAAATAAGTTCTGTCATCTCGGTGCCTTAACGCTGACATCCGGAGCTAAAACTGAGCTTGTGGCATGAAACGTTAATGAATGAATTTAAAAGCCGTGCATCAAATTTAATACCGGCTTCGAAGTACATTGTGGGAAATGTATGATCTGTTAAGGATATGTGATTAAAGTAAACGTGACTTATCGCAGACCCGTGGCCTGAAGGTTATAGTGACCTCATTGTTGACCTTGGCCTCAAATACCATCTGTCCCAACTTCTGTCACGTTTCTGGGCGTCAGATCTGAGCATTGACAGCGATGCCGATCTGTGTAGGTGCCAGCAGGCTTCTGTTAAGCTACAGCTCTCCTACTCAGTTCTGAACTGCTGCCTTTCTGAATTCAAGCACCAAATTGATTCAGAAGTAACGACAATCGTTTTGAGTGTGTTGAGACTTTTCTGTGATTTTGTATCAGCCTCCTTTTGCCAAGGTGTGCTTGCTTGGAGGCAGGGGGTTTGGCCACTTAATAATGGGGTAAAATTTCTATAGCAAGTTCTCGCCTACAAAAACACTCATAAATTTTGCCAATACTTGAGCGTAGTTTTCATTAGAACACTAAAGCAATTTCCTGAGTAAGTATTTGATGTCTCATTAACATTAAATGGTTTTATTTTATGATTTGGCCCTGTGTTGTATGCCTTTTGTGATCATCGTTTTGTGCTGAAAAAGTAGTTACTATTCTCCGAAAGCATGTGCTATAATGTGCTGACTAAAATCAACTGTGTAACTATATGCTAAAGGAGTGAGAAACTAGTTATTAATCATATTTGTTTAGAGTTTGCCTTCCTGCTTTTAGGGAAACTGGTTTCCTTAACTATATTCTTTTATCGTGCCATTTGCCTTGTGTAATGGTTAATTAAGAGTATTTCTTAAAAATACGTCGTTGCCAAGTACTCACAGAGGGGAGAGGAAGAACAGGAAAATGGGAAGTTGGGCAGCATAAGAAAGCAGTTTTTAGGGTTCCTTACTCCACCCACCCCTTCAGTAAGAACTATGCAAGAAACCCCCCAAGCAAATAATCGTGCAGACTTGGATTTGCCAGTCCCGCTTCGCCTAGATCTTGTATCGCTCTGTCTAAAAACCTTTCCTGTTGAGGAACTGGTAACCTTACTAGGAAAGTCAGCTTAGCCAGTGTACCTAAATGTTTGGCCTGTATGTGCGTTGCTTCTGCTCGCTGACCTACTGGGTTATCCTGTAGTGCAACAGCTACTGCTCGTTGGCTAATGACCGGTTGCGCGGCTCCAAGGCTTACAGCGAGCCAGGCCTCCTGCTCGGAGCAAGCTTTGCAGGTAGGCAGGATGCATTTCCTCACGTTAGGAGGTGAAGAGCACTAATCCATTTCAGTTTTGAGGGGAAGGTAATGTTGTTCCTCCATGTCATTTTTTGTGCTGAATCCAACCGCTGGACCGTCCTTTTCTTTGGATGCCTGTATTGTGAAACATGCCGATTGATCTTGTTCCGGTTGTAATTGTTGGATCGAGTTCTGCTACTGTCTCTAGTAGCTGGAAAAAAAAAATAGGAGAAATATTAGCAAATGTTGATTATTAAAACCTGTAAATATATTATGTAAGCTTACTCCCCCCCACTGCCAGTGGTAACCCCCAGTTTTGTGGTTATGACAGGCCACTTGGGTGCTGTAACTATAAAGCTACTTTCTTGGGTGGAGATCTGCATTCCCATGGACGGTGCGTCTCAAAATCCAGTGGGAGCACCTGGTACAGCTTAAGCTGTTCTCTCCAAGGCTTCCATTCACAGAGGTGCTGCAGGTGGCAGCTAAGTGCTCCCCTGTCAGACGATGTGGCCAGTCAGCTGGTAAGGCACGCTGCTGCTCAGGAGTTGCAAGCTGCTGCTGTTACCAAAGCAGATGCTTTTTCCTCAGTTATGGCTCTGTTGGAGGCATCTGTTGCCCTTTATGTAAGGATGCAATTTTTGACCTTTGAGTTCAGAGTTGTACCCTAACTATTTTCTGTTTCAGATATTAAAGCTTGGAAAAGAATAGGACCTTTCATTTCGGCTGGAAGGGCTATCAGAGATCCACACATTCATTTGTTTCTACAAATGCTGTTTCAACATGGGTTGAAAAGAACCTTAGAGGTGTTTATTATCAAAATAAAAGTGTTTTGATGTGCTCTAGCAAAATTCCAGCATAGGTATTTGCATATTTTCTTCCCTAGCTTCCACCTACTTCTGTAAACAAAGTAGTTTGTATTTTTTCTATTGAAAAACTGTATGCTTTCCAAGTTACACAAAATGTATTTTGAGTAATTTCCCAAGAATTACAATCCAGATGATAACTATAAATTAACATTAGGAACGTCCTATGCAAATTATCTGGCAAGCATGCTTTTCTTCTGGCAAAAGCTTGGATGAAAATGTTATATAAAAACTGTAGTATTATTTTAATAAGTAAAGCTGCTGTTTAGAGTTGCTCATAACTTGAGCTGAGACAATTTGAGCAAATATAAAGTAAATGGAAAGTTGGAATATGAGACTTCTTTTGACATTTTAGCTGAGCTTAACTGACTCTTGATGATTGCTCCTTAGAAACCTCTGTAATGCTGAAGCACGATTTTTTTTTTAGAGGTCCCAATTTCTCTAGAGAAGTTGGAAATGTTTTCTTTCTCATCTGTGAATATTTTGGCAGAGGGGGCTTGGCAGTGATGCTAAGGTTCTAAATTTATGTGATAGGGAAAATAAAAATAAATAAAAAGAGCCAACCGTTCTGTTGTGGTATCTGCGATTGTAATCTTGCACCATGCTTCAGCTTGCCTACCGCAGCCTTTCTTCCTTCCCTCCTGTGCCACTGGAGCTTCGGCTTGCCTCCAGCTTTCCATTCCTGCTCCTGCCCTCGCAGTGGGAGCCGCGCTGGCTCTGGGGTTTCTCTGCTGTTGGCGGGACTGGGGGCGAGCTGTGCTTCTCTTCCTCCTCCTGAGCTGCTCCAGCATTTCACACCCCTGGCAGGAAAGCGCTGGGTGAACAGAACGGCCATGTGTGTCCGGAGATCCCTGGTTTGCAAAGAAAAAGAGGTGTGACCCCGTGCTGCAGCTTCCACTAAAGGGTCAAATCCCTCCTTTGCGTGGGACAGGGCCCTGGTCCTTAGTGAAATCAGGTCAGCCGATTGACGGAGGATGCATGGATGAGGCTGGATATCCTGTCCGTGGGCTCTGGTATGCCACCACAATCTGTCCATAAAAGAAGGAGGCAACGCAGTGTTACTGCTGTGAAGGGTTTGGATGGTGCTGCATTTTATTTCCTGGTGGAGGCAATGGTCAAGGAAAGCCAAACTGAGGCATGACAGAGTTTGAGATTCTGGGGAAGGTAACGAGTCTTCATGTTCTGATCTGTAAATTACTGCCACTTTTTGCAGAACACTGTATCCATGGCAACGTGTTCAACTTCTGTCTTAATCTACGCACACACAAACGAATAACTGATCTTGCATCTTGCTGGTTATAGTATCAGTGATAGTGTACAGGTAAGGCTTGCTACCAGCGCAGCTTAGGACGAGGTTTTGTTCTGCCCTTTCCCTGCGTTTCCCCCGATGATTGCAGCTGTTGTCCTGGCTGCTTCAAGCAGCTCTCAGATTTTTCAAGGAGATGTGGAGTTATGCCCTGTCCTAAGTTTTGGTTGGTTTTAATATAACTTTGGTTGGCTGTGGGATGTGTGCACAGTTAACATTACATTGAATTTGTTTAAGTTTCAGAGCTGCTTTAAGTGATTTGTGTATCTTATTGTATAATCTTTTACGCTTACAGGATGTGGGTTTTGTTTTTTTGTTAGTTGGATACAGGGATTGAGTCAGTGTGGGAATCAGTTTTCCCGTTTAACTGTGAGGAAATCCTTCTATAATAGGACTTAGATGGAAAAGAAGAATAGAGAATATTATAATAGAAGGATAGCAGGGCAGAAAAAGGCTTGGATAAAATCCAACAATAAAAGATGTTCAGGCGTATACTCTCTAGGAAAGGGATTTGGGGAATTACCGTGATGAAATCTTAAAGCTATGAATCCAAATGCAATTTAAGAAGGAGAAGTCCAGTCACATTTCTTTTTGCCTACAATGATTTTTACCTAAAACTAACTCTTGGATGGGAGCGGGAAGGAAGTAGAAGCAAAGGCTTTCTTAATTATTTTTCTGTTTTCTTGCTGTACTTCATTCCCCTAACTTGTGCTTCCATTGTAGATCTTTTTTTTTTTAATTTATTAATACCTCTCAATCTTAGTAATTGTTAAGAGTACTTTGAAATTTCTTTTTTTTAGCTTGATGAGGGCAGCTCACTTATGTAGCAGTAACCTTGTTTCAGTAGAGCTGTTGAAAATAGTGATGGAGTGAAAGATGTGACTGTTACAATGCATGTAGTGGAAGTGCATCAGAAAAAGATCAGTTATTCTGTTGTTTATGCTTCTTTAATGTCTTTGGAAATTGCTCAACTGTTTTGCATTCTTCAAATCTGTATGTTTTCGCTTAACCTCAGATTTATAGGTTATAGCAAAACTATTATGTAACAGGGTTTTGTAGATGACAGTGGCAAATTAGTCACCTTTCTATCTTTTAGTATTTATTCAGACCCTATTGCCATAGTAACTGAGCTCTTTATAATTGGTAATGTATTAATCCTCAGAACATCCCCGTGAGGTAGAGAAGTATTCCTGGTTCACCCATGAGAAACTGAATCCTAGGGAAGCTGAGTGATTTATCTGTAACCTGCAAGCCAGTAGTAGCAGAGACAGCCTCATTCCTTGCCCTCCTCATGGAACTGTCTTTTCTCTGCCCAGCTTTCTCAAATGAATGAATTCTGGTGAAATTGGTGCAGCCATCTGGAAGGTGCTCATTTGCATGTAAGATCTGTGTGGTTGTCATTAATCAGCACATCAGGATTAATGAACTCTGAAGATACGAAGAAAAAGGAACGTATGGGCTGCTACTGTGTATTCTCGGTGGACCGAGAGCGAGTTTTCTTCCTGTTTATCCTAATACCAAAAATTGGCTAGTTTTGGCTCTACTAATACTAATTCAATTAGCAATATGTGGCTCATATTTCTGTGCTGATTGAGCAGTTTGTAGTAGTTCTATATTTAAAGGTTGACTTTGACCTTTGAAACTTTTTAAGTTTGCCTTTGAATATTTTTTTTTTCTTGTATTCAGAATGCTCTGGTATTCTTTGTTTTGTTTGCTTTTATTTTTTTTTATTTCTTTTTTTTTTTAATTTTTAGACAGAACATACTTCACGAACAGAAAGGAAAAGACGCGATTCATTCGGGATGTTTGACGGTTATGATAGTTGTAGTGAGGACACCAGCAGCAGCTCCAGTTCAGATGAGAGTGAAGAAGAGGTTGCTCCTTTGCCATCCAGTCTCCCAATCATAAAGAACAATGGACAGGTCTATACTTATCCAGACGGTAAATCTGGCATGGGTAAGTAAGTGGTGTGTGAGTACCAAGACTTTTTCAACCTCTGCTGTGCTTTGTGAGGGTCCAGTCCTAAGTGTTTGTTCCACTTGAAAATTGACCAAAATAGCTGAAGGGGAGTGGATTGTTTGGGTTTTACAAAACTGTAATAAGATAGAATTTGAATCTTGCTGTCAGGAAATAAATAATTTGAGTATTTCCCCTCTTATAATATGTATTGTATATAATGTACACGCATGTATGTGTTCTCATGCACACTGCTTTTGTGCTTTGAGCTTATCTGAAAGTGTCATTCTGTTCTCTTACACTTGGAAGTATATCTCTCTACCCTTTATCTTGTTCATATATACAATATATAAAAATATTTCTTCCAATACTAGGAAAACTTCATTACCACTGCTGTGTAAAGACTGTCAGTGTGTCCCTGTTCGCTATTACCTAGCTATGAACTGCAGTTTACCAGAAAAATAAAAGGGCAGGGAGGAGGGGAAAGATTGATTTTGCCACTGGAGAAAAATATTTTGCACATGATTATTAGTGATTAGCAGAGATTTCTCTGGGTAGAGTTTTGGATTTGGTAGAAAAGGATCCATTTGGTGCCACCTACAGGACCTTTCTCATGCTGTCTTTGTTCTGAATTTTTACTGTGGCTTTTTTTACACCCATAACATTTTGTTCTTTCTCTCCTCTGATTAGCTACATGCGAGATGTGTGGAATGGTTGGTGTCCGTGATGCTTTTTACTCCAAAACAAAACGCTTCTGCAGTGTATCTTGTTCCAGAAGCTATTCATCGAACTCCAAGAAGGCCAGCATTCTGGCCAGACTTCAGGTAGCGGTACAGACACCATTTTCTTTATATACTTATTATAGTCTGTCTTTGTAAAATGTGTACGCTTGTAAAACTTGCATGATGTTTTTAAAACAACTAAGTCAAGTGTCTAAACATAGTAAAATTGTCACATAAATGATTTCTAAGCCGAAATTCAAAACCATATCACTAATGAGCAAATTGCTTTGCTCAGCAGAGCAAATTACACAGAATATTGACTCCTTATTGCATTTCTGCTGCAGTGGCCCACTTATCTGCAAGAAAAAGATCATGCAATCAACAATTAGTCTATATATGTAGTGATTTGAAAATCCATGCATCTCATGCCCAAGATACTTTCCGGCTTTAGAGAGAATAAAGGTTTATTTAGCAGTGTCATGTTTTGCTTTTGAGGATTTTCTTAACTTTTCCAGACTTAACAAAATTGGGTTTGATCTGTTCACTTAAAAAATTAATCAAGTAATCAAGAAAACATTTCTGTAACATTGAATAAAAGAACTGGAAATGTTGAGAAATATTATATCCTATCTCATATTCATTGCATATGCAACAAAGGCCAAGAAACTGCATTGATATAAATTAGATTTTAAAAAATCTTCTTTCTAACCTAGTTTCCAAATATACCTTTTTTTTTTTTTTTTCAGGTAAAACAATGAGTATATATGTTCTTTAAATTAGAATACTAGTACAAACGTAATCTTTTAGGAATTATTTTGCTGTTGGTGTTTGAATTTTTTAGTATTATATGTAGTTTAGTGGTACTTGGTCAACTTCCATACTATGTTGTGTTAATTTTAGTTAAATCTACCAGAGAAAAATACATGATAAATTATTTTTAAAACTGAAGTGTGTTTGTTTGTTTGTTTGTTTTCCCCACAATGACTTTTTTGAAAAAAGTTGCACCAGAAATATGCTACAGATCTATGGAAATTTTTCAGTTGGAGTTTGGAAAGGCTTTATTTACTTAGCTTTTTGTTGTTGTTTTAGGGTAAACCTCCAACAAAAAAGGCTAAAGTTCTACAAAAACAACCATTGGTGGCTAAATTAGCAGCATATGCTCAGTACCAAGCAACTTTACAAAACCAGGCAAAGACTAAAGCAGGTAATGGCACATGAACAGCTATAACATATTCTGAGTGACACAAGATCTATGTTTCATTAGCAGCTTCCTAAATGAAATAACTTTCTCTTAACAGCTGTCCCTGTGGAAGGTTTCAGCTGGGGTAACTACATCAATAGCAATAGCTTTACAGCAGCTCCTGTCACCTGTTTTAAACATGTAAGTATTTTTCAATGTGTTAGGCTTTTGTGTGTATGTGCGTGCATGCATGAGAGAGAGAATCCCCATTAATTCTTGAATTTGTTTTTGCAAAACATGCATATCCAAACTTGTTTCCAAGCCCTGGAGTGCGAAACCTGTACACTGTATGAGTATAACCACTTTTTAGATACATACGTATGTTTCTGTTTGTTCTTCAAATCATTCTGAATGCTCTATTACACTCTTTGTGCATGCTTTCACAAAGAAAAAAATAAAAGGAGTCTTAAACGCTTGTGAAATTATTTTTCAAATATTCTGGGCACAAAATTGTGGTATACACTATAGAGTATCAAACCAACTAGGTCATGCAATGCTACATAAAGTTATAAAATGCTTCTTAGATTGAGGCTTGCTCTAGTATATAGGAACTGGTCTTTCCATTACATATTTGGGTTTGATTTTTTTTAATCTTGGTTTTTAGTCATTCTTCCTGTCAGTTGTGCTGCTAGGTAGTGTAGAAATAAACGAAAATTGAGCCTCTTCATAAATCTGAAATGAAAAGGCAAGCTTTTCTTTGCATTGTAATTATGAAGATACCAAACAAAAGGTCCTCATTCATTCTTGTCATGACAGAATGTGGCTTGGGGAATTAGGAAAATACTTATCAGCATCCGTCTTTAATGTGTTTGTTAAAATCCATTGATTATACGTTGTTTAAAATACTGCAAATACTTTCTGGTGTAGAAGTTTCTCTAAGTAAAAACTTTCACCATCTTTTCTCAGCATGCTGCGTTTGTTTGTATATCAGAAGCTAGTGTTTCAGCTTCTTACAAGACTTTTATTTTGCTCGAGATTATCTGCTGAAAATTTCAGTCAAAATAAACATTTTGCTTCATAGAAGCCCTTCGTAAGGGAGAAGAGACATATTTTCTGGCCAATTCTGGAATTCATGCTGAGCCCTGTCAATTCATAAATCAGTAGGAGTTTGAGGGCTCTTGGCAGTTGGCACTTTCTGAATAGTACCCTTTATGTTTAGAGGCCTTAACTCTTGCCCAGAACAGAGCCTTGTATTAGTATAGATACATGAATTTGTATCAAATTCCATGTGCTTAAGTAAGCATGTTTGCCCTTTCCTTTCACGATTATGTATGTGTTGTAACAAGTAGGTTCATAAGTACATATCAAAAAGTGGTGTTTGATAATGTGACCTGTGCAATTATAACAGCAAATGCTTCCTTCTTAATTAGGATACATCTACAGTAGTTTTGCATTGGTAAATTAAGCTGTAACATTCCATATTAAAAGGAGTCAGATCTTCCTTTCTTACTGCTTCATTCATTGACCTGAATATTATGCCAGTAATGTGAACAGGTACAATACTAATGTTCAGAGTTTACTTTGGAAAATTTCACAAGCTTTATGGCAACAGTACTACTGAACCAGAATGGTGTTTCTTTTCTCCCTACATTTTCCTTTTTTGTAAAAGTAAAATGCAACTGCTGCAGTCTCATTTGGAAACTTCTACTTTTTTTGGTGGACGTTATTTAGCCTTGGAATAGTGTGATTTACGTTTACCCTTGCTGTACTTATTTCTATGAAAAGCATATTTAAACCAGTCAAAATCAGAAAACACATTAGTACCCTCTTCCTGTTAGATCCTTCTCTCTCCCCCATTCTCTCTGTTGATAGTTAAAATAAAAAATACTCCTTTTGTCTGTCTGGAAAGCTCATTGCTATTTTTCTATGGGATAGATTCTTTGATTTGTAAAACTTTATATTAATTGATGTTTGTTTACAATTCATATTATAGATTACATGCACATTTTGTGTGTGTCCACAAGACTGAGTATATCAAGTTTATCCTGTCCAAGATAAAGGTGTAGAATTGACACTACTGTAAAATAACGACACATCTTCCCCTAAGTTTACTATTAGATGAGATGTGTACCTGATTATTTATCTGCTTGGATATTTGTTAGGGAACATTGGGATCAATGTTAAAGAGAACTTAATCAAAATCCCATGTCTTATTCCCTTACTTGTTTGTTTATTCATTTCATAACCCAGCATACTTCAGTATTTCAGTATTGAAATTCTCTTTATTGCTTTTTCTGTATGAGAGGAATTAATTTCAGAGGCTTTTTTGATGCCCTTAATGTGGCTTTTGCACTTCCTTGTTACCTTCATTTCAGTGTTGACTAACACTAACAAAATTGAGTAGCAATACTACTGCCATGTCTGCTTTCTAGGTCAGTAAACTGGAACAGAGAAGCTGTTTCCTTAATTTTTTGTATAGGAAGACAGTGGCAGAGCCAGAATTAGTTTGTGCATCTTGCCTCTTTTTTAAATGCTGAATTTTTACTATGTTTTTTGTTATAATTTAGCAACATACAGTGTGCTCTATGTGCCGTCTTCATTGGTAACTTGCATTCTGATTTCATTATCTTCTTAAAGTTTCTACTTTTTTATGCTTTTGCTTTTATTAGCTAAAACAAATAGTGATTTGAATCATGTGTCAGTACTAAATGTGCATTAAGTTGCACATTAACAGTAATTATTCTTTTCCCACTCTGCTGGTGAGACACATATTTTCTGAAGTTATGCATTTTATCATTCATTATTCCGGTTGAATTCTATTCTGAGCCGAAGTATTTTTACTCTGTTTTCTTTTGTTACTAAAAAAAACATGAACAATAACAAAAAAAAATTGAATTGTTTGGGAACATTTCCAAGATTCTGCACTAGGTGGCAGTGCTTTGCTTCTAGAATTTAAACCCTTGTACACATTGTCTTCTCTGCATTACCTTTTGTGGGATTACAGTTTACACACAGTAGCAGCATTTTGTCCTTTGACATGAAAATCCTGATTCCAGTTTCAAATATGAAATCATGGCAATATCACTGCCATCCAAAGCCTTTAGAAGGGAATAATTTAACCTATGAGCTCTTTGTTCAGCTAAGCATGTGGGGATACTGAGCGCTCAGGCATTCCTTTCAAACCCTGTCAAACAGGACCTTCCTGATTGCAACTTACCTTGCAGAAAAGGCAGCTGCCGCTCACAGATAAACCCTCCCAGGTCATCTCCCGGAGCAGGAAGCGATGAAGCAGATCTTCCTTGTTTGGGAGTAACGTGAAGCGGATCTCTTCGTCATGAGTCTGAAAGGTAAATTTGTTCTTACCTGTAAATTATGGTTCTGCTAGTTCTTACTATGCCAATCCAGACTTCAGAGTTACCTTTCCAGCCAGCAGATAAATAAAACTTGACATTTACATAGTGCTTTGATTTTTATTTTTCAAAGCATTGTGCGAACATTAATTAAATTGGACAAACACAGAGAAGACAATAAGGAAGATGGCTGCTATAGCCCTGGTTTATCCAGTCTTCCTCCCGTAAGAATATTATGAGTGAAAAAGGAAAAGATGTGCAGTATACCAGGTATACTGTAAACCATCACTTCAGGACAGTAATGTTATCTGGCTTTTCAGTAATGATGCTACACAGGATGGCTTCCTTCTTCTAAAGGGTGAGCCATATGGATTGGTGTAGGAGAACTAGCAGAACCAATATTTTCACAGACAAGGACAAATTTAACTTTCTGCTATTTCCCTCTATACCAATCCACGTTCTAGAAATAAAAATATTTGTGACATTTCTATTATCAGTTGATGGGAGGAGAAGTGCTTTTCTATACTTTTTCTCTGAATCAACTGAATAGATGAGCAGGCAGTAAAATATATTTTAATGTAGTGCAGCTGGATTAGGAAATTATTCAGCACTGCTATTTTTGATTGTTTGGATCATCTGTATCTCTATACCAGGCAACAAGATTTACTAAAATATGCAATTTGAAAAGTTTATTTCCCCATTTCAATTCAAAAAGCTACAAATGTCTATTTAGGGATGATAGTGAATATGCAATAGGACTTGATTAAGAAGCTGCATCTGCATACTTTGTACATGAAAATAAACCATCAGCTTGCAAGTTTTCTTTCTGTCTGCCAGATGGCAGAAAAGAGCAGTCTAGACTGGTGTAGATGGGACATAGCAGAACATAGCAGAACATGAAGAGACCAGGCTTCAAGAATAAGAAATTAGCATATTTGCTCTGACTAACTTTAATAGTTAAAACTTGTTTTTAAGTTTTGCATGCCTAGCCTCAAATATTTCTACAAGTGAATGGTATCCCCTTTTCAGATACTTTAGTCTGTACAGCTACTAGGTGGCCATTGCTGATTGCCAGCAAAATTCCAGTATTGTAATTTCCAATCGTTCAGGCAGGATTCATCCAGTTTTCCTCTCCTGTGGCTCACAGCCAAAAATCTGCGAAGTTAGAAGCTATTCCCAGTGAGCTGTGAAGTTCTCTATGTTTGCAAAGAACCTTGACCTTGTAAATGAAACACAGCCTTAGAATACAATATCTAACCAGGGGGTTCCTTTAACTGTCCCTGTATATGGACATTGTCAGAACTGATCAGAATTTACTTTTCTCAGAATACATTACATTTGATGTACCTGTTGTTTAGCCTAATCTGAATCTTCCCGTTCTTAGTGGTCTCTAGCTTAGACTGGCTCAATTTATATTTTGTTACTGTTAACTTTAGCTGAGTAACTTTTAAGGTTTTAAATTCTTTAGCACTGTGCATTTCTTATATCTCTGCTGTACCATCTTTGACTATCTTTTGTGATGCTCTGTTCAACAAAACATTCTCCCTGACAGAGCAAACTAAATGTTGGGTTTTATTTCCAGTTTCCCAGGCTCCTTAGGAATTCATCAGGCTTCTATTTCTTTATGTTATTAACACATTAGTCTAAGCTTTCAGGATAGGGTATGTGTTTCCCTTTAGCATTCATTAAAAAGTTAAACTCAGCCTTCTGTTTTTTTGATTTATTCATAGAATAATTACTTGCAGATGATATGAAAGCCTGTTATGTCTGTGGCACAAGTATGAATTTAAAGTGCCATAATTTCCTGCTAATAGAGTTGAAGAGGAATTACACCATTCTCACTAAAATCAGTAGGTAGTACCTAGTTGAAACATAACGTAACAAAGCTGACCTCTGAGCATATACAGTTTGGGTTTATGCTTTACAGGTGTTTAAACTTGGAATCCTGAAGCTGGTAGGAAATACACGGTAATTGTAGTATAGCAGAACTGCTCATAAGCTTTAGATAAATATCCAAATTAGGTTTTCATAGATTATTTTCTAACCGTATGTTTGTCTTATGTATATTGATTGTCATATTTTATTTGAAAGTTACTCACAAAACACTAATATGATTTAAAAAAAAATAAAAAAATCATGTGCTGTAAATAAAGTGGTGAACTCTTCACTTCCCCCCTACCTTAAACGTTAGGCACCTATGGGGACATGCTGGGGTGATATCTCAGAAGGAGTACGAGTGGAGGTTCCAAACACGGACTGCAGCCTACCTACCAAAGTCTTCTGGATAGCTGGAATTGTAAAATTAGCAGGTGAATATATTTTAATTGAAATTACTGAAATACTCAAAATAATTCTATGAAGGGAGCTGATAATATAGTCAGAAGTCACCTGGTTAGTAGAATATCAACACTAGTTAGGGTGTCAGTGCTGTATTGCTAGGTTATGTGTTTTAGCACTACCATTGTCATGCTTTTATAGGAGCTTCAAAGAGAGTTGAGAGCGTCTGTTTTTTATGTTGCTGGAATTCACTAAGAGCAGTGCCGGAAGCAATTGTATGATAGCAAGCCTTGTTAAAAAAATCACTTTTCTTAGTTAAAAGTAAAGTTACAAAATGAGGGTTATGTAGCTAAAATATGAAAAAGCACAGACTGGGGGTAAAGAAACAATTATTTCCCTATATATAATTTCTAAGTTTATAGTACAAGAATTTTAATGGTATTTCAAATGTGCTGGTAACATACAGCAATGTGCCTTAAGAATAATGTTCTAGAAAAAGTTACAATCGAGAAAATCCAATGTAATTTAATACTGGGTAAAGAACTACTAATAGTTTTTTTTTTTAATACTGTTTTATTTCAGGCTACAATGCTCTGCTAAGATATGAAGGCTTTGAAAATGATTCAAGCCTTGACTTCTGGTGCAACGTTTGTGGGTCTGATATCCACCCGGTTGGTTGGTGTGCTACCAGTGGAAAGCCTCTAGTCCCTCCTCGAAGTATGTAAATAGTAGCCTCACTGATTGCTATAATTAAAAAGTCTTTTCTTACTAAATTTGCTTATGGTTCTTATATCCAAGTGGTTTTTTTTGTTTGTTTGTTTGTTTTACCATAGCAATGATTTTAATAGTTAGAAATAAATCTTTTGATCTATTGAAAAATAAGGATTTGGCTTGCATTGAAAGTGTTTCTTGTGGTAGCCCCCTGGTACAACGTAGTTTTTAAGATCAAGGTGGAAGCAGTTAGCTAATCAGTGATGTGAACATGCCCTGATTTATACTTCTATTTTGTTATTAAATTCTTTGCCCTGACATACCCATACATTTAATCTTGGGTAGCATTTATTCTGTAAAGAGGTTTTTGTCATTATTTTCATTCAGGCTTTTTAACAGTCATCTAGGATTTCTTCTTTACATATTCCAGACTATAACATTGTCTCTAACGGACACAATTAAAAATCAGTGGCTTATTTTGTCCCCTTCATTTGCAACAGCCATCCAACACAAATACACAAACTGGAAAGCTTTTCTAGTGAAACGACTTACTGGTGCCAAAACACTTCCTCCTGACTTTTCTCAGAAGGTAAGGCTGATGCAATATCAATGATGTACTGTGAACAAAATTGCAGCAGAGTGAAGAGCCGAAATATTTTACAATGGCACAGTAGCTCCTTTTGTAGTGACGATGATAAAATAGTTTCTTCCCTTGAAACAGTTTTCCTGGGAATCTCTATTCTTCATTTATCTCCACACTTGTCAACGTGATGCTGTTTGGAAAACTGTTTCCTTGAACAGAAGTAATTTTCTTTTAAAAACTAGTGAGTCTACTTTAATTTTAAAATACCCCAATTTAAAAAAAAAAAAAAAAAAAAAAGTGCTGATAAGCTACCCTGTGATATAAGAAAAATTAAATCTGATCTAATTCAGCAATGATTTTTATTGTGCACTGTTACAAGAAACTAAGCAAAAGTAGCTAATACAACACGTATCTGGATGCAAAAAAAGATGCTTTTAATATTTTTCCTCTGCTCTAGATTAGATTTGCTGTTTTTAAGTTGTATGGCAGCTGCCTGTATGGTATGCTCTAAGTTAACTTAATTATTATGAGATGGTACATAGGTTTTAGTAGGAATATATGAAGTATTGTTTTGTTGTCTTAACATTGCATCTAATAACCTCACTCGCCTCGTTTTTTTCTGAAGATGTTCATTTGTATTTAAAAATTGGCTCTGCTGGAAGCCAAATTAAGTTGGCAAGTATTGAGGCAGGATAACATCTATTTCCATTCTGTTATTTTCTTTTTGGTATATGATGAAATATGCTTGTGAGTGGTCAGTTTTAATTATGTTTGAACATTGTTTTTCATGCCTCATAGTAATTTTAGTTCTGTATTTAAAGATGCCAGAGCAAAAGGGTTTTATGTTGCTAAACTCGTGTCACTTCTCCAGGTGGACTAACAAGTACTTGAATTAAATGGAAAATGCTTTGATATTGTGCTGTAACAGTAGAAGACAGATGACTAAGCTGAAACATTTTTACAGAATTTCTTTTTTCCCCTTATTTTAAGGTGTCTGAAAGTATGCAGTATCCGTTCAAAACTTCCATGAGAGTAGAAGTTGTTGACAAAACACACCTTTGTCGAACAAGGGTAGCAGTTGTAGAGAGTGTCATTGGGGGACGGTTAAGATTGGTGTATGAAGAAAGCGAAGACAAAACTGATGACTTCTGGTGCCATATGTACAGTCCACTCATTCATCACATTGGTTGGTCTCGAAGTATAGGACATAGATTCAAAAGATCTGGTAAGCCTTTTGCATTTCAAAGGTGCCTTTGGGGGCAGTATTGGCTTGGAGAGACCTGACTTAAGCAATGCTGTCACTTTATAAAGCTAATAAAACTAGCTTTAGCAATTATCTTTAAAAGTACATATAATGAGGTATAAGGACTTTTAACAATTATACTGTCTTTCCAGGGTTTCAGTTAAAAGTACAACTAGTATTTTCTACAGTGTTGAAAAAGCCATAATAAATTTTAGTTGGGCTGTAGTATATCAATATCTAGAGAGATTCAGTCTTAAGTAGTGGTTAACAAATTGTCTCTGAAGGAAAACCTTGAACTGCAGTATTCAAGCATGGGAAACTTCATTTTTCATGCTGATATCTGGAATTGCACTGTCCTGCTCCACTAGTTTGTGTTTGTCTCTTATACAGTACAACATGAGTAAGTATCGTATGGGATACATCCCCCCCACCCCCCAAGTTGAAGGACTATAATATTTTTTGAAATATTTATATGTTTTAGAAATTTATGGGAAGGGAAGATAAGACAGTATAATAGATGATATATGGTTAAGACCCCTATTATCTAAAACACAAAAGTGATTGTAGTTTGAAATATTTAAGGCGTCTAAATGGAAAAAAAAAAAGTCTGTATTTGATTCTTTTCCTGTTGCGTTGTGACTGTGGCCCTTGTCTGAAAGAAAATTTCTGTAAAACAATTCACAAGGCATCCCTTCAGGACAGTTTTAGCACTTAAACTTTCACTGAAACTGTTTATAAATAAGAGTAGTTAGAGAAATCAAGAACAGTGCTGTTTCCTATATGTAATGTCTCTAGTAGGGTTTCAGGGATTCAACAGCTGGCAAAAATCAGTTATGTATATAGAATGATTAGACATAATTGTATACAAAATTATATGTAATTACATAAATGTAATTTTCTGTCATGACATAGCGCAGAGAGGTTAACTTGCCTTTTTTTTTTTTCCAAGAACGTCTATGTATTAGTAGCAATTTGGTGACGTAACTGAGTTGTCTTGTGAAAAATTGATTTTATTTTTATTTTTTTTTTTTCCATAAATGAGGTTGTGTTAGAGGTTTTTCAGGTAGAAGTCAATGAGGAAAGAGTATGTCCCCCAGGTTTTTATAGTGATCTTATCACAAACTGTGGGCCTCCCACACTAATAAGGTGATTGCATTATAGTAGTTTACATACTCGGGAAAAAAAGCATACTGTTTGCTCTACTGACAAAACCTCTGATTAACACATACTCTTATTCCTTGTAGATATTACAAAGAAACAGGATGCACATTTTGATGCACCCCCACATTTATTTATGAAGGTGAGTTTGCTAGCAAGAGCAGTGTTTTCTCAGAGTCGTTTGAGGACCTTTAGTTCCTGGTATTTATAAAAATAGACCTGAAACTCTGTTTAAATCCTGGAGATATGCCCAGCAAAATCATTGGTGTTTTTTATTCATACAGTTAACTAATTTGACCTTCTTAACATAAACAGAGGTGATGGTACAAGTATTTTAATCTGTTCTTTTGACTGTGTGTGGTTTTATATTGTTCAAAACTTATTCGATTCTTAGCTTCTGATGCTGTTATCTGATTTTTTTTATTTTTTTTATTTTTTTTTTAGGTAAAAGAGGTTGACACAGCTGGAGAATGGTTTAAAGAAGGAATGAAATTGGAAGCTATAGACCCCTTAAACCTTTCAGCAATATGTGTGGCAACTATTAGAAAGGTAAGAAAACAACTGTGTGCATTGGGAAGATGGACAGGAGTCTGTTTTTCATTTACCTTTATTCAGGTTTAAAACAAAACAAAATAATTCATTGTTTATTGAATGCATCCATTAATTGTTTATATGCAAGTACTATGAAAAAGAATATACTCATGTTACTTCTTTTGATTTTGGTCTCTGGAAATTCAGCCTTATCTTTAATTTGGATGTAATAGGTTGTGAGATTAATTTTCAGGACAGTCTTCTGCTAACTATCTTAAATATTTTGCAATTCTGTTCCAAAAAGAGAAAAAGCCTCATCTTGCTTACTTGCTGAACTCTATGAAGACACTTCAAGGAAAATCTTTTCTTTCTAGCTTAGTTGAAAAGGACCCCATACGTGTGATATACTTACTAAAAGGGGATAAAAATGTAAAAAGTAGCTTAGCAGCCTAGCATAACCTTACCAATGATTGTGGTAATTATTTTAAATCATTTTTTATTAATAGTGTGAGAATATCCTTACAGGTTAGAGTAAACTGAATTATAAAGCTTTAAAAGTAGAAGTGTTGTTCACAGATAAATAAACAAAGTAGAGCTCAGTGAAAGGAAATGTTCATCTCATAACTTTGCAGTTAACAAAGATACATTTGACAATAGCACACACCATCGTGGACACAGGTATGATTTGTTTTTTTTTTGTTTGTTTTATTATAATTGAATGTTCTTCTAAGTATTTTCATTATTACTCAGTTATTTTTTCACTCTTGAAACATGGCATGCTTTCTTTCTAGCCTTATCACACAGTTAAAGGTATTTAATGTAAAATTTTGTTTTTCTTTACAAAGGTTTTAGCAGATGGCTATCTTATGATTGGGATTGATGGCTCAGAAGCAGCAGATGGGTCTGATTGGTTTTGTTACCATGCCACTTCCCCTTCTATTTTCCCTGTTGGTTTCTGTGAAATTAACATGATTGAACTAACTCCACCCAGAGGTACATATAGCATTCTGACCACATTTTACTTTTGAATATTTTTTCAGTGATATTGTATGTGCCATATGCTTTGTTTCTTAATTCAGTCTACAAAATTCATGTCACTTTTTAGGACTCAAGTCAGAAACAAATACAACAGCGTAACTTCAAAGTAATCTTAAAACAAAGATAACAAACTTCTCATTTAGAAAAAGTGAAATTGAACATCTGTATGAAGCACTGACTGAAATCTGCTTTTGCTGTCATAAATTGAGGATAGCCACTTGAATAGTACAGACATAAAGTGAACGGGAAGTATAAATATGCTAGTCACTGAACAGTTCATAATATGTCATTGCTTGGGAAGTCCTGACTGCTAGAGGATTAACGAACATTGTTAAATTATCTCAGGCTTAGGTTAATTGATGACGATGACAGTAAATTTCTAGGAATATGCACAAACTTAAACTTCAGCGAAGTAGCCATTAGAGCTGTATGCTTCATAATCCCTACTGTAAGGAAAAAGCTGTCTGTCCACTAGCATATGTGCCTATAGAAGTATCTTACTGCCTTCATCTTTCCATTTTATTATCTTGCTCTAGCAATTTATAAAGAGGATTGCAATTAGATGTGTCACAGCAGATGATTTTTATGGATTTTTTTCTTCATTTTCCTCCTTGCAGGCTTCTACTTGTATTTATTGAATGATTTTCTAGGTAACTACACAGACAGTGTAATGCAACATGAAGAAAATAATTTCATATCATTTTCATTACTGCACACTAAAGTGTTCCTTATATATTTGTAAACTGCAGTTAGACAGATTCACTATTTTTCACAGCTCATTTAGTGAATTTATTGCATAGGAATTCATGGGCATGATCACTCCTCAAAAAATGTGCTGCAGGAATCTCTTGCAATAATAATCGTTGTTGTGTGGGGAAAAAGCATGTGTATCAGTATCAGCTAGTTTAGAAATAAATGCATTACATGATAAAGAATAGAAAACATTCCCTTTTATGATGACCTCTTTTTTACTCTTCAAACATTATTTACACCGTGTGCAAATTGTATTATTAACACTGTATCATACTATTGTTTTTTGTATTGTGGCAACTTTTTTACCTATATGTATTTTTTCCCTTTTATTGCAGTTTTCCACAACAGTCCTGTATCGTCCGCTGAGAGACGATTTAAAATCACACAGGCATTCATTTAAATGTCATTTGAAAGAGGAGTTAGGAGTAACAGACCATAATGTGCATTAATATACTTAAGCATTTTGTTACTGATTTAATAGGATCAAAATGATCAAAGTTTCTTAGTTCTTATGATGTATATTCCCCTCTCCACATTATGGGCTAGAAAAGGGACAATTTCTTAAATCTGACTACTTTAACAGGGACCACGTGCACATGTCTCTGTGTGGTGAGAAGTAAATTAAAGGACTTGTATACAAATATGTTGGTCTAGCCAGAGGAACTGTACATAAATGAGAAAAGTATTAGCACACAAAAAGTGATTTCTTACTACCCTTACCAATTACTAGTTATCCAGCTATATCTGTTCTCGCAGATACCACATACCTGATGTGAACAGCCTTTTTCAAATTACAGTTAGCAATGCGGATAACTTAAATGAGTTGCTATGAAGTCACTGGACTTCTTGTTTGTAAGCTCATTCCTTCCAAACATCTTGATCCCTTGCTGAAATCGGCAGAAGCTGAAGATGCTTAGACACTTCTAAGGCTGAGACTGTATTTTGAGCTGTGAGTGGCAGCTACCTGTTGAGTCTGGCCCTTCAGTTCTGAGCTGTGACTCAGTGGGAGCTCTCTACCCACATTCAAATTAGATGAAAGCATTTCCCATAGCTCTCTCTCCATGCTATACCCTCTGCACCATGATTGTTCAGAATGTCCAACGTTGGATGCTACCACAAATAAATCTTTCAAGCTGTTGTTGCTCCAGGAGTTAGAATTTGAGAATTGCAAGTCTAAGCAGCTGTAGGAGTTGCAAACAAACAAACAAACAAAACAACACCCAAACAAAAAAGTCCTACATCTTTTAGGCATATTCATTAGACGAACAAAAGCTGAATATAAAAGAACTTTTCTTACCTTTACAATAGCTTTTAAGATTGGAAAAAAAAAATCCTGTAATTTACCCTATTCTTGCTATCTTTAACCTTATTATTTAAGTTTTAAAATATCTCTACATGTTCTTACAAGTCTGTTCCTAACGCATCAAGTTTTCCAATAGTGGAGCTCTTTCCCCACAGGAAAGACACTGGATGTGCTTAATTACATGATCTGTTCTGGGTCATTTGTATGGGGCATTGTAGAGATCAAGGATCCACGTGGACAGAAAGCTTCAAGTGTGAATGATTAATCTTAACATCAAATGACACTTTCTGTATTATCTAGAAGTTCATTCATCTTTGTTGCAAACGGGCAGTGTCCGGTTGACTGTCTTGTCCCTTAGATGAAAGCTCAGAGAGTGGAAGTTTCTGATGTTAATATTTTGCTTCTTTGTTGTCTTTTTAGCCATAGCACAGTGCCAATATACTGTTCTTGTTGTTGTTACAATGCATGAAGTTTGCAGTTGATGTATGAAAATGTTGTTTAAAATTCACAGGGTATGCAAAACTCCCTTTCAAATGGTTTGACTACCTCAGGGAAACTGACTCAATAGCAGCACCTGTAAAGCTCTTCAATAAGGTAATAAATATTATGTATGTGTATTTGGACTGAAGTTAGTATTTTCTTTAGATTTGTCTGCATACTCTATGGGATTGATCCCTTTGAGTAGAATTGTGGAAAACTAAGGCACCAGGGACTCTTTAGAAATAGGAACTGTTTGAGTATATTAAGCTTGAATATTTCTGAAATGTTAAAAACAGGGTTACATGAAACTTCATAAATGATATTTGCTCTGTGAGTGTGCTTTACTGATATAACGTGTTTGTTTGTTGATGTTCGACTTGTCAATGTGCTTACTTTTCCAGGAAGTTCCAAACCATGGGTTTCATGTTGGAATGAAACTGGAGGCTGTTGATCTGATGGAACCTCGCCTGGTATGTGTGGCCACAGTAACTCGCATTATCCATCGTCTGTTGAGGATACACTTTGATGGGTGGGAAGATGAATATGATCAGTGGGTGGATTGCGAGTCCCCAGACCTCTATCCAGTGGGATGGTGTCAGCTAACTGGATATCAACTACAGCCTCCGGCACCACAGTGTAAGTTCTGTCGTGTAAATAAAAACAGTTCACTGGTCCTTATCGACATGTGATGACTTTCCTAACTGCATTTTTCCAAATTAGGTCACCAGGCGTAACAAAAACAGAACAAAATCTTGTTAATGCACAGGAGTGCACAGTTCTAATCTCTTCCACATTGACTTTCAAAGTACTTCTCAGCATTTCTGTGGCTACTTAAGTTTTCTATTTTTACTGCCAAATGCTTATTTAATCTAGGAAAAAAAGCCTGTTATTTACTTACAAGGTCTGGAGACAGAATTTATACTGCATGAAGTCTGCAAATATATGTGCTTTACATACTGAATGTGATGGAACTCAGTGTGTTCATACCTATTCACATGCACATGCAAGTATTATGCGAGAAGACTACAGTTCATTTATTGCATCAACACGTGGCCTGTCAGATCAAGTTAAATGATAATTGTGTTTCAAGAACTGTTAATTGTTTATTGGAAAGGTAGTATTAGTTACTCTTAGTGGTTTATGAGAGGGTTTTTTCCTCCATAAAGGTATTCTGCTTTCATTCAGTCACTACAGAGAAATCTGTAGCACCTTTGACGCATTTTGAAGCGTTTTTCCAAAACAGTAAACTTGAATTTTGTACTCCTATTTTTTTTTTTTTGCAGCATCAAGAGATAACCAGTCAAGTTCATCAAAACAGAAGAAAAAATCAAAATCGCAACAGTACAAAGGACATAAAAAAAGTGGGTGACAAAATAGCATTTGCACTTTTCTTGTTGTTTAAAAAGCTTGTGGTCTCTCCTTAAGTCCCTCTTCTATTTGGAAGTGCTGTTTGTGTGTAAAACAGGTGTTAAGCTTAAAGGTGCAGTATGCCATAAAAGGAACTCTTAAAATAACTAAGAATATATATATATAATTATTTTTTTTGTAACTTGCAACAGGATTGATACTGTTAATGATCTGTGAATTGTAGATGGACACGTTACAGTATTTTCAGAATCCAGACATTATTTTAAAGAATACGTTAAGTAGGTTGGAAGAGTGCCTTATACAAGATCCTCAGGTATCTGTTTAATAATGGTTTTGATTCTGCTTTTGTAAAACAGATGTAAAAATAAGATTCAAGTTACTTGGATCTGAAAGAACTACATGTAGAAAACTGAAATTACTGTCTAGCTTGTTCCTTTTGAAATGAAAAAATGTCGTTTTTTTTTTTATGAGGCATCTGTGGGAAGCAGTATGTAAATAAAACTACTTTTGTATGACTACTTTCAGAGACAATAAATAACATTGCAATTTGTGACTGTTCTTGTCACAGTAAAACATACTAATGACGATTTTTAAGAATCTGAGCTTTTTTAACAGAATTATTCAGGTTCTTCCCATAGTTATTTTTTCTCCCAGGATCAATTTTTCTTTAAAATCACAACCAATTTGACGTTTCTTTTGCACAAATGCACATTTTGCATTCCTCCATATTTATTTCCATGACACTAACTGTTTAAGCAGAAAGTCTTTTTTTGTATGAGTAAAATAAAAGGAGCAGAGATAGCCAGTCGCAAGAGGACCTTGTGCCTTCTCCCATCATTGACTGAAAATCAGATCTGCCTTCTGTCCTGAAAGAAGAACCTGTTCTGCCACATAAGAATGGTTTGTCTTGATAGAAGTCAGTGGCTTAGTTCAGGACAGCCTAACTATGTTTATTATATTTGGACCATCAGCTCTTTATGCTGACTCATTCTTTTGGTGTTTTGTTAGAAAGAGTGGAGTGTTGAAAAAAAGGTGCCATATTTTATGTTGCCAACACACGGACAGGTCAGCTACAGAAAAGGTCTATATCTTCAGGTGTTATCTTCATTTGGCCTTGCTTCTTGGTCAAGCTATTTTCTAGTATGACAGCCTAGCAAACAATAAAAACAGTTTTGTTAATGTTGAAAGTTTTTTTTAGTCCCCTTCAAATTATCAAACTGAACTAAAAATCTTTAATTGTCCATAAGGTGACATCAGGAGAGATTTTATTATACAAAGTCCTGTTCTAAGCAAGAAAGTTAGGCCTTTCTTACCATTAGAATCCATATTATCTTGACTTCTTTAGGCTTATTTCCAGAGAATTTTGTTGCTCTGAGACTTGAGTTCATTCAAGAATAAAACTAAAATTTCAAGTCTGGAAGTCAGAACAGTTTTCCCCCATCCCTTTCAAACTGACTTTATAATACAGAGGCTGTTGAAATCTGAACTATGCTATTCTATATATGTGAAGTACAGCTGCTTTCTTTTGTGGTCTTTCTAACTTCTGGCCAGTCTTATCTCACAAAGTATAAATTTTGATTATTTCAATGTTACTGCCAGTGCTGTCATCAGAGACTTCCAAAAGTGGATTTCTAAGGATTATCAAGTGCCTTTGGCCACTGGTTCTAGGCAAAGAATAGGTGGGAGAGGAAAATAAGGTAAGGTAAAATTTCCCCCTCAATGTGTTTCAAGCTGTATTTTCGTGAAAAGACTCGCATACAGTTACAAACATTCAATTGTAAAGTACAAGGTGAACTAACTGCCTCTGATAATATCCTATAGAAAACATGGAACAGTGGGTCTATAGACAGCTGCTGATGTATCTTAAAGTAATTTGGTTTAAATCAGAATAGCTATTAAATATTTTTTTCAGGGAATTAATCAATTAATCTTGAGGTTACTGGAAAGAAAAAAATTGTCAGACAAGTTTGTCTGAGCTAAAATAAGAACTCACCTGTCACCAACCTCCCTTATTTCAAACCTTTAAATCTTTAACCAGTAGATGTTGTATTGAAATAAGCTGCATCCACTGATTTTTGTTCCATCACAGATCTAGCTATAAGGGAAGAGGCCCTTGGACTGAGACAGGATAAAAAAAGATACCTGAGTAGGACCTGAAGCTAAACTGAGTTATGCCTGTTCCAACTTCCTGCTATCTAAAAAGCTCAGTTGGGGTCCTCACACTGAAGTCTTCTAGTAAGAAAAATGTATGTGTGTTACCTTGAGCATATGCATAGTCTCATTACCTTTTTACTTTAAGGGCTAGGCTTTTGTTAATGATATGGTCTTTATCTGACAGTGCTGAGAATACTTAAGCATTACTAACTGTAGTTTTGATATAGCTGAAAATAGTGGAGATGATGTATTAAAGTGCTTGCATCCCTGCTATTGTAATGAGAGGTTTCCTCAGTCACGGAATCAGAGCGTCTCCTAGGTAACATAGGAGGAACAGATTCACAACTGGCATGGAAAATGGTTTCATAACATTTTTTCATGAAAGCAATGCTTAATAATTTGAAGGAATTTTAGAAGAAATTTTCTAAACACCAAAATGCTCATCGATGCTTGTAAGGCACTATAAAAATGGTAAGCATCATTCTAAATTAATCATGCGTATATATTTTTAAACCTAGGCTTTAGGAGAGGATAAATCTTGTCTCAACTGGATTTATTTCCCAAGAACTGTATTTTCTATCTCTGCTACGTACACACACAGAAACAACTGCAGTTTCAAACTGTATGACTTGGGTGTCTGACCGGAGGATCATATAGTGACTGTGTATAGCTGCAGCAGTAGGAATTTACAGCAGTTGTTTCATTGATAGTATGATGTGCTTAGAGTCCTACCAAACAGTCTCTAGAATTCAGTAAGTAAAAATGTGGTTGAGAAATGGAAGAATATTCCCACTAATAAGGGAATGGTACCACTGTATGTAAAGGCCCTTGTTTTCCAGAATCTGTGAACATGAAGCAGAGCCATTTCTCAGTTGAACAGTCTGAGTTACCTAATGCACTTTAACCCAAGCGTTTATTTTAGTTTGACTTGATGTTTAGAGAGGAAGATACCAGTTGGGAAGAAACCTGTCAGTTTGTCCAGCCTACCCATGGCAGGTGGGGTGCGGAGGAGCTTCTCTGGTGATGACGAGTTGACTCCTCCTCCATATCGAACCCTTCCAGCACAGACAGCCCCGGAGGCCTTCCAGCCTCCCAGGACTAGCCAAGATTTCAGTCCCAGCCTCAAAACAGGTAACTAGACACGTCAGCCTTGCTTACTGCAGAGGGAAGTGATGGACAGGGTGGGGAACTGAGCATGGGCTAGCATAGAACATGCTGACTCATCAACTCTATTTTTTTTCCTTTCTCTTTCTTTTTTTAAATTTTGTTTTTATTTTTAATTCCCCCACCCCACCCTTAGAGAGCTTTTCATTCTCACTGATGCACCACATCACTGAATTAATCATAAGAAAGGAGGACTAATTGTTTGAGAACTTCATAGCAGGCCAACTGAAGGTTATTGTGGTACAGAGGAGCTCTGCAAAGTTTTAAAACACAGAAGTGTATTCAGTTAAGTTTAACTGAATGGCAGTGTGTTTTGGGAATATTGGACAGCAGGAAATTAGTGTGCATCATCTTTTGTAGAGAAAATAGCAGTATGTAGTACATGAGGAGTGATTTTTGCCTTTATGTCAGAAAAATACAGTTATCTGGAAAAAGATGTTTAGAATGGAAGTGTTAGTTGACATTTTGTGAGTTACTAATATAGAAATTATACTTGAAATGAGCTTGTCCTTTCGGATGAGTCTTTTTCCCTCTTTGCTATAAAATCTGTTCGGTTTAAGTATCAGTGGTATAATTATGCATCTATATGAGTGAGCAGAGAAAAACACTGAAATAAATCATCAGTGATAATGAAGAAGCATCTTACAATTTTGAGCTTATTTAAGGATAGTTTGTGTAATCAATCTTTTGATTATAGATTACTATACAAGTTCTGGTAGTTTGTCCTTTCATCTTTTCCTAATGTGTGTGGAAGTATAGCAGATAAAATAATTAACTAATACAGTGCAGCAGTACAATCGGTCAGACAAATCAGATTGTGCCATACCTGCAGGACAGTTGCCAGGTTGATAGGTAGGGCTTCAAATTTGATTGATTTATGCCTTTTTAAACTTCCTTTAGTCTGATTGTGCTGCAGTGTTGCCACTTTTCATTTACTGCAAAGTACATCCAGAATAGTTCCGTTGTCCATGTGGTGTCCTTTCGTGGAATGAGATGCTGTATATAACCCACATGCCTTCTCAAGGCTCAGAGGACAAAGCTCAACTCTCTTCTGCGTACCCCTCAATGTTTCTCAATAACTGACATGCACAAGAGTAGCAAGATGAAGTAAAAAGAAATGTCCCTTTTCTCTTTTGCATCAAGGATGCTGTAAGCCTGGTGTAGGAGAGAGGATTTCTGGAGTGTGTTCTTGCACAACTTGTCTTCTCTTACTGCAAATCTACAGCTCAAGTGTTTATTTAGTGCACAGGATGAGTTTTGTGTGTCATTAGATCTCTGAATTCCTACAAAACTCTGGTGTTCTTTGGGTTTGGGGACCTGATGCTTTCTGTTAACATCTTCAGGAACTTTTCAGATGCCAAAGTTCTGAATTTTGAAGTGTTGGGACAAAATTAGTTTTGTGGTGTAGCCTTGTCATTGACCAAAGGTGTTTAAATAGAAACCAGAAAAAAACATGCCTTTTAAGTCTAGGGAAGAGAGAGGTATACCCCAACAACATGAAAGTTCAAAACACGTTTGAGGTTAGCCATAATTAATAAATTGCGTATCTATTCTATAACATTTAACACTGCCTTATGTTTTAATAGCCATAGCTAGGATGTAGACGCTTTGCAGGAAATACCTATATGGCTTTGAATGAAAATAGTGGAAGATTACTGACAAGACAGGTATCTACTGTAAAACTTCTTGTCTATCAGAGAACTTGGTAAGATTCACTAAATGTCTTTTTTCCCTTTCCTACTGCCACATGTTGGAGAAGGTTTCAGTAGTGCTTTATCTCATTTACAGTACAAAGTGCTTTTGTTCTCTAGCAAAATTGTGCTGCTTCTTTAATGTAGATGAGTACTTTGTCTTTTTGAGTCATATGAAATGATCCTTAAGCACTGAAATGCAATTGTAGAACAGCTTCGCTTTAAAAAGAGCCAGTAGCCAGTGTTTTGGAGGAGATTGCTCTGAGAGACTCACCCTACTTCTTGTGTACAGATAGACCATTGCTCCATGCTGTATTGATGTTTTGGGTGTAGCCTTTGCTTAAGGTACTAGCAGCATACCCAAGTATATGATTGTGTGTCTTGCAATTTAAACAGCACTTTTGTTGTCTCCACAGACTAGAGCTCTTGATGAGAGCTGGACGTAATACAGGGAGAAGTGTTGTTGCTTTTGTTTATTTGTCTTTTAAGGCAAGAGATTGTGGGCTATATAGGTGGTGAGAAGGCATCTGTTAAATGAGGAGAGCTTGCATTATGCTGCAACTTCTGGACTTTTTTTAATATCTTTATTTTCAAATTTTATTTTTATTTAGCACGAGTGTTTCCAATATGGAAGATGACAGAAAAATAAAAAAAAAGAATTATCAAATGGCTTGTAAGTTATAGCAGAGCTACAAATAGTAACAGGTTATGGAATTTATTTTCAGCTTCACTGCATAATATTTCTGCATTTCAAGATACATTGGTGTGCATATAAACTTTATATTCAGTAATCATAAACTTTAGTAGTCTTCTCATTCATTTGGTCACAGCAAATCATTTATTATTGTATAATCAACCCTTTTAATGTGGGTACTGCACCTTTAATGAAAGTAATGGCATACCTTGTTTTCAGTGTTCTTTCCATTGTGCTCATATTTCAATAATTACCACTGTCCATTAATGAAATTGGCAAAGTAATTGTGACATTATTGCTATTCATAACATCGTTCTTTCTGTGTCTCAGATCTCATATCTATTTTCTTTATACCAAAGAAAGGGGAGAAGATTAAAACTACTAAAAATGTCTTGAATGAAACCTCTGGGATCTTAAAAATTTAATGATATATTGAGAAATCTTTATCAATGTTTTTTCTTGTCTTGTGTAGACTGCATACAGTAATCAGGCAAGTAATGTGATTCAGAGATTGTAAATGGCAAGTAGTTCATTGTAACTAGGCTAAAGACTAAATTGGAAGTTGACAGTAAATAAAAAAAGTGAGTAGTAAAAAAATAATTCTTAGCAACATTTTGTTGCCTTTTTAAACCAGAGTTTTAAAATAGTAAACTCTTGGAAGAAAAATTATATAGAGAATATATCATTGTTAATTGCTCATTCAAATATATTAATATTAGAGCATAACAAGGTTCGATGTAAGGTCAGAAAGGATCTGTTTTCTGTGGGATATTGCATGTTAAAAGAAAAACCGCCTTAATACAGAATGTGAGAAAATGATAGATCTGTTTCCAATTTAAATTATATTAAGTAAATTTAAGAGAAAGTTGTATTTCTTTTGAATGTTACAGATTTTAATGTTCATCTTTCGTTTTTAGTGTCTTCATTGCAGCTGAAGGAGGAGTTGCTAGATGGAGAAGAATATAGCTTCCTTCAAGGAGCATCTGATCAGGAAAGCAACGGATCTGCCAGTTACTACATTAAACAAGAACCATAAGGCAGCTCAGAAAAGTGAGGGGCAGATTATTGGTGATAGGAAAAGAGCCTTTCTCCAAGACTGACTGATCTCGTTCCCACTTTGATGGTGCAGTTTGGATGACTGTACCTGGGGCACTTTGCTAACTGTAGATGAGTTAGACTCAGTTCAGAATTTTTTGGAAGGGCGGGGAAACTATTTTAGTGAAAAAAGATTTTTCAATTTATTAAAAACGAGAATGGACACTTTTGTGTTGTATTTGAAGCTTTTGAAAGAATTTTGTAATATTTTCAAGTTCAGATTTATTGTGCATTGTTAACAAGAACTGAAAATCTAATTTTTTTGGTAAGATTAAAGTTTAATTAGCACGATTGTGGGAAGCGGTTGGAGGAAGATATAGTTGCAAGTACAGATGAACTGTCATGACAAATGAACCTTTTTGGTACAAGTTGGGAGACTTACAGACTCTTGCGAACTGCACTGGTGTCACGCCTCTGTTTTCTTATGGTGAAAATAAGGCATTTAAGCTCTGATTTAGAGGCATAAATTGTACGTGGAAGATAGTCCTGTAAAGCTCTACTCAGTGAGTAGCCCCAGTTGCAATGGAGCCATCACGTGAGGGAGGTTTTTAACTTTTCAATGTGTTTTTATTTAGTTTTACATGTTTTTTTTATATAAAACATTTTGTAATTTTAAAAAAGTTCCTTAGGGTCTGAATCAGTGCCCATTAATATCAGTAGCCTTGTCTTCAGTGACTGCAGTGGGCATTGGATTGGGACTATAAAGCTCTTGTCTGTACGTGGATGTGTGTAGTCTTGGAATGCTCCAGCAACTGTTTACAGAGCCCTATGCCAAACTGGAACTTCAGAAAATTCCCACATTTGGAAGATTAAGTTTAGTCTGAATTTAGGCTAAAGAAACTTACTTAGACAGTAACTCAGGCCTTCCCTTGGGAGTGGGAAGGAACTTCGAAGTATACTTCTGATTATTTTTTTTTCCATTCAGAAAGACCTAGATGTTTCCTTGCCATCTTAAATATTTATTTCTGAACATTCTAAACTGATGTTCCATGTGATGTCAGTGGAGCTAAAATGAGCCAAGCATTGCAAATTTAAAAAAAAAAAATAATAATAATAAGTACACTCATGCACAGCCTGCAGTGTTGCTTTCGTGCTGCAGTAGTGTAATATGGAAGTTGAGATTTGAAAAGTATATAAATCATATACAGTCTAGCATATAATTCACAAACTGGATTTGCTTATTGCCTGGAATCTTTGTGTCAAGTATCCCATTAACCCCACCTGTTTAATTGTCCAGCAGTTTTAAAGGCAAAAGTCATGCAGAAGGGTGAAAATGATTAATAGTAAAATACAAAGTACTTTTGCATGAACTCTTAATTATTTGGATTTTCTTTCCATATTTTAAAACTTTTTATGTTTATTTAGATGGCTTCATTTATGGAGTTGATTAGTAAAGTTATTTATCAGCCCTGCAGAGCTGTGACTGGAAAAATGTGCATCAAGAGCTTTAGCTTTTACCAGTAAGGTTCATTAACTAAACTCTCAGGAATTAATTGCATATGTTCTATAAGTGCTTCTGGGTCTTAGTAGGTCCCCTTCAGAGCAGTACAATGATCATCTGACTCTTGACTGTAAGTTAGGGCTTAAAAAAAAAAAAAAAAACTTTTTTGTTCCTACAGCCTAAGAAATGCTTTAAGGATATCAACCCACAGAGCCCCAGGAGACCATTTTTTTTGTATATTGTTGTTTGAATTAAAAAAAAAAAAAAGTGCATAGAAAGTTGAAAACCAGCAATTTGATTATTTTCTAAAATATTGCTCTAACTTTGGGTACATAGTATTGGTAATATGCACAGGTTTACCTCATTCTATGCAAGAGGGGTTAATTATGTAAAGTTTTGTATTTACTACTGGAATTTAAAAATGTCCTGTATAGCGTAGGAATGTCTGGAATTTTCTTCTCCCTTACTAGTGAAATTTCTTTAATACTGACCCCCTTTTAACAACAGCTTCTTACATTAGCAGAATCTGGTTATCAGACTTGTACGTTTCTGTGACTTCAGGTGGTAAAGACACTTTCGCTCTCTAAAATAGCCACAGTGAAAGGACTTTATCACGGTTGGTAGACTTCAAATACGTTCTCTCAGATTCTGACCCACATGTGACATTACTTTTAAACAGCCTGGATTGGAGAAGTAGGATTAGAGACCATTGTTAATGACACTTTGGTGAGCCTTGATTTTTATTTTCCTGTGCTCTCCATTTATTCTGCTGTAAAATCCAGTTCTGCAAGCATTGATTTAGTTTGGTAAGTACATCACTATTCATTTTATTATGATTATTATTTTTGTTTTATTTTTTTAATGTGACAACTTGCAAATTGTCACAGCTGGAATGAGGTTGGCACAGTCTTGCATTCTTTTCATCAATAGCTTCTGAATACAGTAGAAAAACTTGCATTAATTTGTGTTTCATAATGTGAAAATATGGGCTATAATGAGCAAGGTATATTGCAAAGCTGGGAAACCTGGAACCTTGGACTTCTTTATATTGCCCAGACTTAACTTGGTTTCCCAGTCGTGTCTGACTCTTGAGCTAAGTCTTCAAATGTGAAGAGGCAAAAATAGCACTTAAGGTGAACACACTTCCTGTGTTGGAAGGATAACAGAATCAGATTTGAAGTCTGTCAGTCTTTATAATGTTCTTCAAAAACAGGTATACCTTTAATTAAAACACTAAAGTACAGGAGTTGACTTGCATTCTCAGATACGCAGGTGACTTCGCTAGGAGTTGCTTGTTGAGACTTATGGATGACATCTCTCCTCTGTTTCTGAATTCAGAATATACCCATGTTGTTTGTCAAGTATAGTGAAATCTGTCCTAAGCAGACCATGTAAGGAATTAATTGAAGTAATCTGCTCAGGATAGGTTTAAGGAAAGCCTGAGCAAATTCTGCTAGGTATTGAGAATGGATTCCCCGAAAAGCGGGTTACAGATTGGCTGTGGTATCCATAGTGCAGGCTTCACTGTATTTGTAAAGCATTTGTTAGTAACATGGCTCTAGGTATTCTTTATTTTCACTTTAAGCCCTGTTACTTGGCTAAAAGAAGAGCAGTGTTAGACATCTGAAATCTTCAATGGGGTCAAACTTCACTATTTGGCATAGCAGTTTTGTTTTTTTAGCCATAAGGTAGCACAAGTTACGCACCTTTGCAGCTGCCCTTCTGTTGCTCAAAATCTTTCTGCTGATCTGTTGTTTTAAATACAACTCTTTAACCTTTTCCTTGCTGCATCTGAGGAAAGCTAAAGCAGTTATCAATTCTTTGTTCTACGGATACTAACACGGGTTTCAGTGTTTGTTTGTTTTTTATGATTGTTGTTTTATGTGATGTGAATACCCTCTCCCGTCAATATTTGTACGATGGTGCTAATATATTTGGTAACAATCCTTTATTGGGAAGGGATTTTAAAAAAAACTGTGATTTAAACTGAATTTTTCTTCCTTTTAATTTTCATATTTAAAACAAAAAGCCACAGCCATTTATACAAAAGGCGTCAGCTCTGGCCCCTGGGAAAATGTTGGGGCGGGAATCAAGATTAAACAGATAGGGTTTTTACATCATTTCTGTATGTATTTGATATATAAATCAATATCTGTACAAATTTAATCTTTTATTTTCTTGGTAATTTGTGTGGTCGATGAGAGAGTATTTAAAACTTTCTCATGCAATGTACATAACTAAGTGAAAAAATGCTTTTGGAGAAATTAATGTTCCTTTCATTTTTATGAGACCGCAGATTTTCAGCATGGATGTGAAAAGCATTAAAATTATAACTTTGTGTACAAGATGAAAATAATTCACTAAATTTGCCTTTTTTTACACAAAATAAAAATGTTAAAAATCTCTTCCTGTATGTTGTTTTCTTAAAGGGGAAGGGGACACTAAATAAGCATTTAATACAGTGCAAGCTTAGTACTTGGCCTTGTATTTCACAGCTGATATAAATAGTTGTGCATCGGGATAGAAATCTTGTCATGGGATAATGTCACACTTTTCAGTGCGGTTCCATGTTCGAAGTAGCTCCCCCACCCCTTCCCTCTGCAAGTTGGCTTTGGACTGCCACTTTCAGGACTGCTACTTTCAGTAGCCTGCAAAGCAACATTGCAGTGAATGCTCACTGAAGTTTTATGCTCATGTACCTGAATAGGGAAATCTGTATTTTAACATCACTCCACCTCCTGCACAGGGAAAATACTGAACTATTCATCCCACTTAACTGAGTTTTTCAATACAACAGGTCTTTCATAGTAAATGCAACACAAGGGATTAGTTTGTATCATCCTTTTATTTGATAGTGCTGAAAAATGACTAAGCTAACCGTGGTGATAATTGCTCCCAGATCAATAGCTGGAATGAGATGACACGTTAAGAAGGCACAATTCCTTGGGGAAGCTCTTTTCACTCATAGATCCAGTCATGTGCACAAGACTTGAAGTCAACGAGCTCTCCAGGTTTAAACCACAGGTTGATCTCCTTCTGAGCACTTTCTACGGAGTCACTGCCATGAATGATGTTTCTGTGGAAGAAGATAAACACTGTTTCATAGGAGAAAAAAAAAAAAAAAAGTCTAGCAGCCTAGGAGTAAACACAAAAACTTAGATGAAGCACCTAGAGCTGCAGGGCTACTATGTCAGCTACAGTACTTAAACAGCCCCACTGTAAGAGCTAATTAAGCCTAGCGGGGAGGACTAGGGCTATTTTACTACAACAGCCAATGCCACTGACCGATCTTACATGAAGCTCTGATGAGTACTTTAGAAATAAAGTGTTCTGTACCAAGCCATTTTCCTAAGTAGCTGTTATGAAATGCAACCTGCAAATAAAAAAGAATCAGACTACCGTATCCATCAATAATTTGAGTTTCTTGAAGAAAAGACTACCACCATTAAGTTTAATCTCTATCGATAACAAACTGAGCACACAAACCTTCCTACTTGAATGCAGAAGTCACCACGGATGGTACCAGGCTTTGAGTCTGCTGGGTTGGTTTCCCCTAGCATTACTCTACCAGTTTTAACCACGTTGAGGCCTTCCCATACCTTCAGGGACAAAAGACAAGAAAAAGACAAGACAAACCAAGCCTATTAATTCTTTCACAAAATTTCAAAGAGTAATCTTCAGTAATAAATCACATTTTGTAAAGAATTTAGGGTTTTATCCCCCCCAAAAAAGTCTAGATTCTCTCCTTAACAAAAGGGGAAAAAAATAACATCTAGGGAAAAACTTTTTTTCTAAATAAAAAATTCCGGTTTATCAGTACTGTCATTCCAGTTAAGTGAGACACTTTAACATGTAAAGCCAACCTTAAAACACTTCTCTTTTGTTAGAAAATGAGCAATCCAAAGACTTGCAGGAATGTGTAGTTAAATGTATGTGTTCTAGTCACAACAGAAGAATTGTCAAGAATTTTCAAGTATAAAATGGACATTTTAAACATGCATATTTTCCTCATTTTTAATAAAGAACTTACACTGAACTGTCTTAATTGTATTAGAATCAGAACTGAGTAGTTTTGTGGTGTTCCTGTAACAGCCAGTACATCTTACTATTTTAAAATAACTTGCAGCGTGGGACAAATATATTCAAGAAAGCAGCTTCTAATAAAAAAAACAAGCCACATACCATCGCCACAATAGGTCCAGAGTTCATGTATTTAACCAAACCAGGGTAGAATGGTCGATCTTTCAGGTCAATGTAATGTTGTTTGAGAAGGTCTTCAGAGGCCTTTAAAAGAGCAGATGTAACATTAAATATATTGCTTTCAAAATACCATAACACAAAAGATGTTACCACTGTTAGGAGATGAATTCCTGCTATGAAATTAAAGGAGTGCAGGCTGGGGGGTGGAGCGTGAGGGACTTCAGTGTTTCAACTGGCAAGATTACTTTTTTGCAAGCTGTGGGCAAGGTGTCCGATGGATGACGTTGGCTACAACCTTTCAGTCAAGGTCACTTCGGCTCACTCAGGCTGCATTAAGCCAGCAGAGCCCTTTCCTTAGGAAAGGGGAAGAAAGAGCTCGGATGTTCGTGGCTGGTAGAAGGCTCTGTCTGACGGGCATCCAGCTGTTGTCCAGATTCCCATTCTCGTTGTAACACAAGAATGGCAGCGTAGGAATATTGTACCTTTAGCTATTCTGGCAGCTGAAAGAAGGCGTTTAGAAGGGAGCCGGCAGCGCGGGGACTTACGTGCACGAACTTCATGGCGACCAGGCGGAATCCCTTCTGCTCGAAGCGCTTGATGATCTCCCCCACCAGCCCCCGCTGGACGCCGTCGGGCTTGATGGCGATGAAGGTGCGCTCGCAGTTGGCAGCCATCGCGCTGCGGGACACGAAGACACCCCAGGGGTACAACCCCGCACTTGCACACACCCACACGCCTATTTACACAACCCCCCGCGCCGAGGGGCGGCTCAAGGTCGGCCGGCAGCCGGCAGCCCCGCGTCCATGGCGGCGCCCTGCCCGCCCCGCCCGGGCCCACGTGGCGCCGGGTCCGCTCCCGTCCCTCGTCCCCTTCCCCTCCGCCGCCACCGGGACCGGGACCGAGGCGAGACGGAGCCCTCCGTGAGGCGCCGGGTGTCGGCGATGCGCATCCCGCCCTCCCTTCGGCCTCCTCTAACGGAGGGCCCGGCCGCCGCCTACCTCGCCGCAGCTTCTCGCTCCGCAGCCGCCGCAGGAAGAGGAGGAGGAGGCGGGCGGGCGGCTCCTCCTCTCCACACGGCCGCCCCGCGGCGTTTGGGGGCGGGCCCGGCGGGGCTGGGGGCTCGTCTGCGCCTCCCGCCTGCTGCCGCCAGCCCCTGGCCGCTGAGGGGAGGCCGGGCCGGGCCAGGCCGCTGAGGGGAGGTCGTAGCCGCCGGGCCTCGCTGCCTCAGTGCCTGGCCGCCCGCCCGGGAGGGAGGCAGCTGGCGGGGCGTCGCTGTGCCAGCTGGAGGCACCCGGCCTCCTCCGGAGCTGCCCTCGAAGCCCCTCAAGGTTCCCGCTGCCCCTCCTGCCCCCACTCTCCCCGCACAGCGGTGCAGAACCGAGCTGACACGAGCACGGGGCTGTAAATTGAACGCTTAGTAAACAGCGACTAACGCCAGGCACCAAAATGCGTGGTTTTCACAGTGAAAAGTGGGACGATTAAGGATGTCGAGCCGTGCTAAATCCTTTCTTTACTAAGAAGTCTTGCTTTGCTGTTTTCACAGATAGCCCTGCTGTCTCCTATCAAATGGCCGAATTAGCTCAGCAGAAGCAGCACGCCTCAGGCCGGCTGGGCATTGCCTCCCCCCGAAAAGAGATGTGGCAGCTGGAACCCAGGGAAGTTACCTGGGATATTTCTTTTGCTAGAATATTAGAAGGAGAGCTGCAAAGTGTCAAAACATATATGTAAAACTTAACAGTTCCCAAACCTGCACCTTAATGAGAATTAAGAAAAATGTTATTACTTTTTATAGTGCTTACTAGCTGATATAATTTACAAAGTACGTTTTCTCTTCCTGAACTAGTTATAATTCGATACCACCACTGCAGCTGTAACATGAAAGCAATACCCCCTGCAGTACATATGCAGTCTCTCAGTGACAGGCAATTTAAATTAGTGAAACTGGAAACGCTGAGTCAGACAGCTCAGATGTGCAAGAGGAATACTGCATTTCTTCCGAGAGGTGGCTGACTTCCACCTCCTCTCAGCCTAAATGTATCAGAAATACTAATCAGTAGCTTTCTGACAACCCCCCACACCTCCCCACTGTGTGGTAAACCACATTTCTTCCCAAATTTCTGTTTTGTAGTAAGCAATCAAGAGAAAGAAACCTAATTCTTCAGGCAAAAATGGAACTCAAGACTGCTACTCATCCAGTGCCATTCAGTGCACAGGTTTGTCACGTGTTCCCTTTGTTCTAACAACCTTTAACTTAATTATTTACCTTCTGTAGCACTGACTATTTTTAGAAAAGAGGCTACAAACATCATCTATGGTTTGGTAGTTAGGGAATTTATTCCCTCTCCTTAGACTCAGTAATTAGCCCTAAGGCAATATAATGAACAAACCTTTCGTTTAACTTAAGAAACAGCAAATGTTTTATTTTGGAGCATCTCGTTTTAGGAGTACCTTCAGAATGTATCATAAGCCCCAAATTCAATATTCATTGCCGTTTAGTCTTTGAAACAACAACTCACTGTAGGCAAAAATAGAGGAGTTTGAACAACTAGTTTCACAAAACTCCTGCTTTTAATGAATACAGTGTTACAAGTAAATAAATACATTACATTGACTCCAATGCACTTTTTGTTCCTACATCCCAAACCTCTGTTGAGTGTTTGTGGCAAAATATTTCAGCAAGAGGCTGTTTTCTGTGATGGAAGCAGACACCTCTACTGAAATAGGTTTAGCATTATTACGAATGTATTTGTTGACATGATTAAATAAATAAATAAATAAATAAATAATGCTGGAGTCACTTCTGAAATACCTTATCCAAAATCACCTTTCTCCTTGCTTTAGAGTTCCAGCTATTAAGGAAGTATGGATGTAGAAGTACAGATGGAGCTAAATTTTCAGCTCTCTGGTCAGTACAGCAAACATCACTCCATTGTTCCTCTATGCAATGTTACAGGACTGCTACAGTACAGTGACTGAAAATGGATCACGCTCATCCATTCTCACATTAATCTTCTTTTCACATAAAAGAGCATTTCAAAAAGCCTGGCCTATTAATCCTTCCTTAAAATGCTAAATAAATCCTGTGCAGAAAAAAATGAAACCATGTCAATGTAGAGAAAAGTTATTTTATCATGCTCTGTGTGCAGGCACAGCACCTTTTGGAAAGAGAAACAAAAGAGATTTTCTGCACCCACTTTAGGCATGGGGATTCACTTGATTTGATATCAAGCTCAACCCTCAACATCTGAGCACACAATCAATGTATTTACATACCACTGGTTGTCCACTAACATTTTAACAAACTGATGCACCTTTAACGCTGAGAGATTTACATTAGCTTCTATTTACCAAAATCTCCTCTTTGACTGGGGAGTGTTTCAGGAAAATATATGTTCTGTACTATTAACAAGGAATGTTTTGCTTCTCTGTGTTTGAATCTCACCTCTCTCACTCCCATACATAGCTAAAATGTTTTTAAAAATACAATCCTATCCGTAAGTTGATAGCTTTTTAACCAAAACAGCAACAAACACTGATTACATGTAATATTCACAACAGTGCATATCACAGGTTTCTGAAACAGGTTTCTACTAGTTTTGAAGAACTTTAAAATAACTGATAACAACTGATTACAACTGATGACAGATAGTAAGGATATCAAAAGGTATAGGCTCAGTTCTACTCATAGATCCATTCATGAGCACAGCTTCTGTAATCAACCAGTTCTTCAGGAGTGAACCACAGATTGATCTCTGTCTCAGCACTTTCTACAGAATCACTTCCATGAATGATGTTCCTACAAAAGGAAAAGGTGGATATAAAATTAATACAATCGTCAAGTGCAAAGCAAAGTCAACTTCATTTTTAAGTGATCTCCATTACAGAGAGAAGTCATAAGAAATTGTAAAGTAGTAATAGGCATGGAGTGGGCCATGACAGCTTTGCTCATCAGTTTTGTCAATGGGAAGACTGCAATTCTACTTCCACCTTTAGATCCTGTTACATTACCACGGGGAAGGCAGCTCCACGTGTAAAATGAAGACTAGAGCACTTTTCCTATGTGTATCACAACGTACCACTGGATCTTTAGGGGCTTCAGATTAAATCAGTACTTTCAAAATATACCTTCCAACTTGAACACAGAGGTCACCACGAATAGTGCCAGGCTTTGAATCCACTGGATTAGTTTCCCCCAGCATCACCCTTCCAGTTTTAACCACATTAAGACCTTCCCACACCTTAGAACAAAAAAAAAAAAAAAAAAAAAAATCCATTGAGATTATAAAATCTTAGCAGTAGACAAAGTAGCAAGAATTAATAACACCTTCCAGAACTATGGACAGCAGTGCTGTCCATCATAGCACAAGTCATCATCCCTATATTCCTAATAGCAAGTCATATTTTCTTTCCAATTTCTGTCAAATTCTTGAAGCATTTAGTGCAGTTCTGCCCTTCCCCGCTGCTCTGCAACATACCTTTCCTCACCAAGGATGGGAAGAGAACTATTTTAGTATCTCAGTATGGTAAATAGCCTTCCAAAGCTCTCTGCTCACTGAAGATCTAAACCTCCAGCTCAACTATCTTACAAACACACTGTCAAATAAAAAAAAAAAAAAAAAAAAAAAAAAAAGGAAAATTCCTTCTAATTAAATTACACTAAACAAGATTAAACATTAAACATTAATGTTTATTAAACATTACTTTAACGTGAGAGTATTGTAAGAATATTTCACCATCACTTCTCAACTTGATTAACACATGGCATTCCACAGTGTTTTTTTGTGTGCAGGTTTACTGTTTCTCAAAGTTTCAACTTAAGCTCTCCCTTTCCCCCTGCCCTCTTCCTCAACATACTGATTCAAAGGATCAAAGGAGAGAAAGATTGTGATAAAAAGATACATAAAAAAAAACAAGTCAGAAGTACTTCTTCCAAACTATATAATTTGATTATTTGAATCCTTTCAAAAGTAAACTAGTATTCATTAGGTACTACGAGCTTATTTACAGGTAAGACAACTAAACAGTGTATTTTTCTTAGCTTTGTTTTTAAGAACTCACCATAGCTACAACAGGTCCAGAGTGCATGTACTGCACCAGACCATCATAGAACGGACGGTCTTTTAGATCAATGTAGTGTTCTCTAAGAAGGTCTTCAGAGGCCTGCATTAAAAAACAAACAAACAAAAAGCTTCCTCTACGAACTTAAGAGCATACTGAAATCAGATAGATTAACTGCAGAGCACCATCAATCCTAAAACACGCATACACCTGATAATTCATCATTTCTAGCAAATTCCTTTAAGTATTTATAGTAAACCTGAATTTGAGCTGTTTGTTTTAACCACACCTGAACTCAGAAAAGATCTTTTGCTAACGCAGATATGTGAACTGGTATTTGTTGAAGATATCCAGAGATATTTATTAGGCATAGGATGAACCTAAAAGAATATTCTCTTCAGACTAAGGACATCACGTTACTAAAATTAACATACTTAGCATGTCTAAAGCATTTAGCCAGAGCTGCAAATTGGAACTTCTCCAAAATAGCCAAAGACTTATCAAAGTTCCAGGTTTAAATTTTCTGAACGGTCTATTTCTCATTATTGTCTGCCACTTTATTTTTAGGTTGCCATTTCTATGAAAAGGAGATGTGCAAATTAAGGACAGCTTACGTGTATCAGTTTCATGGCCACCAGTTTGAATCCCTTCTGCTCGAATCTCTTGATGATCTCTCCCACCAGTCCCCGCTGGACCCCGTCAGGCTTGATGGCGATGAAGGTGCGCTCTGAGACAGCGGCCATCGTCCTAGCGAGGAAGAACAAGAGTCGTTATTCCAGGACCAGCAGACAAGTGTGATCCCAGCCCCGAGTCGTGCGTGCCATCAGCTATGCAACTGTAATGACTGTATTGGCTGTGTCTGCAGGCTGTCACCCCGTGATCTGCACTGATTTGATAAATCAATCACTCCCCACCAGGGTTTTTACAAGCGCAACAAAAGTAACTTTAAAATGATAATGGTTTGCCAAATACAGAAAGAAGCAATTAGCAAATATTAAATTCAGAAAAGCTCTAAGCGGAATGAAAGTGAAGAGCTACTGCAGGTGCAGCGAGGGGCTGCTGCCGGCAATTTAGGACAAAGTAGGTTGAATAAATCCATAAATATCATTTTCATCTATAAACAGCTATTATCTCTATTGTTGTTGGCACACAGTTTGCCGCAAGTACAGCATGCACGCACACAAGTGCAGCCACACACGTGTGCAGGCTCACAACCCATGCACAAATGCACTCGCACACCTGTGCACACGCGCACCTGCGCTCCTGCACACCCCCGTGCACAAGCACACCCCCATGCACACTCACACCAGCCGGCGGTCAGCCTGCAGCCCCCTCGTCCCCGTGTGTGCGGGGGGTTCCCTGCCGGGCCGTCCCCCTTCGCCCCCCGTCCCCCTTCGCCCCCCGTCCCCCCTCGCCCCCCGTCCCCCCTCGCCCCCCGTCCCACCTGCCCCGGCCCCGCCTGGCTCCGGCTCTCCCTCGGCGGCCGCTCCCGGCCGAGCCCGGCTTAGCCCCGAGCCGCCCCCGGGGGCCGCCCCGCTGCCGGGCTGCCCCTTAACCCTTCCCGGGGCCTCCTTAGGCCTGCCCCCGGCTCCTAATCCGCTCAGGGGATTTGGTGCCGCCTTCCCGTGTCATCCCCCGCCGGTGGCCTGGCCCGCCGTGATCCTTCACCGCCGGACATCCCCACGCGTTTCCTCTGAAACCCGGGGTATTTTTGGGGGGTTGTGCCCTCATCTGCCTGCTTGCTGCTTTTCGGTTATTTAAAGTGGGGTGTTAGGGAAATGCTTTGTTAAGCACTGAGTCTTTGCAGCTCAATTCCGTTTTTTTGCTTTATAAACCGTGCACAGAATTATTTCAATAAGCCTCATTACCACAGTGTCTCTTTATGTTTCTCTTTTAAAGAAGGCATCACATTTGACATATCAGCTCTCAGAGGCAAATCCCCATTCAACACTTACCTGTTTCTTCTTGAGGGTTTTACGCTCTTTGACAGATGTGAGGATAAAACATCCGCAACGCCCTAATTTGTGCACATGCTGCCAAGAGGAAACCCATTCTTGTCCTGTTCTTGGTTCTGAAACTGAGATGAATTTCTTGGGCTTTACTCCACGGATCTTCTTGAAAGCAAAACAATGTGGGCTCCCCCTCCTTCTTGACAGGACTTAACTTCCACTTATCAGAGTAAGTTCAGCTTTATCAGGAGAATACTCATCCCACCAGGTATATTCCATTGTTCCAATACACCTTTATTTAAGATATTTCACATTACTAATGCAAAGCCTAATGCATAATCCTCACAAAGGCAAAACAGTATTTATAAATAGAAAAATGTCCCCAGAAACAGGATGTTTAGAAAAATATTCAGTCAAATGCAGCAATAGGACATCTATTTATAGCCTTGCTAAAACCGTGCTATTTAATGATTAAGGCTTAGGACTTGCTGTAAGGTGGGCAAGAACTGTCTGCAGCTTTACCATAGGGCTGCCGTGTGATCTTTGCCAAGTCTTTTAACCTCATTAAATGAGGGTCATCTTTGTCACTTCTGAGATTAATCCATGATTAGCAGAACGTGTTGTGCATTATATAGTACATAAACCACCACGGAAGTATACTTGCTTGTTACTTTTAATGTATAAATTAGCATCTTTTTGCTAGAGTTAGAAATTATGCCAAAATTACTGATTAGATTGAAATTATTTGATCACCTAAAATGCAAGGTCTGAGACAGTCTAGACAAATAATTTTCTAAAAGTGGAGAGTTCATGGGAAGAGAAAGGAAAATCTTCAAAGTCTTCAGTCACTGTAGAGTGTGAACGAATGAGTGACATGCCATTACTGGGCTCAAGCTGTTTCCCCATTGCTTAAAAACAGTAGCGATTTTTTTAAACGGGTCTGAGGCAACAGACTGTGAATGTCTCCAAACTTCAGGAGAATTTGAACATAGCTCTTGGCGTTCACATTTTGGCCCGAGCTTTAGGAAGATCTCAGATAAAAGCCTGTATCTGTACCACTCCAAACAAACACCTGGTGAGTTCTCGTCTGGACTTGTACTCTGTGCTATGCACCTCTTGCTGCTCATAACCAGACTGGGAAGTCTGACGTGCTTTGTTGCTCTTGGCTATGCAACTCGTCATTTAGCTACATATTGCTACCATTTGATTATTGTAACCATGATCCTTCATCTTCTTCTGGCTTGATTTCTGTTGTGCTTTAAGACATAAAGGACTTCAGAACGAACCAATTCCTTCCTCTGGGTAAAGCCCAAATTAAGTTCTTATAATCCCCAACAGATTAAATGGCTAATAGTAAATTACAAATCATTTTACTTTCAAATAAATTGATATTTATAGGAATGCAGATTATAACTTTTATTATCCAGAAAACTACTTTGTTTTTCAGGTAGTTCTTTCCCCATGTGTATGAATTGTATTTTACTCTAGTTGTCACCACAGACAGCCACTGTTCTCAAGCAACACAGACAACACTATTGTGTCTCTTGTGCTGTTTCTTATGCATGATTAGTTTACTAAATTGACAAACCATTGAGGTTTCTTAATCTTTCTGCAAGCAACTAGGATATAATTCCTTATCTTGTTGCATTTTTAATCTAACATTGAGTTTCTGATCTCACACTGACTGTGAGGTGCACCTGATAAAATATGATCAAAATAGTAAGACTGCCCACAGGATACAGCAGTTGAAACTTGGCCCAGGTAGGTTTTCTAATGTTCATATTTTTAAATACTTCATTTATCCATGCTAGAAAACTTCCAGGTTACTAGAAATAAAACAGGAGCACAAATGGAGCACAATGGATCACAAACGGAGCAAATGGAGCACAAACTCTCTTCCCCATGCAGTCTGACTGCAACCCTAGCAGCAGCAGCCTGCCCATTCAGTGATGGACTTGCTCCAGCTATTTGAAAGAAAACCACATCTATCAATTTTGCTAATAGAGAGAGGATAAAAATAGTATATCCTTAGAGACCCCTTCCCTTAAAGGCTGTCAGCGGACACCTTGACCCATTTTTGCTGTCTGCCAAAACGAATGTCTTTTGAGCTAATGTATTTGTGCAATTTGCCAAGCATGATGACAATAACTATAAAACCATATAGACAAAAGAGCATTTGTAACAATTCAAGATGATCAGTATTGTTATCCTTATAATCATCTGCAGTTGTTTACAGATGTCCTCACGTCATGCAGTATCACACATGAATAATGCAGTTAGGTCTAGGTTAAGAGTCCACTGCAATTAGATATGGCCTACCAACCTTGTCCTGAGAGCAGAATGGAATTACTTTGGATATCTGCACCCTTCCTATAAGATTTATTCAGGCTCACTTAAAGAAAAATAACAAAGAAAAATAACAAACACAAGCCAGGAACCCCCACCCCAAACGGCTTTCAGCGTCTTCCTCAATACAAACAACTGAGGCAAATGTGAAACTGTGGTACAAAGGGAGAGAGAAATTCTGAAAGACATTGTCTCTCAACACTCCAGCATCAAGTAATCCATGGCAGACAGCTGGTAAACACGGGCAAGTTGCAGTTTTTCTCTCAGTGGACAACTGCTAAAGAGAAATACAAAATAATATTTTCATAGGGGTCATTTCCAATAATGTAAATGAAAATTTCATTTGAGATGATTTGAGTAGGACAGTATACATTTTATTTTTAAGCTAAAATTACTTAGGTCATAATTCAAAGGCAAACAACTTTCCTTTTGCTATGTTTACAGACAAATGTGTAGTTTAGCTGTCCTGTCTGCATTATATTAAATATTATCTTTGTTTAAATATTAACCATTAGTTATGTCTGAACAGGACTCACATATAAACCCAACACAGGGGACTGAAATCTTTATCTTCGTCCTTCCTGTGCAGAGCCATTAGCTTAGTATATAAAGACAATGCAGTATACGCATTTAAACATATTTACTGCCTTAGAATCAGCCCAAATGAGGGAAAATACAGTGCGAATCTCTACTGCACTCCAGTGGAAATTACTGCAGTCACTGCAGATGAAGTTCCATCACTTCTCAAGCTTTTGCATTTTTTAATTTCTTTGTTACCGTACTGCTGCTAGGCCACCTGGTTCCTTAGCTCCATTCCATGAACTACATTCACGTAATGAAAAATGGTGATTTCCCTAAACGTGGATTGTATGATAAAAATTAAGAATGTGAAGCTTCTCTATTTTTTTTTTTTTTTTTTTTTTTTTTTTGAATCTCTGTAGATGTTCTCAAATTTACAGTAAGCATCTGAAATACCTGACTTAATTCCCCTGACAAAACACACGATCACCATTCCAAACCCCAGGAAAACCAACCTCTCCTGCCAAGCACAACATGCTTTCCGAACCACGTTCCCAGTAACAGAGCAGGTTTTCTGACATGAACCGATCAGGCCTCATTGAAAACGAGGTCTTTTTGTTGTTGGAAATGAAACACAGAGACCTCAGCATCAATGCAGAACAGTTAAGTCCTAAAAAATAGTTTTAACTCTGCCAGTCATCCCTAAGCCATTCACTTGATCTATTTATGCCTCTGTACATGTAATAAATAAATAATAATGCTTTCACGGAACTGTTGGAAGGCATTTCTGCAAATTTATTAAAGAGAACAATTCCCTTTGCAGTCACCCGCCTGCCCACAGGGGCCGCCAGCACCTGGAGCTGCGTGACCAGGGTTTGGATTTGGGTTTGAGAGAGAGGAAGCGCAGAGTGCTGTTGTGTGGGGATTTGTGTAAATCCTGCCAAAGGAAGCTGAGGTCTCCCAAAAGGCTTCCGTTGTGAGGATCGCTTCCTGGAAGACTTGGGTGGGTGTAGTGTTGGGTTAGGGTCATGATTAGGGTAATGGTAACGGGTAAGGTTAGGGTTTGGGTTAGGGTTAGAGTTCGGGTTTGAAGAGAAAGAAAGCGCAGAGTGCTGTTGTGAGTGGGGCTGCGCAAAGGCTGCCGAAGGAAGTTCAGGGCTACCAGAAGGCTCCTGTTGTGAGCACTATTTCATGGCAGACTGAGGTTAGGGTCATAATTAGGGTAACAGGGTTTGAAGAGAGGGGAAAGCAAAGTCCTGTTGTGCGTGGGGCTGTGTAAAGGCTCCCGGAGGGAGTTCAGGTCTCCCAAAAGGCTTCCGTTGCGAGGACTGCTTCCTGGGAGACTTCTGTGGGCTCAGGACGATAACAAGGGGAATGGTTAAGGTCCGGATTTCGAGAGAGAGAAAGCCCAGAGTCCTGCTGACAGTGGCGCTGTGTAAATCACTACCAAACGGATCCCAGATCTCCCCGAACTGCGCACTATTTCCTGTCACCCCGCCGCCTCCCTCCGCAACCATTTCCCTCAGGCGGGGCGCGGCCCCCTCACCCCCCCCCGCCTCCTTCCCTCCCATTCCGCCCCCCACGTGACCCCCCACCCGCGTGACGCGCGGCCCCGCCCCGGCGCGGCGGCTGAGGTCAGTGCCGCGCGCCGCCGCCGTTGCTCTCCGCCCCCCCCCCCCCCCCCCCCCCCCCCCCCCCCCCTCCCGGCCGCCGCCGAGGCCCCGCCGCGGAGCCGCCGCCCGCCACCCCCCCGGTCCCGGCGCTCCCCTCAGAGCCATGGAGCTGGCGGACGGCGTGGTGTACCAGGAGGACCCCGGCGGTCCCGGCCCCGCCATGATGTCGGAGCGGGTGTCGGGGCTGGCCGGCTCCATCTACCGCGAGTTCGAGCGGCTGATCGGGCGCTACGACGAGGAGGTGGTGGCCGAGCTGATGCCGCTGGTGGTGGCCGTGCTGGAGAACCTGGACTCGGTGTGCGCGCACAGCCAGGAGACCAGCGTGGAGCTGGAGCTGCTGCGGGACGACAACGAGCAGCTCCTCACGCAGTACGAGCGGGAGAAGGCGCTGCGCAAGCAGGCCGAGGAGGTGAGGGGCGGCCGGGAAGGGCTGCCCCGGGGCTGGGGAGCGAGGGGGAACGGGGGGAGCTGGGGAGGAACTGGGGGTGATGGGGAGTCCGGGGGACCGGGGCTGGCGGGGAACCGGGGGGATCCCTGCCCGTGATGGGCTAGGGCTGCCCTGCCGTGGGTTCCTGCCGTGTGCCCCCGGCCTTACTCAGCAGTCTAGAGGAGAATCCTAGAATCGTTAAGGTTGGAAAAAGCCTCCAAGATCATCTGGCCCAACCATCCCCTACCACCACCCACCAAACCGTGTCCCTAAGTGCCACGTCCAGCCCTTCCTTGAGCACCCCCAGGGATGGTGACTCCATCACCTCCCCAGGCAACCCGTACCAACGCCTGACCACCCCTTCTGAAAACAAATGTCTCCTCATTTCCAACCCAAACCTCCCCTTACCACCTTGAGGCCATTCCCTCTAGTCCTGTCGCTAGTTATCTGCGAGAAGAGGCCAGCCCCCAGCTCCCCACGCCTTCCTTTCAGGTAGCTGTAGGGACCAATAAGGTCTGAGCCTCCTCTTCTCCAGCCCAAACACCCCCAGTTCCCTCAGCTGCTCCTCACAGGACTTGTGTTCCAAGCCCTTCTCTGGACACACTCCAGGGCCTTGACGTCCTTTTTGTAGTGAGGGGCTCAAAACTGAACCCAGTGCTTGAGGAGGAGCCCGGCCGCCTGGGAGGCCTCAACCCCGCACAGGCGCTTAACTCCTGGCGGGAGCTGGCCAGCGCTGGGCTCTCAGAGCTCAACATTTGACAGAAAGGACGGATTGCAAAATGTATGGAAATAGGCGCTGTCTGCGCTGGAGCTCTGCAGAGTCTGTATATAAAAGCTGCAGTTGGCAACAGGTGATGTGGGTTGCTCAATGGCAAGCTCAGAGTTTGGATGTGACTACAAAAAATGAAGTGAAAATGCCTAAAAATTTCCTCGTTGTTAACTGGATTTTTTTCATCTGTTAGGTTATAAGGAAATACAACAGAAGGCAGCTGCGCTGGGTAGCTGCTTTCAGCCCATTGTCCTGCCAAACTCTTGTAGGAAATTGGATTGACAGCATTATCTGTAATAGAACAAGTCATCTTATAAGTCTATTTCCAGACCTCGCGTCCCATGCTTGTGTCTGTGGTGGTGCTTACCTTTTTCCAGATCAGAAAAATAATAATGCGGAAGGTGAAGGCAATCATGATGAGGAAAGCTTAATTTGGAAAACATTGTTTGCCCTGTGCAGGTGCTTGCATTCATGATGCCTATAAGTGAGCGAGAAATGTTGTCTTTCAAGTTGCTCCAGGGCTTCAGTAGTTTGCTGCAAACGAAGGTGCTGTCAACAGCGTCCCCAGACTCTCGTACCCATGAACCATTTGTTGTCCTTGTCAGATGTTTAGTTGTTTTACAGTGCTTTCTGGACTTCAGTCTAGAGAGACTGTTGCCATAAATCATAATTCTGACACAAGCTGCGTGTAAAAGGCTTTTATTTAAATATATATTTTTATTAAGAGTGGCAGTGGAAGGGACAGATACAGATGTTTTCCTGAACTAGTTGATGAGAAAGTCAATCAAGCTTGAAACTGAGGAAGCACTTGCCAGATTGAAAAAAGCGGGCCTTGGGCAGCTGAACAGAAGCCGTAACAATATGATGAAATAGAATACGGTGTAAATTGTGTTATTGTGGCTCTTCAGAAGCTGCACATACGTTATGTTTGTACCTCACTGTGATCACCATTTCTTTGTGTCATGATAAATTAAGGGGACAAGAGTTAGGCTGTCTTAAAAACTACTACTCGTGCTGCAGGACAGCTCGCTGATGCTTTCTGAAGTGCAGTTAGATCAAAGACCGTATGTTCCACTGTGAGCACCAGGGTCATCTTTTTGGTATGTGCTGGGGTCAGTGCTGCCGTACGTTTGTGAAATTGTCCCACAAAGCATGGTATGTTCATGAGGGGTGTGTTTTATTCAGACTTAATTGATTGTCGTGACTTATTTTTGAATGTTGAGGTAGCCTGATGGGTGCTGTACCGTTGAAACGAGAGGAATGGAAAGTGAATGTAGCGCTGTTCTTCTCAGACAACGAGTTACTGGCTTCGTGTTTCTCTTTTCTTTCATTCTGGAGGTTGTTTGTGTGCTCTGATAGCAAAATGGAGACCTGTGAGCTACAAAGTTCAATGTTCCATACCGTCTGTTCTGACTACCCTGGAGCAGTAATGTCCCTTTTTACTTTCTGTTTGCCACTGTAGGAGTATTTATTTGCGGTAATATCTCCAGGAAGATAAATGGTTTACTGTTTGAATAACAATCTCTTTACAACACTGTCCTAATTTGCCTCCTTCAATTCTTGAACTTAGAAAGCGCTAGGAAATGTTCTGGAAGCTGTTTGTGGGCTCCTGTTACGGTGACTTTAAAATAAAGGAAGATTTCAGAAGTACCACACCTGCCTCTCAGTCCTTCAGATAGTAGTCGTGATCTTGTTAATTGCTATAAAGTCATTTGCCTGACTTTTAACATGGTGTGCTTTGTGTAGGGCTGGAGAAATAGAGGAACTCGCTAGTCCGCTGTTCTGCTTAGGGTAGTGCATAACTTATCTTCCCACCTCGTAAACGAGAGGCAGCGTGCCCTGCGACAGCAGTGGGAGAGGAGGAAGGGTCTGGAGTTCTGCTGTCTTACACAGTACTTCTGCAGGAAGCAAAAATCGCTATGCTGCTTTGTACTTGGGTGTGCATGGCTAGCAGGAGTTTCAGCTGGACGTGGAAACAGGCTCCTTGACACTGTTACACAGTGACAGATTTCGTCTAACTTCCCTTTCAGTTCTTCTGCTGTTGGTGGGATTGAGCTGTTTTCCTAGTGTGATATTGAATATGTAGCTGCTACTTCCACAGCCATGAAAAAGGACTCACCAGCATGAAGATGAGTTTAAGTAATAGCAGGAACTTCATAGCTAACTTTTGTTAGAGGTCCCAGAGCTTACTAAAATAGCATCAACTTTATACTTGGTTGTTTTTAGCTCCATGTTATCCACACCAAGTCCAGCTGAGCTGGTTTTTGACCATCCCTATCTGTAGGATACTCAAGAAGAGCGTGCCTTTGTCTGAAAAGGTAGCATCATTGCAATGAAAGTTACTCAGGTCTGCGTCATAGGGTAATAAAGGCTGCCAAGTAGGTGGTACCCTCAAATCAGATGTGCTCAGTACTGCACCTGGATCATGTGACAGGAAAACAAGTTAATATAGACAGAAACAGAAGATGAAGACATATAGGAAGACATGTTTAATTTTGCTAGTGCTGTATTACCAAGTCACTAAATGGACGTGTGCTTGAGGGATTGTTCAAAGTGTATATGCTGTGCTGTTTTATTTTGTGATCTGAGTTCATGTTTATTGAAATGACTATTGCTATAAATTTTATATAATCAATTTAAAATCTGTGCGAAGACTTCTGCGACTTATTTGCAAAGCACTCTTAGACTTTATACCGGAGTTCTTTAAGAACAGGTCAGACAAATGCCTGTCTGAAGTGACGTGGTTGATACCGCCTAGAGAAAATGGGAAGGATTAAATGGGAGTTACCAAACATAGCTTATGAAGGTATCTCAGGCTTGAATTTCAGCGGTAGACACATGCAGAAGGAAGTGTGCATCATATCCTGTGCTTACACATCGTTATATATCAAAGTTAGGATGCAGACACCGGCATCGATCATCACAGATTAAGAGCCTTGGAACAGGATGACCTCCTAAGGACAGTTTGAGCCTTTAGATTAAAGTCTTCTGTAATCAGACTCATTCTTCTAAAGATGCGCTGGTGTCTTTCAGCTGTTTTTTTTTCTTTTTCTTTTTCTTTTTTTTTTTTTTAAAAAAAAAAGCCCCCAAACTCACTTCTCCTTAGATTTATAAGATACGGCTTTGTGGCCTATGGAGGAAGTTACTTGAGATGGGGAACGCTAGCTTTTCTGTCTGCCTGACTATTTTGTGTAATTAGCAGCTCAGCTTGAAATGAGAAATCCATATATCAAGTGGCCAGCATGTTCCTGTGTATGCTGCTGCATTTACTTCAAGCAGTGCAGAAAGCGTGCCGGATTTAAGCGTGCTGTCAATGTGCTTGGCTGCAGTGACTGCTTATCTGACTGGTCTTTCCATCCTAGTCATGCAGGCTTAGTCAAGGCAGGGTGACTGGCTCCCGGGGCTCCGCCTGGGCCTGCTCCATCACAGGAAGGGGAGATGAAACAGTGCAGACACGTTTGGCCCAAAGGACTTGTTCCGGGGCTTGATCTGGTACAGTTCTCGGCAGAGGGAATAACAGACCCATCTTGAATCAGAAAGTTTTTCGAAGGGATGTTACTTAAAGCCTTACTCTAACAAAGCGAAGCTAAATGAGTGAAAAACTAACAGATCATTTAACTTTAATGCAAAGCCACTTCTATTGCGTGCAATTGAAGAACATGAGAGGAAATATGAAATAATGAGGGACCCTGTCCACGGGTTTGTGAGTAACAGTGGCATTGATGGCTTTGAACGGCTGCTTAGTCAAAAGTATAATTGTCACCGACCCTTTGCAAATTATGTAACACATCTGACTTTAGTTGGTTCTCTGATGATTTCCCAAACAAAGATGTTATAGTTCTGTTTCATAATTCTTCTTTCATGTTTTCCCATGTTTTATGTACCAGACCATGGTGGTATTTAGCCCTGGTGCCAAATTTATGTCCAACTTTGAAGCCCTTTTTTAAAAGGAAGTCTGCTAAGAATAAATAAGCCAGACTTGACTTGAATTTTCAGTATAAAAGGGGAGAAACTATTATATCATCTGCTACAAAGGAGAGATTGAGCAACTTAAAAGTTGGAGGTTTTTGGTCATACGCTGTCAAATTAATATTCCTAAACTTCTTTTAGGAGGGTGTGATGTGCAAAGACTTTCACATCTGTCTTTTGGAAGTGGGGGAAGAACTCATTTTTAAATTGCAGAACCCGAAGCAGTCCCACCTGGGTTAGTGTCAGCTGCTCCTCGATTGTTTCATGACTTTTGCTGCAGGCACAGTCATATGAACGCCACTCGGAGTCCTGTGATAGCCATGTAGAGCTTGCCTGAAAGGAACTCTTGTTCCGCTACATAGATTTTGATGCATTTGTACATTTGAAGTCATTTTTAATAAAAATATCTTCTGATGACCCTGCCAAGCTGAAGCCCTTCCATAGGGTAAGCAGCTATAGTCCGTATGTTTGTTAAAACTTACCGGCTTATTACAAGTTGATGTGTGAGCATCTGAATTATTTTTTTTCCACTAAATTCTCCTAGAAACACACAGGACATAGTTATGTTCAAATCACCTGTAGCATTACTATTTGAAAGGTTGATTTGTAATGGGCTCACGTGCCTTTTCTTCTGCACGTGCACTTTGCTTTTCCTTCTGAGGGCTGTTAAATGTTACCACTTAAACTGATCCCCGCTGTGAAGATAGGTGGTAACCTTGGGACTGCTCCAAGGGAATGCTTCCCATCAGACACCTCCTTCTGCTCAGTCCCATCAAGTGGGCGATGTTCCCCCTACAGTGGGAGGACTGAAGGAAAGGAGGGAAGTGGGCAGCCTGTCCTTTTTCGATTAATCCTGCTGACAGGGTGAAATTAATAATCCTTTTGTAACTTGCTGCCTCTTCCCTTGTATCTGGGCTCCTCTTTGCTTCCATGTGGTATCCAGCTGCGGCCTTCTTGCTGAACCCCACTGCTGGCTGGGATGTTTCTCTCGGTGAAGGCCTCTGGTACACTTTTTTGTCATTAGCTCTCTTTGTAGCTTCTCTTCATGCCTTGGCCTTTTCGCAGCGCTGAATGGAGCTATGAGTGACCTAATCCATCTTTGGCTGTCCGAGGTAGTCTTTGTGCTGCCAGGACGTGCCCAATTTCTTCAGGTTTGGTTAAGATAAATAGGAGGAAAAAAAGATTTTGAAATTTCCGTAGTGATGAATTGTGAACTTGTGTGTTACAGAATATAAATGCTGATATTTGTTAGTGAACTGCAGAATGCTGAGAGACACTCTTTGGTAAACCACAGCAGCAGAAGGTGGTGTGAGCAGCGCTATTGCAGTGTGCGTAAGTGGTTGGCTGAGCAGTTGACAGATTGGAGGAGATGGTTATAAAGCATTTGATAAAGACCCAACGTTTTATAACCTGTTGGACACCAGAAGCAATTGGGTGGGGATGGAAAAAGCATGTTACTTTTGGCTGGCACTTGGGAGGTGCGTACTGCGGTGGCTGTGATTTCATGGCTTGCTTGTGAAGGTGTGCTTTGCAGGTGTTCAGTCAAATGGAAGGATACTGAGACCTTCTGTAATCCCGTGTGGAGTTGGCAGGCAGTGTGTGAAGCTAGGACAGAATGAAATAATTTGTGTTCTTGTTAGTCCTGAGCGGGGTTCTCTGAAGAAGTTGGTACTTAGATGGTGGTGATTATGCAAAGTGTGCTAGATGGATGGACCCAAGACTGGAATATCATTAGTGTCCTTCATGTTTGAATGTGGGCTGTGGATGTGTTGGGAACCCAGCTGTACCCTTCTTTGCTGTGAAGAGCTCTGTATTGTCTTCTACATACTGTTTGCAGTGAAAGTCTTTCTACTTATATCTAGGAATGACCGTGCATCTGTTGCTTCTATTTGATGAAATAGCAATGAAATTTGCTCATGCCTTTTACGTTTTTTTTTTTTGAACTTAAGTCTAATTTTACTGTATTTCCCTGTCTAGAAATTCATTGAGTTTGAAGATTCTCAAGAACAAGAGAAAAAGGACTTGCAGACCAGAGTGGAAGCATTAGAATCACAAACTCGACAGCTTGAACTAAAAGCAAAAAACTATGCTGATCAAAGTAAGTAAAATGTATATTGCACCGTGTTTAATGTGATAATAGTGTATTAGAATTTTGTTCTGTAAAATGTTAACACACATGCTGAGTATCTGTACTGATTTGTACAGGAGTTAAAAGTTATTTGTCAAAACACACAAGTTTGTTTTCCTTACAATTAAGGCAAAAAAAAATTAGATACATGCATATGATTTATAATGTGATTCTTCTTCTATCCTATTTGTTGTTTTCCTTTTAAATCATGCTATCTTCTTCTTTAGCAACTTTTTCAGGAGCTTTTAGAACTTATTTTGCAATCAGTAACAAGAGAATAAGCTAACTGTCTTCTTCACAAATAAATCTGCATCTTACTAAACTGTTGTCTGTGCTAAAAATAAATGTAGTCTTTAGGTTTAGAAGTGTTACTGGGATAAGAACACCTCTGCTTCTGATTCTAATTAGCGTTTGTAAAACTTGCAGAATTATTTTTAAGACATTTAGTATTTACAGAAAATGAGTTGAGGAAGTGTACTTCTACTTTGAGATGTTCTGTGTAATTCACCAAAAATTTTGTGAATTTTGGAAAAACACAGCAATGTTTAGTTTGTTTGAAATATGGAAAGTTACAAAATGAATATAATGTAGCTTTTTGCTGGACTGCTGCTTCTTATCGAGGTGGATTCAGTGGTTGATCAAAACTTCATCATGAGTTTTTCCTACTTCTAGTTGAGGAAAGGGTAAAGAAAAAATAATAACAAAAACTCAAAACCAAAAAAATATTCTCTTAATCCATCTCCCCCACCCCCAGACTGAGAGTGAAAATGAAAGCGATGTCGCTAATCATGGATATATATATAAATATATATATATATATTTTGCTTTGAGTCTAAGTGTTCAGTGAAGGCTCTGATTTTTGTATTTTCATTTAACCTTTTTGGGCACAGTACAGAAATGTTGATTGATGTGAATTAATGTTTTGTCAAACTGATGACAGGTGCTTCTGAGCTGATTTCTGTTCACCTACGACTAGTATGCCTGGCTGTTAATATACAGCTTTTATTGCTGGCCCATGTACAAATGCAGTGACAGTGTTATCAAGCCTGATCAGGCCGGGATAAGATCAGTTTCTAAAAGCAGGCTGCCACTTGTCAAAGAGCTCTCTTTTCCACTGTTCTTTCCTCCTCTGTTTCTTGTCAGCCACTTTTCTTGCCTGTAATGCAAGAAGTTAGAGCTTTCTTTTTTCATCCTAAGATATAATAATCTTCTGTGAAGTTTGGTTTTCAGCCTTATGAGTAAGGGCAGAAATGTAGCTTTTGAGAAACAGCAGAGCTGTATGGAACACTGGGTTTGGCTGATGATGTGGGTTGGTAGCTTGTCTAGGACAACATGAAAGCGTTACGAACATTTGAAATGCTGCTGATGCAGAGTAAGATCAAAGGAGACGTAAACACAGTTGTGAACGCCTAATGAATATTATGCAACTGAACTGATTTTTTTAGTGATCTAAATTTCTAGGGTATGAAAACCATGCAGGTGTACAGATTCTTGAAGAAGTCTAGCTTTGCTGTATTTATTATCTCTTCTATTCCATAGGCAAGGCAATCTGTGTTTTCTATGACACCAAAAATAGAAGTATGTCACTTGAATTCACTGGATACAGATAGGAACCGTCTAGTTATATTTATTTTTCTCTGCTTCCGGTACTGTCTGTGCCCTTAAATCAGTCTGTGGTATTGCCAGCTGTTACCACACCGACGTTCCAAACAGTGGTGCTGTTATCACCGGTAATGGGACGTGCCACTGCCTGGCTCAGGGCGAGTAAGCAAGTGAAACCTGGCTTGGCTCTTCCCGGTCAAAGTACAGACGCTGAGATAGCCACATCCGTTTATCGGAAAATACTTCATGTATTACTTTGTACTTAGTATCCGTGGAATGGGATAGATACTAGATTAACCATTTTACATCCCATTTTCATAGGAATCCACTTTCCAGTCTCAGAATCAAAGCACTCTTGAGCCTGGCAACATCTTCATGAGACACCATGCAGTTTTGCCACAGGCACAAGCCTAGGGTTTATGTTTAAGCACTTTTGTGCATGTTATATCACAGAGATTCACCGAATGGCCTGCTGTCGTTTGGCTGCTATTGAACTGTCTAAAAGTATGTGGGAGGTCTGTGTTTTGTTTTCATCTGAGAACAGTGGTGTGAGTTGGGTCAAAGATGGAAATGCCAGTCTTGTGAACTAAACGCAGACCCAGGGGTTTAGGCCTTGTATATTTTAATTCTTGCTGTCAAAATACAATACAGATACAAGAGTTCAGACGTTGGGTGACTTATTTTGTGCCTCTTGGTGAAGAATGACAGCAAGAATGAGTCATGGGTTTGTTTTGACTCAAAATAAGTATTTTTTTTTGTCAGTAACATAAGTCAATAAGATTTTGACTCAAAATCTAGGCTTTTACTTTGTTACAGATAACACTGAAGTTCACGTTGGTAAAATCTAACAATAGAGCTTATTTGCATTTTAATAATTGACTGATTTTTAGAATAAAACCCAGGTAAGACATGGGACTACATCTCTGAAAGTAATTTCATCTGCTAGATGGTATCCAAACCTCGAGCAGGATAAATAATACTCCCTTCTGCTAAAGAGTTCACATGTTGCTCCTCACAGCAATTGAAATGCTTTACAAATAAAATGAACTGCTTTGAAAACACTTCGTCTTAGGGATCTTCACACTAAAAAAAATAATCTTTCTTTCAATGTAAGTGTCACGTGGGATTACATTCACAGCCACATATTCAACCAGCTGGGCTGGAATAAGTCTGCCATTTGAAGTAAAAGAAGTGGAAGCTTAGTTTCTGTCAACCAGTTTCTGTTATTGTGGTTCACTTCCCACCCACCACATTACTGATTTAAATGTTTGCTGTCAGCTGCAGCCTGGACCAATGACCTGCCACGACAAAACAGATCTGTTGGAGGAACAGGGAAGGGGCAGAGGGGGGCAGCTTGGCCTGGTGGCACTGCTGAGAGGGCTCTGAGCCGCTGTAAATGGTGAAAGCCTGAGTGGCAGGGGCAGATGCACGTCTAGTTATTGCTTGCACGATATATAGCACCCGATCCTTGTTTTTGGTGGGTTGTGGTGGTTGCCGAAGTCAAGTTTGCTGCCAGAAAATTGGAGTGGCAAGTTGCATCCTGGGATATTTTGGTAAACTTTACAACTGCTTGAAGTAGAGCAAAGGTGTAAGGATTTGTGACTTCTATTTGAGTGCAGGAATGTGCTGCTGTGGCGGGGCTCTTTGGCCTGTCATCCATCTACTCGTCTCATTTTGCACTGCTGCAGTACTCCGTGACTTTGCGTTGTCTGCTCCTCTCCAGCCTTGTGTTGGTGGCCTCAGCTGTGATTGTTACCTGCGCAGGGAGCCCAGGCAAGTCTGGCCCCATGGCTTGTGGAACTTAAAGCAAATTACATCTCCAGGAACTTCATGATACTTGTCTTGGGACAATGTCAGTACAGGCAGTTTAAGAAGCTCTTGCTGTCTTAAAAATTTTACTCGGGAGCAGATGTCTCTTTTGGCTTTACTGCTCAAATAGACTTCTGGATTTTTTTTCTCGACAGCAGAGGGCACCTCTGAACATTGCAGGGGGGTGCCAGGCATGGATGTGCTGTTGTTTCTTCTTTCAAATTAGAAGCTTTAACACTTGAATTCTTCTCGTCCCCTTCCCATCCTTCACACTTCAGACAAGTGTCTGCGGCTGACACTTGTCTTTGATAACCCTGAACATCTTTATCAAGAGCTTTAGATAACTGCCTAACAGTTTCACAGTATCCTAAGTCTTGACTGTAGCGATGCCACTAGCTCTGCTTGTAACTAGCTTGCAGTATTAAAAGGTTTCAAATTTCAGTCTTGAATCTGGAAAATCAGGCTCACAGAGCTGCTTAAAAACTTGTAGTACAAATGCATATCTCGCTTGTCCAGCCGAGCTCCCCAACAGCACATGTGTTGCTGGGGGTATTGCTCGGTCTGGTTACCAAACGGGGTGTGAGCCTTGCTGTGCTCACTCGGAGCCCCAGCAAATTCAGTGGGAGCTAGAGAAGTTTCCTGTTTTCCCTCCTTGCATCACTCTTTGGGAATGTCAGGTGGCTTGGTTTGTTTGTTTTGTAAAAGACAACTATAGTGTATCTTGTGGCTTATTGCGTAAGTGAACAGCTTTGGGATGTGCCTTCTGGAGGAATCATTTTCAGGGTAACTTATTCACAAGGATAGTTGGGTTTAGTTGCAAGAGAAATTGGGGGGGGAAAAATGCATCTGGATGGATCAAGTGCTTTCTGATAATGATGGTAGGCTCTGGGAGTTGAGAGATTTCGTTTCTTTTCTGGATCTGCCTAATGCTTAACTATAACCAAGGTATTATGCCACATTTGACGGGACAAGTGAAGCACAGATATGTTTCCATATCTCATAAGTTTATCTAATGTGAGCTTCATAATTATGCTTGTTAGATTTTATTTGAAAAAAAAAAAAACAAACAACACATATATAATTAAACCTCTGTCTTCAGAGCTGTGGACGTTGTGCCACAACTGTTGGGTTGTCTATTTCCCACATCAGGTGACATAATGCAGCAATTGATACTGCTGGCAGTAGGTTTTATTTGGGATATGATGCAAATGTTTTGGCAGCTGATACAAACACGCAGATTTGTTTTCCTCCTATGCTAAACAGAGCTGTTGCTTTTACGGACTTAAGGAGATCGCAGGACTGGTTACTGTTGTGAATCTCCTGCAGATGTTTGGTATTTATTTTCATCTGAACTTGCCAGATACCAGCATTATTATAGTGCACACCGAGATGGATATCTTGATGTATAGTCTGAAGGCACCTAGCACCAGAGATCTGCCGACACCTCACTGCAGAAGCAATTGAATGTAGACGTGTCTAGTTAACAATGTAAATTTAATATGAACTTTCACCGGTGAGACTTAACCTTGGTTTGAGACATCATTCTTGACTTGAGGATCTGCACACATGATAATGTCAGTAACTGGTATGAAATACAGCTGTTGGTAATGCTATTTCTAGGTGCGGCTCAACTGGAGTGGTTTTTCTAAGGAATTCAAGGAAGTTTTTTGGTAGATCCTCGAAGCTGAGAAGCTAAGGCTTGTTCAGGGGAGGTCTCTATTGCCATGTATTTCTCGAGGACCGAAAGCAGGCTGTTTTCCAACAGAAAAGGAACAGAACAAATCAAGTTCTGTATTTCATGATTAATTAATTTGGACCTTAGTTTGCTGGGTTCTTCTCAGTGTTGCTCATCTACGCTGGCTTGTTGACAAGGCACAGATACTCCCCCTCCTTCTACACTGTGCCGTGGGTATCATTTACTAAACTTGAAGAAACCTTCTGTGAGGAGGAGTGTGAGCATCAAAGTGTGCCAGAAACGAGTGCTTGTTTTTGACTGAAGCCTTTCTCAGTTGCTTGAAGGAGGTGACGAGCCTGGCGGTGTTTCAGTAGCCTGGCGGTGTTTCAGTAGCTTCCTGGGCGTGTGGGTCCCTCCGGCTGTTCTTGTACCAAGGGGACATTTATTTCCCAGCTCTGCCGCTCCAGCCAGAGCATCTGTGACAAGGCGCTGCTGTTACATAGGAAACAAACCAGCTCTTGCCATGGGGAATTCAGACCTGAAGGTGTCTATTACCTTTCCGCTTGAATGCGAGTGTGGAATTATCATCTATACCCCCAGCAGTGCATTTTGCCTCTGTTAGTTCTTTATGCTGTGAAAAAGGTGAAGACAAACAACAGTGCTATTACAACTTCAGTTGTTACGGTTCCTTTTCACCATCTTAAAATAATTTTCCAATGCTTAATTTTTATGGGCATCTGTGGGCTGCTTTGTGTTGAGAAGCTACAGCAGTACCTGGTGTTTTTGTCTTGTGGGAATCAGCTGTCCACTAGATGGAGCAGAGGGTACAGTTAGCTGGGGAGGTTGCACTAAATCGCGCTACAAGATTGGAGACTAAACCAAAATGGAGTAGAAAATGAGAGCAGTGATTGGTCTGCTTTGAACTCATCTATTCATATACCTGAGCAAAAGTGGTCAGAGTAAGTTAAAACCTGCTGATGTGTAATTAACTGCTTGTGTAAATCTATTTTAAAAATGGAGTGGCATGCCAGTGGTTTGGGTGCTGAATTTTGTTGTAATTCTATTGTTGTAGATGTTGCAGCAATGGAGAAAATGAGCTTTAAAAGCTTATGTATTTATTATTATTTTTAGAATCTTAGGTTCCTGAGTTGTCTGGGTTATCTGGCTTTAAACACAAGCCCAGTCTGCTGTCTTTTGCATTCATGTTGACTTCACTGGATGTTTTTTTAAAAGTGACTTGTTCCGGTAGCCAAATGTATAAGCCAATAGATCACCTTTCAAAACAAATATTCAAAACCTTCCTCAGTGAAACACTATTTTGGCTGGAGAAAAAGGGAGAAGTTAGTAATAGATCCAGTTTTTGACTTGATTGTTATAGAAGTTGGTTTGTACATATCCTTGTTCATTTGAATTTCAGTCTCTGTGAGGGAGCCTGGCAGTGCAGCTGTCTGCATTAATATAATGGAATGGTGGTAGCAGAAGGTTTAAGAAGCTTTTTTGAAGTTATGTCAAGGTTTTGATGATAAATTTCTGTGATTTAGAGGTTTGGCTGAGGCAGTGGGTATTTTAACAGTCTGGAGATGGCAGTGACAAGACCTTGCAGCTTTGTGTGTTGATATTTGCAATCAGTAGAGCATTATCTTGACAACTAAGTTACCTGATTTAGTGCCCTATTTTGTGAACTGCGAAGTAGATCTGTAGTTCACAGTGGTAAGAGCTACTTGAAGGTGCTGGTTGACAAGGAATTGAATTTGCCACTTGTTTTAAAAAATTGTTTTCTGTGCTGATTATTTCCTGGTCTTATCACTTTGGGGTTAAATAATTGCTTGACAGCTTCAGCGCTGGTTTCAGGCAATGTCTGATGTCTGTCCTTTAGCCACTTACTAGATCATGAGGTCCTACTGGCTCATAGAATTGGTTGTGCTTGATCTATAAGTTAATTTTGGTATGGGACTTGCTTTTAAGATCAGAGCTGTATGAGAACTGTTCAAGGAGAGCTTTCAGATGGCTTCAGTGCCAGGAAGGGCTCATCAGTGAGCTGGATTTGTGTCCTGGCTTGTGGAGCAGGAACTTGCTATTCCTCTTGAAAGTGCCACACAGGTTGGATTTGGCGTTCTAGCAGGTCTGTTTCTCTTTCTCCCCCTCAGGCTTATCAGCAGTTTGAGGCAGAGGACAACGTACAGATGGAGGGTGTTCCAAACTTGGTAAAAGCCATCAGACTTGGGAGGTAAGCTCTGATTTTTGATCAGGCAGGGTAGGCAGCTGTGCTGCCTAGTTCTTCGTAATGCTGTCAAGTGGTAGAAACTCCAGAGGTGTGTCTAGTTTCATGTATAACGTCCTTTTTTTTTTTTTTTTTTTTTAGATTCAATTGGTTTGATTTGAGAGGACTTTAGTTAAGACTGGTACTTCAGGTCACTGAACGTGTTAGGATATTGATGGTGCTGGAGAAAGGTTGCAGGCAGACCTGGAGTGTGAATTTGTGGTGGTGTGCCAGTGGGATGTTTTCACATTGGCCTAAAAATAGTAGAGTACTTGCACTTTGTGCTCTTACTTTTAAAGTTGAGTCTTTTTTGTTGTAGAATGTCAACAAAGCCGACAGGGACTTAATATTAGGACCTTTCCATTTTTGAAATGCAGACTAGCAGCTGTGAGCAGTGGCACTCTTTCAGTGTGTATTATATTTTGCATCTGTAGTATCTTATAATAAACTTGCATTATATCTCACATGATATAACAAGGATATAATGGCTTTATAAAGCCATTATGACAGAGGTGACGGGTACTTTGCTTTCAGGTTGTGCTCTTGCATGGCAAAACACATGGGAAACTTCATACGTGTTGCAGTGATTGTGCTAAACAACTAGAGGGTTTTTAACTTTGTTCACTGAAGCATTCAGACAACGTGCATCGTCAAACTGATTTCATCAGATACCCATTAAGAATTCAACATCTTAGGAAACATCAGAGGTGTTTTAATATTGCTACGTTAAACAAAAACATGCCTCCTTTGCTTGGATCCCTGGCTGGGGATCCCTGGCACCGTTCCTGCTTGGGGTGGATGTTATCAGAGCAGTTCCAGACTTCCACTCTTTTGTGTGGTGGAGTAAAATGGAGCTGACAACAATTCAGTTTAAATGTGCTTCTGTGTGCCATTGGAAGGCATTTCTTCTGTCTCCTATTCCATTGCTGTGAACTTCCTCTCACTGCTGACAGGAAGGTGTATTTAATAGTGACTTTATTAGTTCCCCGAAGGTTTGGGGGCCAGAACCTGATGGTCTTCCTCAGAAGTCTTCTGGCTGTTCTTCACTAGGTGTAGGCATCCTCTGTGTTTAAGAGTGATGATCTCTGATCCCAAGGGAATATCTGATCTCTTCCATGATGTTTAAGTGGAAAAGGGAAGCGTGTTCTGTTGCCTAATGTTTGATTTGGATCATCTCTTTGGGGAAGCATGTTCCATGTCAAATAGGTTTCCAGTGTTTATCGTCCCATGGGTATTGGTAAAGTTTGTTTTGAGGACTGTTAATATGGTATCTGAGGTACATAAACTTAGCGTACATCTGCTTGTGGCTGAAACTGCCAGCTGCAGAAGTGTGATGTGAGCGTTAAGAAACTGGAGACGACTTCCAGAAAAAAATCAGTAATGAGAAATCAACTTTCTACGGTGTTCATTTTTTTTAAACTTCTGTGCATAATTAACCCTGATCTTGAGTAACCATTTTTATGAAGATCTCCTCTTTGACTATTCAGTAACTGTATTTATGTACTACTGTCTTCTATGACTTGATTTCAGGAACTAATTAAAATTGGATGATAGGAGAAAATAGCGTGCTTCATTATGGAACCGCAACCCGTGTGAAAGTGTTTGCTATGTAGCTAATTATGGGAGGTGCTTTTGTGGGCTTCACGAAGGAAGGTTATAGACAGCTGTGAAGAAGGAAGCATGTTTGTAGCACCTAGAGCACCACGTTAATTAACTTTCACTAAATACATTGCATAAGGTAATTCTCCCAGAATCTTCCAGCGCAAGTTCATCTACAGGAGTCGGTGTTGGTTGCAGTACCTGGACACCGGCGTATCGAGCGGCTGGGGGTGCCCCACCATTGTCTCCACCAAACCCTGGTGTGTTTGCCTTGAATCACAGCCTTGGTTGCTGTCAGAAAGCAGCAGGGATCCGAGTGGAGCTCATGTTAGTCAGTACGGGGTTGTGCAGGGCCCCAGGCCTGTGCCGGGGCACTTGGAAACCGTTTCTAGGGAAGGGAGCAGGTTTCACAAAACATGAAGCTAATTAGCAATGCAGTTTGCATTTTCATCTTTTCCAGGCCGTTTGCCTGTCCTAAAGCAGGTCTTGTGCAGCTGAAAGGCTTCCAGGTCTGTGGGGGGGCAGAGAGACTGCGGGGACTCGAATGTGGAGCCCGGAGATGGGCATTGCCAAGCGGGGCTGCAGGCACTGCTGGAGCCTTGGGGAGGTAGAGCTGCTGTGGCCTGGCCTGCATCTTTCCCCTGGGTACGGCTGGGATGCCTCCCATGGGCGTCTCGTGCAAAATGTAGTTTTTTTCCTGACTGGAATGCCTGTCGTTTTAAGATACTGGGTAGAATTTTTATGTCAGGCTTTGTAGTTACACATTTTGACACTTGTTTCTGTAGGCACTTAGCATAGGCATCCCTTTAACTGTATGAGGAGGTTTAAAATGTCTGTCTAAAAATAATAAACTAAATTATTCCATTCATTAGATATTATTTTTGTGTCCTGCAGTGCCTCTCAGAACTGTGCATTGGCGTGTGTATTGTGCTGTAAAATATATGGTGGGATGGAAACACTTCTACATCGCTTCCTGTTATTTGACCCGAAGAGCTTTTGTTCAGTCTGAAAATGGTGCAGAATTGGAAGCATTTGATCTTGCATTAGTATAAATAAAGTTTGATTTGATAGTTTTGGTGAGGTATTTATAGGTAGAGTGCAAAAGGTTGTGTCAAGAAACTTAATGTTCTTATAAGAGCAAGATTAGATTAGGAGCTAAGAGTGTTTATACAGATTTGGGTGAACAGACAATTGCGTATTTTGGTTCCATCGTTTTACTCTGGCAAAGATTTTTTGATTGGAACCTACTTGCAATAAAGCACTGTGCTAAAATACAGATGTATGGAGCCAAAAAGAGTTGAGAATTTGCCATTGCTGACTGGTTATTCTGAAAGTCAAATGTGCAAATACCAAAGAAAATGCTAGCATTCATCTTCAGATAATGTGTTTGGCAATGAGTCTCTGGAGGTGAGTAACTACAAATTCTAAGTTTCCCAGGGGTATTTAAACAAATGGAGTATGGGAAGCTGCTTCATGGCAAGTGGAATAAGGGAACTGCAGTTACAGAATTTGAAACTCATCCTTGTATCACATAAATACCATGTCACAAAACGCCCAAAGAAACAGATTTCATTCCCATTTAAGAATGGCAGCAAAAAGTGTTTTCTGTTTTAGTGGGGGAAAAAGTTGTTCTTTCATTTTTTTCCTGAAGGGGAAAAAAAAGTCAGTTTGTTCCAGCTCGTCTCCTCTTAATATTATCGTGGTTTCTGAAATGTTACTTTAATCTGCTAGACGTATCTTTAATATCTTGGAATGCCTACACAAGTATTCAAATATATTCTTTCACTGAATTTATTATATTATTGTATTATTATTACCTAAGTGGAACATGAGGGAATGCTAGCATAAAAGCCTTAGTTTCTGTACCACAACACATGACTTGAAGCTATTTCAAAATACCTCGTTTTTATTTGTACCAGCTAAACACTTCTGGATGGAGATGTGTGGTCATATTTTAGGAAAGCAAGGTAGAACTTTTACTGGAGTTTGCAACTCTCATCCTAGATTGAAGATAGCAATATGTTGCAGCTTCTGCCTCTTGGGTTTTGCATGTTCATGTGTGGAAAAGATCTGGATTGATACAAGCTGTTCTTCAACATAAAAATCCCCTGTCATTGAACTAACATCAACTAGGGAAAATAGTGCTTTGTCTTTCTTATGGGGACTGCAGTTTGTAACATTGTGCTCCTGTTCATGTGTTCAGGAAGTTCAAGTGATGAGAGTGTAAGGAGGAACTGATGTACTTTCTATTCTGCTCTTTGCTATTCATTGCTAACAATATTCTTGTCTCTGATCTATCTGGTTGCCTAATCCTGGACAAATAAGATTTTTTTTTTTAGGTTTATGAATATAATTTTAATTCATTTTTCAATTTTTTCTTCTAGTTAGCAGACTGGAAGAGAGGGAAGCAGAACTCAAGAAAGAATACAATGCTCTTCATTCAAGACATACAGAGGTGGGTCATTATAACAAGATACTATAAAAATGCATATCCAAGGAAGACGTCCTGTCCTGAGCAACTGAAAATTAGTGGGCGTTTAATCACTGATGCTTGGATATTTTTCTTAATGTTGGTTGTAACCAGGTGTCACTTGAGATTTAGTTTTCATCTCATTCATATCCAGGCATATTTTTTTCCATGTTAATTTGATTATACCTTTGCCAATTCTATAGCTTTCTCACACTTTCAGAATTAAAAAAAAAAAAATGCTTTTTTGTATTTTAAAGATAATTTTTGAAAGCACACTAGCAGACTTCAAAGAAATAGAAACAAAATCACAATCTCAGTTCTCCTTCCAGCATTTTTCTGTTGGTCTTGTAGTGCTGAAGAAGCAAATCCCTTCAAAAGCTGTTGTCTTACTGAGTGTCATGATCAGAAGACCTTGCCATACTTATTGATAGCTGTTAAAAAACAAAAGAAAAAGTTCTTGCTGTTGAACGCAGGACAAGTTTGACTTTAAGTTAAAAACAAATAGCCACACTGCTAAAGAACTTTCTATAGCATAAAGGGACTTGCAGTGCTTGGATTTTTAGCTGAAGGTTGTTTTTCTCATGCAGGGATGCTTACTGCCTAGTTAGTGTGTTTATTTTAGTAAGCAAATCACTGTGTTCTCTGAATAATTCTGATCAGTCTGAAGTACTCAATAGCACAGTTCTTGTTCTTCCCCTTACTCTGATTGCTTTGCGTTTCTTATTTGGAAGATCAGATAGCTGGTTTGGGAATGTTACTAACAAAGAGGGGAATGTGATATTGACTGTTTGTAGTTTGAAGGATGTGGGGGAAGGAGAAGCAAGCATAAATGTTGGGCTTGGTTACCTTTAATACTTAGCATACTCATCTTAAAATTGCTTTAATACTGACAACAGCTGAAAATCATTTGGAACAGCAGCCAGCATATAGCATTCAAGTATTGCATAACAAGACCTCTGCTTTTCATATCTTTATAATTGTGTATTTGCTGTAATCTTCATGTGTCTAAGATGATTGTTACTAAATAGTTACTTTAGAATGCTGCATCTGTTGAAAACTGGAAACTTAAGTAAAACAAGAAGTAGCAAAGCTTAATGCTGCTCAGTTGTGTAAGGCTTGCTTCTCTTCAAATTGAAAGTGCTTCAGAGTACTGTGTGCCTTCACAGGCTTGGTTTAGTTCAGTTAGACCCTACGAGTTACTACCACAACAGGAATTTTTATCAAATCTTCTGCAGAGCTTGAGTTAACTAACTGTATTGGGCACCAGTAATTCAGTGAAATGCTAATGAAATGTTCTGAATATCTTTTTACATAGGTTTTGCTCCAAAATGGACAGCCTCTGCTGGTTTGATTCCAATTTATTAAATACTTTTACATCTTACATTCACTTTCTTTGGTGTAGGGAGAGGTTTCCTTGGGTTTTATCATCACTGAGGTGACTATGTCCTTCCTTCATAAAGAAATGTGTTGTGATGCAATATGGTAAATCCATACCTCTGTGCTCCTAAAAACAGGTCTCATGTTTTACGTGCTTCCTTTCAGCATGCTTGCTTCCTTTGCTCTTCATTTGTTCCCTTGTTTTAGCATTTTTTCACGTTTCACCTCTTTCTTTGTTTAGCTGACTTCTTACAACTCAAAATGCTAAGAATGCATTTTGATGCAGAAAAAACATGTTTTACATAATTTCTAAAAACAAACACCCTTGCTGTAGGGTATTTCTGCTTTTGTGTGTGTAGACTTTGATTTCTGTCTTTTAGGTGACATGTATATATGTTACAAAGGCATACAGAGCTCTCACGCCATCAGCTGACATCTACTGAAATACAACAATATATTAAAGATAAAGCATGGAGAGTTGACAGGGTAATGGATTTGTGGGCTGAGAAAGCTCAGCTCTGGATTGAGGACTAAGGACAAAGAATAGCTCCCAGCAATGTGATTGTTTTTAAAAGGTTAGGGGTCTCTTTAACAACTATGTGACAGTCCTTAGCAAGTTAACTAGATATTCCTTATCTTCGCTCTTAACTATATTTTTGATTACAATTAGCCCATTGCCAATTTTGTAATCTGTGAACAGTTTGAGGTGTGTCAAGAAGATCAGCATTTTAGTGCAGGTTTCTGATGCGTGTTTGAGACTTAAGGACTGGAAGAGACTGATAATAGTCCCCTTCTTGCTTCTTCCCCTTTGTGATTTCCTGCTTCCCCTTCTCCCAACAAATCTTCAGGTTTTAGGTCTGTGCAGGACCTAATGCAAGGTATTTTGGCAAATACTCAATCTACTTTAAGCAGTGTTTTCAAGTGAACAGGTTTAAATACTTCGATCACAATACATATTTCTAAAACCTTTTTTATGTTGATGTTTTTTCTAGGAAGGAGTACTCTTTTCCTTCTGAATCAGCTTCACCATTGTCTTTGCAAGTAATCCGGTTTTGGTACTTACTGAAATGACAATTGTTTTTCTTTCAGTTGACCAAATAACAAATGGCACATTAGATGTTTTTAGTTAAGATATTGGCAGTGATTGCTCTGACAGATGTCACATAAAAGATGCAGGTTGCCTGTAGTGCCTGTATTTTCTGCCATCTTAATTTCTACTAACTTTTCTTTATTCTCCCTGCCTTTCCTATTGCTTCCCTTCAATCCCCCTTTGCCCAGCTTCTTTAATCACAATTTAATATTTCAGACTTGGACGGATTCCTCTACTAACTCTGGAACTCCCCAGTGCTCTGTGGCCATGCTGTCAAGGGCTAGGAGTGCTCCGCAGAGCGCAGCCTGTCGGGGTGGTGCTCTGTGTTGCAGCCCAGGGCACCAACCTGCCCTGGCAGTGAGGCATCTCCACAGCTGCAGAGACAGCAGGACTGCCCTGACTTGTTAAAGCTCATGGAAGAGTCTTTAGCCCTCTTCATCCTTCTGCCAAATTAGCCTCTGTCTGTCTTCCCAGTTCTACATACACTGGGAGATGAGCTAATGGGTGTGAGTGCCATATATTCCATAAGCTTCCTTCCCTGCTAAGCCTGTGCTTGAGCTAACTGGCTTGATTTTTAAATGGATTAGGGCTTGGTAACCCCAGCATTTCTTTGGCGCATTTGAAGGTGGAGCATAGCTAGGCATTTGTAGCAGGTACTTGAGATGTTGGCTTGTTCAGTCAGAACAGAATGCATGAATGCAGCCTGAGTGTGTTCTCGCAGCCTTGTTTAGCTAACGTGCTCTGGTCCCTTGTCTTTCCTCTGCTTGCAGCTGGTTTTGGTCTTGCGCTAATACTGTGCTTGAACGCTCAGAACGGATGAGCAATAAAGCAGCAAGCAGCAGTTCCTGGAGTCTAACTTCTTGAAATAGGTATCGTTTCCATCTTCCTAGAGCTTTAAAAGACCAGATGCAGGGATGCATGAAATGGTCACACAGCCACGATGACAGTATGTTAAAAAGCTAAAGGATTGGACATGGTCTAATCCAAAAATCTCTTAATCTTTATATAGAGTAAGGAAAGAATTCTGGTACAGCTTCTCAAATACAATTCTGTTAAATATAAATTTGACTCCTTATATTGCCTGCGTAAGAGCAGACCTGTTATCTGCGTGTACTTTCTAGAGCTTGCTTACCTGGACTGCAGAGAGGTCATGCTCCAAGTCACAAGAAGCAGCACAAACCACTATAGTATTATGTAAAGGGATGTATTTTATTTTGCTACGTAGTTGGTAGGGCACATTTAGTTTTTAAAGGTTTGTCTAAAGACTGTTACATGTTTATTACTCAGGAAACCAGGGCGAAGCACTACTTAATATTTACTTGACAGTTGTCTAACACCTGTAGCACCTCTCTGCACAGATTTCCAGAATAAAACTTCCGCTTAAGCAAGCACTTTTTTATCTTTTGGGAAACACAAGGCAAAGGTGGTTCGATATCGCTCTTCCTGACACAGAGGATATGGGCTTAGTTTAATGAAGCATAATTGGGCCATGCAAGTTTGTCACTGTTTTGCACTGATACAATGTGACAGAACAGTGAGCCTGTCCCTGGCATGGGGTGTGCACTTTATCAGGTTCAGCTGGATGAACAAGTGTCCTGGGCAGGTCACAGTGTGGGGAAGCAGGAAGAGAAGGCTAAACAGAGAGGGATGCTTCCAGTTTTGGCTAGGCATGGGGACCACACTTGGTGTCGTTGAGGTTAGACTTCAGATGTTTGTTTCAACACAGCTTTTTTCTAAAGCCTTACACTAAACATTGGCACTGTGATGTAAAAGCCTGGTCTTAGTGTCTTTACATGCTATTGTAACTGCCAGCAACATTGTCTTCTATGTGGATAAAGAAGCATCAGGTTCATCAGTGGGAATGTTACCGAGGTGACAAGGTCATCACAAATCCTTAAAGGTAAAAGAGTTACATGGAAGTACGTTTTAGGACTTAGGTACTGAATCAAGGAGATTCTAAAAATGTCCATTATCTTAATAGGTCTAGATTATGTGGGACACAAATGTCTATATATACACAGTTGGTCACGCGTTCCCAAAGGGAAGAGCTGCTTGTGCCAAACCTGGCTGGATCTGCAGGCTGAACAGTGAGCACTGTCGTGCAGAGCCTCGTCTGACAGTGAGAGAATTGTCAACTGCTGTCCTCGGGGGGGCTGAAGCCTTGACACAAAAAGGAATGAGAAGTGAAAGAGAAAGGAAGGCATAAAGGAGATGCTTTCAACTCAGTTAAAGAAAAATGCCGAAACTGGGGTTATGCTGAAAAATGCCAGAACTGTACACCTTTGTGGCAAAAGAAGTAAAAGGTTTGTGTATATTGAGGGATTGTTTGTACGGGTAGGAATACAAACCAGTGCCAGGATGTTCGTCTTTCACTGAGCAATGAAGTTTGAGGAAGAAAAACCTGTAATATTTTATACTTTTAGAACTGGTCACATGCCGTGTGCAGTAACGAAACAATGTTTTTTGAGATGGAAAGACATTGGATGGCTGTTGCTTCTGTTTGAGTGGAACAACTTGAGTATTGATGCAGTAATGTGTTCAAAAAGTCATTATTATTGTCTATTTCATGTGCCCTGAAATGAGCGAGTAGGAATTTTGAAATACTGTTAACCATGGAGGTTAACTTTTCCAGGTTTTGAGTTTTCTTTAATCCCTTCAGCTAATGGTAACTGAGCAATGTATTTAATCACAAAAATGATGAAGAGTGGTTGGTATTTATTATGTTGTCTTTGGAGCAATTGGTCATATTCAAAATACTTGTGACCTTTGGAGGGAGCAAAGTGAGCTGTCAGTAGGAGAAGGTTACGAATGATTAAATATTGACTGCCGCTTCTGTGAAAGAAGACAGTAGCTGTAGTCTTTTATTTATCGTCTGTCCTTTTCTATAACTTTGTAAGAAGAGTAGATACTCCATTTCTTAAGTTATCAGTAACATTAAAACTTGAGATAGTTGAGTATTCTCAAAACTCTTGGTTGAATTTTGAATACTCTGACTTCTGGCACGTTATTTCATGAGACATTTATTTGGGTGAAGATGTTGCACTTCAAGGATAGGCTGAGACTCAGTAATTTAGGTTGAAAGGGCCACTGCATGTCATCTGGTTCATATCCCAATGGCTTTGGAGGGAGTCTTCAAAACTTTGTTGCAAAGGAGCACTTTGAGCTAACTCCTCAGTGAATTAGAGCATTTATCATTTCAAGGCTTTGATTATACAGATTTCTACAGGTTGAGAATCTATGGGCTGTGTCTCACGTTGCGTGATCTCTGGCACCAGCTGTGTAGCCCCTCATCCCGTGCGTAGGGAAGGAGGGTGAAGAATTCAGCTCCTTGCAGACAATATTCCAATATTGCCAGGTTTGATGCTTGTGACCCTGGATCAAGGCAGTGTGTAAACTTTACATAGTTTTTTCTGACTGTAGGGACACCAGAGGCATCTGTACCCTGAATCTGTGGGGAAATTCCTGTGCTGCACTGCGTGTGCATGAGATGCGTACGTTTGCCTTTCTCATCTTACTTTTGTGTTCTTATAGCTTACACACTTTGTGCTGAAGCATGAGATCTATGGATTTGCTGCTTTTACCATCAGCATTATTTTCATCTGCAGAGCAATACTAAACTGCTTAGTCCTTTAAATTGACCTGCCCTCTAGCCTCTGTATGCGGGTAATAAATATGATGAGACGTTTCAGTAAACAAAAGAATACCAGGCTGAGGGGAGGGAAGAAAGTAGGTTAAACAAATTTTGTTGTAAAACACAGAAGATAGATGGATTTTACTGACCCTACTCTTTTTTCCCATGTTTTAACTGTTCTTTGGAAAGGTATTAGTTACTTAGCTTCTGTTCAGTGGCTTAAAAAAAAAAAAACAACAAATGTTCTGTTTAAAAATTTAAGTTTAAGAAATGCTGCCCTACAAATTGTCATTTTTCCAGGTAGGTTGACTTTTGTTCAATAATTCCCTTCTATGATGGGGGGATACACAAATGATACCGAATGGCCTTATATGCATTTCAAACTAATACATTATTGTTTTTTTTCTCTGAGATTTCTGAATTTCTCTGAATTATAGACCTGTTACCGTGTAAAACTCTGCACAGGAAATGTTGGGACGCCTGATTTTGATTCCTTGATGGAAACAGAAAAAACAAAAAACATTTGGTAGTTGAAGGTGGAGCTTTCAGTTCTTTTTGATTGCTTCTGCATATAAGCAAGCATTTAAAAATAATTCAGAAAACAAGTGAGATGGTCGTAGTAGAACGCTGTATTTGTATCATTTCGGAGGATAAATTTTGTAAGCTTTTGACAGCAGTTAAAGTACATTATATAATGTTTCTCTAAAAATAGCAAGATAATACAATTCAGAGCAGAAAAAAGTATTTCAATTGAATGCAGGAAAAGATCTGTATGTCATGTAACATTGATTTATATGATACCTATCAATCAGGATATCTTAAATCAGTTCATAATGAGAATCTTAGACTAAGAATATTCATATGTAGCTGATGCTGACAACTGGTTTTTGCATTGAACTCCAGTCTTAGTAGCCTTGGACACATAAACCCTGACTTGACAGAAATGTGTAGGTGGAGGTTTCCAGGTCTTGCTGAATTTAGTCCAAATGTTTGAACATATTGTCACAAACAAAAGGTTACATGATATTGGTTGTATAGATACCTGTTAATAATGCTGTTCTGAAAATGCGTCTACCCAAGTTGGACATATTGGTCCTTGTTGGATCCCTTTGAACTTGGGATATTTTATGATTCTCAGAAATTCTAGTTTTACAGAACAGGTATAATTTCCAGAAAGAAGCATTTGACATGACTTAAATACGTCCCGGAAAAAAATTACACTGAATTCTTGTGCAATAGACCTATGATTTTTTTAATCCTTTTCTGAGTGCCTTATTAGTGTGGAATGTGAGCACAGAAATGCTAAAAATAGTCATGTAGCCTCTTCAGGCTTTCAATTCTCTTCAGACTTACCTATCTTTCATTCTGAAGATACATGTCCAAATTAGCCTTGTAGAATGATGTGGCAGTACCTGTTACTTCTCTCCATGCACGACCCAGATCAGTTGTCTGCTGAGCAGCATTGTCCTTAGGCTGATTGGAATCAGGGTTCATTAAATAAGTCATGACTGCAGGAGTCAGCATGTTGGCCCGTGGCTGTCTCCTCACAGAAGGAGAGGAAGTGATCAGAGCTCTTCTCAAGGACTAATAATCCAGAGGCACTCCCTCCTCTTTATGAGAAGTCCATCTAGGTGATTCAAAACCAAGCTTTCTGTATTCTCTATAAGAGAAGTTAAGTTTATTTAAATCTTGAGAGAAAGAGAAGAGATGCTGACTTCATATTTCTGCCCACAGAAATAATCTGTTTCTTAGTTTATGGATTCATTTTGTTTAATATTTGAGGTGTATGTTATCTCACCTTTGCAGATTTATTGCAATTTGGCAATAAAATGTCATAGTAAATTTGAGTATCTGCTTGATGTAATTAGGAGTCTTAGCACCTAAAACAGACTTGAACATGGTGCTTATAAACAAGAGTTTTGAATTTACCACGTGCACTTTGGATGTTGTTAGGATGTTTCTTGTGCATGAATGCAAAAGGTCTCTATTTTTTCTTTTAAATTATGGGATTCTCTGCTGGTTTGTGGCCTTACACACTATAATTTTACTTCTTTATCTATTTAATATTTCTGAACGCTTTTACTATTGTTAGCATTGCAGGGAAATATTAAATTGTATTAGCTAAGAATTATGCAACTGTACTAAAAGTAAATAGTATTAATTTTACTGTTTCTGTCATTTTAAACAGATGATTCACAATTATATGGAGCACTTGGAAAGAACCAAACTTCATCAGCTAACAGGGGGTGAACAGTTAGAATCCACTACACACAGTAGAATTAGGTAAGCTATTTGTTATGCTCTCACCCTGAAATGAAAGAAAAATCCATTCGTTTGTGTTTGCAAGACTTTGTTCTTTAATCCTACAACAACGATTTGGCTGAATCAGAAAGATTTGTTGCATGATTGGAATGCAGTAAGAGAATAGCGTAGAAATCAGTAGAGAAAAGCTTTTGCTGTTGTACCGCTAAACATTAAGGCTAACGTACAAAGTATATCTCAATTTCAGCTTTTTTTCTGTGTTTACATTCAGGTAGGTAGGAAAAAATGTCAGCAGCTGTGACAAAATAATTGATACCGTGCCGTTGCTTTGTGTTCAGGTTGGTGGTGTGTATCTTGATACCCACTTGTTCTAAGGGCTTGGTGTGAATATATTATGCAGATTTTGAGCTTTCTAGCCTATGAACTCTGCGTGGAAGGAGGGGAGAAGAACTCCTGGGCTGGCTGTGTCTCTGCGTCGCTGCATAGATGTTGCGAGGAGCCCGGCGGCTCGGTGCGAGGGGGAGGAGAGGTGATGTCATTGCTTTGGAGCTGCTGCAGAAGAGTGGAAAGCTGCTGCTGATGGCATTGTTTTTGTGGCAGCGGCTGAATGACAGACTTTGCCTACAAAGATACACCCTCGGCCTCTGTGTAGCCTTCTTGGTTCCGGCGTTTCACCATGCCAGCACAGCGCCATGAATCCTGGATGCATGCTGCTATTTGTGTTTGGCTTCGTTGGCGGGGCGGTGGTCATTAATTCGGCTATCTTGGTATCTCTCTCTGTTTTGCTGCTTGTGCACTTTTCTATTTCTACTGGTGTGCCAGCTCTGACGCAGAACCTACCAAGGATACTCAGGTACTCTGACCCACTGAACCTTAGCTTCTCCTGCTCTTTCTTTTTCTCTGCTTTCTCTTTTCTGGTCAAACAAAAAAAGCAAGGACAAAATAAAGATGCAAATTGTGCATAAATTTCAAATTCTTCTATAAACTTATTGTTTATGGACTGGGACATGGTAATATTTTTAAATATTCAAATTTAGCTGCCTTTTGCTCAAGCAAGTTACAAGGTCTGTTAATGTATTTTTGTTCTCTTAAGAAAGCTATTGTTTTGGTTGATGGTAACCTGCAAAAAAAAAAAGCTGTGGTGATAATGTTATGGATCAAGCTCACATTTGTTACATTGTCAGGTACTTGGCTGATTGTGTATAGCCGTAAATGTATGCAGACTGAGACCTTGTATTAATACATTCCATTCATTTTTAATCTAAAGAATTCCATAAGAACAGCACATTGATAATTATTCAAATACATAGTAATTAGTTGATTATGCTATTGAAAAAAAAAATGTTTATTGGTTTGTGGGGGGAAAAATCTTTCATTATTTAAGCATTAGAGCTCCTAAAGCCTATTCACTATTGTTCAGCCAAATGTTATCCTCTCCTCTTTTCTGTACTTGTATGGCAACCTGCCAGCTCTGTCCTCCCTCAAGTTATGTTCTGTGTCCTAGTTGCTTGGAGCAGTACCAGACATACATTAGAATATGGTTACCAAAAGTAATCTTGATGTGCTTTTGTACCCTAATTACAAAAAGAGAGCAACTGGAAAATTTATAATGTAGCTTTCCAACCTGAAAACTTGAAATACTTCCACTGTTGGTGAACTTAATTTCAAAAAAAAAAAAAGGGGGGGGGGGGGCAAAAACAAACTTTGAGAGTGAAAAATGCTGGAAATGTCCTCTGAAAGAGCCATGTGATGTTGTCCTTGATACACGGTGCATGTAGACACCGTATGGTAATATGCTTTTCAATTGAGGTCTGAGCAGAGAAGGCTTTTTCCAAAGGTTTCAAGTCCATCAGTAGCTTAAAAACCATGTGTTATTATTAATGAAAATAAATATGCATATTAAATATACAGAAATAGTGTAATTATCTAGACTGATTTAGTTGGGCTGTGTTCATTTAAGAGGAGCAAAAAAACCCAAACCCAGAACAAATAACCCCCGACTCCTAAAAACAAAACAAAAGCAGCACAGCAAAACATTAAACTTTAGGTTCAAAAAACTTCATTACAGTTCCTATACTTAAGGAGTCAGATTAATTAAGATGTTTTAGTAATGTGCTTTTCCTTCCCTGATAAATATTTATGGATTTGAGTGGTTTTGGAAGCTATGTTTACCCCAACATAGAGTCTTCCCAGCAATATATTTTAGGAATTACAGGAATTGGAGCTCAGTTCCTTAGTCTATTGTTCATACGAAAAAGGTAAAAACATAGGATGGAGGAATCCAGTTGTAAAAGAATTGTCTTGTTTTTCACATCAGCAAGCTGTTAAAACAGAGCATCTGGTTGTTTATCGTAAAGGTTCCTGTGAATACTTTATTTCAGAATAGTCAACAACCTGTAAATAAGTTGAGATTGCTTTAGTCTAATTAGATAATTTCTTTTAATGCAGGCATCCAGCATCCACATAATAAGCCTCAATGTCCAAAATAAGGCCTCTTTTCAAACTACATTTACTGTGCAGTCTTGTAATGCACCTGAACTGGTTTTTAAGCACATCAAAATAGGTTCATTATAAAATTTATTTAAAACTATTCCACCAAAAGAAGCACTTCTCAGCTTAGAACTCTTTTTCTGGTACCTGTTTTGTTTCACTTTTCTGTTCTGAAGACTACAAAGCAAGCAAATCTGTCTCCTTCGAACCATTGCTCCAGGAGGCATTTTCCAAAGCAAAGGGCCCTTCACAATGCATGCTTTATAAGCTTTCTTTTGGACTGAAGGGATTCTTTTTTCCTTTTTTTCCCTGCCGGACTTCTTAACCAATGAAATGTTTTCAGTCTTTTATCATAACTTAAGCTTATGTGGTGTCCTTTGTTCCCTGCATGCATTAGAGTTGTGGGAAATCTAAAGAAAAGCAGCACCTATTACAATAGCGGTAACTGCTGGAATCAAATTCTGTTTAGCTCTTTGCCTATTTTTTTCATGAAAACTTATCAGAGCAGTAACTTTGAAAAATGCAATCCATATGATGCTTTTAATATTGTAACCCTGATTAATTTTGCTTTACTTGCTTTGCTGCCTAATTTGCTCTGCTGAAATACTCCTGAATTAACAGCTGAAGTTGGAATGATATTTATGAAAGACCAAGATACGAGCAATGTGAGAGTATGAGACTGCTGTGACAGGGAGCATCTTTGTGCCTCTGTACTGCAAAGGTTCATTCCAAACTGTTTACTATTCAAGTATTGCTATTTTTGCTGATGTCAAAATCTTCCAAAAGGAGTTCACTGATTAATTGCTAAATGCAGTCCCTTCTTGACTAACTTTCCTTCTTGGTTTGCAATAAAAAAGTTTTTCCTATGCTTTTTAACATTCATTTCTGTGTTTTTATATATAGCTTATGAGTGGGTAGTAATTCTGCATAGAATTCTGTCACAGTTGTTTAATTTGTGAAAAGCCTGGTTTAAAAAAAAAACAAAACATGAGGTGGTGATTTGACTCATTGTAATGCTAAAATATACAAAATCTCTCAGGTCGTAATATTGTCTGGATTATCTCTGTAGGGATAGTTACTGGCAATGCTTTCTCATGAAGCACAGTCTTCTGCCATCACTGGTGTGCACTTTGATCCTTTGGTCTTCAGTATACTGAAAACTTTGCTTGAGCTGCACTGGTTGATTACGGTCCCCTTTTTTCTTCTGTATTTAATTGTTCTAACTCAACAAATACGTTGTTTTGTCTCAATTCTATGCCTGGCTGATATTTTTCTTTTTCAGGGCTGGCTCTAGCATCCCATGAATTGCATTCTACACAATGTTTTTGTCTCTTACTATCAGGAACAATTAATCTTTTTCTGTTCGCTGATAACACTACTGATAACAAGATTGGATTTGGGAATCTTTTGTGGAAGGGATCAGCATACAAAGCTTTGGAACTTCCTAATGTTGTTTGTTGTAGAGAAAGGATAAAGCTAGCAAAGGTAGTGAGCAGCTAGGATGAAGCTATTTGCCTTCCATATTGTTGAAGTAAATCTGAAGTTGTAGTTGATGTAACATCAAGTCAGTACTGCTGCTTATGGAAGCAGTCACATCATGGCACTGGCTGCTCAGTTTTTCTGTGGCCCTACAGTAAAGCATAGTACTGAACTGATCTTTGTTAAAATTATGAACTTTTCAGCTGGGCTAGTTTTAACACTTGTAACTCCTTGACCTGTTTTTTTACCCAGTTACCCAAATGAATATAATTCATGTGACCTTAAATTTGGACTTCTGGTCGATGTCTTATGACTTTCCCAAATGCTTCAATTACTGATATAGCTGTTGAAGTTGTTAGAGTGTATCTTGAGAGAAAAAAAAAAAAGTATTTTGAGTGGATGCTGAAAACTGTAATTTTTCTGAAGTAGACATTTTCGTTTTATACTGATGCTTCTGTTATGTTTCTGTTAGTTTGTTATAGATTAGATTCAGTGCAATCAATTTATACTGCCTAAAGCCATTGAATAGCCCCATCTGCAATTAATCAAATCATGTGAAATGGGGAATTAGTGTGTGCTGTAATACAAACTGCATATTCTGCATTGTATATTTAATAGAGAACAGGGTATGAACATTTTAACCTGTAATTTTACCGCTTCCCTGCTGATTTCAGAGGTGTACAGGAAAAGAAGCTGTGTGCTATCTGAAATAACTGATGAAATCTGTCTCTTTTCAAACAGAAAGGAGCGTCCAATATCACTGGGCATCTTCCCATTACCTCCAGGAGATGCACTACTTACGCCTGAAGCTCAGAGAGAAGCAGGAGAAACACCTGGGTCAGAGCACTGGAAATTCCACGAGCTAAGCCAGCCACGGTCCCACACAAGCCTGAAGGTGAGCTGTTAATGTGGCTGTCTTGTGCCTTAGGAGAAACTCCCATAAAAAGGTTACAGTTTGCTGCCAGTAGAGAGAAAAATGGAAATGAAAGGGAAGAGAGAGAACCCTCTATCACGTTCATTTAAACAGCTTTTCATTTTGCAAACAAGTGGTAATGCAGTTCTCGAGTGTTTTTTCCTGACCAAGGACCATTTCCAAAGGCCAGTCGCTTTTTCTTTACAGCCTGGATATGTAACTAGGTAGTGTAAACAGGTCTGCCGATTTAATATCCTTTTGGAAGGAAAGCTTTGGCTACAGGCAGTACTCTAATGCAGCCGCTGCCTTCTCTCAGACATACAATGTGGTATACCGTAGAGCTGAGTGACCTAACTTTCCTAAATTATCTTGTGATGTGATTTCCCTTACGTGTAGCTTGGCTATAATTTCTCCAATTGTTCTGTGTTCCAGCAGTGGGAGGTGGCATAGAGTAAGCTGCAGAAAGGGGAAAAATAGGAGTGGTGTTGGAATGTGGTGAACCTGGCGGTTCGGGACTAGGGTACACGAACACAGCAGGAGCAGGAGCTGCAGGCTGAAGAACTGCATAAAGCTTCTGCCTCCTGATGCTGGCAAGGTGTTCTAGGAGACATGGTTGTGCTATTATTTCTGAAGAGACGTGCAGCTGAGGGGAAATTCCTTCTCCTAAGTGAACTTAATATACAGCAGAAGAATACTAAACTGATAATAAGTAAAAAGCAATCCAGAAGTAACTGGAACTTGATTTTTTTTAATCTTGAGGTCACATGGAGCTGATGGGAAGTAGAAATGATCATAAACTATAAAAAGGTCTCGGTGACAACAGGAGTTTGAATCTAAAAAATTGTCACTTATCAAACTATTCCCTTTGTTCCATCGTGGATCTTAGTTTTCCTATTCCCTTTGTCCCATGCTAACTGATTTCAGCAAATTGACAGAGCTCTCTTTAGGAGAGCTGACTGAAATACAGATTAGTTATGACTAAGAATAGGTGGAGGAGGAATAAAAAGGGGAGTTTCTGATCACATCCTGTGCCCTTAGAAAATTATAACGGCTACTATTTGTCATCAAAAAAAGGTTTCTTGGTATAGTTCCTCTCAATTCTGCTAGAAGAATTTACAAAATAATGCAGACTAACTTTTAAAGTCTATTCAGTCAGAGTAAGTTCCTTTGGTCCAAAGCAGATTTATACTCGTGAACCTGCAGGATAGTATGATATATTGAGGTCATAACCAGAATTTGAAATCTTTTAATTCTGATTTTTCTCTCCAAATACTAGTACATTGTACTTGTTGTTAAAGTAAGGTTCTGCTGCTTTCAGGCATGGTCAGCAGTCCCTCTTAAAGTATCACAACAGTAAGTGTCAGGGAGAAACCCAGACTAAAAAAGCAAGGTAGGAATACAGAAGGAACAGTACAGCAGGAACTTTACCTTGTCTTCCGGTATTACTCAGTACAGTTGTGTATGTTCCATTCATTCTCTTCTACTTATTTCTGCAAGGTATTGCAGGTGAGTCACAACTACTCCAGATTGAATTATCTAATTTTGCAGTATTCAGGAAAATGTTTGGCAACACTGCCAAAAAGGTCAATTTTGCTAAGTCAGCACTGACTTTCAAATGCTTAGTCTTTGAGATACTCTGATTTTCCTGCACTTTATGGAGTTGCATTTTGTTTTCATTAGTTTTCAAACCATTCACAGTAGTTTAATGAGCATTGTTTCTGAGAGTTATAGCTAAAGAAAAAAATGCAGTAGATAGCTAAGTCAGAAATGTAAAGTATGGGGTTACTTGAAATTCCTTTAAGCAAAGGGCCGTTCTCTTCACTATTTTCTTTTGGTATCAAGACGTTTTTCTTGAGCTTTGTGTGTAAAAGTCAGCGGTTAGTCTATTCTGCATCAGTTAGTAGATGCTTTTGGAATACAAAGATGTAGAAATACTTGAACAGAGCCAACGGTTCTCTGAAGACTTTATTCTGTGTTTGTGTGATCTCTGGATTCCCTTGGTAAGAGGTATAATTTCCTCCTTTCTGTAACGACTTGCTGAGGAATAAATCATTATCCAGTGGCTGAACTTCACCAGTTCAATAAACAATTGGGTAAATAGTGTAGTTTTTTTTGGAAATGGGCACCAAGTATCTCATATACCACCTTAGAATTTGGGTTTCATTTTCTTGAGTAATTGCAGAATAATGTACTCTTTTGGGGTAATTTCAAGATCAATAAATCTATTGCCATCAATTTCTTAACTGATAAGAAGGTATTGATGGAAAGAGTTTTGTTTCCAATGCTTGCAAATTCCAAGTGGAGATGTTACTATGTGATGCAAGCTTTTCATTTATGCAGCTGTACAAAAATGTGTGTCTTCCTTCCTGACCCCTCAGAAAATAGTCTTATTTTCTAAGGAAGTAGCAAAAGAAAAAAAAAAATTAGAAATTACAACTCTTAGTAATCTTGCATTTGATACAAATATGGCACTTAATGCAAATCTAAGAATGTGTCTGTTTGCAAGGTTTTTGTTTTTTAAGCAACCTTACAACTCAGCTTCGCTTCCTTGAAAAAGGATGCAAGCAGTACAATGAATTAAAGCTTCACAAAATATAAACTTCCTTCTTTGTCATGTTTTGGTTTCCTGAGCTAACAGATGCATGCTGTTAGATGTCACGGGATGCATAGGAGCCTTGCTTTCACCTCTGATTCACAAACAAGACCATAAAAGAGCTTTTTGTCAAGACTTGCTTTCCTGCCTTCTTTTTGCATGTAGCAGTCTCAGTATTTTATCTGTTTCCCAAAGATATTTCTCTAACACTTTTGGAAAACAGTGGCCTAAATAGACCAGTTGGTGTTTGTATCTACAGAGGGATCTCGTTCACTGGTATGCTGCTAAGTCACAGTTAAGATGCTGGTGCAGTTCTGTGTACTGTAGTTCTACCCTAGATAAATGCATGTTCTGCATCCGTACTTGAGTATCTGCTCTCTAAGAAGCTATTTTAAGTTATTATACAGGTTTTGGAAAAGCACGTTTTAGAGCAGCTTTGGGAAGACCGTCAGCAATTTACTGTGCAGCTAGAAGGATTACTAATACGGGAATACACACTGCTGTGTTATTACTGAACATTGTAAAGCATTGTAAACCTGTTGGTATACTTTATCATCTCAGATGTTAAAATAGTTTTAAAATAAGGATGTGTATTTTGTAGTTATAACCTCCTTAACAGGAGTGAAACCACAGCCGTAGCTATTCACAGCCATGAATCTGGCAATGCTGGCTTAAGTTATTCTTTCCATTCCTATTTCTTTAGATCTGCATATTCTTCAGAAAAATACAGGAATTTTGGCACTTGTTCTTTAGAAACAACTATGACTCTTCTAATACTTTAATTTATATTGATTTTTCGATGCTAATTCATCCATTTTAGGATGAGCTCTCTGATGTTAGCCAAGCAGGCTCAAAATCTACTACTCCAGCATCCACGGCTGCTTCAGATGTACCTGCATTGCCTGCTGAAACTCCTCAGAAGGAAGATGTGGAAGGACTTGCGAAGGGCACAGATAAGCAGAATGAAAAGCCAGACGTAAGCAAGAATATTGAAGTACAGGTAGCTCAAGAGACAAGAAACGTGTCCACTGGTGAGCTGCATTTACTTTTTAGGAAATGAATTATTATGGACCTATACGTAACCCTTAATGAAATGCCTTAATTCTGCCAGAAGTGATAATTGTTTTTTACTTGATATATTTAGGATAATGGAATATTGGTAGGAGATACAAGTCTGTTATTTATTGGTGGTGTTAGTCCTTATTTTTCCAGAATCAGAGTCATTTATGACATTCCCTTGTGAGCAGCAGAAGTAACACTCATCTAGACATAAAGTCATGAAACAAGGTAGACATTGCTTGGTTGCTAATACAAAAGTAGCAGGGAATGATGACCATTTAGTGATTAGAGAGAGGCCTTCTCTAAAAAATGATTTCTTGCCTGTTACTTGTGACAGTTGCAACTGGAACTGCTATTCAGTTACAGGCAAGGACAGTGTTTACTCAGTGTGGATGCCAAAGAAATTAAAGTCTTCTAAGAGCGTTGGAAAACTGCTTTCAAATAAACTTCTGCTGTACAATAACTTTCCTAAATTTCACTTGATCTATAAGAGAGACTTGCTTAGAAATTGCAATGTCTGTGCTAGGGTATCAAAATCCATAGATCTTGTTTACTTGCTTAAATAAGTCTCTGAACACAAATCTGTTAAGTTGATGATCAATTTGATATTAATGTCTGTAAAGTTGTGTGCCACACTTAGTGATTTTTGATTTAGGGAAACATACTGCTTTATTTTCCCTAGGTGGAAATGAAAATGAAGAAAAATCTGAAGTTCAGGCCATCATTGAGTCAACTCCAGAGCTGGATATGGATAAAGATCTCAGTGGATATAAGGGTTCTAGGTAAGTTGTGTGGTGTGATTTGAGTAGGAAAACCAATTTTAGAAGGTACTAGACTTCAGTTTCGATTTCTTTACTTGTTTTGAAATTTTAAGACCGAGGTCATGCATTATATAATGAATCTCCTACTTCTGTGACCCTGTTTCTTTCCCCAGATTCCTCAGGAGGTTTTAAGTGTAACAGTAGTTCTTCATTCTGTCACTACACTTCAAGTGAACGTGCAGGGTGCTTCATATTACTGCACGCTTAATAATACCTAAATATTCTTTCCGTATTTTGAATGTCTGTACCAAAAGGCCTTTTCTCCCCAAATCTGGGTTTCAAGATGTTTGCTAAGCGTTTTCACCCAGTCTTTAAAATCTGGATTTAGGACTGACTCCTCAAGTGCTACAGCATTTGTCAGATTCTGATGGGAGAATCCCATTGCTGGTAGAGTGCCTTTACCTGAGTCTGCTTCTTAGAGGCGTTTGCTTATGAAGGGTAACATTAGGAAAAAATACAGAAGTAGAATTTAGGACTTTAAGACGAAAGTTTCTAAAAATTTTATTCTGTGTTTATAGGGTAACAAATGAACTATTGGTTAAAAAAAAAAAAAAATATGGAGAAAACATTCTTCAGAGTGGGAATAAACTTCTGCCTTTTTTGATACGTTTGTTCTAATTCTTTGAACAGCACTCCTACCAAAGGCATAGAGAACAAAGCATTTGACCGTAATACAGAGTCACTCTTTGAAGAGCTGTCATCTGCTGGTTCTGGCCTAATTGGAGATGTGGATGAAGGTGCAGATTTACTGGGTAAGAATGGTTCTTTAAAGATCCTGTTCAGAGGAGTTTTCTTTGTTAGTGGAGTGTTTAATTGCCCCTACTAGACTTACTGTGAGGAGTCATTTGCGTGAAAATATTTGACTGTCATCCTAAGGTGGTTATTGGAATTATGCCAAAAAATGAAATATACTATCAGCCATAATGTTTTTAGGTACTTATAGGGAAAGCTGAAACAGAATATAGTATAACATAAAACCTTTGTGTCAGATAACATCTTGAACCAAAGCAATCTTTAGTTTTAGGTAGTTTAATTCAGGTTATGCTTGTCTGTAATGGCCTGGCTTTATCACAACTCTGTGGAATATGGTTTGTAAGAAAGTTGCAGTATAATGCAGTGGTGGTAATTTGAGAATCAAACTATTAATTAAAAGCAGGGGAAGAAACACTTTTCTCTTTTTCCCACCAAGTGGCTTGCTGCTGCTTGTGTTCTGACTGAACAAAATGGAGGTTTTGGGGACGTGAGTTGATCAGGAGCGATAAGGTCATGTGGGGGGAAAAACGGATCTTTCTATAAATGACTGTCTAGTATTATCACAAGTTATTTTTGGACATATCAATGTGCAGGCCTCATTTTGGGGTAATGAAAGCTGGTACTATGGTATACATATAAAGTACAGATGCATCTCATGCGTGTGTTAGATTGCATATAGAAAATAATTGCCCTGTCAGAAGCCAGAAGTGAAGTGTATTAGTATTTAGAACTACTGTGTGTGCAGTCTGGATTTCTGGTGGTTGCTTTCTACCAGAAACTTATTTAACATCAAGTAGGGGACATTTCTGCCAAGTATTTCCCACTTGAATAACGGGCCTAATCTGAGAGAGGAGTTTTCATGGATGTTATTCTATACTGCTTTGAATCCTGAGCAGTGAGGACCATCCCATTCTTGCTGAACATATTTCATCCAAAACTCTTGCCCTCTGTCACGGGGACAACTAATGACACATTCTGCATGCAAAAAAAGTAGGTACTGGAGAAATATAAAGATATAGCAACTTCCGTCTCTCATCTGAATGATAAATTACTTAAAGAAATCCAATTTCTGTCAGGGTGTCCTGATAATACACATTTTCCATGTGCAAAAATAATGTACTTTTTAGTATAGTATAGCAAAAGTTTTACTGTCTTCATTAGCATTTTCAGTAAAATCCCCTGCTATAAATAGCACTATGTGGAAAATGAACATACTGGTATAAAGGTATGTTATGCAGAATGTGATCTAATAGTTTGACTATATAATCACCATTTAACTTAAATACAACCATAGTCTGAACTACTTTGTGGTGCTTAAAAGTCACATCTGTGTCCAGGATAGTTGGAGTGTTTCAAGCATTTGGCTCCACTTTAAGTGACCATTTACTTTTAGTTTTGAGATCTGTAAAAATAGTTAATTGGGATTCTCTAATCTGTTTTCTCTTGGGCTGCATACCCAGGGGAATATTCTGGTGTGTATGCTTCTTTTTTTAAAAAAAAATCTTTGAAATCTGTTGCTTCTACAGTTAGGCGTTCTTGGCTGCTGCTTTCATAAAATACATTCTCTGCATTTTTTCCCTGCTTGGTAACATTGTTTTTTTTGCCTTTGCACTCTTGGCTTTCTAGTTTTTGTTCTTGCATTATAAAGGATCCTGAAACCTGTTGGAAGTGATCCTAGCTAGTTTTATCTATGCATACTGAAAACATCTAAAAAGCAATAACTGTTTGATTAAAACCCCTTAGTGATTATAGTGTAAGGAGTTTTTCTAGTTACTGATAAAATAACCTCAGGTAATCCAAGTTTCTTCAGTATTAAATGTCATTTATTTTGAATCCTAAACACAGTGAGGAATTTCAAGAGAGGAAACTGACTTGCATGTCTATTTAAGTACCATTTTTTGTTATCAAAATATATTTTAAGTCTATCAAAGTTGCTTGAAAGGTTGTGTTTATAGAATATTTTAAAAGGCCTCCACCATTAAGAGATTCCTTTGTTGTGTTGATCTCGAATTAGCATAATTTCTGCTATCATCAATGTGATAACAGTGGGAGGTTTAATTGGAAAATAATTCTGCTGTGCAGGATGTAAAGTATTCTTCTAGAAGTTGCTTTTAAAAAAAATCCTATAACTGACTACTTTATGCATGCAAACAGTAGGGGTTAGAAACTAATTTCCAGAATTTGAAATAATACTGAATTAGTTACATAGAGTTAATTTTACTTTTTTGTAGTAGCATATTTCTTGGAATCTTATACTGAATGGGTTAGCATTTCTAAGCATTGTGCTTCTAAACTATTTCACAGAAGTCAAGATGAACTTCTATTAAATTACTCTTCTTTATAAGAGGTCCAACCAGTAGAAAAGGTTGTGATGAGCCTAACTTTTTTTTAACATCTTCCATGTAAATCCTGCTTCTAATCACATCACATTTCACTTCAAATTATTGGTGGTGGCTTTGTTTTAATTCACTCTTATTTCATAAATCTAAATATTTTATTGCTCTTCACTCATACTACACCTCACATGAAATATTTCTTGTTCTTGTTTTTGCTCTACATGGAATGCATGGGCTTTAAAGACCATAATTTCTTTGGTAAGGTATCATTTGCTCTGGGGAGGTCTGCAGGGCTTTTGCAATCTTAGCTTTGTTCAGCATGTTTTGTCTATCATTTATATGCTTTTGAATCTTACATGGTATAAAAGACAAGCATTTTAAACTTAACTTTTCATGGACTAGTACTTCCCCAATTATGCTGTTCTGTTTTTTTTATTTATTTATTTTGTTTTTTAACTAGTAATACTGTAACATCTTCCAAATGTATAGAATAGGTGGAGGTAGCTTTAGCCTGTTGTCAGCCAGGGTTGCTTCTAGCCTTTAATTGAAGGCCGGTTGAGAAGGTGGAGGGGAAAGCTAATTGTAGAAGGTAGGTCCTGAAACTTCAGATAGCTTAGTTCTTCTGCCAAACTTCATACGTAACATTCAGCTGTTGTTAGACAAATAAAGTAAAACATAGCTTGTAAAAATAACCATTTCATCTGCTAATCTCATGTGTTTGTTTCCTTTGGAAAGGAATGGGTCGTGAGGTAGAAAACCTTATTTTGGAAAACACTCAACTGTTGGAGACAAAGTAAGTGTGAATATGTATGTAAAAAACAAACAAAAAAAAAATTCCTGCTCTTCTCTGATACTTTGTTATGCTTCCAAGTAAATCCTCAGATAACTGTGTCATTAAAGAATGCTGAACTCTTGTCGCTTTGGTGTTAAATGATAAGCATACCTGCTCAGAGCTTTCCATAGCTGCACATTTTACTCGTGCATTGGAAAGCAACCATATACTTGATTTGTCCTTAATTTGTCGGCATGCTTTCTATGGAGACTTATGTTAGTCTCGGAATGTTTTCCGACTTTAACGTGGAATAGAGGCAGATGTGAAACCCCATGTAAGAGAAGTGCAGGGACCACTCTATTACACCACAGTAGTATGTAACATGATCAGGACAGAAGACGTGAGACCAAGTTGTATGAAATGGGTGGCTGGCAGCCTTCCTTTCTCCTTCTCATTTAAAAAAATCAATAACAATTTGTATCTTCATGCATTAAAATCTGAAATATGCTCTATTGTAAGAGTATTGATGGTATAAAAATATTTTTCATTTGTAGGTAGATTTGGCTAAATACATAGTTTAAATGGGTACTCAAGAAACTAAAGACCTTGTGAGCAAAAGATGACTCTTCCTTGTAAGGGTACACATTTCTATGCCCTAATATGAGATCAACTCTGTCACTTTTGTTAGAAACACAATTGTAACTGCACAATCTAATCCATTGGAGGCCTGTTGAGGAATGCAACCTGTAAACAAACTGTTCTGAGTTGTCTCTACTTCTTTCAAATACAGTGGTGCAAATGTATTTTGTCAGTGTTTGAGATTTGTGGGAGGGTTTAGTCTGTTGAAGAAAGCTAACTTTTTATAGTAGCTTTATGTAAGAAACTTAAATTTGAGGATCTTCAAGTTCAAGAATAAAGCTAACTTAACCATGAGACCATAGTCAATCCTTGTAATGACGTGTTTTAAATGTTTGTATAGAAATGCACTGAATGTAGTGAAGAATGATTTGATAGCAAAGGTGGATGAATTAACCTGTGAGAAGGATGTACTACAAGGTGAACTGGAGGCTGTAAAACAAGCAAAGCAAAAGCTTGAAGAGAAGAATAAGGAACTGGAAGAAGAGCTCAAAAAGTAAGTTAAATACCACGGTAAAAGAAGGAAAAAAAGGAAAAAATTGTGGTATCTAATACAGCTTTTTTTTTATTTTGTATTTAGAGCTCGTGCAGAAGCAGAGGAAGCAAGACAGAAAGCTAAAGAGGATGATGATGTAGGTGTATGTGTGCATCTGTATTTTGTATATATAATTCAGAATTGATGTTAGAAGTCCATGTGCATTTAGTGAGTGCAGTTAAGCTGTATCGCTTACTAAGTAATAGTAGCAAACTTTCGCCACGTTAAGAAAACAGAGAAGACCTAAAGAGCACAAGTGAATTTATAATCTCTAGCTTTCCTTCTTTCCTCTCTGTCTGTTACTATGTCACATTCTTCATGAACTGCTTTTTATTCAGATTAAATTACATTACAAAGGACGGGAGGAGAGGAAAGTGAAGGTAGAAGGTACTGGGTAAAATCAAGTTTTACAAAGCCTCAGTGACTTGTAATCTGGAATTGTGCCCTAAACTGACTCTTGTCTGAAAGCAGAGGCTGACTCTGCAATGCTGTACTGTGCTCCTTTGTTCATTCTTTTTTTTGTGTGTGTGTGTGTGTGTTCAGAGTGATGTCCCTACTGCTCAGCGGAAGCGTTTTACTCGTGTTGAAATGGCTCGTGTTCTGATGGAAAGAAATCAGTATAAAGAGAGGCTGATGGAACTTCAGGAAGCTGTCCGATGGACTGAGATGATAAGGTAAGACTCTTCAGAGCTCCTTAGATTTCACAAGTTTGTTTTTTTTTTTAAAAAAAAAAAAAAAAGGAAAAAGATTTTAACTACAGAGTGACCTGATCAGTAGGCTGAGGCCTTAATCAGCCTTCTGTTTGTCTTCCCACTTGTCCATGAATAAGTTTGTCCTTATGTTACGTGCATATAACTTACGTTGTTAGAATGGGTTCTTGATGAAACCTTCATGAAAATGTGTTGTTTCATGTGATGTGAAATAAGCATCCCTTGAAGAAATGCATGTACCTTAGAACAATTACAAACCTTTGAAATCATAATATTAATTGGGGGTACATGGGGAAAAAAAAATACTGCATGCATGTGCAAATCTTAAAGTGTGCCCAGTTATCAGCTGAGGTACCAAAATACTAATACAGTTGTTCAAGATTGAGTGTAATTCCTGTGTAAGTACTTTGGTAGAACAGGAGGAAACAATTTAAAAACTACAAGATTTGTTAAATATTTACCAGTAAAGATGCAGTTTGGTCTAATTTGCATTCTGAACACTTGAGTTGTCTGGAAGGGATGACCTTAAAACAAAACTCAGCCCCAGCTTATTCTTGCCACATCCCTTGAGTCAGTTCCATATCCGGTAGTAAGTGTCATTTGCTGCCGCCTGCTGGTCAGGTGACATTTGTTTTTGACATTGTCTTTAATACCTGTGAGCCATTTTCTCTTTGAGTCTGAGAGAAAAATACACGTTCTGAGGCAGCCTTGGCTTGCTTTTTTGTAGCTGTTCTTTCCTGTAGAAATCCTCTCGTCTTACCTCTGTCTCTTCAGGAGCAATCACTTTATCATTTACTTACAGATGTGTTGAAAAACAAGATTTTTTAAAATAAATGACAATGGTTAAAATACTGTAAAAAACATTTTAAAGTCTTCTGCCTTCTAATTTGCTGCTTTCTAGTTGTTTTCTTTATAAAGTATTATACAGATTTGTTTTTTCTGTCTGCAGAGCACTTACCAGTTGTTTGCAATGCAAATAAATGTAAATGTTTGTTGCTTCATCTTGTGAGAATTTCAATGTTGTGCTCTGGTTAGAAATGCTAATGTGAAGAAATAGACTTTGATACTTTCAGTATCTGTTATCCCGTTTTTTAAAATAAATTGAACACTGTGTTCCTTTCCTTTTTATTAATGCTTACTCAGTAGATTTAAAATTCATCTCTTGTAGAGCATCAAGAGAAAATCCAGCCATGCAAGAAAAGAAGAGATCAAGTATTTGGCAGTTGTAAGTATTGAAACACAACTCAGGAACGAAATAAATAAAAGACCCTAACCAATTAGCTGGCACACTTTTATATGTTAGCTAATTATCTTTTGGCAGATAGAGAGATCTTAATTGTTCTCCTCTTGTTACCTAGCATGCCAGCTCGGTAAGACTGTTCTTGAAGACAAAATATATCGTAAGCTGCATCACTTAATGAATGGCTGTGCACTTTGAAGTTAAATGCCAAAGTGCTGTAACTTTTGTAGCTGACTGTGCACCAGAACTTGTTCTGAACATTTTAATGGATTTTTTTTTATTATGAAAATAGAAACTTGAATAACTTGTGTGGATTGTATTTATTTCAGCTTCCTTTTTCTCTGAAGTCTAGTTGACTGTCAAATTTTCTTTTCTAACTTGAAGCTCTTTAAATCTGAAATTGTGTTATTCACAACAAGTTATTTATCAAATAATCCTCTTAATGTTGTGGTTTGCTGATAACTAATTTATTTCCTACCAAAGGAGCTGGGGCTTTTTGAATGCACTGTGCATGAACTAACATGCATCGTAAGACTGTCTTCTATCTGTGATGTTCACATCCTAATTTTATTGGTTTCTTATAGATCTTCATTCAAGACGAAGATCCCACTAAATTAAATAAATAAATGGGATAGTAAATCTTCAAGAATTTCTAATACTGACATCAGTGTTTGTTCTTTCAGAGTATTTCTGAGTGTGCAGTAGCTGCTGTGTTGGTCTTCAGTTTTAGTCTTAACTGGCTTGAGAAGGCTAGCATGTGTGGTGTTTTGCCTGCACAGTAAAGTCAGGATGTATATTAAAAATCTTAACTGTTATCTATCTTTTCCTTTTTTCTTACTCCAGTTTTAGCAGGCTCTTCAGTTCATCTAGCAATACAGCCAAGAAACCAGAACCTCCTGTCAATGTTAAATACAATGCTCCAACGTCGCATATTACTCCATCAGTCAAGAAAAGAAGCAGTACCTTATCTCAATTACCTAGTGACAAATCTAAAGCCTTTGAATTCCTCAGTGAAGAGTAAGACACTTTGGTTTTATAATGCTAGATATGATCTATCAAGTAATTACTCTTTTAGTCTTCTGAGATAAACAGCATTGCTGCAAAGTGAAGCATACTGTTCTCCTGAAGTGAATGTTGATACTTAAGAAATCAACATAGTGCTAACTGAAATAGTCAGTGGTGGATGATTATTCTGGGTAGCTGGCAGTAGTATTTTGTTGGCAAATATCACTGCCTTCCATAAAGTGCATTTAGGCACAGGAGGCAGCATTCAGTACACTTTTATTCCCAAGCATTGTAGCTAAGCAATAGCTGTATGAATACTATCGCTTGAAATTCAGTAGAAAAATTCAACATGAGTTAAGCTAACTGCATCTTTTTTCTCATGTGCGTCTCTTTGGCAATACACCATTTTGGTTTACAACTTCACAGCTTCCCGTAGAAGTGCATAACCCGTGAAGTTACTCTTTTTTTAAGAATACTAACAACAGAAACTCCCTGATTTTTGCCATGTATTTCCCAGGTCCGTTAAAAATAGCCCACAGGAAGCCTGGTGTTATACAGGTGATGTTGCAAAACTTTGATAATCTGATACTTCCAGAGATCTTGTCATTGGAACTTTCATTAAACTCAATAGACACAGAATTTTGAAGAGCATAAATAACAGTTTTTTTAACAATGATTCTTCTGTAGAACTGAAGCCAGTTTAGCCTCACGCAGAGAGCAGAAAAGAGAACAGTATCGCCAAGTGAAAGCACATGTCCAGAAAGAGGATGGTAGAGTGCAAGCATTTGGCTGGAGTTTACCTCAGAAGTACAAACAGGTATTATGCTTATGTTTTCAAACATAATGGTAACAACTTCGTTCTGTAAAATTCAAAGAGATTAGGAAACAGTGATATTTCACAGCTGTTTGAGTGATTCCAGCATTTTTGTTGTACTCAAATTTGACATTTAGAAGTTAGTCTTTTTGTGTTCTTTAAAGAAAACCACAAAGCAACACTCTTAAGCATGTTTAACAAAATCTAATCAACTGATTATGAAGATTTCAAATGTCTTCAAAAGGGAAAGTTTTACTGTTTTTTTTTTTTTTTTCCTTTGCGTAGGTAGCAAATGGTGGCCAAGGTGACAATAAGATGAAAAACTTACCTGTACCTGTTTACCTGAGACCTTTAGATGAAAAGGATACCTCTATGAAGGTAGGATATTTGGAGGTATTATGCAAGACTGTACCTTAGATGATCTATAACTTGATTATTTTTATTAGCTTTAGATTCAATTATTTTCTGTAATAAAGCTTATAAATTTAACAAGTTTTATAAGTTGTGATAAATCATAGATGAATCGGAATTTAAGCTTCAGTGGAAATATATATGACTTTAATGTTAATTAATTCCTTAAAGTGGACTTCAGAAAGATGATAATTTTGATACATGAGCATACTAGCATACATTATCTTTCTTTAGTTTAACATTTAAGTGAAATATTTTTCTTTCAAGCTGTGGTGTGCTGTGGGAGTAAACCTGTCAGGAGGGAAAACACGAGATGGCGGGTCTGTGGTTGGTGCTAGCGTATTTTACAACGATGTGACTGGTACAGATGCAGATGGCAACAAGCAACGCACAGGATCTCAAAGTAGCTTAGACAGACTTGACCAAGAGCTCAAGGTAAGATCACCATATGGGATGTTGAACAGTTTTTATAGCTAAATGCCTTTACCGTGTATCTGTAGATTAATAATATATTTGGTAATCAGATTTTGTAATAAATTTTTCTCAGGAAATCATCAACCCAGGATATTTAGGATATTGAAATGAACAACTGAAATATTTTGATTCTTTTCTCTGTGCCAGTTTGTTGGTAAATGAGGAGCAAGTCAATTTTACATTAAAATGATGCACTGCTTATGCCACTGCTGTCTGTTTTGGAAAGAAAGGGGAAAAAAATAGAATGCTTTAGTATGCATTAGTTTTCAGTGAGTTTTTCATGAGTTTATGAACTTAAAACAATGAATGGAAATCATACTAAAACTTTGGCATGAAGTGCATTGGGACATCTCAATCTGTGGTGATACTAAGCACGGTAGCTGGCATGTAAATAGAATTATTTTGTAGTGTTATACTTTTTAGCTGTATAATTGTGCACTTGTAGGTAGCTATTTTGTTCTTTTTATGCAAGAATAAAATGTTTTTTTTAATATTCAAACTCCATAGAGGACAAGTCAGTAACTGTAGCTTTACAATGGCATTAAAGTTATATAAGCATGCAATAAGTACATTTCTGTAGTTCATAATGTAAGATCAACAGCAATAATTTTATTCTCGTTCCTTTTCCTTCTGTTGTTCGTGTCTACTATGCCTTTATTTTGCTTCAGGACCAGCAGAAGGAGCTGAAACATCAGGAAGAATTATCCAGTCTAGTTTGGATCTGTACTAGCACACATTCTGCTACAAAAGTTATCATTATTGATGCTAATCAACCAGGAAATATTTTGGACAGTTTCATTGTTTGCAATTCTCATGTGCTTTGTATTGCTAGTGTACCAGGTAAAGACTTACGATATTTTAGCTCCTACTTTTTTTAAGTGCATCTTGTTCAGATCTTCTTATGCAAGGAAAAATCAAAGATCAGTGTGATAAGAATATTTCTGTAACACAGGAATAAGAATGTTTAGTTAAAGGGAAAGTTACTGGATTTCTGCTCTACTGTTCCACTCTTGAATTGGCTCTTGACCTAAATTAACTCAAAGGTAGAGAGATGTCAGTAACTAGGACCAAGTTTTTTGTCTGCTGTATTGCAAATGGTGCTGTAGTGCCACTGTTTTGTGGAATTAATAGTTTGTTATTCAGTACAAAAGTGGCTCTCCTTTTTGCCCACAAGAAACATGCAAGTTTAATCTTGTTCAGGGGCAAGGGAAACAGACTATCCTGCAGGAGAAGAAGGGTCTCAAGAAGCAGATCCCAGCCAAGTGGACAAGTCATCTCTGTGTGGAAGTATGACTAGCAACAGCTCTGCGGAAACTGATAGCTTGCTTGGAGGAATAACAGTGGTTGGCTGCACTGCAGAGGGTATTGCAGGAGCACCTATAGCTCATGATGCAAATGGTGGCTCACCAATGGCAGATAAACAGTCAGGTATGAAAACCGTACATGTATCCCAGGGGTGGCAAACACCATTAGGTGCAGCTGAGGAACAAATGGTGCATGTTTATTTATTATAATAGCCTGTCTTTAAATGGTGGTGACATAAAATTTGTGAAAGTAGTATCAAATGGGTGTAGACAGTTGCTTCTTTCAATTCCCTTTGAGTGAATTCTGTCTTATGCATGGTCTAAAGAAAACTTAAGTTATCCAGTATTTGAAACACTGATCTTCTCTTGACAGATGACTCCGAAGGATATGGATATTTGCTTTATCCTATGAAATCTTAATAGAGATTGAAGTGAAACTGTTTACTTAAAGTGCGTTTGACACCTTGTTGATACTGAAGTTTCAGTAGGTTACTCTGTTTCTGATTAGAGGGTTTTTTAGATAAGATATTTAGATTGTGATTGTCTGGTTGTTACAGCTCTTCGCTTATGTTCTAAGTATCACACTCTGGCTGTTTTGAACAGTTCAGAATTCTCTTGCAGTTTTTCAAGTCTTTGTTCCACAGATAATGCAGCTGAAAGTAATTCAGTAGATGACAACATTCCAACTGCAGAGGAGGCAACAGAAGCAACAGAAGTAAATGCAGGGACAGGAGAAGACCCAGCTGATATTGCACAAACCGGAGTCTACACAGAGCATGTCTTTACAGATCCACTGGGAGTACAGAATACAGAGGCATCTCCAGTGTATCAGCCTAGGTACATAGTCAAAACTTACACCTCTTAAAATGTATTTAAAAATTAAAATATTATGTTTTCAGGATCACATGGTCACAAAAGTACTACCTTTTTCCTTGTAAAGGATATTGAGCTTTATGTAAGTAGTCTTGTTATAAAATGTTCTGCATGCATGAGGTGGTTGTCTGGGTACAGTCTTATCTGTGAAATACATAGGTCATGAGTACACACACCTACAGAATGCAGTAGTGGGTGTCTATCAGTTTGTCACTAAGTCCTCTTACAGACTTGATGGCACTGATCTAGAAATGCCTATTGAAATTTCCTGTTCTGATGTGAAACCATCATTTTCTCCTGACCAGCTGGTTGTTCAAATATGTTTCCTTTCTGAGAATAATCAATCTGAGTAGTGACAGCAGCAGAGAAACTTGAAAGTAAGCAGTATTTCATATTATAGCAAGTTTGAAATCTTTGCTCCCTGCGTACAGGCACGACTATATTACTGGGAGGTCAGGGCGTTGCAGCCTTTCTATAAGTACTTCATTTACATGCCTCTAATGTTGCAGCTCTTCTGCCATTACCCCGGAGAGATCAGTAAGACTGACAGGCTTGAACGAAACCTAAACTTTCATTTTATAAGTAAATGTCCACTTGAAGAAATTAATTGTTATTAGGTTTCTGTCTGTATGCTTGACATACTTTTATGTTACTGTTTTTTAAATATTTTACATCCTTAAAAAAAATAACTGTAGATGCCAACAGCAATGAAGTAAATACCCATGTTATACTCTGAATAATCTGTGCACATTATTCAATGTATTTTATCTGTTTTGTTTTAGCACTGACTCAGAGTTATATAAAGATGTTGCAATTTTGCCAAACGAGCAAGATCTAGTGAGAGAAGAAGCACAGAAAATGAGTAGCCTTTTACCGACAATGTGGCTTGGAACACAGAATGGATGGTAAGAAAATAATCTTTTAGATTCATTTAAAATTTTTTAAAGGTACTTCTTGGCCCTATGGGCTGATAATTGTCTCAAGTCAAAATTAAGTGCAAAAAGCCTTCAAGAGCCAAAACCTTGTATGCTAGGCTACATTTGGGCATTAGAACTTTCTTTGAGAGCGTTGTAAGTGATTAGCAAGCTCTTTTTGGCAGGTAACACCTGTAGAAAAGTCTTTTTGTAGTGAAAGGAATGGTCTGATAGTTCTTACAATTTATATTATATTATGCTAGAAAATATTGCCTTTCTTTCAGTCTTTTTATAGTATTCAGTGGAATGTGAAAACCTGTTTTCTTTTTAACTGTGAATTTTGATTATAAGGGTTTTACCTATTTTTTTTTCTCCTGCCTGGTAGACCTTTCTTAGTGCTTTTAATCCTTCCTGATTTGTCTTTGCAGCCTCTATGTTCATTCGTCAGTGGCCCAGTGGAGGAAATGTATTCATGCCATTAAACTTAAAGATTCTATTCTCAGTATTGTGTAAGTCCTAAAAGAATGTCATGTAAATTACAATTAACTTTTGTTAAAATACATAGGAAGTAGTTTATTTCCTCCCTAAATATTGGGAATATCAGCTGCCATAAGTGACCACATTCTTTGAGGGACAGTGGAAAATGCTTAGGGAGTGAGGAAAAATAAGAGATTTTGTACATATTGACAATGCTGTAACTCAAATGTTGAGTTTCTTTGTAGCTGCATACTCAAAGCAGTTACAGGTTGTTATCCTTGATGTTTCCTTTAAGCATTGTAGCTTGGTATATGAAGCTATCTGAACTAGACTTTGATTCACTGTTACTGTCTGTTCTGTTGGGCAGTATTGTAGAAATCAAGACACTCAGGCTAATGCAAATATAAAAAGTATACTGAAATTTAAAATGTTTATAATTTACTTTAAACATACATTTTCAGAAACGCAATCTAACAGTTTATATTCTTGTACCTCCTTTCTTTTACCAGACATGTAAAAGGAATAGTATTAGTTGCACTAGCTGATGGAACACTAGCAATATTTCACCGAGGAGTCGGTAAGCATTCTGTTAGGTCTTGAAACAGTTATAACAGTACTTCTGAAAGAAATATGCCTCTTGTAAATGGTGTTTTGAAAATGGGTCCCCCAGTGTCTGTTTTGCAGATTGTATTGAGAAATATCTCTTATTTCAATTGCAATCTCAAGTATGATGTGGATTTTTAATACTTTATTTAACCAAGCATAACACTTCCTAAGTGCAGTGCATTTTAAATGCAGCAATTAGGAGGAATCCCCTCTTCTCTTCCTCTTGCTCTGAGACACTCAGGTTCTTCTATTTGAAATTGCCACCACAGATTTTGACTCGAAAGTTCCTTTCTATTGCCTAAAGGACTACAGAGTGAATGAAGCATCTAATGCCGTATATAAAGTGTGAGAGCCTCTGGCCCACTAATTCTGTTAATATCACCTTCTGTGCATCTTCTGCCTCTGTACCTATACAACACATAATTACATTTTGTTATAATTTACTTGGCTGTCTGTCAACAGATGTTCTTTCACATGTTAAAGTACTTAACTCTTAAGTACTCTCATGGTGTATTGAATTTCTTAAAGCACTGGCCAACATTTCTATGCTTAGCATAGTCAAGCAGCAAGTGCCTAGCGTTGTGTGGGTAGTTGCTTGTTGTGTATGTATACTGATGCCTATCCAAGTAAATCATTTAGCAGTAGGTAACTTGCTGTTTTTAAAAATGTTTTGACATGTTTTAAACATGAGTCATGGTTCAACCTTATACAAAAACAAAGTAGCAGTTGGGATGTTGGTAGTTCATACGACTAATAGCTGCTTTCTTTAATGCAGAGCTTAGACATAAATTTGTATTGACTTACACAGATTATTACAGTGCTTTTAAGAAATGAAACATTAGATATTTTTGCTTTTAACTTACTTTTAAACTTATAGGAACCTATGTTTTTTTATTATTTTTAATTTTTTATTTTTATTTTTCTTCTGTTTTTAAAGATGGCCAGTGGGATTTGACAAATTATCACCTCTTAGACCTGGGCCGGCCACATCATTCTATAAGATGCATGACAGTGGTACATGACAAAGTCTGGTGTGGCTACAGGAACAAAATCTATGTTGTTCAACCGAAGGCCATGAAAATAGAGGCAAGTTTAAAATGGTGTTTCAAATAAATGTTTTGTTTTAATGCTATCTCATGCTCCAGCTCAAACTCCTGAGTAACTCTGGAGAACAGTTCTTTGTTCATCAGCACAGAAATAGGTAGACAAATTTGTCTTAGGAAGTAGTTTTAAGTTTTCTTAAGTTGTTTTCATTGTTCTGGAAGAGTTTAAAATATGATGAGATGGTTTTTATTTGTAGAAAGTGATTATTTTGGGATTTAGTTCATTTCAACCTGGCCATAAATTAGAAAATGTCTTGTAGATCCTTGCAGAACTTGTAAGGCTAGCTCCCAGCTCATTCTTTACATTCATGTGTACTTGCATATTCATTATGTTTTCCACCCCCCTGTAACCTTCTCTAGAGTCTGAACACTTCAGAGGTTTGTAAGTGTTAATCTTGAAGGTACTCTCTCTACAGTTAAGGAATGTTTTGTTTGTGTAAGCTGCTTTTCTGCAGTGTTTTATGTATGCAAGTACAGGAAGTGGCTATGTTTTCTGAAAGCTCTTAGTAATATTAGTACTTCAGCTTCTGGTACTTGGTCTGAGATACGGACCATACGGTCAGGGTGACTGCTTAGCTCTTCTGAAAATACTAAACACCCAATTCAGAAATTCTTTGTGACAAGTTACACATGTGGGAAAACTGAAAGGAAAGAATTCATACAGTAAACTGAGTTGTTTTGCTGGTGGATAGCATGCATTTAGCAGGGGTGAGCTTGTATGCAAGAGCAAGGCTTGACGAAACTGGGAAGAAGAACACCTTTGGGGCATATGTATCTTGTGCAGTGTCTGTAGGACCTCACACCAGAAAGGCTTCTGGATAAAACAGATGGAAATCAGAGTAGGCTGGGAATGTTATTTACATAAGAATGTAGTAGGAAACTATGGCTTTGAGATCATGCTTCAAGGCAGGGAATCAGCTTTTTTATTATTACTTTATCAGCATCATATGTTAATTGTAACTAAGCTAAGCAGTGTTTTTGCTAGTAATCTCACATATCAGAGAGGGGTAGATGACTGAAGAAAATTGCTGGTATTGACAGTGTGTGAGTAGTAGAGAAGTCCTTTGTACTCTTCTTTATTTCGTTTTCTAATTTAAAATCCAATCTTTTGTAGAAGTCATTTGATGCACACCCAAGAAGAGAAAGCCAAGTGAGACAGCTGGCATGGGTGGGTGATGGGGTATGGGTGTCTATTCGGTTGGACTCTACTCTGCGTCTCTATCATGCGCACACGTATCAGCATCTGCAGGATGTGGATATTGAACCTTATGTAAGCAAAATGCTAGGTAAGTTGATCAGAAACTGTAGTATTCTTTATATCTGGAGCTTTCTTTTTCTGTTTTGAGCCAGTCATTTCCCATTGCAAACAAACTGGATGGGTGGGTGGAAGTCTAGTCAAATCCTGTTTGATGTGAAAACTTAATTCTGGAAGTAGAAGTCTAAGTCTGTCTGATAGGTCTCTGGTATAGTCTGATTCTACCAGATGTCTAAGGTGTCCCTGAAAACGCAGAACTATTGAGAAAAATGGTATTTGGGCAGGAATCAATAAATATAGTAAAATCCTTCTTTATTACTAGAATGATGCCTCTTTTAGTCTGAGTGGGAAGAACCCATTACTTTTCTGCAAAAAATGCTGTTTCTTTTCCAATACAAATGCAAAATAGCAAATTCCTACTGCTGTGAAAGCTAATAAGGTTTCTGATTTTTCATTAATGTTTATATAAGAGCAATTTGATTACCTATGTAACAAACATAGGTAATTCGGCCATTGGAAATCCTTCACAATTAACTGTTATGCCATCAGTGTAAGGGGGGCTAGTGTAGCATACATTCCTCTTAGCCTGACAGCTTTCTTCTGCTCCCCTCATAGCATTAATGATAGTCTTTGAAACTTCTTCACTTCTTGAAGAAACAGCGCTGTTTATTTTAATGGATGAGAAACTATTTCACACTGGTGAATTCACCACCCTTTCTTTGAAAAGCTTCCATGGTGCTGGAAGCCCCAAAATAACTTATTGTGCAGCATTGTGTAGCTGTTATATCTTTTGAGCTTTTTCACAGTTCACATTAATCTCTTTCTGTATAGTTTCATGACTTAATTCACAGAAATGTTGTAACTTTTTATTTTATCTTTACAACTTGGATGTGTTCCTCTGCCTTAATTGTTTGAAGTGGGAGGGAATTACTGGTCAACATGAGTTGGGAGTTGAAGATTCTGTTATGGAAGTTAAATTATTCTTGCTCATAATTTTTGATGAAAAGCATCTTTTGTTTTTAGGTACTGGTAAACTGGGATTCTCATTTGTGAGAATCACAGCTCTTATGGTGTCTTGTAATCGTTTATGGGTAGGAACAGGAAATGGTGTCATCATCTCCATTCCATTAACAGAAAGTAAGTAAAATATAAATGAATAGCACTGTGCAATATGCTGTAGTTGCAAAAATAATCTTAAGGTCATTCAGATGCTTGATAATGGATAGAGAATTTTACTGCTAGGTCTGAATCTTTCAGGTTTGTAGCAGATTGGACCTGCACAATGTTTAGCACCTAATCTGTGTCCATGGTTACAATTCTGAGCAAAAAATTCCATCTCCAAAATTGCTTGTGCTTCAGTTTAAGTGGACTGGATCAAATGCAAGAGGCACCTTGAAGCCTTAGTACTAGCAGTGTTTGTAGGAGTTGATTGCTTGTACGAGATAGCTGTGGTGTTGTAATTAATGTTATGATTGCCATATGATCACCAGAGTAGGTTTTCCATTTGATTTGAGCAAGTTGTTATTGTAGTACAATTCAGCTATAGTTTTTGAGAATTCTTCACAATTTTGTATAAAGGACTGGAACAGCACTAGTACCAGCTGCTTCTAAGGACGTGTTCAAAGCTCTGGGAGTTCTAAGCATTTGTTCTAAATAGAACACCAACTTCTAGGTGAATTTCCAGCACTGTAGATCTATTTATCTGCTTAAAAACAGACCCTGAACTCTTGTTGTAGGCTGAAACTATTTGGGAATGGAGGGAAGTATTCTGGTGTGGGCAGTTGAACCCTAAGAGAAGATGATGGTCCAGTTCAAGGGCAAAATGAATCTTACAGGTTAAGCTTCAGAGTAATTTCTCTGTAAATTGGTTGCTTGAAGCAAACAACAACAAAACAATGATACTTGTGTCTAAGACTAATAAAGATATGGACAGAAGTTTCAGATTTTTTTTTTTTATTTCTGAAGCACTGGTAGTCTTAATTGTACTGTGTTTTGTATCGAAACTAGTGCGATCTGATGGGTAGATTTTAGGGTTACTTAATAGTAAAAGGTCTTCATGTTGTATCTGCTTTGTTGAACAGCACATACATGCGTTTTTCATACTGTTCCATTACATTGTCCGTCCATTCAATAAATGTATTTTTTTGCATTGCATGAGTCTACTAGGAAAGGACAGGTTTCTTATCAAGGAATTGGAAGTAGTTCAAGTCATGCTTTCAAAAATTATAGCTCTTAATTTGCATCAGGTTTTATTTAATGTTTCCAGAGGAATGTGTTTTAAAAAAGTAGTCAACATGGGAAAAAAAAATCCCTATTAAAGTTATTTGGTTTAATTCCAATGCTGTTAGTTGCTTGTGAATTGGAACAGCCATTTGTGGATAGCTTGATTGTGGGTTTCAGAACCCTTGTTATAAATATTCAGGGTTTCAACAGCGGTTACATCCGTGCATAATCAATTACGTATCTCAGTTCCCTAGGTCTCATTAGCAGGGCACCTTCCAGATCTGCAGATACTGTTTCAAAAGGGCACTTGAAAACAAGAGTAGTTATATATTACTTTGGTAGTTTCCTGCCAAGGAAAGAGAGAAAGGGGAAACATTGCTAATCAATGATAAACTCTATAGCAATAAAGCACGTGAAGGTGACAGTGCTTTCGTTGTCCATTTTGTACTGAAACTTTAATAACGAGATGTTGTTCTTTGACTTTATATTGAATCTTCTGTAATTAGATATTTACTGTTTTAGGAGCTAAAATTTTAAGCTCTATCTTATCAAAACCAAAATACAAGAATGGTGGGTTCTCATTAATCCTTCTCCTCTACTGTCGTACCTATCCATTTCCCCTTTCCTCCTTTCTCACTTTAGCTGTAATCCTCCACCAGGGACGTTTACTGGGGCTGAGGGGTAAGTGCAGATCCTGAACAAAAATCTATTTTCAGGCTTCTAATAGCCACTTTGAGGCTGTTTTCCACTCCCTATAGATTTACCCTTTGTATGTTCCTAAATGTTTTTCCACTTGCAGTTACTGCATTGCAGCAGTTTTATGTTTGCTAAATGGCCACCAATCTGCTCAGCAGTTTAGCATATCATCCTGTGTTGCAGCTGAACTTTCATACAGACTTTGTTTTTCTTCCAGCCAATGTGATACCATATCTTATAACTTTGTCATTAATCCACATCGTTTACTGTCTTGTTACAAATCACTGTTTCTTTCACTTCTTTTATAGTCTTTGGAATGGAGATGGCTTGTATGTCTAGCATGAGTACTTTTCTGTTTCAATGCATTTTAAAACTTCTCAGTAAAAATTAGACATAGAATTATAATACGGTAGCTTCTTTATGCCCACAGGTGGCTATTTTTAGAGATTTTTTTCACTTGCAAGAGGATACCCTATGATTAGTTGGAATGAACGTGTCTTTAGTTATGTTACATACATTGAATTTGCTCTTACTGAAATACATTAGAGGTACTTATTTCCTATGAAAGATATAAAACTTTCACAAATTATTTGTTTTCCAAAAGTAGGATATTAAAATTTGGTGTTTATGCTAGACTAATAAGAATCCTGCTCCATTTTCTGATGTACTTAAAATAACGAAGCATGCAATCTTTTTCTTTCCAGCTCTGTCTTGAATTGGCATTGCTGCCCTCCTGTTTCATTTTTATCTAAGTTGGCTTTAGCTTTTAGATGGTACCATAAGGTTTCTTAACAAATAACCATTTCCGTAATTTGTTCTTTCAAGTAGAAAACAGTTCTTTTCTTCTTTTACAGCTAATAAAGCAGCAGCAGGCTCCGGAAACCGTCCAGGGAGTGTAATACGTGTATATGGAGATGAGAATAGTGACAAAGTGACTCCAGGAACTTTCATACCATATTGTTCAATGGCACATGCACAGCTTTGCTTCCATGGGCACCGTGATGCTGTTAAATTCTTTGTTGCAGTACCTGGTGAGCTTTTTATTGTCATTCCTCAAATTAAGTTTGTGTTTTTTCCCTCCTTTGCTTCTTAAGCCTCGAGTTTAGGCAAAGATAGCAAGCGTATGAAATTGTGTCCTTGGAAACACACTTCTTACTTTTTGTAAGACTTTTCTGATTCATAACTGCGGTACTGTTTAGTGGGGAAAAAAAGGAGTTGGCCAAAAGAATAAAAAGACTTGTTTGCTTTTGTCTGGGGAAAGGTACTGTGGAAACTGAGTACCTGCCTGTTAAGAAGGGGGTCAACTGCTAGTTGACACAAGGTCTGATTTAAGAATCTGACATCCTGCAGGAATGAAGAACTAGCAAGGGAGAAGTCCCCAGAAGAAAGAATCTTGTTTGAAAAAGCTTAAGTTTTCTAGGAGCTGTGGTGCTGGTGGAATTACCCTCTCAGCAACTGCATATACCTGGTGTGCTGGAAGTAAATGACAAGTTTACTTAATGGGCTGACATGTGCTGAATCATTTCAGTTGTATCTGAAAAAGTCCTTAAGTATGTTTCAATGTCATCCTCTAGATCTGCGTGTCAGTGCTGTGAATTCTGTCAAGAGGCATTTAATTCTGACTTGCACTGAGCTGACCTGACTTCATCTCTTTAGAGAGAGGTGAAAGCAGAGCATAGCTAGCTTTTTTTGATGCTTGTTGAAGAGATAATAGAATCCAAAATAAAGTATATTATTAGGCATTAGGTATGTCAGCCAACAACCAAATTACAGGGGGTCTTATTCTGTGAGATGGGGCATAAAAAAATGTGTTCCGTATGTTTTTTATACAGGTCAGGTGGTTTGCCCACAGGGTAGTGGTGGAACAGAGCTAACGGGTGATAAACCAGCCCAAGAGTCCTTCAACCAGAGTTCCTTAAAATCAATGTTGGTGATAAGTGGTGGAGAGGGATATATTGACTTCAGAATGGGTAAGAAATACTGAATTTACAATTAGTAGTAATTTCATACTGAAAGCCTTAAATAAGGTCATTAACTATAAAAAAAACTTCCATTGTGATCGTGGAGTGCATTTCTGTGGTTAGTCAGTATGTGCGTGTTTACTAAGTATATAGAAGCCTCTTTATTCTCATACACACCTTCAACTTCCTCTTCTCCTCCCAGTAAACCATGACCTCTGAGAGACTACTGTTTGAAAAGGTTTATTTGAAACTCTGCTTTGGAGTCATGTACCACCTTACCTTTTATGTATTCAGTCTTATTTTGAAAAGTTAAGGTCTTCTTTCTCAAGCTGCTGAAAAATATGTGTAGTTAAATGACCTTTTGTGGTCAGTTTGCATATTTAAATATTACATGAACAACACTTAAACCAAGATTCCCTCATGTTTGATGGAAGAGGGAGAGAGTAGTTCACTATTATCTTTAGATGTCCTTATTTTGATCACCGATTTCTATTTTTTTGGACAGTGCTTTTGCATGATCTAGCCAATAAATGATCTCTTGTGCAAGCCTTTTTATTTTTAGTTGAAACTTTTGGGGAAATGTAACAAAATAAGTTAAAATTCAACATTTAGAATCTGCAGTTTGAGGAAGAAGTGCCCCAATGGATGTCCAACTCCTAATTTTGAACTTTTTTTGCCTTAACCTGTTTCTAGTGATCTTAAAAAAAAAAAAAAAAAA
>CM021782.1:6571747-6635063 GCA_011076525.1 Nettapus auritus | reverse complement strand
AAAAAAAAAAAAGGGTCAGCTCAAATGCTGTTATCCCCAGTGCAAAACAAGTTCCTGCTAGTAACCCCAGTGTAGTTTACTTAGGAGAGAGGGCTTAGCGATTCTGTGCCATGTTGCAGTGAGGTATTGAAAACTCTGCACTCGTTCTAAGCAAGGAGGTATAGCCACATACCAAACATGCATTTTGCTGTCCTTGTGGCATGATGCAAAGACTTGAACTTAAGCATAGTGTAGTATAAGCTGCATTAACTCAGCCCTCACCACACCAGTGCAGCAGGCTGGCTCAAGAGCAAGTTCAGTCTATTCTGTGTTTAGATTCCTCTGAGGTCCAAAGTAGTCCAGCCAGAATCCCAGCCAAATTGTGACTTGAAACCTTCCTGAAGCTGTCAGTAAGTTCCCATTTAATCTGATTAAACTGATCTTCTGTACCACAAGACTGCCTCTGTACTGATGTTTGTTGCTGTCTACATGCGGTTTTGTTAGTGGTTAGTCTGTCACCTTTGATCCAAGTTGGCTCACGTCACTAAGTTCAGATGCAGTTGTAAAAATGCTCTTCTCTTTTGAAGGGTTATAAAGGAGAGTAGGTTTAAGGATATCTTGTGCCAGTGTGTGCAGTGTTGTGACAAGCTAGGTTAAATAGAACAAGAGGAAAGAAGAAAAGGACCATTGTTTATCAAACACATGGATATTGTATTGTCTTATTTGTGCTCAATTACTGCTCATATTTCTAGAGCATTTTGTGGTTTGTGTGTTTATGCTGGTGCACTTTTTATCATAACCATCTTCATTTCCTCCTGGAAGATGCTGCAGGTTTGCAGGTTAGGCTGTTTCTTTCTTACATCGAAGAGCTAAAAGTAATGAAATATGTAGAGTTGAGATACTTGCAAAACTCCAGTTAATTTCTGATGGGGCTAGGTCTGAAGAATGCAACTTTCAGAATACTAGTCTCAAAATAATTAGGCAACAGACTTTCAGTTTGTAACTTAGATATTGAAGATCATGAATGTTCCTTTTCCAGGAGCATGTGGCAACTGCTGTCTTTAGTGAGCTGTAAATCTAGATGTTATTTTGCTCCATTTGGTGTTAAAAATATTTTTGTCTGCCTGAATCAAAGCTGCTGTTTTTTCAGGTGATGAAGGTGGAGAATCTGAACTCCTTGGAGAAGCTCTACAACTAGAACCTTCTGTAGCCAAAGCTGAGAGGAGTCACTTGATAGTGTGGCAAGTAATGTATGGCAGTGAGTAAGCCTGTAGGATGCAGCTGGAGACCTTAAAAACTAAAAAGGAAAAAAAAAAAGCTTCTGCATGTTTTTTTTATTTTGTGAAACATGTGTTCACTACATGATGTTGAAGCATTTCTTTGCTGTTTAACTTTATATTGCAAATCTGTCATACCTTTAACTATACAGGAATTAGCTTGTGCTGTTTTACTGCACCGTTGTTACATGGAACAGTATAATGAAATCAGAACTTTCTCAAAACTGGTGTGCGCACCATAGTAAGCAATCGAGACATTAGTTTTACTGTACCACAACAATCTAATATAGTTCACTTCTTCGGTAGTCTCACTTGAGTTTGGCTTTATTTCGACTGAGCTTCATTTCACTGTATAATGCATTGAGTAAAACAGCAAAGTTATTCCCAGAGTATTAAAAAAAATAATAATTAATCAGATGGATTATCAAGGCTCATCCAAATATTCAGTGAGGGCTAAAGCAAACTGTTTCAGCTTTTGTTTTCAAACTTGGAAAGTCTTGCTTACGTAGTGTATACAGATTAATTAGTTACTGTCATCAAAAATTGGGGGGGGGGGGGAGGGATTGTATAGAAATTATGACAATATTTAAATAAAACAACATGTTTTCACTGTTGAACCTTAAAGTTTGAGAACTGCTGCCCTCAATCAGCAATTTTGAGCATAGTGTTTTCCCATTTCCCTGGCATGGATACATGTGAATGACTGTTTCCTAAGGGTATCCTTAGGATGATTTAAATTTGAAAACAATTGCAGAATTCTTGAACCAGGGGATACATTTTTTTTTTTTTTTTTAAATTTTCTTGTCTTAATTCCTTATGTCCTAAGCACTAGAATGATCTTCTCTGCCTAGCTGGTCAAACTCATGAGGCACTACATGTGTGAAGGTTAAAGACCTTAAGTAGAGCATGAGAAAAGACTGAGGGTGTACAGGAAAAATGCATTCTGCCCAAGTGAGATTGTAAAGGAACTTTAGTGCCAGATTATAGGGTACAAAATGTATTTTTTGTAGCTGCATACTCCCATTTAGTCCCACCCAAAAGAAGTTTAACCATGTTAGCAGGATTGAGTAAATTGTTGAAAGTCAGGAGACTCTAATATCAGGCTGACATTCTGTCTACTCACTGTCTATTTTTTTAACCATAAGTGTGAGTTGAAGACTGTCTTCCTTTTACATTGAATTTCCTACATTAGTATCAAACCTAAGTTAAACACTTCATGACTTCTGTTCTTCAGCCTATTTTAAAACCTAGATTTGCTCTTTCATTTATTTGCTAGAAAATACAAGTTTGAGGGGTTTTAATAAACATCCAGCATTTACCCCCCAAAAGCTGGGACTGTTCTGTTCAGAATAGCAGAAGAATTAGTAAATTGATTGTGAGAGAACTGAACAGTTTCAGAGGAGTAAATGTAGAAACACTTTTTTAAAACTGCCTAAACATTTTTATGCAATAGGAGCAGTTCTGGTCTATCAGGCAAACATGTGTTTATATATTTTCTTAATTTTTTAAATGAACACATTTAGCTGATGTCTATTGTGTAAATATATATTTAGGCAGCTTTTTCAAATGCATATCATAGCTGATAAACCAGAAAAACTCCATTCAGGTCTATTGGTTAGATTTATATGTATAAATACTTTTTAAGCAACATATTTTGTACACAGCTGTTCCTCTCGTAAATATGTATTTAGGACATGAACTATGTAGTAAAAAAAATCCTTATTAAAGAAGTCTAATATCTTGGTAGTATTTTTCTCTTCAGAATGCCAAAAGTGATGAGAGCATGTTGTTCATAATTTGCTTTCCAAATTCATCTTTAATGTCACTCAAACTACTTTGGCGTAATTATAAAGTCTGGGAGCTCTTAAAAATTTTATGAATACAGAAGGTAAACTGACTTAATGCTCTTATAGAGACCTATTTAAAACTCCTGTAGAAATGTATGCTGAACTTGAAGCACATCTGAATTAACTTATGAAATTGGACGTCTAAGAAAAATGCTGTCTAAACTTTTACAGTTGTGCAGAATCTTCACTGTGAGTGGTGCAGTTTCATTGCTTCTCCTGCCATCTTAAATTCATTTTTCTTCAGAAAGCACAGTCTCCAAAGCTTTTACTCACTGGTTGATTGTCACATTCTTGTGTTCTCAAAAAACCAACCAAACGCACAATTCCATTCCTTGGTTCTTGTATAGCATTTTATTTGTAATTATTAATGATCAGTTTTCTTTGAATGGCTTTACTGCTGTCAAATAGAGCAGTAAAATCTGGCAAGTGTGTACCTGGTCTTTTGCCAAATGTATCTGGTCCACCGTGCCATTTTAGTCACCTCAGTGGACCAACTTCAGCAGACTTTTCAGCAACGGCTGTTTCTGTCCAAAAGTAGACAGGTTTTTAAAGAAAACAATAGGTTAACTATGTACCACTGTGGGTGTAGATAAAAGGCATGTGCACTTCTCTGTATTTCTCATCTTAAAACTATCCCCTGTCCTAAGGTACAGTAGATTAAATGGATCCTTATTCTCATCGCAGTGCACTGGGATTTATATGCTCCTGACTTAAGGTCACTTTGAATGGTGAGTAAAACAAGGAAAGCCCCAGGCATTGGGATGACAATACACCCCTAAAAATCAGTCTCCAGAATGTTTATGCATACACTCATATATGATTAAAGCATCATATAAATAGGAGCTAATCTTTTGATAGCTACAGCTTGTTAATAGTTTGGAAACATTTTGAGCACAAAATATGCAGCACATTACTTGCCTGGGTAAGGGTGTTTGCATGGTAAAGGTGAAATGCATTGTATAAGCTGCTGCATTGTCCATTTCTTGTAAAGGTCTTCCTGCGTTGGATCAGATAGAGCTGGCAGAGCGTAGACACTTTATCATAGGCTGCCTTAGTAACAAACAAATGTTAAATCTGTTTTATTATACTAACTGTTCTAAAGAACGTGTGTCTTTTAAAATGCTGTGTAACTGAATATTTATTTCCATGTGAGTATTATAAAAGTTACCAAAGGATTAAACCTGACTTAGCACTCTTGTAAGTGACCCTGTCTCAACAGGGTCTTCTGAAGGCCCTGTTCTGTAAAACAAGACACGGTAAACTCAAATACAGTTCTTTAGGGAAATTAAATGTTTTTTTTCTAACAGGGTTATGCCATATTGTAACAACCTATGTTGCACCTCAAAGCATTTTTCTATACACTAAATGTTTCTCCCGCCCTCTAACAAGATTAAGTTTCCTTTATTAATTTTGTTGATGCACATTTCTCAATCTTTTAAACATATTTTAAACATTTTATGGTCTGTAATTTTTGAAAGTTTTGTCTGTTGGACACTTTACGCTGAATTTTACTTGCCTCTGTAATCCAAGATGGATACTACAGCGTTAAACTTGCTGTCTGTTAAAACTTGAGGCTTCTGTGAGCAGAAAAGCTCATATAGCAGTGTAGTTATTTCAGTATTTATTTCTATTATTGAATCCATGGGGTTCAGAATGTAACTTTGTACATGAAATATATATAAATATGTATATGAAACATGCATCTGATTGGTGTTTTCTTTGTGGTCTTGTGTTAAGTTCAAAAGCTTTTGATGCTACCAGAAAGCATAATAATTTTATACTAGCAGCTAAATATTGCAATCATAAATGCGGGTAATATATTTAAGTCATCCCAAAACTGCTCTAATCCTGGTATCTCATACTGGACCTAAGCAAAAAACTCTGAAGAAAAACTGCATACCCTGACTGGATCCTAAATGCTGTCATCTTCACTTACATAGCCTACAAACCTGCTGAGATCACTTACATAGCCTACAAACCTGCATAGATTAAGACTAGAGGATGGATAACCACTGCACTGCAGCTCAAGTGAGGTAGCCACTGACACTGGAATTTATTTTCCAAATTTCTTCGCACCTTACAAAAGAACTGGCTTAATTCATTTAAGCCCAAAAGCATGTTGGTTAGTTACTGCACAGCACGGGAAATGATATATTTACAAGGCAGATGAGTGAGGGCTGGCTGACTTTCTCCTGCAGAAGCAAAGCACTTGGCTAGAACCAGGTTTTCAGTTGTTTCCTGGGTTATCTGCCACGTTCTACCCCCGTTTGTCCCAGCACTTTATCTTGAGTCTGTAAGAAGTGGCCATGCCACTGAAAATATTTGGTTAACCTTTGTTATAATGGGTTCTGGTGGCGCCCTCCTTATGCAACAACAACAACACTTTGTCCCCTTGTGTGCTGGTGGCACGCTGCTGCCTAGCCTGTTCCCCTGCCTGTGTGTGCTGGTGTACTCTTGCTTCTCTCAAACAATATTGAAGAGCCTACGTAAAGTTGCTTTTGATTACCTCTAGGATGCAAATACCTTGTATTAACATATGCAGAGATTCTTTTTGATCATTTACTGGAATTTTCTTGCAAGATCTTTGCCTTGTTGCCTTTCTAGAACAGATGTACTGACACGTCCCTCAGTGTTCATTCTCAGGATGTCTGTTCACATGCGTGTCAGTGCGCTGTGCTAGTAAGAGTGCATGTATTAAATATGAAGAAGCATCAAAAAAGTCTTTACTCAGGAAATGTTTAAGCTTCTCCTAGCCCTGCTGTGCATGTGGGTAAGTAGTTTGATTCTTCAGATTTTTCATTTACAAAGTGCTTACAGCACCGTAGTTCACAATTCTATCAAATGATATTTGGAAAATGTTTTAAGCCACAATAAATGCCCAAGCCATTCAGCAATAAACATGACAATAACAGGAGGAAAAGCACAGCTTCTGTAGCAGGTTTTTAAAAATCTCAGTGGTCTGTCTCCTATAAAAAGAAGCAGCCAACTTCAAATCATAGTATGTAAAATGTTAATCAAAGGAAGTGAAAATGTTTGTGCAAATGCTTTTTATTGGGAAGTACTTGTTTGCTTTGCTGGAAATTAAACCTCAGGCTTACTGAGAGAGTGAATTTCCCTTTTTTTTTTTTTTTTTTTTTTTTTTTTTCTACAATGGCATGTTAAACCAAAATAAGGCATTCTTTTTGTCATCACTTCCCTCTCACCATCCTGTAATGTGTTTGAAAGCTGTTTGAGCAATACGGTCTGTGAATGTTATTTAGCTTTATGATCAATCATCTTTGAGGCAGAAGTGCCTCTTCAAGTCTTCTGCAGGAGAATGAAGAGGGCTTTTTGGCCTTGGACCGTGGTCCAGATCCAGGACTTGTTGTAATCTTGCCTGGTTATAATTAACTTCTTTAAAAGACATTGAGGTGACAGACCTAATTCTGAGAAGAATTGTTTCCCTGCTTTTCAAAATCCTGTTGCAGAGTGGTGTGATGTGGATTGTTTATTAGCTGCTTGTGACTAAGTGGGATGGATGAGAACCCTCAGGACTGCCTGTGTTGTGCTTAAACACAAGGTGGTGCTCTAAGAATTCAAAGGCTTCATGCAGACCCGGAGAAGTCATTGTGCTGGGGCACAGCTCTTCTCCGTGCCTGTCTGCCAACATGCAAGTTTCAGGTTTCCTCTAGCAGCAATTCAAGGTGGAGATATTGTGTCAGCGGTCGAACAAAACAAAAGGAGAATTTGGGCGTTTGATCATCAAAGGGTTCAGAAAATTGCTTGCACTTGCCTTCCCCCGGGTCGTGGTTTAAGTCATGTCGTGGGAATTTTTCTGCCTTGGGTGCGGCCGCTCTGTGTGGTGGAGCCCCCGAGCTGGGACCTCTTCAGCCCCTTGCAGCTGGGGCATGAAATAAAAATGCTTCTCCTATTCTAAAGATCATGGGAGCATGAGCAGGGCTTAATTAGGAGGTGCTCCTCTTGCCTCTCTTCAAGAACAGAAACACCACAGCCCTCCTCCACCCCACAGCCCCAAGGTTTTTGGGCTTGAAGGTGGCTTCTGTGGCCAAGGAAAGGACTGCTGCCTTCCCCTGCTGCTGCCTTCTCTGCATGAGATGTTTGTGCCCAGCGGCTCCTGCTTTGTTAATGGTTCAGGGCTGGAGCTTAAATAAGGAGAAGAAAAAAAAAAGAAAAAGTTGGAAACTGTCCTGGATTCCACATCTGCTTTTCACTTCCATCTTGGTGCAGAAGGGCCAGCACTGGGAGTGCTGTGTCTGAGTGGCCATGGGGCCACCAGAGGTGGGGTTTAAACCTCCCTCTGGGGTCACCAGAACTGTGGTTGGGGTTTTAACCTACCTTCCTCTGTGCTGGTGAGGTTGGGGCTGCCACCACCAGGTGCCTGTGTCTGGACCAGTGGTGACCGTGGTGACTGGTGGCCTCTTCACCCAGGCTGCAGCTGGGAGCAATGGGTGCATGGGGACAAGCGCAGTGTGTGTGACCTGTGGCTCTCCTTGGGGGCTGGTGTGGTGCTTCAGGCCTTGAAAACAGCTTCTGCCTTCTGGAAGGGGCTGGATCTGTGGAAAATAGTGTAGCTGCCTGTAGCCCAGCAGGAATAAAAAGCAGGAAATCAGAGAGCTCATTGGTGTGCAAAGGCAGCTGGGAAGCCTCTGGGTGTTCCTCTGGCTGCAGTAAATACCGAGTGTGGTGGGAGTGTGAGTGTGATGGGAGTGTGACGGCCCTTTAACTTCTGTCCTCTCCCAGAGCCCTGGGGGCTGTGTGGAGGTTGGGGCTTCGTGTGGCGCTGCCCCTCCTCGCTTCATGCCATGGTTTTTCTCCCTGTGATGGCAGAGAGGCCTCGAGAGCTGACAAGAACTGGAGTCAGGTGAGAAGGCCCAGCCAGCCTCCTCAGAGCCTAGAACCACGGGAGGCCTTGGCTCTGCCTCTTCATGGACTGCATTGAATCCTGGAGCCCCTGGGGCAGCAGAGACCCCAGGTTCACAGGGCTGTAGGCCTCAGGGCCGTGTCCAGGGAAGGCTGGTACCGGTTTGGGTAGGTAATTGTGTGGGAAAGGGTGTTTACGGCTGAATGCCGGAGACACGGCGCTGAGGAGATTTTTTGGCTGCTAATTGATGTGCTCAATGAGAGAACAGCAGGATGCGTGCGTGGGCAGGGAAAATTGAATTCTTGTCAAAATTGCCCAAAAGATAATGAAAATCCCTGGGATAAGAGAGAGGTGAGTTGGGTGGCATCCACAAAACCATTATAGTTGGGTTGACTCAGCTTGCAAATGAGCACTGTGTGGGTGCTCCCTACTAAAAGTGCTCTCCTGTGTTTTGGGCTGTGGCCGAACTGTGTTCCTCCTGGGGAGGGAAGATGCTGCAGCCCGGCCTCTGGCCTCAGGGGAGCTGCCAGTGCAGAGCACCAGGCCCGAGGTGCCTGTCCTGGACCTCCTGCGGGGCTGTGGTTTTCTCTATGTGGGAAAAGAAAGCCCGAATGAGGGGAGGTGGCACCAGGAACATCCCTGGCAGTGCCCAACCAGTGAACCTGCACCCCACACTCCCCCCTGGCACTACTGCTTATTGAGAAAGTAAAGATTCTGGGCTTGCAAAGAGGGGCAGGGAAACATCTTTGCTGCTGTTTGGTTGCCGACGTGCTGCCAAAACGACCTGTCGTCAACTTGAAATAGCAAAGTGGTTGTCTGGCTTCTGCAAGCATTTTTAAGAGTTGTTTCTCAGCCAAATCTCTGAACTTTTCAGGGTGCTGGGAAGGTCATTTCACCATAGCAACCTGGACCTGTGCTAAAGCCCCAAATGTCAACTTTGGGCCAAAGCTGCGGCTGAATCACTGCAAGTGAGCTGTGAACAGAGAGGTGGACGTGCTGCAGGCTGCAACCAGCTGCTCTTCCAGAAAGGGTGCAGGTCCCCAGGAGGGGCTGCAGCTCGTGGAGGAAGGTGAGTGGCACCACCTGTGCCCACGCTGCCCATGGGTAGCAATTCAGCGCCGTATTCCAGCCCTGATCATCTCTGTAACTGACTGTGGTGTACAGGAGCTGCTGCGCAAGCAAGGCATAGTTTGGAGCCTTTTTGGTGCTGTTCTTGTCCTCCAGCTGCTCCACAAATACTGGCCCAAGAGTGCCACATGCCTTCCTCCAGGGAAGGTTGATGTTTGGGCAAGAGGCACAGAAGTCTTTGTTAATCGACCTGGCTGCTGCATTTTCCTCTCATGTTTGTACAAATGCCACTTCTTAAGCAAATCTCATGCCCCACCTCTGCTGATCTTGGGCAGCTCTTATCACTTTTCCTTTAAAACAAACAAAACCCCAAACTCCATGATGCTGCAAAGCCTAGTGCAGCCATCAGAGCAGCTGCAGTGCCCTGGGTTACCTCCTCCCTGGGACCAGCTCCTCCTGCAGCAACCCCATGGGGAATTTACCCCTTCAAAGATTTTGATAGAAATAGAAAGAAATCTCTCTTGTCATTCCTCACAGCAAGCACTTTTCATCCAAAGCAAACACCAGGGCCAGAGGCTGATGTGTTTGTTTTTCACGTGCTGCAGCCACGCTGAACGCTGGCGCTGTCTGCTCGCAGTAGCTGCACATGTCTGTAAGCCCCCATTTCTGAAACCTCCGTCAGCCCCCCATCATTGTGCTTTTAGCAGAGCCCAAAGAAAGAAATGCCACAGGAATGAACTTAGCGGGTACCTGGGATGGCAGCCCCATCTGAGTAAATAAAGTTACATAAGCCAGTAGGTTGTAGCTCTACTAAGCTAAGGTAATAAATCCACGTTTCCTGGATTTTATAGCTTCTGTTTAAAAATATAAACAACAACAACAACAAAATACTATGTGATTGGAATAAGCCTGAGCATTGATCGTCCCTTAACGCAAATATTGGCTCCAAAGCACTCCTCACCCTGCGTGCAGGCACGCTGCCCCAGCCCTGTCTGGCAGCGCCTGCCGAAAGTCCGGTGGTGCTCAGAGGGGAAAGCTGGAGGTGAGCAGAGCGTGGGGCACGGCCTTGCACACGGTTATTGAGGGACTTGGCCAGCACCACGTCACCATACACAGCGATGTACAAACAAGACGCGCATTGTGCTCTTTCTTTAAATAGTGCCAGCATCCAGAGACTCTATTTCTGCAGGTTTTATGGCTGTGGAGGGTGCAAGAACCCACTGGCTTTTAATAGCTTGGAGTTATTTAGAGATTTTATTTGCCCAACAGCGCTGTGCTTTCTGGGATGCTTTAGGAAGTGTTTGCAGTAGTAATGAAATGTTTCTATCAAACATACTCACTTGGGGATTGCTAAACCTTTTCTGTTGGTAGCAGCTGTGCAGGGACTGTCCTGGTCCACCTGGGGCTGGGATGAGCACCAGAGGCGAGCAAAATGCTGAGAGCTGTGCTGGTGGCACAAGGACGGGCACCTGGACCACGTCGTGCATTGTGCCTCTCGGGGCAGGCTTTAGGCAGCGTGTCAGCTAGAAGGGTGTCTTTGAAACCATGATCTGGGGACATTTAGGATGCTGCGGGTGATGCTTAAGCATCCATAAATAGTAATTAAGCAAAGCAATGTTGTACGGCTTGTTGAGCTGTCTGTAAACTTTCCCTGGGGTCTGCACGCTTGCTGGAAACTGCGTAAGCCTCCAGCAGTCAAAACAGAATAAAATACCCACAACCAGTGCTCAGAGCATTGGGGAAACTCCTCCCAAAAATGACTCCTGGGCTTGACAGCATCAAGCCTGCAAGCTCCAGAGCATGCACGTAAAGTCACTCCAATCCCTGGGGATTAGGAAAGCTGCAAGCCTTGAATCAAGGGCACAAGAAGGAACAAGAGAAGTAGGATTTGCTCCCACAGTAACCTTGAGTTCGTTGAGGGCCCCTGGCACTTGTCCGAGGCCGTGTTTTATTACCACAGATGAACAACAAGTGCAGCAACAAGGAATTAAGCTTCAGGAGCTTTGGCGAATGGGGGGAAACATCTGATTTCTTTCCTTCTCCTCCCGTGTGTGGCTCGATGAAATGACTTATCCAGCAGCTGGTGTGCTCCCATTTCCCAGAAGATGGATGTTGGCCTGCCCCTTTCTTGCCATGCACAGGTGTGCTGGGCACTGCTTGGATGAGGCACCCCCTGCAGGCACCAAGCTGCTTGGTTATAACCTTGGTTTGCTCTCTTCTCCCTGCTCCCCCAGGCCCGTGCTGCCCCCGTGGTGTCCCACTGATCCTGAGGTTAATCTCAGTTACAACGCTCTGTGCTCACACGTCTGGCTCAAGAACAGTGCCTTTACTCTGCTCCCTGAGAACAAACGTGTGTTTTGTATAGATAAGGCTCCATGCCCCAAAAAGTCAATAAATAACTGCGGTTGTTAACACGGATCACTTCATTTTGGAAGTTGCAAATGATTCACCTTCTCCCCAGGCCCACTTCTGGTGAGAATCAGCACAAGGCAAATGAGCATTTCACAGTTTGTCGCTTCCTTTCTTGCTCTAGTTGCAGGTCTGGTTTTCTTTCCCCAGGTGCTGCCTCTGGGCCAGTTCACTGTGATGCCAGAAGGCATTGTATGTGGTGGTAGCTCGCTGAAAGGCCTCCGTGTCCTTGCTGCAGGAGATTTGAACTGGAAGAGGGACCTACAGAGGCTCCTCAGGGGTTGGTGTTATGTTAGCAGTTCTGCAGCTTTTTCACCATGGAATTAGGAGCGAGCTGCAGCATGGCAGGCAAGGCACCACTTCAGCTGGGGCTTCTCAGGAGGCTGCACAAAGCAAGACAGGACGCTTGGCATTTCACAAATAACGTATTCAGAAAACAGTCCTGTTCCCTACTTGTTTACAGTAACTCCTGGAGACTGTTAGCACTCCTACCTTGGTCTTCTGCAGACCCTGCTTGTTTCACTTTCTCTTCTCATTTCTTGTGTTAGCCGGTCATTTCCATCCCTTTCTGGACTTCGCCTGCTTGGTTGTTGAGCCTGAGCAGCGCTGAGCAGAGCACATCATACAACATTACTGTCCCCTCGAGGCTCCCTGCCACCTGCCCTTGCCTCCTTGTCTTCTCCTGCGGCTGCCCCTCAGCTGTTATTTTTGCTGAGAGCTTTCATCCTGCGTTTGTGCTAACTTTTAGCTCATGCTGCACTTGGACTCATTTTAATATTGTTACTATCTCAGACCTACTCCTTGTCACGCATTTAGGGAGTAGGCAGGAGACATCCAAGAATCTGAAGCCAAAAATAGAGAGAGAAAATAAAATTGTGACTTTAAAGTTCTTCTGACTCAAAACCACCTTAATGGGATGCTTCCTTGGCCACGGCCCTGCAGCTGATGTTGGTCTTCTCCTCCTGGTCCCAGCACTGGGACTGTGCTGGACAGGACTGTACTGGCTGTCCCATGAAATGTGAAGTCCTAAAACAGCTCTGGGGTGCTGCAGCACCCTTCGGTGTGCTTGTAGGTCCTCTATGTTGCAGTGCTGGGACCTGGCAGGACGAGTTGCGAGAGCAAGAAGCATACGCGTGGATTATAAAGAGTTGGGCTGTTCACAGCCTGCTTGCCTTGGGTGCTCAGCTCACCCCCTCCTGGGAGGCAATGTCTGCTCCCCACCAGGCGACGTTACCCCAAGGGACATATGGGATGCACGCATCTGCTGGGCCAGGCTGGAGAGCCCCAGGGTTATCCACACCAAGAGGTAGGAGAGGCTGCACAGGGTTTAAGGGAGACATATGGGGGTGAAAGACCAGGAGATGGCATCTTGCGTGGGTACCCAAGGCTCTGAACAGAGCTGAAATGAGCTTTTGCACTGAGATACAGGTCTTTTTATGGTTTGTAGCTGTGTTGATTTTGTTTAGGATCACGATGGGTTAAGTCATACTTTTGTTTTTAAAACTCGACCTATTTCATTCTGGTTTTAAATACTACCTGCTCTCAGAACCGGGCTGGTTTTAAATGTCCTTCTCCCAGTCTGAGCTTTCTCAGTCCCAGAAGAGAGAATGGATTAGCTGCAGGCTGCTGCTGTGGCATTGAATTTCTCCTCCTCTATCACAATGTCGTAACATTTGAGTCAAATGTTTCCAGGGAATAGCAGCTCAGTTAAATAATTCTGTTTCCGGAGGAGTCAAAAAGGAAACTTTCCACTTGATCTCATGCACAACATCCTATATTTACAGAAACAAAATATCAGGCATAAATTGACTTGAGAGGTGCCTTGGAACCGGCTGTGCTATTTTGATCCACCAGATCCACCCCTGCGACTGCCACTGCCAAACGTGAGGCTGGTGGGAGGGCTGGAGCAGGAGACCCGAGGGGCTTTGCCGGGGGGCACAGGACACATCCAGGCCCGCTGCTGTGGCCGCTCCCACCCCTCCAACACCAGAAAGGGCTTGGACAAAACCTTGGGTTGCAACCAAGCCGAGCACCCGGTGCCGGTGGAGCTCACCCTAGGAAAGTCCCCACATCGTGGTGCTGGGGTGGATGGAGCCTGGTGGTCCCCGAGGTGGGGCACGGGGGGTGACACCACAGGGCCACCAGCATTGTCCTGCCGGGGTACAGCCACGTGTCTGCTATTTTGGGCAGTGGCACGCCGGGAGCCCGGGACGCGCCGTCTGGGCTGTTCGCCTCCTGCGGGTTTCGTATTGCTGGACACACTTGCTCCATGCCCAGAGACACTCAAGCGGTTAATTACGACCTAGAGCACTGATGGATCACATCACCGCTATTTTTAGTGCTCTCACTTCTGGTGCGAGGCCCGTATCTCTCTCTTTTTGGCCTTTTATTTTCAGTTTCTCGTTGCCGTTTCCTAAACTCGTCTCAGCACCAGGTGGGCAGCAGCTGGTGAATATTTTTGTCTCCGTGCGGCACAACGGGGCTGCGGCGGGGGGGCCGGGCGCTGCCTCGCTCGCCGAGCAGCTGAAGCCGAGCGGGGCGGCAGCTGGGCACAAACCAGAGCCGTGTCCTGGGCCAGATCCTGCACCGGGTGCGGGCACGGCTGGGAACGGCGGGCTCTGCCTGGGCTGCTTGCAAGTGCAGAGGGATGGGGGTACAGAAATGGGGTGGTGGTTTGGGTTTGGGGTGTTTTAGGGGATTTTGCACAGCTGAGGGGTTACCTTGGCACACAATGTATGTGAACGAGGTGCTGGCGTGATCCCTTGGCACAAACAGGTGATGGGATGTGCAGAGGTGCTGGCGAGAGGAGCAAGCAGGGGGTGACGCAGGCATAGAAGAGCTCCGTGTCCCTGCCCGTCCCCAGCAGATATCTCCCCTTCCTCCACGCCTGGGGCAGGGACCCAGGAGCTGAACTGGGCAGGAGGAGGAAACCTGGCCCTGGGGGTGAGAGGGAGCCGGGAAAGGAAAACCCTCTCACGCCCGGCTGCTGACGGATGGGCTGGGAATAGCCAGTGCCCGGTTCCCTAGAGAGCGGGCACATAGCATGGACATAGATAGGAAAACCCTCCCCAAGAGCGCCCGTCCCTCCCAGCAGGTGCCCGCTCCTCCCGGACGCTCGCCCCCATCCCCGGGTTCCCAGCACCTCCCAGTCCCCTGCTCCATCCCCTCCCTGCGCTCCCTCCTTCCCTCCCGCCAGGCCAGGAGTTCAGCTGAAGGTCGTCAAAGGGATTGAAGGCTTTGGCAGAGGAACGGAAGATTTTTGTAGAGCTAAAGCAGCTCTGCTGCTCCCTGCAAGCGGCCGGCCTGTGGCAATGTGCTGTGACGGGCAGGCTGAGTCTCCTGCAACATTTTACAGAATAACAAGGTATTTCCTATAAAGTGGCAACACAGAAAGGCCGTTTGCACAGGTTATTGGTGGACGTCCTTGTTAATAGGCACACAGCTAATTCCAATTTAATGCATGCAGCTCTGTAAACTGCAGTGCCGGGGTGCAGTTACGTTACTGCCCATTCAACACCAGTTAACCAGCGAGAATCCAGAGGTAACTACACAAATTAACCAAGTGGATTCAGCGTAGGACCGTGTAACCACGCTCATCTGAGCTTAGTAAACCGAGGACGGAGCCCTGAAGCAAAACAAAGGGAGGTAACGGCTCAAGCAGGTATATAAGCCCGCAGGTGTCTCTGTGATGAGCGCCACAAACGGAGTCCTCTCCTGCACCGTGACAGCCCGAGACGTGGGGAATGCGCTCACAGTGCTCCTACACATGTGGCTACCTGGAAATGAGTTCCTGGCCTTATTTATACCTCTCCTCCTGCAGCGTGTGCTCAGGCGAAAACGGGGACGGGGTGGATGATAGGTGAAACAAGCAGATGCAACAACAGCAGGGGCTGGGGGGAAGCGGGATCTAAGATCTTGCTGGTATCTGTGGAGTGTGTAACTGGCAGGAACATTTTAGGGCTATGAATACAAGCTGACGTATGCATGTATGTGCAAGTAACAGTCCTGCTAGGACAGGGCATGCCGATCACCTTCAGGACAGGGAGTTTGGGGCACTCAATTAAAATCTTTTCACGTCAGCTTCAAGGATTTGTGGCTGCCATGCATTTTTCTTTTACTGTCCCTGCTTTTTATGGCTTTTTGTATCAACGTTGGTGCTAGGATGGGGTTTATTTACTGCACTTTTTATGCTCTAGCTCCCCTGCTGCTGGCTGCTGTTGCAGCCTCTCCAGGCAGGGGGTGAGGCCAAGCCCATGGTTTCTTTGTGAGATGCCACCAGCTGGAGGTTCCCATCAATCTTCGTGCCTAGAGAACCAAGTTTTAGTAGCAAACAGTGGATGGCAGTGATCCTGGTATGAATATCAGAAAGGACCGCGGGAGCCTCCTTGATTGGCAGGCAGATAGCAGCAAATGTAAAACGGTGGCATTTCTGCTAATTTGTTGGAAAGTGCAGGCTGGTTATGTATAGCGCTTACACATGCAAACACACAGATCTGTCTGCAGGCAGCACGTGGAGGAGAAGGCTCTGGATAAATCCTGCTCGAGAGATTTATCTCAAAGCAGACGGCGTGGGAGGGCCAAGTGCACAGCGATGTGAGGGGGACAAAACTTAAACCCTTTGTTTTCTCCCCCAGCCCATGTGCAGACAGGGAGATTGGTCCTTGGGACTGCTAAGTGTGATTTGATGCGTGCACTGTGTCTTCCCAGCCATTAATTTGGGCGGCAATGGCAAGGTATTTGTATTTTATTAGCGAGAGGATGTTCACCAGGCCCCTGGGCAAGGTGCTCTGTGAGGATTGCCAGTCCTCAGGATGTCCCCGTGTCTCTGGATGTACAAACCAGGCAAGGAAAACAGGTCCAAACAGGCGGGCGAGACAAAATAAGTTGGCTATTTTTGATCAATGAATGAAATCAAACCATGCATGTCCTGAAAGGCAGCACGTACTGCTAGGTGAGTGGCCCCTGTCAGCTGGAAGGGTGACCGAAGGGACCCTGTGAGGTGCCAGTTGCCAGAGTAATAGCAAGCGATCTCCGTAACAGCTGGTACAGGCTGTGTGTACACACAGGCACAGAGTGTTTGGATAGGACTGCTGCTCTCATTGCCATTTTCACACGTTACATCTTTTATTTTAGGCTGAACTGACCATGGAGTAAAATTCCTGAGTACTGAGGAAGAGGAATAAGAGCCTGGACTCACCAGTCCTCCAGCCTAATGAACGTAGTCACCGTCCCGGTCGGAAGAAGGGTGGTGGGAAGTTCAGGAAACTGAAGACGATCTGACAAGGACAGGTAAGACTGGCCAAATTATGTTTTTATTTCTCACTGGCTTCTGCGGGATCTGTCCCAGAGGCCCCTGAGTGCTGTGAGCTCCAGCAGCAACCAGGTATTTAGCTGGCAGGTACTGTGGGAGAGAGGCATCCAGCAAAGCATTCACGCGTGTGCCCATTGGAATGGCATCCAAAAACACGGCTCAGCAAACTTGCTGTCATTTGGGAAACACCCCAGCTCAACAGGGAAGTTTTGCCAAGACAGAGTTTAAATGCTGAAGAGAAGGATGGAGTTTTTTGGCATGTAATTACATTTGTGATCAGGCTTGCAGTCATTTTTCTAAATATGTATCTTGGCGTTGTGTGACTGAAAGAAAATCTGGGGCTTGGGTGGTTCTTTAATGGTTTCTTACCATTACTGTAATGAAAACCATCCTCAGACGTTAACAGTAAAAGGTCACTGGCAGGGAACTTGTTGCACCTCAGTACCCTTGAGGCTTCAAATACACCAGGGACTTGTAGCTCTCAGTATGTGAATGGTCAGGGCCAGCTCTGCCTCCTTCTCTTCCCTCTCTCCTGAACTTGAGAAGCTCTGCTATGTGTCATTTAAGAGAGGTTTCAGCTCTTTTGGCTGGAGACTGGTCCAGGAGATGTGTGCAGCTCCCAGAAAAGCCCAGGGCAGGTACCAGTCGCTTTCCTGGCGCGCCAGCCACCTGCAGGCTGGGGCTCTGGGTCCTGGGCTACAGCGTAGGGCTTAAAACATCCCCCCTCAGGTGTTTTTTATCACTCTTTATCACAGCAGGTCTTTGTATATTTATTGACAGTTGGTAAAAGCAAAGCTTTTGTACCCAAGCACCTCTGTTCTCCTCTTCAGCTCAGCCCTTGCAGCTCAGCCCGTGGTGAGGGCGAGCTGGAGCACACCAGGCCCCGCAGCCACCTGCGTTTGCCTGCTTGTGCTCGGCTCTCTTCAGCCAGACCAAAACCTTGGATCCAGCTGCCCGAGAACGGTGGTGAACTTTGGATCTGAGCTCCTACAATAAGTACTTGTTTGCCCTGGCTGTTGGCTTAAAACTCTGTGGAAAAAAAAAGATATTTCTAGGGATTATTTCTAAACTAAGAATGCCAGCTGAAAGGAGAACTGTGTCCAGCCAATCCTTGTGTCCAGCTCTTGGGCTTCTCAGGGGAAATGAGTGACTAGAATGAGACAATGAATGAGATAAATAGCATTTAACTGGTATTGTAATGAACCTCGAGCAGTCTGCCTGAGTGCAAAACCTGCAAGTTATCTCCGTGGCCATTCTGTGAGTTTTTAAAAGAGGCTGAGAATTATCCACCAAATCCCCTGAAGGATGACTGCCCGGCGGCTGAGATGGGCGGAAAGAGGAACTCAGCACAAGAGCTGGCAATGGCTCCTAATGGTGCTTGGGAGGCAAATGGGATATGTCGGGGAGCGGAGCATGTGTCCGAAGCCCCATTTTCCCCATCAGCCAGCCACTGCCACACAGATGGGTGGGTTTGGGCAGGTTTGGCAGCCAGCACAACCTCATTCCTGGGGCCAAAACAGAAACCACACTGAAGAGCTGATGTCCCTTCAGAAACTACTTGCTAGCTCGCTGTTGTTGTTTATATTTGTTGGGGTTTTTCTTTGCTTAATTGAAGTTCATGAAGGAACTCTCCCCTCTTGGTCTCTCTACAACTTTCAGCTGCTTGAAACATTAGGAGGAGGGGGAAGGAAGGAGAAACCTGGAGCCAGCACTGCCAGCTTACTGGCTTCGTTTGGATATCAAATCCCAGGGACTCAGTCCTCTGGCCATACATATTGCCAAAGTGCAGCCAGCAGGGCAGCGAAGGGGGAAAGCAGGGGCCACACTTCTGCTGGCACAAGGCATCTCCGCACGCTCACTTCTCCTTCTCTCCAGCCTCCAGGAAGCCTTTTGGAGAGTGCTGCAAAAAGCAGAACATGCTTGGTCCCTCCCCAAAGCCAGTGTGTATCTAACCCAAGCTGCGCCTCCAATTAACACCTCCACGGATGAGGCTGGGGAGGATCAGCGGGGCTTCATTTTAATAATTTCCTTACAGATGTTGTCTGCTGAAAGCTGGAAGGGAGGGGCCGATTGATGGCCATGCTCTAATTAAATCCCAATTCTGCCGCCAGCCCCAAGGTCCCGGGCGACACAGCCTGTGGTGTCCCCATCCCCAAGGATGTGCTGGGAGGAGGACAAATGGAACAGTGACATTACCACAAGGGAGTCAGGGCACAGTTGCCCCACTTGCAAATGTGCTTGCAGGCTTGTAGAGGATGGAAACGTGTTTGCAAATACGTGGTATTTGCCAACAAAATGAGATTGCTTAACAAGGAGAAAAAAAAAATGAATGCAAAAGTAACAGAAGATATAGCCAAAGACTTAGGCCTACAAATGGGATTTTCTCACTTTTTAAATCTGGCTGGGGTCACTTTCCCATCCTGCATGAGGAATAACACAATTTTCACCTGCTACGTAAGATTCAGTTATGGTGTGTCTAAGGGGCTGTGAAGATTAATGATGTTTGTGCCATACAGTAGACTTTTACCAGATAGCAGTGGATTTCCAGGAAGGGAGGCATTTCTTAAGCCACTGCAGAGCCCACTAAATAAGCTGATGACTCCCTTGGCTCCGCTCCTTGGGGCATTTCTTAAAGTGCAGTCCTGGAGCACAGTGTTCTTAAATCAAAGCACAAAAATAACCAAAACAGTATCAAGTGAATTGTAAGAGCTGGCAGAATGGAGGTAATAAACAAGGTTAAAACAGTCCGATAACAATCTCCTGTTACAGGAGAAGAATTACCAATATTCTGTAACGGTGAAATATCAAACTTTCTGGTGACAAGGCATCGATTTTCCCAAAAAGGAAAGCGAGAACAGGCTGCAGCAGTACTGCAGCATGTGTGAGCACGGAGAGGGGATAGCTATGACAACACCGAATAAGTATCTCATCTCCAAGAGCTCGAGCTCTGTGACCTTTAGCAGTGTTCGGGATTGTATGTCTGTTTAGGATGTCATTAAACATGACAAGCTTCCTCCAAATGAATAGTGCGTAGAAGTAATTGGAGCAGTTTGAAGGGCTGGATTCCTAACTAGCTACTTAACTAACTTGGAAAAGCTACACGTCATTAGGAAACCCAACACAAAAATCTTGTTTAGCAAAATTTAGTTTTGGATAATAGCTCTTTACCCCGTGTTCAAGTTAATAATCTGGTTCCAGGACAGGCCTAATAGAGGGGATGGTCCTGTGCTGGTCCCAGTGGTCCCAGTGCTCGGTGTGCCATGGAACTGAGGGTGGGTTGCACGTGTCCAAAAGGTAAATTTAGATCATCTGGAATAGCCCTGAGGATCCAGGTAGTTTATCTCATGCTGAGTAGATGGCTATGTGATCGCTGACAGCTTTGCAGGCCTCTAAAGGAGGGAGGGATTGCAGCAGCCACTGGCGCTCAACCCGAGGTTTAGTACTCTAAGGGTGGTGCTATAAGCATGTCTCTCGTGGCCGGGTGAGTTATGAGTGGCATTTGAAATCCACTTTACAGAGTAGAATAAAGAGAGTGAAGAATTGTAAGGTAGCTTGAAGACTGACATTAATTACCCAGTAATTTTCTAGCTGTGATCCATGAAGTACTTGTTGCTGATCCCCAGACAGATGGCTAGTCACATAGGACGGGCTTCTCCTCTTTATTTCCATCTGCTATATTTCATTAAGACAGCTAAAAATAAAAATATCCCTAATGTTATTTTTCCATGCAAGCTACTGCTAGAGTGATTTGATGCAACTGTGACTAGAAGAGTTTCCAAGCGACAAGATTTTCTTAATTAATTTGTGATCCTTGGCATAAAAAATGACTGAGAACCCCTACACAAGACTTATCATGAGAGCTACACTTTCTTCTAAGTGCTATATATCTAGAAGAGTTGGTTCAAAACAACTTCTCTGATATAAGGGGAGTGAAGACTCTGCTGTCTCTTCTGAGCCGAAGTTCCCATTTTTATGTTTGAACCAGTTGTAGATGGTGGCTACAGAATGGAGACGTAATCAGGGAGATCCTTCAGGAGGATTTTGTTCCTTGGTGTAGTAGGAATATCTCCAGAAGCAGCTGTTCTTCACAGCTCCAAGCTTCTTTTTGGCCAGCACAGTGCCCCAGAGTGTTTTGCAGGTTGTTTCGTTCTGTCTTTTATGGATTGTTTGCTCTATCTAATGTACCTTTGCATGGTAAAGCTGGATTCTTGCACACCCAGCTCTCCTAACTCCAGTGTTTAGTTTCTGGACCTAGCTAACACTTGCTCTCCAGAACTGAAGGTGAAATCTGGGACTGATATCTTAGGCCTGGGCTATTTTTATTCTTCACTACACAAGCCGTTGCCATAGTCCTCCTGAATGCTGATCACAGATGCTTACAACAGATGAACTCTATTACTTCACCCTGCTCTCAAAAGCCTAAAGAAAGCAAGCTATTTTAAACAGCACAACTCAAAGCACCACCAGTACTACGTCTCGGTGACACTGCCTACAACACAGATGAGAACCTTTGTTCCTACCCCTCCTTTATTAGTTGCTTCTGCTTAGAAAAACAAGCAATTTCCTCACCCTCCTGGCAATGTTCCCATGAGGAAATTCCTCCTCCCAAGCCACAGCCACGGAGCCACTCACACAATCCCTCCTTCTGTCGGATCACGCTGTTTTCCCATTTGCCTGGGCTCTGGCCACGCACCCCAGCCCATCACCCCAGGAGAACCTTTGGCTCCATTCTTGTGCCTGTTCTTCCTCCTCCAAGAGCCTTTATTTGAGTTCCACCCTAAGATCACACTGACTTAGGCCCCAGTTTAGCAAGGAATTTTATCACGTGCTTACGTGTAATTGACTTAGACCTTCAATCTGTTTTTAGCTTATCAGAGACATGGGTGGGTAAAGCCACCCATCTGCGCACTCCTGACGCCCACAGAGGTTGGCTGTTGACATCGTTGAGCGAAGAGCGCACGGGCCTAAAACTGAGCAGAAACTCAGATAAGGAGGACTGCTGAGCTGGACCCCGTCCAGCATGGTGGCACATCTTTTAAGACCTAATTATCTCCACACAACACTGTGGAGGTGTCAGCACCATGGCTGTGACACACTCCAGGTTGTTGGGTGCTTCAACCACAACTCGCCACTGGCGCGTAGTAACCAGACCTGGGTACTCTGTGCTCTGCTCAGACTTCGCTTTCGATATTAGCAGCTTTTCCTGCCTTAAGTCCTGAGTAAGGAATTTAGGATTAAGTCTTAAACTTTGGAGCAGAGAATGTGTCTAATTTTGGCAAAAAGCAATGAGTGCCTCCAGCCCAGAAAAAAAATAAAATAAAAATCCAGTAATATTAGATCCAGTATTTTATTCTGCTTAAACCACCGTGAAGTTTGACACAGAAACACCTCATTTTCCTGTAGGGCCCCATCACATCAGTACAAGGCTTTCTGACAATTGCTAAAGAAATGGAAAGATGCCCTGGATTTCACTTGGCCCCTTATAACTTTTACCTTCAAAGTCTGGCATATTTAATTCAGATCATATAAAAATTCCAGTGGTGAAGGGTGGGGAAAATTGAAAGTTGAATGAAGACTTTTGTTTTCCGGAACAGAGCTGAAATGAAGAAGAAGCTGGGCTGTGACGATCAGATTTCTGCTATAGGTCAGAAGTTCAGTGTATCATCAGATTTCATGTCATGGGGCTGTTCTGTTCCTAATTGCAACCAGCCAGGACTCAGTCCATCGGTGAGCTTTTACTCTGTGCTCCTTCCATAAGATATATATTGTAGTCAAAGTAGTAACTAAATCATTTTAATTGTATTTTAAAAGCGAATCATTACCTTTCAACTCTACAACACAGCAGAAAATGAAAAGCCACGCTGGCTTACGTTCATGTAAAATATAAAAGCCAATAGTGGATTGTTGCTGCAGCAAGTTTATTTTGCATATATTTAATATAAGCCTTCAGCTATAAAGCTCTGGTAACTGTGTGATCTCAGATTTGAAGGTGTCTGGAACCTCCTGGTGAGAGGAGCCAAAAGCCCGAAGAAACTTGGCCCAAGGGCCCAGACCCCGACCCCACGGGTTGGGTGGGGATGTGTGAAATACGGCTCAGCTGGGCAGAGTTGGTGCAGCAGGAGAGAAGGGAGCTGTGCAAGCAGCAGCAGGCAGTACAAGTCCTGAGTGATCCCACTACATAACTGAATTAATGATTTATACGTCTCAGGGGGGGCAGCTATAGCTACATCTGAAGTTGAAATGAAAAACAGCTTAGCACTTAGCCGATGATCGACTTTTTGAATAATTTAAATTGGTCAGAGACATCCAGGGTGGACTTGTGTAACCTCCTATGGACATCCATTCGTCTGCAGAATTAAAGGAGACAGCGTGTGAGTTGTTTGGGCAGCTGCTTCACAACTCTGCAACAACATTAAATTATGACAGAGAGACACGGGCTGTTATGCAAGGATGATGTGGGACTTCAACGAAGAATCAGGCTGGGGTATCTCAAGTTAATCCAGTAGCTAACAAAAATTAATCTACCATTCCTAAAATGACTTTGCATCGTGTGTCTCATTTGCAGAGCACCTCTCACTGCACTTCTGCTCTCTCAAGCTTTAAGAACCCCATCTCATGTGGTGATAAAGGCTTAGAGAAGTGTTATTCTTCCTGTGTCCAGGACAGACCATCCTGTGACCTGCAACACGTCCTCTCCTTAATAAATCATCTTCTAAACCTTTTCATACTGAAAAGAGGGCATTCACATGTTTCAGCATATTCTGGTTTCCCTGGTTGGGAAGAACGAGGCTCTTGCTGGTGCTGCAGGACAGCTTGGAGATGTAGGCACTGCCTCAGGCTGGGGAGCAGCGCCAGCCAAGAGGAGCAGGACTGCCTAGAAGACACGTCTGTATTCCTCAGATGCTATGCATTGCTCTTAAAGCCAAGAAACCTGAAGCTGCAGTGGCAAGTCAGACTTCCTCTCGAGATGGAGTCGAGGCAGGCTAATTTTAGCCACCATGCGCTATGCAAATCACCGCTCTGTAGCTGGGTTTATTTTTTAAAGCGCTGACTGCCAAACTGGCTGCAGGGCACAGACTTCACGTGGGTCTTGGAGGTTTGAAACCGGCTCTTTGGTTACTGGTGCTGCCTTTCAGATGGGGGCAATGTGTGCTCAGAGAGGCCTGCTAGAAAGCACGCTTTCAGTGGGGAAGGCCTAGATGACTGGGTTAGATCATGCATTGCCTTTCTAGCTGGCTGGAATTAGCTCATGGTGCTTTTATGGTCCTACGTGTAGTTTTTCTTTTTCCTTGAAAACTCCCCTGATAAGCCACACACCATGGGCCTGCTGGAGATGGTGAGAGTGCTGGTGTTACCTTCCTGGTAACTGGATCATGCCCAGTACCTGTAGATAAAGAAAGCATATCTCTATTGGCTGTTAGGTGTATTCTCAAAATGTTTGGAACACGCACAGAGTTTACTTTAAACTGTGGGTGAATGTGATTTCCTAGGAAAGAAGCATTTCTTTAAAAAATTATTATTAGACTGTGATTCATAGCACTCATTTAAAAGACAGAGGCAGATATGGGGAAGCAAGGCGGGATACACTTCCAGTAAGCCCAGGCTTTAGCACAGGCAGTAAATTGTTACATTTCTCTTCAATATTAAGAAGATTTAGCACACAGAGTTTCATCTGATAGCTTTCACAATGCCTTTATCACGAGCCACACTGTGACTGAGTTGTAGTTTGTATCTAAAAGAAACAATTCTCTATTATTTCGTATCTACATGTCACAGATAGCTTCAGAAAGTTTCCTCTCAGCTTTAAGAATGACCACTTCCCCGCTTGATGCCTTACCCATAACTCAAGCAGGTCTGCATGGAGCATGGTTTTGAAAGGCACTTTGAATCCTGAACTCCAAATGAGGCAGGCGAGCAAAAGCAGGAGCTCGTTGTCAGCTATAAAATTAGTTTTAAAGGCACTTCTATGGCCTGTGGCTGATCTGGAGTCTTTGATGTAAGTGCTTAGGTTCCGGGGCTTGAACCACAGCGAGCGGTCAGAACTGCTCCTTGAAATCTGCAGTGGACTTCAGGGGTGACTTTGAGAAAACAATGTGCATAGCATAATGCAATTTAGATGGGGAAACTCTGAAATATCCCACTGCATGCAGGACACGAGAAGGGACTGCCACTGTATTCCTTCGAACGCAGGGAGCTAACGCGTTGTGCATTCATTTCCATTTACGTGCACAATCTGCCCATCTTGTGAGAGTCCAGCAGTGCTTAGAGAAAAACACCACCAAAATTAAAATAAATAGCTGTAGGGCTGTACATAAGCCGTGCGGCAGCTCCCCAGCCATTCGAAGGGGGGCACTGGGGAAAACATCTTCTGCTGGGACAGCGCAGGCGCAGCGCAGCTCCCTGAGGTGATGGGTGGCACCGGGGGCTGCCGGGGGTCTGAAGGGACCTGCTTCATCCCCAGCGCTCCTGGAAAGCGCATCTCCAGGGGAAGCGATGCCAGTGTCCTGAATCTAAGACCGGGGAGCAATAAAGAGCCTCTGTGGAGATGAATGGTGCATTTGTCCTGCTGGGCGTTTCAGCCGGACGAGCAGACACGTTTGCCTTTCAGCATGGCTACACTCTATTTTTGTACATTTTCTGTGTCATTTCATCGCCGCTCAGCTTCATATTAAATCTGACCTTTCTGCTGCACTTGACTAGGGAAAGGCAATCACCTACTCTGCCTTCTTCAGTGTTCTATATCGCCACATACGGCAGATAGATAAGTGTATCTGGAAAAATACGGAAAAATAAGGAAAAGTATCTGTGACCAGGTCACGATACGCTTGCAGACCTCCCAGACCTGCCTGGGCACAAATATATTTCTCAAATTGGGTATTTAGCTCCCACGGGCTCCCATGAAAACTCAGCGTACTCGTAAGCTCCATAAAATCTTTTGCTTAGAATCAGTGGAAAGAGACTTCCCCATTCCGTACCGCTGCAGTCAGGCCCCGAGCAAGCACAGTGAGGTTTCTGTGATTTATGATGCTACAAAGAGTCGGGAAGTTTAGGAGGAGGAAAAGGAATATTTCAGGTTTCATTCAGTGGATAGAGATGGATCTAAATACGCTGTTGTGCAGCCCTTGGATTGGAACTGAGAGTGCACTGCACAGAATAAACATCAGTCAAAAGGAGTTTAGTACCTAAGTGCCTCCAAGCACCCTGGATTTCCAGGGGATAACAACAACCGCACACAAGCAGCTCTGTTTGAGCACCATCACAGAAACTTCAGGGGCCTCTTCTAGTGAATGCAACTACAAATGATACTCCCCAAGTCCAGATTTGATCTCTTGGCTACTGAAGATACTAATTGCTGTAATACGATGATAATTCTGAGCTGATCACAAGGCTAATGCAGTGGGAGAAGTACAGAACAGGGCATGGATGCAGTTTGGGTCGAGCCCTAAATATCCTTCAGCCTTGCAGCTGTGTCCGTTCTGTAAGTCCAGGAGCCTGCACTGTGCTCAGCATTGCTCCAAGTGCTTAGGCTTACTGCTCCTCCTAGCACCGTGGCGTGATGCTGCCCTGGGCAATAGAGGCACCTGGCTGCTCCTGCCGACAGCCACTAACGAGCAACAAGGTGACGAGGGTCAGCGGCAGCAAATGCAAGGGCAGGGCTCCCAGCAGGCCGGGGCGTGAACCCAAATCAAGGTCAAGAAAGTGCCCTGGTGTCATGGCTTATTCTGCTCATCTTATTCACGGAGAAGCTGTGCTTAATGTCGAAGTGATTAAAGAACAATTTAACTTGATGCGGAAGCATCATTCAACAAAAACAAAGGCAGTTTAGCTAAAATTGGTTTGAAAATGCTCTTTAATTAAGCTCATGTAAATCTGCATAGATGTGGGCTTGCTAACACTCTTTCCCCCCCCTTCTTATATAAATGTGACTAATTATTTGTCTAATTATGATGTAGTTGTGTGGCCTTGGGATCACTGATTACAGATGCGCTTCCTTTTCTCCCTGCTTTGTCTGAATCCAAGAGGAAGAGGGGATGCTCTGCTGGGATGTGCTGCTGCTCCTTTTGGCTGCAGTCTTGACCTTAAAAAAAAGAGAAGAAAAAAGTGAGTAAGCTGAGCTATTTATAGTTGAGCTAATTATTTTGATGTGATATGACAGCAGTGGAGTCTGTTTTCCCTTCACTCAATTAATGGCAATGGAAAAAGCATTCAATACCCTTTTAACAGCATTCATTGGCTGCAATACAAACCTTTGCCTAATGCTTTAAGACACAGGATTTTGCAGCGCGGCGATGGGGGGGGGGCGCAACGCTGTGTTGTCTCTGCTTGATGTAGGAGAAGCTGCAGCGTGAGTGGCAGCAAGGAGCTGAAAGGGAATTACTGTTATTAAAGGAAAAATCCATAATTTGGTGGGAAGGTAGCATGCAGCAAGTACTACATACAGACTGCCACAGAAAATCGTACAGGACAAATCTCAGATCTCTTCTAGGACTCTGGTGGGCTCTAGGGAGGTTGAGGTAGCTCGAGCATTGCTATTCATCATGGGGGAAACTGAGGCAGGAGCATACTGCCTTGGTAAAGGTTACAAAGCAATTAAATGCCCAGAGAGATACAAGCTTGGTCTGTGGTCTCTGATCAGTCCTGAGAAGGTGAATTTATACTGAACTTGTGATCCTTTCTTTTATGCATTTGTGCCATTCCCACACACAGATTGAAGGAGGGAGACTTTCAGGGCAGTAAACACAAGGGAGAACATGGAGGGGACGGAGCAGGATATCTTGCCAGCAGTTTTTGTTGCCCATGACTGAAGTTTAAACAACAGAAACCCCCCAAGCACCACGATGTATTCTGTTGGTCTCTGGGGAAGTTGTTAAAGCAGCTGTCCCTGGTCTCTTCTGGAGCTGGATGAAAAACTAGATTTTTATCCTGTAAGACTTGGGAGTAAAAAAAAGGGCATGAAACAGATCCTTATCTTTAATCAAGACAAAATTTGAAATCCTAGACGCCTGCGAGTTAGTTCTGGTGGGAAAAGCCCTTCACCCATTGAGTTAAGGGCCTGGGGTCTCGCTCCCTCTCCGAGGCTCATAAAACAGCTTTTCTTCCTCGCGCCGTGCTGCCCTCGGGGTGCTGCGGCTCGTCCCTCTGCGTGACCACACAGCTCCTGCCAGAGGGCTCGCCGTGCATCGCCGTGCTTCCTTCTCTGCTGCATGAGAGGAAGAACAAACACGCTCTCCCCTCCTTTTAAGGCTCTGAAAGCCGTGTGCTTCTCAGGTTGCGTTTGGTGACCTTTCAGGCTCTCAGAAAGCAGGTGCTGTTTGTGAAGTCTTTACGTGACTGCCGCTTTGTTTTCATTTTATTTATCTTTTTTAACCATGTGGGTCAGGCAGCTGCAGGTACAGTGCAATATTCATGAGAGGCTCTGATTTATGCAGGCACAAGGCTGTGCGGAGGGATTACAGGGTACTGAATGTTATATGCAGCTTTAATTTCTTTTCATGACCAAAGGATACAGCCCGAGTTTCTCCAATATGGAATTTATGAGAGGCTCATTCATGCAGGCTTTAAAGGGGCCCTGTATCTGTGCCTTGCAAAGGAAGAAGAGCAACGACCGGCAGGGCGCGGATGTGGCCGGGATCAGGCGCTGCACTGAGCCCGTGGGGCAGCTGAGCTGCTCGCCTACTGCCAGTTAAAGGAAATTATTTATAAAAACATGGGCAGGGCAATTAGCACAACACCTAAATGGCCTCTGTGTCTGGGTATTTACGCAGCCCCAGCCTTCCTCTGAGCTATGTGCTCATTGTGGGGGCACCGAGAAGCTCAGGGAGATGCTTGGGCTGAAATCTTCTGAGCGGGGACTCCGTGCGGTATGGCACAAGGCTTTAGGGCTTCAAAGAGCTGCTCTGGAACAAAATGAGTGGCAGAGGAGTTTGTGGCAAGCCTGGTGGTTGTTTGTCCCTCCTAACTTCCAGTCCTGCGCTCTGCACCAGTGGCTGCAGCTTGGTCCTGTTCTGGGCCAATTTTGGCGTTTTCCCCGAGCTGCCAGCCCCTTCTCCTGGGGCAGGGTGTGCCTGCAGCTCGCCAGGCGCTGCCCTCCGCCAGCCGTTTGCGTTGTTGGTTATGAAATGGGCTGGCACACAATGCCGGGTGTTCAGCCCGGTGGTACAGCCCAGCAGCACGGTGTGAGCGTTGAACGTGTGCTGTACAGCCCTTCCCTGCCTCCGGCACCACACAGCGATTTCTGGTACTTCCATCCCTTGTGGCTGCTTTGTAGGGAGGGATGAGTCTTTGGAAAGTCTCCAGCGTTTCTGCAGTGGAATTGAAGCCATCGGGGTATTCTGAAAGCTGGTAGTGGGTTTCTGATCAACGACCCCACCAAGTGTTGGTTGTAAGTGCTGCCTCTGGCTGTTTGTGATCATCTCCAGGTGCCTGGGTCAGGGTGAGGGGAAACCTTTCCTCAAGCACAAGGAGAAGTCGTTTCCAAGTCGGACACCTCAGAGCAAGGCACGTGCTGTGCTCGGTGCTCTGTGAAGGGCCGTGTGTGGTCTTCAGTCCTCTCACGGCTTCTGCTGGTGCTGGAGCCTCTGGGCCTGGCCTGGCCATCGCCTCGAGCTCCTATTTCTGCAGAAGGGGAGCTTTCCTTCGATCTCCCTCTGCCGTGCCATCCAGGAAAACAAAAAGGCGCTGCTAACATCTGCTCTCTTCTCCTCCTACATGCAGGCTCTTTCTCGGCTCCCCATTAAACCCCTTCCCACACAGAGGCGTAGGCAGCCTTATGCGCATACATCTCGGCGTACAATTTCTCCCGTCCCTCGGGAGCAACGTTTGCAATGGTGACTGGTGAGGGTTTATTTCTGTTCTTCGCTACGGCTTTGGTTAACGGGCTTCTCGGGCTCGAGCTGCTCTTACTCCTCTGGTGATCAGACCATGTACCGAGCAGTGGCAGGGCTGACATGGAAGCTTATGGAGATGCTGAGAGTGGGTGGAAATGGATGAGGCAACGTATGTAGACGCTGCGCATTGCTAAGCTACGCTCAGGTGCATTTACTTCTTCCAAGAGGAGTTACTAAGGAAACAAGGAGCCCATTTCTGAAAAAAACAGACGGTTCTAATGAGCAACAAAAGCTATGCTTGTCCTTCAACTTCTGCGCAACGGGGCCTGTTCTTTGGTCTCTGGTCATCGAGACGTGGCTGGAGGCTCTGCCATCGTGCTCTGGCCCTGGTCCTGTCCCTGGGGCCCCCAGCCCCAGCTGCGTGCCAAGCGCTTCCCATAAAACGCACAAGCTCTGAGTCACTCCTCCTCCTGGCAAATGAAACAGGAGAATCCATCTGGGCTCGTTCCATCCTTAAAAACTTGCCATGTTTTGCAATCTGCACATTTTCTCCCCTGATTGGAACGGCTTTGCTTTTCCTGAAGCTGGCATGGCTTTTTTGTTGCAACAAGAAAAATCCCCATCAAAATAAATTTTGTAGAAAAGTGAATCCGAGAGGTTCAAAGCCAAACAGTGCCAAGTTGGTGCACCAAGAAGCAGTGCAGAAAGGGGCTCTGCTCCTTCCCATAGCCCTGACCCGGCCTTGCTGCCTGCTGGTGCTTTGGCATCTCCAGGGACCGGGACTAGGGTGCAGGGGGCATGAGTCTTCTGCAATGTTCGGGGCACCTTTGTGGTGTAGAGACTCATGTTGTGCATGTAAGACTCAAGAGAAGCCAACCTGCAGCTCACCGGGCATTTGGCCATTAATGGAAATGAGTGATTTACTCTTTCAGGAACAGCAATTATCCATAGAAACACAGCAAGGCGGTTAGCTGCGCCACCAGGCATTAAGAGATGTGTTGAGAGAACCTCTTCGTAACATCCCAACAGAGAGGGTTTTACGATAGCGTTACTCTGGAGAGAAAAATCCATTTTCCCGAAATAGAGATCCAAATACCTCGAACAATTCAGAAAACGCTGTAAAAGAAACATGAATAGCAGCAACAGTGTTAAAAGGAATTATAATCCCCAAGTGAAGTTCTCCAGTATAGAAGCAAAGAAAAAGATGTTTTTTGGGGGTAAAAAAAAATCTGTATTTCCTGAATAGTGTGTTTAGGTTGGTGGGATGTGACATAATTGTGTATTTTCCCACCATTCAGAAAGTATAATTCCCCAAGTTATCACAAGGAACACTTGCTCATTAAAACAAAAAAATCGGAGCTCGCTAACTTGGTGCATTTTGCAGTGTGATTAACGTGCTGGCTTCCAGGGTATTTAATTCAAACAAAGGAAAAGTTCAAAGAGAATGGTTCAGTTTATTTAAGTGTATAATTTTTTTTCCTGTGAACACAGAAAAACACAAATAACAGTTTCTGTTGCTTTTGATAGACCCACAGTGCTGCCAGATTACAGCCAAATGATCCTAAAGACACAAACTTTTTTCAGACTTCAGACTTTGCTATCAAGCAATTAAAAAACAAACAAAAACAACAAAGGGTGTTGAAAATTAACTCCAGAAGAAAGGAAGGGAAAAGTTTGTTACGTATGGGATTTTTTTTTTCCATTTTATCTATTCTTGATACGTCGTGTTACAGCAGGAAGGGGCAGGTGGGTTTCTGGGCTGCTCCTGCCTACGTGTCTGCGCTGTAAGTGGTGACCGGAGGAGTCAGCGCCCTTCCTATGGAAATATCAGATTTTGCCTGGGCACTGCCCATCGGGTTTGGCTCTGGAGGCCTGATCCAGTCTGTGAAAAATCCCTAGAGCAGCTGCAGCTCAGCTGGTGCCCGCAGGGGAGCAAAGTGTGCCTTGTAGCTCCCGTGGGGCTGCACCGCTGCAGCTCTGGGGTGGGCTTGGAGGGGTGGGGGGCACCCAGGGAGAAGTAAAGGGAGGCATTTTGATGGTAAGGTTCACAGCTTTCTTCACTGTCCTATATACTGCTTAATTTGTTTTCTGGAGTGTTTTCAAATTACCTGCAATATTGTCATGCAGTGTTTCGAGCAGTCACAGTCTGACCTGGAATATCATTATTTCGGAGGAAAATAGGAGAATGAAATGGAAAAAAAAAGTAAGAATGAAAAATACCCAGAGTAAGGTTTGCATTAAATAGTGATTTGGGTCGTCTTCTTGTTTGTTTGATGTCATGTTACTGTTTTAAAACCATAATGGCTTAGACAGCGAGCATGGTCACAGACTCCAGTTTAGATCCTGCATTATTTGGGGGGTGGAAGCCCCCGTCCCTTGCCGGGGAGCCCCAGGCGATCGCTGCTGTCTGGGCGGGCAGCGACAACTGCAGGAGCGCTCCGCTGGCAGCCGCTTTGGCAAAGCCCTGCTGGATCAGCCCGGGGTCACGGGGTGGTCAGGGCGAGCGAGGGAGGAAAATACTTTAGGGGTGAGCTGGGATTCCCTCCGACGTCCCAAATAGCACCGGCGGTCTCGCTATTCAGGATGGCTTTGAAGCTGCAAGAGCGAATGCTGCAGGTTTGTACCTCGATGGCCACTCGGTGTCCGGCAGCAGCTCAACGTTACCACGGCTGGAGGCTGTGCAGGTGCTCAGAGCCCTGCAAGAAAGGGTTTGTGCCCAAAGCACAAGGAAGGGTTTGTGCCTGAAGCACAAGCAGAGCATGCGCAGGGGCAGCAAATGCAGGCATGGCCGCGGCACCACCCAGCTTCGGGCTGAGCCCGGCGGTGACTCAGGGCTGCCAAACAGCCCAGTTCTGAAACCTGCGTGCCCAAATCAATGCCCGGCAACCCCGGTTTCGCCCGACGCTTTTGTTCCTGAAATAGGCAGATTGCTAAAGCCCTAGAAGGAATCATCGGGCTGAAACGTACAGTGTGCTCACAGCGTTCAATTAAAATATGTCTATATTATTCCCTCAATGAGAAATTATTGCTTGAATGAGGAGTTCAAATAAGGGAAGAGAATTTCTGCCCCTTTTCCTTAAACTATTAAAAGGCCTATCTGTCTTTCCAATTTAACGTCCCTGGGCATTGGCAGTGTCGCGAGAAACATTTCAGAACCAAAGCGAAGCTGTAATCCCTCAAGAGCTGGCAGGGAGCTTTTTTCTTTTTTTGGATATTTCGCTTTACCCAGAAGTTTATTGCCTAGCATTTGCTCATTGGATTTGGATGCTGCAGGGAAGACAGCCAGTGGATTACCGGGGACCTGTTTAAGCCCGCACCCTGTACAGAAAGAGTTACCGAGCTGCTGGTGTCGTATCCCAAAATAAGCAGGGCTGTCTCGAGCCAGCACGTTTCTCAAAAGCTTTCCCATGAGATACCCCTGTGTCTTCAAAATGGGATTTTCCTCCAGTGGCGAACATGAAAATGTCCTCGAGTGTTTTGCTCAGCTATTAGCGGAGCTGACGAGTGCCGCGAGGAAGTAAATAACACCAGATACCGCGGGTATGCGAGTCCCTGGCAGCGCAGGGCTCTGCTCGCTCGCCTTCTCCAAACCCGTGCTCTGCCAGGAATGTTTGTGGGAGCTGGGGCTTTTACAGCCAGCGCTGGGGAACGCTGGCACCGAGCAAATCTTAAAGTTCACGTTTCCCCACTCATCTGTGTGAAAAAACATCCGTGGGTTTATGTCGCTGCGGTGAAGGGACAGAAATGCACCATGAGTTCAGAGATACCAAGCATAGCTTTTTTTTTTTTTTTTAAAGCCTTTAAATATTTACAACAAATTGCTTGGGAAGGAATCGTACGCTGTTCATTTTCATTGTTAATCTAATAAAATTTAGAAATCAAATTTTGCGAAAAACCCTGCTCGTAAACACTTTATGGCGAGTTTAAAAAAGAAAAAAACAACTCCAAAAAAACAACAGAAGACCAGCTGTGCTAGCACTTGAGATTTATTTGGGCAATTACAGCTAATAGGAAATGCAAGTCTCCTAAAGAAATTACATTTTCCTCTTGAGCTGTTGAGGAACGCTGCACAGGGCGCGGATGACGGTAGGGCAGTGGGTGTGCTGGGGCAGGTGTTGGGACACGGCTCGTTTTCCTGGATACCCTTTCCCTCCACGTGTCCTTGCCGTGTGTCTGTCCCCTCCCCGGCCCCACACTTGGGTCTGGGGCCAGGCAGGAGCCGCTCCGGGCCCTCCCGAGCGCCTGGGGCTCAGGCGAGCGCTGGAGCAGCCACGTCTCCCTTTGTTTCAGGTCACTGAGTTTTTGCGTCCAAGCTGCGAATCAGCCCCGGCGTATCTGAAACACTGCCAGCCTGGCCGGAGATTTGAAAGTCTGAGGAACCAGGAAATCTCCTGATGAAAGTCTGGGGAGGGGGAGAGGGCACTATATGTGCCGCGCGTGCTGTGTGCGCTTTATCTCTGGGTTAGTTCTCAAAAAAAGCTTTTGGATTTGCAAAGCGCAGCTCCATTTTATGCAGACTCCATCCAAATCTGACTACTTGGTGTTAAGGAGCTGGGAAGGCACTAACCCCATCTACTGAGCCGTTTCCACGCTGGCTGACCCCCCAGGCACCCATCTCACAGCAAAGCACCCCAAAGACCCCTGCCTTGCTGCCCCATGGTGGTTTCTGGGGCGCTGGTTCGCCATGGGAGCATCACCGCCACCCCACATTGGGGTGGGAGCCCTAAAGCACAGGGCTGCTTCCCCGGGGAGGAGGTGCGGGCAGGACAAGCTTGGTTTTGCTGGGGCTGAGAAGCGAAGGTCACAGAGTAACCGGATCTGGCGTTATTTATAAGCGGGGCGCTCGCCGCTGAGAGCAGCAACATTTGATCGGGGCCTCTCCCGTGCCGTGCGGGCTGGCCTCGAGTGCGTCACCCTCCGGCGTGCTGCCTCCCCTTCTTGGGGGGCTGAAGGGTGAAGGACACGGCTGTGAGCCCGAGCCCACCCCACCTCCCGGCAGGGTTTGTGGCACGGGGTGCGGAGCAGCCGTCCTGGATCAGGTCCTTGGGGCTGAGGCATCTTTCACCTACGTGCAAACGCTGAGCTAGCGTAAGCCGGAGTTCCTTTTTAAGGCTTGCTGCTGGTTTGTGCAGTTTAATGATTTCCCCAGGTTGCTTATTTATTTATTTCAGTTCTCCAAAGGCTCCCGGCTCTTTAACTTTTTATTTTTGATGGTATTTTCTGAGTATGTGGTCGAATTAAATGTCCGTGAAAAATGCCTTAATTGAGAGGATGGGGGGCTGAGTAGTGCTCAGGCCCCAGTTCAGCAAGAAATGTAAGCACTTGGTTACCCTCCCTCTAACTTCACCAGCTCATTACATGCCCACCTGGAGCGAGGTGCGTCCTCAAGTCCACCTCTGCCCAGCAAAGCATTTCACCTTGCTTAGAGATGAGGGATTTTTAGCATATGCTTCGCTGCTCCCCAGAACTGGAAGCGGACCAGCTCTGGCGGGTGATTACCCTCTCGCCTTCCTAGCCCTGCTGGAGCTGTCCTGCTGCTAAAAACATTACCAGCAATAGGATATTTTAAGGAATCTTTGTAGAGTGAAAGCAGCCCGTCCCCTGGTAGCACAGGCTGTCCCACAGCATCCTCCCCGGTTTGGGGCTGCGGGGACGATTTCCAGGGCAGCGAAGGGAGCGATGATTTTCAAGTGAGTGATGCTTTGTGGTTGCACCGAGTGTCGCTTGCGCTATATTTAGCTGTTGTTGCACACGCAGAGTGCAGGTCCCCAAAGCCTGTGGGTGTTGCTGAAACACAGATAATAAATGGCTCGTGTGATTCGAGTGGAGCCACTTTGCTGAGCACGTCTGAGCCACACAAGCCGCTGTTCCTTTTGCTGCATGGGTCTTGTGGTGGCAATTTCTGAAATTTGGTGGCAATTTTTAAAATACCCTTTCTGTTTTAAGGTTTCAAGTGTGCCTGTTGGTTGTGTGTTTAAGACTAGGCATCATTGAAGGGAAAATCCACCCTGAATGCTTCTTGGGAAAAGGTTGGCAGCTGATCAAAATAGGCAGCAGAAATGGTCTGAAGCGGATCCCAGCACAAAGCGAGCAGCTTGGGCTCTGCGTTGCTTCCTCTGCCATTGCCTAATCGGTTCCTGGGCATCTCCAGTGCTGAGTTTCTCTGAAACGTGTAAGACTGACAGCACTCAGACTCTCAAATCAAATTATCCTGGAAAGCAGAAAGGCTCCAAGCCCTGGCTGAGCCAGAAATTGGTATTTTCTGGGATTCAGCAACAGCCTTAAATAACAGCTTCCACAACCCAAACTTGGACAAACTGCCTTTTGGATTTCTGGTCCAGGGCTGTGCCGTCATGCAGTTAACAGCTGCTGTGAGCATAGGGACAGCGTCCAGAAGGGGTGACACCATCCCGAGCAGCGGGGATGGGGGTGTTGCAGTTATGCTTTGGGTTCATTCACTGGTGCTTTGGGTACAAACCACGTTTCCCAGTGTAAGCTCTCTCCTTGTCACCCCAAACAAAACCTGCTGGTGGTCGCATAGTCCTAGCAGCAGGTGAAGGGCTGAGGATGGGAAGGAAGAAGGAAGAATAAAAGCACTCGGTGCCAGTTTTCGGATGGGGGTGACCTGTCCAAACCACGAGAAGGATCAGACCCATTCCCAGCAGCGCAGCTGAAGCCCATCCACACGATGGGACAAAATGAGAGTCTTGATCCAAAGAGCTCTCAAGTTGTGTGGATTCAGGGATCTGCCCTGGTTGCTCCCGGCGCAGCTCCGTGTCTGTTCGTCCCCTGTTGTTTGCCTTGGCTGAGCAGCTCTATCGGTGTAGACTGCCTGCTTTTCCGCCAAGGCGCAGGGGACATTTAACAAATCGCATTTTTTCAGCACATATTCCTTCTCTGCAAAGCTGTTGGCTATTCCTATCAATTTTAAAAGTCCTTAAAAAAAAAAAAAAAAAAAAAAAAAAAGAGCTGTTTGTGGTGCTAATGGTATGGAATGAGCTAAAGCTTTATGCCATTTTTAGTGCTCTTGGAACTGAGAGAATTGGAGGAACTGAAAATATATGCTTAATCGCCCCCAAGAAAGACTGCCATAATATTTTGGGTTGCATAAGCAAACTAAATTGGAAATCTGGAATCTATTCAAGACCTTTTGATCAGGGAGCTTTGCAAGTGCAGAAAAGTAAAAACACAGACAGATGGGGATTAGAGTTGAGCATCAGGAGAATAATTTCCTCTTTTAATTTCAGTTCCGCCAACATATAAAAAGCATTAACAATCCCGTTACGTAACCTGCGTCAGAGCCAGCTCTACGGAGCGGCAGCGCTCGCCGCAATTAAGCCGTTGGTTGCGCTGCCTCCGTGCAGCACAGGAGTCGCTTTGCACGAGCAGATGAACCCCCCCTTCAAAAACCTGGGCAAAAGGCCAGGCCGAAGTGAGACCCCGTGATGGAGGCTAACGGGAGCTGCAGCGGGCCCGGGACCATGGGAGCCTACTCAAAGATACCGCTGCGGTTGCAAAATCCAATTGAATTGCTTGAGAACCCCAATCCGCCCTGTTTTGTCACTAAATCGGCTTCGGTGGGAGGAGGAAGATTAGGCTGAGGAGCAAGCGGAGATATTTTTTGCTGATTGTTTGATAGCGGGAACAATGGGCTGTGATAGGCTTTGGGATTCTCTTGTGGCAGGGTCTTTGGGAGCAGGCACTGCGCTGGGAGGCTGGCAGCGGCCCCAAGAGCTGGCAGAGCCGGCAGGTTTCTGTTCTTGCCTGTTCGCCCTGTCTCGGGGTGTTTTTACGTATGGTGCTGATGCAGAGCCGTGCAAAAAAAGTACTAAAAGATGGCTTTTTAGTACAAGGACCACTTGCTAACTGGACACAGCTTCTGAGCTGGTTTTGAGGAGTCTGGCAGAACAGAATATCCATACGTGCTGAGAGCCATTTACCCGCTGGTCCCACTTCTCCCAGGTAGCCAACTTCTTCTTCTTTTTTTTTTTTTTTTTTTAAGCAGGTTTATCTTGCAGTTACTCTTGCTTGCATTTCAATCTCATTACATGATACTAGGTGGGAGTAGGACTGAAATTCCACAGAGCAGCTCTGCTTTTCTTCATTTCAGTTAATATCAGATCTGGGAAGCCAGCCATATTTTTGGCATCGCTTTTTGTTGCTCTGCATTGGCACGAGCTCGGAGGAGCTTTCAAAACCCCTGCAGCGCTTCCCAAAGCTGGCGGAGCCGCCCCAGGTGGGTCCCTCCTGCCTGCAGAAATCCCAAATTGGCTGGGATGAGCCAGGGGGAGCTCTGGCTGGTGGTGGTGGGGATATGGCAAGGAAATCCCTGCCTCTTGGCAAGCCCTGGCTGCTGAACCAAGTTCTGAGCAAGCGCCGAGCCCGGCCGGTCATCAGAGCCAGGCACAGTGGCTATTTCTGGGCCGCGACAAGACGAGTCGCTCACGTGTGAGCAGCACTCTCCAGGCTAATTGGCCATGATGAATAAGGAAAAATAAGGTGGAAGCATTAAAAAACTAGTTTTACACAACTGGCACATCTTCCCCATTCAAATGGGTTATACTGTAGGTGCGCATGAGATCACAGCCTGCTATTTAAAGAGGAAACCTCGACTTACATAAATGTCTGATTATGCAACTGTCATGGAAACCAGAGATGACAAGGATGCTTTAGATTGGCTTGTCCATTCCCTAAGAGAGCTGGACTGTTCCCTGCAGTTTATTTTTTGCTCAAGATTTTAAGAAATGATCAGCGACTGCTAGGTGCCGAGCTGGAGAAGAAATGATTTATAGTGAGAGCTGAGTTGTCACTTTTCTAAAGGTGCTTCGCTTTGGAAACTCAAGAATAGAAGAGATTTAAGTCACATCCAGCGGTCCTCACACTAGCTTAGTTCAGCCCGGTGCTTACATGTTCAGCGTACCATGGCTTTCATTACTTAAAGAACGTGCCAGAGTCTTAGAGGACACTTTTCTAGCGTTGATTGACCTTTCTTTAATTTTCACCCCCTAACTCTGTTGTCTTTCCAAATAATAATCCATCTTTCGCTGTTTCTGCACCCTGCCAGCGCATTCCTCATGAGCTGCTGTTGCTTAGCCAAGCTATACAAATTTAGCTCTTTTTAATCTTCTCTCATAGGTCAGTCCTTCTAGCCACGCTCATTTTTGCCGCTACACAGTGAAATCAGCGGAGATTAATATTTTAATCTTCTTTCCCTGTTTAAAGAAACCCCAGGAACTGTGCACAATGAATGGTTTTCCTGTGACTTTAAATTAGCGTTTAAAAATAAAAATATTTTTATATGTATTTCTCTACCTTTGCCTCTAGTTCCTCTGTGTTATTGACTTACCTGTTCTTTGGCCTTCTAAGGAAACAGCATTTAAATTATTTTGAACAAATTTAATTTCAGTTTGGTTTCCTGCGATGACCAGAGCAAAGTTGTTACTTCATAAATGATGTGGCTTAGCCTGACCCGTGCTAGCCAGCCTGGCTAATTCTGCACAATTAACCCGGACTGGTTTTAACACAAAACCTCTGGACTGTCCGGTCCCTCCGGAGACTTGGGATTTGGGAGGATGTGTACATGTACGGAAACAAAAGATTAACCAATATTTACTGTCATTTGTGTAAACTGCTTCCTCTTTTATGGTGTTTTCTGCCGGCCAGCAGTGTATTTGGGTGCTTTTGTTTTCCTTGCAGTTGGCCTCGTCCTCTCTGACTTAATCCCAGTGGTCACTGAGTGCAGCTTTCCAATTCAGTCATTGATTTTTTTAAATTATTATTTTCTTTAATTTAATTTAATTTTTTTCCTGAGGCAGCTGATACAGGGAGCTATTACGGTGGTGATTTCTCTGTGATACGGATCTCAACTGACCACATGGTGAAGGGACATGTGCTTATTTTGCACAGAACCCCGCTACGGGGCAATGCTTTCTAGCCACTGCCCAACTGAGACAGATTCGACCCTAGAGATGAAAATTCAGATTGCAACATCTCACCCTGAATATCCTTCCATCAGTGAGATGGTAATGAAATGTAGTGCTTTTGGCATGATTTGTAACACAGACGTGTTCCAACTATTCATCTTAAATCACAGCGCTTGGACTGCATATAGGCAAACGGACTTTTATTTTTCTGAGCAGGTCGGATAAATTCCAACCTCTTCTTCACGTATTTAACACAAGTTCTTAAAAGCTAGAACCTGTTTCGTTGCACTTAAAAGAACAAGCTACCCCCAAGGGAATTTGCCTGCCCTCTCCCCAGTGCTCTGCAGCCGCTGCCAGCATCGCTGCTCTCCTCTCCTCCGAGAACAGAGGCGTTTCCACAGGAATGATCCCTGAATTTCAGATGGAAGAGCCTCCAAGATCCTTCTAAATAATTTCAGCATGAGATATCATAAGGAAGCTAAAAATCAAAGGCATGAGGGCTTGCATATTTAAAAATATGGAAAAGGCTCTCAGCAAAATGAGAACCACATTGGCGGGGCTGGGAGTTTTCCCCGGTACAGATTCCGAACGGGGTCACGGGTTCGTCGTACGCTGGCAAGCGCAGATGCCGTGTGTTCAGCATAGGCAGTAATTACCTCTCCTCTTTCTAAATTATGTTATCAGGAAACATCTATATTGTTTGCATGGGTCTAGATTACGCTCTGAGAATAGAATGTTCTCTGCACAAAGAGCGCGGTTGGGGTAAATCAATGAGAATGCACTCAGAAACATCAATTAAAGGTAATACAAGTCTTTAGCGCAGGACCAGGGAGCTAGCATAGTTTGAGATTCCTATTTTCCCAACCGTGCCTTCCTCCCCAGGAAAGCAACAAAGCAGAACTACTCAGAAATTCATAAGGTTTAAAAATAAAACACTTGTCTCTTCTCATCCTCTTCTCTGCTCAAGTTTTCACTCGCTGCTGTTTCCCAGCTTCGTGTGTGAACATCCTGCTGTTCTGCAGGAGATTTCAGTCCTCTGCTGGGCTGGGGGCTGTGGTTCTGCACCCTGGTACTGGCGTGCTCACCCCAAACCCCCTGCAGCACGGTTTGCTGAGATGCACAGAGCTTCTCCCAGGTTTTGTCCCAGCTCTGCTGCACCCAGGCACCTTCACCAGCTGGGAACTGCAGATATTCCACGTTAACAGATATTTTTCAATACAGCGTAACAGGGCGAACCGATGATAGGAGCGGGAAATAAATCTAGACCTTTTGCCTTCCTAGCATTTCATACCTGGTGCTCATTTCCAGAAGGGTGAGCAATCTGGCCACCTTTGGACGTAACCAGCAAGGGAGATCTACGTAAATGTCGTCAGCGTGTTCTCTGCTGGTTCCAGTGATTTTCTTTTATTGAGGAAAATGGGAAATTAATGTGAATCTTCCGCCAACCTATTAATTCTGTGTCCCCTTCACAGACGTTAATTCAAATGCGAAATCTGAGCCCGGCTTTGAGCCTCCCCTGCACTCGCAGTGGTGCACGTACGGGGCTCCTGTTTGGCTCCATTTGTTACTTACGTGACACTCATCGATCATGATGATTGTGATGGCGATAGGTGGAAAATTTTCCCTTGCTACATGGGGAAAAAAAAAAGGACCTTATGTAGAATTTATAAGGTTTTCTTCAGCTAAGCTAATTATTCAGGAAATGGTATTTTTCATTTCTCTGCAAGGAGCACAGGCAAGCAGATTCCATTCATAACCCAAATACCAAACAGCTTTAGCACCTTCAGTTTTAGTGGCTTATTTTATTAATACTAAGGTGGTGTGGTGGTTGGATTTTTTATTTTATTTTTTTGAATGCTTTTCCCTTCGGGCAGAAAGCTGCTCCCTTTTCGTCACAGCCTCTATAATGAATTGCCGTGTACAAAGCCGGTCATACAATACGCAGCAGCAGCACGGAGCGAGAATCTTTGGGAAGAGTTTCCATAGAAACACTGACGTCCTCCTGGCGAACAGGACACCGAGTTCCTTCAATGGGAGGTATGGGGTTTTAAAGGAGCAGTTGGGTGGCAGGGAGCCAAGCCAGCAGAGCTATGACTCTGCATCTCCCAGCAGAATAGGGGGGAGGGGGTTCAGCTGGTGGGAGAAAAATAACCCAATTACCCTCGCATTAGCAAAATGTCGGGTTTGATGGCTGTTGCCGAACGGTGCTGCGTATAGCCTGGTAAATAATTAAACCGCTGACCGCAGAGTGCACAAGAGCTGGGAGCCAAAGGCATAAATACCCAAGGCTGTGAAATAGCTGCTCCTAAAACCTTGTCAGGTTTTGTCACAGATTCCATCCCCAGGAGCCTTAAATTCGGCACAGGGCACCATGACGCAGGCTTAACCCTCCCGGGACCAGGCAAGGTTGCACCCAGCGGCGCGCCCTCCCCTCCACTGCTTGTCTTGGAAGCAGACAAGTGTTTTGCTAATGTTCTAGCTCCGCGTTTTAAATAGCCGCATGTCTACCCGGCTAAATGGTGGCAGAGCAGCTCTGTCTGGAAGAGGCTGTTTTTAGAAGGAAAACAGTCAGAGGAAATGTTTTTGCCAGAAATGTTGGAAATGGTACAAAACCAAAAGGGAGCGTGCAAACGAGCTCCCTGCCGAAAGCTCACTGCGTTGGGCAGGCTCACGAAACGCCCTGGTGCAGAGCAACGTCTGGGTGAGATAGGAGGAGGGGACAGACCTCCGTTTTGGGGAGGTGTGCGACCAGCCCCGAGGCCTGGCCAAAGCCTGGTGCTGGAGGCTGGAGCCTCCCCAGCAGCTGCGGGGCTTTTGCGCCCCAGCGCTCTGCACACAGGGAGTGGCCGCCCGAGCTGTCTCACTGCTCCCAGCTTCCTTGAGCTCGTTGGTTCCCCATTAGATATCTCCACCATGGGTCAGACAGCCCTTGGGTGCAGCCCCATGCGTCTCAGATAGGGAGGTGCTACGTGCCGCTCTCCCAGATACGGAAGCATCGTCCCGTGGAGAGCTGCACCAGGTGGGGAGCACCCCTTGCAGCTCTTTTTCCATTTCTCTATGGCAGTGATACTGCGGGGCTGGCTCACTGTTTACCCAGCAAATCTCTGTGGTCTGTGGTTTACTTTGTGAAGGCAGCTGGTGGGAGGGTGAGCTTCACCGGGACAGCGGGGAGCTGGGCAGGAGCTCCTCTGCCTGCAGGAGCGAGTGTCATGGTCTTCAACCAGCCTCAGTTGTGCACACTTCTGTTTCTGTGGGCGCAGCTTGCGTTCTCTCCAGGCTGATTACCAGAAAATGCAAAGCATCCATAACTCTGTCACAGTTTATTGGGAGCCTCAGCGGATCTGCACCTTGCAAAATCTGCTCTGGAGAGTCTTAAATTAGGCACCAAAGGCAAACGACTCTTGCAAAGCTGCTGACCTTAACCACTCGTCCTTTGCAATTCTCAGAAAATGTGGCTATTCATACTGCTGTCGTTGCAATACTGAAAACTCCGTGCTGAAAGTTAAATTATTTCCAATCTGTATGGTTAGGATGCTACATGACATTCCGGTATGTAATTTTATAGCGAAGACATCCATTTGCTCAGTGGGCTCCAGATAGGACGTTTGGTACCGGACGTGGAATTGATCTATTTGCAGAACGTTTGCGTGGAGATTATTTTGCATAAACCTGTTCAGCAAGATTTGCTGCAGGCACAGGAGGACAGAAGAGCCGGTAAGTCAGAGGAAGTTAGAGAAGTGCCCAGGTTTTAGGGACTCGTTCAGATTGTTTCAAAGGATGATGGCAGGAATTACTTTCATGGGAATAGGAAGAGAGGGTAACGTGGACCTCCGTCTGTCTTAACGGTACCTAGCTCTTTCACCCATTAATCTCCAAGGCTTTTGCTGCAGATTCAAAAATGCTCTATCTTGTTTTGCAGATAAGGAAATGATGCCTGAGCAGGATAGTGACATTTCTCTAAGGCCATTCCCCAAACACTGGTATGATGGCCTAGTTCAGTGCTCCAGACACAGGACAACCTTGCAGAGGCGCTGCAGATCAGGACGGATTTAGGATGTAAGAGCCACGTTACTTGAGCACTTCACCCTTACAATTCAGCTGCATTTGAAGGCTCGTTATGCTTTCTTGATTAACATAATTTCAAAAGGCGTTCAGACAGCAAGGTGATGAACTCAATTTAAATACCTGGCCAGGCTGGACTTGTGGTAGAAAGGGCAGGAAAACAGCCCACAGCACGTGCCCCATGCGATAACTTGTCCGAGGGCCATGTCAGGGTCGGGCAAAGCAAAGACCTGGCTGTATTCGGCTGGGTGACCCATGGCATGTGGGGCTGGCACCAGCATGGGGGGCTACCTCCCTTCGGAGGACAGGCACCAAAAGAGTTATATTGATTTAGGAAGAAATACAGTTAAAACAGGAGGACACAACTGGTTTGACTGCAATTGTAGCCTCCAAGCACTTTTATGTGGTATTTCTGCAACAGTGAGCAATAAGTGGAATTATCTACTTGACCGATATTAAACCGGTGCATTGCAGCTGTCACGAAATTCTTCTAAACCAGATCTTTTTGCAGCTCCTCTTATGCCAGAAGTGCTGTTTCTTCCAGGTTACCCAAAAATCTGAGGTGCTGGACATGCACCCGTTATTGGTGTGGTGTGTTTGGCCAAGGCAAGGGCACTGCTCAGCTGGTTATGAGGCCCTGCGGAGCAAACCCTCTTTGCAGACACTGAGCTGAGCACTTAAGGAACCTGATGGACCCTGATCCCTTGCCTTCCGGGCAGTGCTGAACTGGGAGGTGAACCCATCCTTGAATAAAAACTAATTTCCATCGAGGTTAAGCTTATCTGCAGGCTGAACGGGGCAAAGCTGCGAGGATAACCTATGTGCAGGGCATGCAGCGATGCCTCAGTGAATCCATGCAGGCTCATGCTCAATGGAGAGATGTTGTGAAAGCTTCTGCCTACTGCTTAAAAACTCACATTGGACTTAAAATGTGAGAAGAAGGCTGACTCCCTCTTCACATATCTGTAGTCAAGAGTTGTCAAACATGTTGGAGGTGTTTATACCCCAGCGGCTCTGTTTAGCCAAAGCACTAGCCTTGTGCTTGCTAGCTGAACCAGGGAAGTCTTTCTGTCTTCCTCTGCACCTGAGCCCACGTGGACATTCCCTTTGGGTGGAGATTCTGGAAACCTTCAGCCATGGGTTGCTGCAGCCAGCAAACACTTTGCAAATTCACTGCACGGATCCATTTCTCTTCCTGGAATCGAGCCTCATGCAAACATCAGAGCAACTGTGCTCTCTGTGATGCATCATCTGAGCCTTCTTTCCAGCAGATCCTGCTTCTTTTTCACATCAACTCAGATACTAAATCTAGGACGTGGATGCTCAATCCTGCCTTCTGGGCTCTTGTCCATCAGATTTGCAAAATTTTTTGTGATACAACAGTAATAGGAAGCGGCTTGTGTTAAATGGCAAGCTATCAGGAAAGCCTTTCCAAAGGGATCTCAGTCTTTGATCATTCTTTCTATTATCAGAAAACAAAATATGCCTTTCGGTGATGAAAAATGAATGCCCAGCTCGTCCTTCAGAATGGTGCTGGGTTCCTGCTCCTCAGACATGGCACAGCAAGCCATTCAACACCGACGCTGGATACAAACCCCTGAAATGTGCAAAGTGATAAGCCCATCGCTGCCTCTGCCACACTGGTGATTGACAGCATCTAGCACAGAATAACAAAAATGAAGAATGCACTTTGTTAAAGATGAGCATTTGATACCAAAAATTAAGCATGGTCATAACAATTACAGCCATCTAGTGGGCAAAAGTTTTGTTTTGCCTTTTTTTTTAATTAAAAAAGTATTGATATGCAATTTTAACAGGAAAATATCTGTAAATGGCAGAGGTCTATCAAAGAACTAGCAGGAGGAGGGGCTTGCACCCTTTTTTACTATTTTTCATGAATACATAAAATCTTAAAATGTTAAATATTTTCCTTCTGGCATTGTACTTTGGAAATGCTAGGAAAATTAGGTCTCATCTGGCACTACCATATTAATGAGGGACTTGCTGAGAATATCTGATGAAGTGCCTTATTGCTCACGCTTCAGCCAAAGGGACAGGACTGATTTTTTTAACAGATTTCCTTTCTCCAAATGGTTCATTACATTTTAGTTAGATATATGATGACAAAACCTTTAAGTTAAGTAGATGGCAACGAATCAGCATGCTTCACAGAGTGATTAAGAATCTCTTCCTTCAGTTGCTCTGTATATATTCCTTTGGCTCTTGATATCATCCATCATTTCAGGAGCTCTTCAGGTATCGAAGGGTATTTCATGTTTGATAGCATCTCTAGTGATTTCTACTGAAAAAGCAAATTGGAAAGTAAGTATTTTGTCTAAATCTTTGCATATCAAAAGGAAGAAAAAGTACATCCCTCTCTTTATCTTACTTTCATATGCAGCATATGGGCTGAAACTATGAACTTCAGATCTGAATTCCAAGAACTCCAAAGCATTTTGATTTAGCCCATAATAAAATCTGCACTGGGAGTTCACAACAATGCTTTTTAATCCACCTAGGAGGGATGGAAAAGATTCTCTGTAAGAGGGTTTGCTCTGTTAGAAGTTGGTGGGCTTTTTTTTTTTTTTTTTTTTTTTTTTTTTTTTTTTAACTTCACTTGTGCTCAAAATTTTTAAAAACATATTTACAGAATGAACTTTCTCAGAATAATCTCTGCAGGCTTTTGATTGCATGCCTTGGAGTGGAATAACAGGCTATAGGATTTTTAACCCTATGACAAGCAATAACTGGCTGTGAATTTTGGAAATCCTCTTTGGCATGTGTTCAAGCCAATATTAATGAAAAACGCCCCATGCCAATCTCATGACTCATCCCAACCGGCAGTTTCTGACACTCATCCCATAAGTCGCTGGCCTTCCCTGGGAAGAAAACAAAGCTGCCCCTCCCTTCCTTCCTGCAGGCTCATGGATGTGAACTGCTGCTAAACCGGTGCATCTTTTGTATTGGCGAGTATTTAATTTGGGGTTTGATCTATGGATTTCAAAGGGGAGTTTGTCACTGTAATTCTTCTCAACTTGTGAGCCCCGCCATGCTGAGCAGCTCTGTGGTGCTGCCTGCTGCCACCCCCCATTTCATGTTTAGGGCATGAGAAACTTTTTGCAGCCAGCATGCAAAATCCTCTTTGCACCTCTGGTGCAAGTCTCTCTAAAGACAGCTACACATAAAAAACGTTATGCTGCTTCTAAACCCTACATATATATATTTGCAGGAGATAGAACATATATATGTGTGTACTTCATATATTATTGATACAGTGCACAGATATCCAAGTAACCATTATCCATAGATAAACAATGTTTGCGAAGGAAAATTCTGTTTAAGTACCATGGTCCTGCAGAATTGTATGTGCTAGGCTAAGTCTTGCCCTGTGGCCATTGAGCAAGGGCCTTTTCCTCATCCCCCATGTGAGGTGAGCAGCGAAAGGCAGAAGCTCAGCTGGTCTGATTGTGAATTTCTTGACCTCTGACAGCTTATTTTTTAAAAAAATCACAGACTTCTCTAAGCATGGGCTGTGCAGTTTAGTGTGCCATAAAAAATCTCTGATAGATACAGAGCTAGATTTGTGATGCAGTTACTGGTATTTCATTAACCTTTATCTTGACAAGTGGAAATAACGCGCTGTGATTCAGGGTAAATTTTTCACTTGAAGAGAAAAATGGAGCCAAAACGGAAGTGAATGGTCTAGAAATTAATAAATACAAATCTTGAAAGCACAAATCACCTCCCAGCAGGACCAGGCCGGTTGTGCATGTTGCTGATGAGTGTCTGTGTACTCTGGATTCCGACAGCATGGGTACGAAACTGCTGGTGCCATTCAGCCCCAGGAAAAGTGGGTTCTAGGAGGGCTCGAGCTCAACCCAGCCTCTCTTAGACTGCAGAGTCTGTGGTGGCCGGCAGAGTCCCCCAGAGGAGACGGCAGAGCTGGTGAGTAATAAGGATAACTGATGTTTTTCCAAGTCAAAACCAGCCTGACTCACCACTATTTTGTTTCTTTTATTGTTATTTGTATTGCTCTGATGCCAGACATCAGATCTCAGTTATTGAGCCCAGAGTTTTATCACTGTGTAACAGGAGAAAGTGCCCTCTGAAATGCTTCCAGACTAAATCAGTAGGAGGGGAAAAAAGGAAAAGCAGAGCAGCTCGCTCACTGCTGCCCTGTGATTTGGGCCTGAAAACCCTCCTCTGCTCTGCTCCTGAGCAAGCACCCTCGCTCACCCATGGTGGCATATTTTTCAGCTGGCCTTGCAAACACTTAGGTTTGTAAGTCATTGATACTGTGTAGTTTTCCAAATCAGTGACCTGCTCAGAGCCCGTGTCCCTGGACCCCTGGTGCTCTAGCACTCACTGCCTGCAGGGGCTGCTCATAGCAGCACCGTACTACCCAGGTCTTGGTCTGAGGGCACGGGAGAGCAAAGTGTGCCTGCAGAAAAGGAGCAGAAGGTAGATCCACCACAGAGAGCTCTGGCCCTGCTGTCCTACAGCGAGTGGCACAGCCTTGGACAGCCACCGCCTGTCCTCTGCTAGGTGAAGTCAGCATCTGTTCCGGGGCAGGGATGATTCTCTGGGGCTGGTATCTAACATGGAAATGTCTCTCTCGAGCCAGTGTCTAGCATAGGATATGCATCAGGCTGTCTGTGATATCCATCAGCCTCTTGAGGTTTTTGTGACACCCCAGGTGTTACCATTGTAGGGAGCAGTCATTCTCACTATTGCATCTGTCAAAGCAGAAGATATCTATCTATACCTTGAAAGCCATCATCCTTACCCCAAGGAGTTTAATAAAATATAAGGCCCTGCATCTGGTAGCGTCAATAGAAGCAGAACTATTCCCAGATTCAGACAGAGAAATACAAACAGAGGGAACCTAGATGTAAGAGAGACAAAAGCTGGCTGGAAGATCAATACAGGAAAGATTTCTGAAAGGTCTGGGCTTTAATGGGGTGAGTAGGATGGGACTTGGCATACATCAAAGCTATTAGGAGCAGCGCAGAAAAGCTTGAGATTCAGACAAGTGAGAGGAGGCAGAGGACAGCTGGAGGAGGGCTCTTTTGGGCAGCTGCAAGGCCTGGCCAAGTGTTGGAAGAAGGCTCATGACTATATGAGAGCAAGAGGACAGGGTCGCCCAGCAGTAGGGCAGGAGGCAAGGCAAGGCGGTGTTTTGGCCATTCTCAGCTTGCATCTTGGCTTGGGAAAGCATGCCTGGCATTTCTGTCAGCGGTGTCTCTTGAAATAAATCACCACCCGCTCTGGAGACTTGTGCCTGCGTCTTGGGACAATTATTGCTTTCTTCCAGCCTTGGCTGTGTAAAAATGCATTGCTTCTCTTTGTGAGAAATTCTCATCTCCTCCTGTCAGTCATCTTGTCTCAGCAGGGAAAAAAATCCCCAAACCCTGTCATATCAGAAAATGAGAAAATTATCAATATCTACAGTGTATGTGAAAAATATGAGCTCTTTCTCTATTTGGGAGAATGGATCTTGGTTGTAAAATCTTATAAATGTTAGCAGCTTCTCAGACATTCAAAAATGTTAATGATCCTATGGTACTAAAATAGCTTGCCATAGAGTTCTCCATATTACAAATACTGTCTTGCCCTCTGCAGCCACCTCAAAGACTCTGTCCAGGATGAATGGCCCTATGTGTTGCTTTATGTATTCAGAAAGCAGAGTCAGGATTAGTACATTCATGCAGACACAACAGGCTCTGATGACTGCCTGCATATCTGGAGTGAGGATCGAGCTTCGGTGCCTACGATCAGGTTAATAAATACTATCGCCTTCCTCCCCCTGAGCGTAGGAATAAAAACCACCTGACAACAGCTGTATCTCTGAATTGGAGCCCATCAGTGGAGGAAATCTCTACTTCAGCCAGCTCCCCATGAGGAACCTGGGGCAGCTCCTTCCCCATGTCAGGCTGCCAGCAGATGTGGGCACAGCTCACCTCCTTTGGGTGCCCGCAGCTCCTGCCTACGTGCACCTCCGGCGGCTCTGCAGGACCGCGGCTCTGAGTCACATCCCCAGGCATGCAGAGGAGTGGTTTAATTCAAATCCAAACCCAAATTTATTAGCGCTACCTGGAATCACAGGTTTGAGTCTTGGCACCTGCGAAGGCGGCTGGCTTGAGGCCTGTGCGTAGGAACCCTCGCTGCTTCTACGGCACTCTTGTGGTAGGACTCACAATTATACTTGAATTTGTTCTGCTTTTCCTTTTCAAGTATTTGTCCTGTTTGCTTTCATAAGCCATCAATTGTTTTATTTCCCCATCGGATTAGTTTATTCCTCTCACTTGTAGCTTTGGGCTTTTGCAGCTGAATATGACCCAGGAGACCTGAGCATCAGGACTGAAGACAGAGCACAACACAAAAAGGGCAGCGGGTGCTCAGCGGACACCACAAACCACTTAAAATGTCTTTTGTTTATTAGCTATTGTTCGGTTAAATATAGTACCTGCAGCTTGGAACAATAGGCAGTGGCAGAGGACGGGCTTTATGTGCACAGGGACTATCACCGAACGCCCAGGCGAGGCCTCAGCGCATTAGGCCGCAGGCAGAGTGCAGCGGATTTGCCTGGAAAGCCCCCGTAATGCCATTATACCCGGCCCATTAGCCTAGCTACCGAGGAGACTGCATAAACGATGTCTATCTCGTTTCTGCGAGCCTGCGGCGGGGAAGGTTTATTTAGCCAATTTGGCACAGGGAAGGTGGGGCCCTGGAGCCATGGGAGAGCAGATGGTACTGTGAGAGATGGGGCCAAGACACCCAAGTGGGCCACCCACTCCTCTTCCTCCCCTTCCACCCATGCTGGTCCCCAAGGAGAGGCTTTCTCCTCTTCTTCAAGCCAGGCAGGTTATTTCTGGGATGCTGGACCAGGAAGCCCTGCAGATCCATCCCCACATGGCCTGCTCAGATCCCCATCCCAGCTGGCGCTGTGTTGCATTGTGCCTGCTCTGCTCCTGGGCTGCCTGCAGCCCAGAAACGGGGCATTTTCAGACACTTAAGCATGTGTTTCCTCAGAACTTGTGGTGGGACTCTAAAGGGAGCTACTGTTTGCATGAACCCATCCAAAGCGTTTCAGATGCCCCAGCTGAATGAAATGTGAATGTGGGTTTTGTTGTTGTTGTGTTGTTTTTCTTTTTCCCCCGTTAATTTCCTCTGTTCTGAAGCAGAACTGAGCTTTCTGATATAATTAGCCTTCCTTTCCCAAAGAAATATAATGGCTTTGAAAAATTCCCTGCATTTTATACACCCAACATCTGGATTTGGTAAAAATTCTGAAACTTCTTTAACGCTACTTGCGGTCTAGAGGAAGGGAGGGCGATATTTAGTTGATGATCTTTGCCCTCGTTTTTAAGAAAAAAAAACAAACCATCAATTCAGCTGCTGGCAATTGAAAAAGCAGTAAGGCTGAACTCTCTTTTAAGTGAACAAACACTTAACGGATCTATTTATACCTGCCCTGAAGCAGACTACTGTAAGTGGAAATGCTGTAATTATTTCCTTTCCCTGCTTTCTACTGTCCTATAAAGATCTCCTGGAGCAGCTTGTTAACAAGTTACTGCTGTACATGGGTGAAATTAAAATCAAACCCAGGTTAACAACATAACCAATTTGCCTAAAAATGACTGGAACTAGCTGTAACAAAGGTGAGACATGCTTGAAGGCTGCTAAGAGACAGCTTCTGTTGCTTAGCCCCATCTATCTAAGAAGGCTGAGAACTACAAATGATAAGTGTTTGGCAGTTGAGGGGGGAACTGGGACCTGATTAGTAGTGACGAGGGGATGCAACAATTCTTTTTTCTCCTGTGTTTATTTTCCCATCAGTGCATATTTTCAATTTAATTTCCCTCCCAGGGAGTCCCTCTCCTTGGTTATCTTCCTGCTTTTCTCCCTTCTATTCCCTGCATTTATTTCCAGAGCAGATGATCTCTTCCATTTACCAACCAGGTTAACTCTAGTTTCAGCATCAAAGATCATTTAAGCTGCAAAAAGCTTTTACTGAGTCCACATTACAGCCCAGGAGTTGTAAGGGAGTTGTAACCCAGGAGTGTCTGGTCACCAGACAGCATCTCCAGCTGCCTCTGGGTTGGCGTGTCAGGGCTGTGTGCATTCCTGTACTCTCAGTACTATGGCCCCAAGCCATTATGCTTCATATCAAGTCAGGAGGGTCACGGAGTAGATTACAGCTGGTTATGGTCCAGGTGGGAGGTGCTGATGAAACAGGGGAAAAAAAAATCATTAACGTTCAGTGTGGAAGCTTGTTCTGTAAAGTAATTCTTAATCTTCATGGAATGGAAAAGGATGTGATTTTTAAAGTGCCCATAGATTTTCAGCACTCTGTGTTGCTCTGGGTTATTAGGAATGGCTAGTGGTAATATTTACTATTGTCTTCTGTGATTAGAGAGTCCAAATTACTCAGTTATATGAATAAGCCCTATACAGTTTATAACTATGAAGATTTGCCTTTTAGTTCAAAGCAACAAGTAAAGATGCTTCTGGAGCAAGGGGGTGGCTATGCTACAAGTCCTGCTGCTATGAATTTCTGCCCCCCTTGTGGCACAAGGGGACAGGACCTGTGAGTTACAAACAGGCGGTACCTGTAGGAGCCTGAATAGAGCTGGGTGTGCTGAGTGTTTTAGTGACCCCCTAAATGTGTGACGGCACCATTCCTTTGGGAAGATGGCAGGCTGGTGGGGGGAAGGAACCATGGCAGGCTGTGGGGAGGATGGCAACGAGTCCCCAAGGGGGGAGTCCTAGCAGAGATTTCAAAATCCTCACTATGCCTCAAAAACAAATAGACCGTCTTGATAGCAGGAGATAAAAAAAAAAAAAAAAGGTAGTGAGCGATTCAGTGAATTTTTACTGCAGTGTATTTTGGAAGATTTGCCAGATGGCTGGCAGCAAGACTTTTAAACTCTGACTTATTTTCTGAGCCAGCCATATTATCATCCATCAGACAGTCACTTTGGACTGACATTGCAGAGTGTGGCTGTCTCCTTTAGGTTTGCCTTGCTCCTGTTTATTTCTAGCTGATTTATTTATATCTGGAACTGATACAAGTGGCACGATTTCTTTGTTTCATTAAAAGATTCCTTGATCTAAACTTTAAAAGATTTGTCTACAGAGAGATCAAAGTCAACCAAGCGTATGTCTTGCATCCCTGAGTTTTTCCGATATTCCAGTCTCCAGGTAAATCTGGAAAAGACATTTTGCTGCAGAGTAGTAAACGTTGTTGATGAGGTTAAGGCAGAGCTGATCACCGAATTATTGTGTACTAATGTGTACCTCTTGTCCAGGCTTCTTAATTATTATTTTCTGAGAGGTGAAACAGTGTTGACAGAGCTTAAACTATCAAACGCTTGTCAAGGTAAAACTGAGAGCCAAATGCAAGCATGGAAAATTACATCCCACTGCCCAGCAACTCACAATCAAGCAAGTAAAATACGATTTGCACAGCTGAACGGAGGCATTGTCAGGGTGCTCACCAAGGAGCCGAGCACTCCTGAACTCGATCCGCCACAACCTGTGGCTTACTCCTGGGAAAGCTGCATGAGGCTCATTCTCTATAAGAAGCTATTAATCCTGGATACCTCATTTATTAATTTTTGGCTGTGAATCTCAGCCCCTCCATGTCCCCTGATTTCTAGATCAGCCAGTGGTGGCAGCTGCCACCAGGACAGAGCTGTCTTGCTCCCTACCATTGCTGGAGAGCCAGTGGAAACCTTTTCCTCCAAGCTAGCTCAATTTCTCCATGAATTAGCAGGTCTCAAGCACACGTTTCTGCCCCGTTGCCTGTTACCTGCTAGCACTGTTGAAAGGAAAGGGTGTTTGTGGATGCTTTGAAGACATAAAGCTCTATAGGATTGCTGCATGTTGTTGTGGATTGTATGGGTATGTCCTGGATATGAATCACCTTGCTCTTTCTGACCTACTGTCCTAATTGAGCTTTGTGTATTCTTCAGGCACTTGTCATTGTCTGTGCCCTACCTTTTGGTAATAAAGCAGCAGCCCAGAGCTGCAGGTGTTTGCCCCGCTCCCTCATTCCGTGACAAATTAGAGGAGATTTAGTAAATGGACATGCTGAATCATGGATCCTCCCCAAACGTGACCCCGGATCGCTGCCCCTTTGTTTTGCTGTTGTCTGCAGTGGGGTCAGGCTAGGACATGGCTTTCCCGTCGGCTATGTGAATTTTACTGCTCTGCATGTTCCAGTAAAATCAAAGGCCTGAGAAAGGGATTCTGTGGAAGCTTTTTCATTTTTTTTTTTTTTTTTTTTTTGTCAGTGACTTTACCCTCGTTAGTTATCATTTAGAGCACAAGCCTTGGGGCAGCACCAGCACAGTTCCTCCTGTTTGATTACGCGGGCGCTACTGCTTCTTCAAGTACCTCCATGGCCAGGTGGATCAGAAACATGAGCCCTGCTTCTCCAGCACATTTAAGAAGTGCACTCTTCCCTGACCACCTTATATTTTCTATATATTAAAGGGGGAACTGCCTGCCTGCTCCGAGCCCCCTGTGGTGAGATACGGCCTGGTCACAGCCCTTTGAAGAACTTCTGCCACAGGGCTTATCTTCACTGCAAAATTAGCTCAGGCTTTCAGCCAAGGGTGCCCCAGCCTCCCAGCTCTGCCCTCTCCAAGCAGCGCAATGGAAAATTGCTGTCAAGCAACACACCAGGGGCTGCAGATTAAGGTTTGAATGCTGCTCACGCTCGAGTCGCTGCCGTGGCTGCAGTGGTACAGCCGTCAGCCCGCGCTGCTCCACGCTGTGCATCCCCTGGTCCTCCCATGAGATCCGCTGCGATGCTCGGCTTGCCACCTGGTGCTGCCCCGGTTCTGCTGTCCTCACTCAGCTGACAGCTGGGCAGGCTGGTGCCAAACGCTTAGCAGGAAAGATCTGGGTAGGAACACTGAGCTTGAGCACCTGGTGTGTTTCCCTTTGAGAATAAGCTTCTTGCAAGATAGGTGAGAGAGGTCTGTCCAAGGTGGCCTGGGCTAGGAGCACCATGGGTGCTTTATTTTTCCCTGCTGCTTTTGAAGGTTTCAGACCATCTTTTCTTTGTTTTGTTTTGTTTTTGTTTTCATTCTGTCTTTTAATTCTTTGTGTTTTGCAATAATACAGCACTGGTATGGGTTGACCAGAAGAGATCACATCCCTGATTCTGGCCCAGTTCTAGATCAGTTCTGAATTTCACATTCTCCGTCCATATTTGTATTGCTTTTTGCAATGAATTTTACTCTTTTATTTTGGGGGCTCATTTGTATCAGGAAATACCATCCAACTGAGCCTCTTTTTACCCTGTGGAAGGAAGTCCTTGAAGAAAAGTTGATCCAACTTAGAAGAGAACTTATAGGTAGTAGATGCCCAGTCTCTGGGTGCGAAGGAACAATCACATTGTTATCTTTCTGTCATTGGAGATAAATGAGATCTATTCTCCTGGGGGTGAGGCAGGCGTGATTGATCACTAGATAATAAAAGCTACAGTTCCTGGCAAGGAACAAGGTTGGGCTGTGCAGCTACAAGTGCTTGTGGAGAACCTAAGCCTGAGGTGTGTGCCCAAGTTGCTCTTCATTTCTGAGCTGTTACCTGATACTAAACAAGTCCGATACCTAAAATAAATTTCAGCCTTTTCTGTATGTGATTTTCAGTGGCTACTAACGAAATATCTCAGTCAGTTAGAAAGATATTTGTAGCCAGGCGAAAGCTCAACCAAACCCTGCCACCTCTGTGACTGCTTCCACTCCTGGTTCCTTCAGCTCAGGGCTGGTGTCACCTGCAAATCCCCCCAGGTGGGATTGCTGGTTAATAATTGTCATTATTCCAATTATTTAGGTCACGGCCCTTCTTCCACTCCCTCTTTTCACTGCTGAGTGCTGGAGTCAGAAGAGAGATGACCCAAAGGCACAGGTTCTGGTTTGTCTCATTGCACAGAGCTCTTTGCCCAGGGTTCACGGCTGGCATTGCATCACTTTGTTCTGGCATTGCTTCTTAAAATCACTCCTCTTCCACTTCAAACCAAAAAATGTTCAGGTTTTAAGGATAATCACACACTGATACCTCCAAATGAAGTTTTGCAATATGAGGCTGTTTTCAAGTAAATAGATCTCCATTTAAAATACCTGGGGCTGTGTTTGCTTGCTTGTGTTTGCAGGTGCTTTTAATAAAAGGGTCTGCTAAGAGCTGTGTCATGTATGTAAAGCGATGCAGCCCCAGACTTGACTGAAATGAAGTTGTGAGAATTTATGGAAAAACACTGAGAGAAAACATTCACAGCTATGTAGCCTTAGAAACTAGCGAGGTAAGAGTTGGAGTTTGGAGAGCGGCTATGAATATGGAGAGCCAGGAGATGGAAAAATCACAAGGGAGGCAACCGCACCAGCCGGGATGAAAGATGAGAGCTTCAGCAGAAAACTGATGAAGGTAACGGAGCAGGGGAAAGATGTCCTGTGACAGCGGGTGGATTTGTAGCATCCGGCCCCAAATGGGAGCATGAAACATAAGCTTGCTTGGAGTGGAGTGGAGAAAAATCAATCAGAAGATTTCACATGCGATTGTGAGACAATAGAGAGCTCCAAGACACCCTGGAACACTGCACCATTTACCCTAATCGGAGGGTGAGTCAGCACTCAATTATGTGCAGGCAATTTTATATTCAGTTTTCAATGCGTTGGCGACAAAGCAATTTAGATAATATGGTTGTATAGCAGAATCACCTTCTTTACAAGTCTGAGTTACATTAGCTGAAATAAAAAGTATGTCACTGCTCATTTTCCAGCGTATAAGATAATCATCATGTGGGATCAAGAAGAAATCTCTTCTTCACATTACCAAAGCAACATAATTGTGCAACACGGCTGGTTTCTCTCTTCTGAAGTTGTTAGTTATGGCTACTCTTGAGACTAGACAGATCCACCACTGTGTGCAGATACTGTCTGTAGTCTTGCACAGTAATAAGAGTGCAAGATATAATAACTCCTACTGGTTTGTTTAAAACAGAAAACATTCCGTTGTAATGAAGTGGGTTACGTATCTGAAGGTATGTAAGGACTGCTCGCTCTGTCCATCACATGCTAAAGACCTGTGATCTGCGAAATAGAAGAATCTGTGTTCTCTCCCTGCCACAGCTTTATTGGAATATAAAGTCACAAGCGTAATGTCCTGGGAGATTTTAAGATGTGGCGCCAGGTTTGCACAACGTTTTGCCATCGATTCCGGAAAGATGTTATGCTAATCTGACCTTTTTCTTCATCTTTAAGGCACGTATTATATTATTTTGGAGCAATTATACCCTTAGGAACCAAAGGTTGGAGAGGAAATGAGTGATTTACTATGCTTTTAATCAATGATTTAAACTGGATGATTGTTTCAATGCCACTGATGGATTCAAATCTTCTATGAACTACTCCTTACATGAACTAGATACATGAACTGCATTAAAAAACACTTTGAGCATCCCAGGAGCAAACACATAGCCGGAATCTTCATTCCATTTCGTTGTTCCTGTTGCCATAACTCCATAGACTTTAATGTGAGTTGAGTACGGGTCAGATATGGAGCACAATGAACTCAATGAGAAATTTCCATTGGATTTTTTTCCATGGATAATACCCTTAAAGACTCAGGGTCAAATGTTCATCTGCGATAAGCTGGCATCTCTCTATTCAGCTAGCACTTTGTGTCCGCACTGCACTTCAGGCACCTGAAATTTCCTTTCCCTTCCTGTCCCCCACTTGTTCTGTTCTTCAGATTGGTTTTATGAGCTCAGCATTCTCTAAATACAAGTGCATTTTAGCTGTCACGGTCAAGTTTACCCACAAACGCTTTTTTTGTCTACTAATTTATTGCACAGAAAAGACCAATGATGCATAGAGAAGTATCTAAACTTACGTTCAGATCTTGAAAGCGTTCTGCTTAGAAACCAGCATGTGTTCAGAGCCACTAGGTTTCTGTTCCTCTGAAAAGAAGCACCCTCTTTTTTTTTTTTTTTTATTAATGTGCAGATAGCTTCCAATGATCTTCCTCTATCCATCAAGATACTGACATTTGAACTCCTTTTACTTTGAAGTCACCATCACTCGGATTGTCACAGCTTGACAGCGCAGTCGGTTAACTCAGCACTTCTCAAATTAATGCTCTCAGATTCAGTATCAGTACATGTAACCTTTGGCTTTCTTACATGTGAAATTCTGCGTGTCATCTAGTAGTCACTGACTAAACTCTCAAAGTCCTGGGCCGTGCATGAAGCACTGTTACTGATGGCAGCAGTACTGCAGAAAGGCATAAGAAAAGGCAAAAGAGGGGCCACATGCTCCAGGAGCACAGGCTGTTTCATTTATGCTTATCACATAAAAGCTTAAAATACAGATGGTTTCCTACAGAGCTGTATTATTCTTGGTTGCCCTAAATTCGTAGTCAAGAACCAGGTGAGATCTTCCAGGTATGTTAAAATTATATCTTTTTCTGGACTTTATCGCAAAAAACGAGGCATCAGCACTTAGGGAAAGGCGACTTTCTCTGGAGCAATATTACCAGAGCAGTTCTTTCACGGACCGGTAAGTGCTGCCTCTCTCAAAGCTGACTTGGGATGGGAGGCAAAAATAGCTGTAGGTCTTTTTGCTTCCTTATTGCTTCCATATGACAAATGGATCATGTGAGAAATGTTGGCACAAAAAGCAACCCTTCCCTCCCTTCTCATTCAAGATGTGCCTACCTTGCTTTCTTGAAAGGCTTGAGAACAGCAAGGGGTTGATCACATCTTTACTAAGCCAAAGAAAAAAAAAAAAAAAAAAAAAAATCATGGCTGGGAGAGCCAAAGGGTGAGAATTTGGAGCAATGGTTTAGCAGTACATCAGGGCTAGCAAGGAAGGGGTGTATTGGCTGGATCTTGGCCTAAATAAATATGAGTTTCCATTTATTTCCAGGATTCTCCCCTGGGCATTCTCCGTCATATTTTTTTACCCTAACTGATGATAATCTGAACGTCAAAAATTAGCAGAACCTCTGTGTTTATCAGGCATTTGTGGTAAACAGACGCCGCTCTGTTATTCCTTGCAGTTTAAGCAGCAATTTCCTTATTTTCATATATTTTATATGTTCCTCAGTTTTTCATATTTAGCATCTCCTTTTTCACATTTAGTATCTCTCAGTTAAAAAGATTGACCAGTTTTCCTGGATTTAGCCTCTCAAGAAATAGATTTAGCAGTTTTCCTGGAAAATGCTAAGTAAGCAAAATTCTTCACTAAGGTCTTAATGAAACCTGCCTTCAGAAGAAACTGTTCAAGCTGCTTTCATCTGTCAGAAATTAAAAGGGCAAAAAATCAGTTTTTTATCTCCAGTGTTTATTTTTGATCCCCATAAAATAATTACGGTGAGCTGTCCTTACAGCTTAACAAGCAGCTTTTGGTCTCTAAAACTGTTCATGAATGGCTGGTGGTAACAAGCACGGTGAAGCATCTGAAGGTGATTAACTGAGAAGTTAGATGGCTATCAGCTAGGACAGACCTAACCTCATGATTTTATCTGTTAGCAGATACTGCAGAACTGATTGACATTAAACTGGCAGCATCCCAACGCAAAGGTGAACTCGAAGAAAAAAATTATATCGGATTTTAATAACACCTTCCTCAAAGGTCAACCTCTCTAAAGTATAAAATCAATTTTTCTTCCTTCCTTCTTTTCAGACTGTTTTCTCATAACTATAGAAAATTCTGATACTCATGAAATATTTCTCACTGCCTTTTTCCCTTAATGGTATCTGTCTGCTTGTGATCATTCTTTTTCTCAGTATTTTTATTTAGATTCACTGCTCCCCATTTCTCTCCTTGTACCTGGCCTTCCCAAGATCTGTTCCCCTTTCTCAAAATACCACTTATCAGGCCCCTCATCGACCACAGATCTTGCCTCATAGCAGCTTCAGGATGAAAAACCTTCTCACTTCATCCTTGAAGATGGCTGAAAATTTGGGAAGAGCAAAGCTTTGGTGAAAAGTCTTTATTAAAGCATGCCAGGGTTCCCCTGGTTTTATTTTTTTTCCTTCTTACCCAGCAGCTGCCTTCTGTGTCTTGCTCAGGACTCCAGTAACTTTTGCCAAGTAAGCCACACGAGCACTGTGCCACTTAGGAGAAGGATGTCCTTGTGAGGCTGAAGCTCCTGCGGGTCAGTCCCCTTTGCTTTTATCGACCCAGCAAAGTAATATGTATATGTTGTCATTTTTTCTTTTTCTATTTCAAGAACAATCACTAATATCTAAGAAAGTACCAGCTTGGAAGTTTTTTGTTTTTTAAAGTGTGATGACTGCACAGAGCAGGAGGTACCCACATCTTGTTTCTTCATCTGGGCTGCGTGGGGCAGGCAGCCCCAGTGCATCTCTTGAGAATTGGTACCCAGGACTCTGGGGCTTCCAGGAGAGCTCCAGTGGGGCACAACATCCCTCGGTGATGCTGGGCTTGTCTTGCAGTCTCAGCCTGTCCTGTTACCATAGCACTTCCCTCCTTCCACTTCAAAGGCTTTTTCTCCCCCTCTGTGGCAGGATTAATGATACAAGACCAACAGACATTTATCTAACCACCAGGTTTGCCTCCCGCCAGCCCTTCCCTGCGTGCTCCCACAGCCCCAGCACACAAATCCCATTTTTCCGAATTCCGCAGCCCCCTGCGCTACGGAACAAGTCCGGGCACAGCTGGAGCTGCTGCAGAGCCAGGCAGCAGTTTGCAGCAAGTCCTTGTTTGCCCTGGGGTAGGAGTCTGCAAACAGGAGTTATCACACACACATCCTGCCATGTGCACTCCACTTGGCACCTCCAGCAGCACGCAGCAGCCCCTGCCAGCCCGCTGCTCTTGGTCGGAGGTGACTGTTTGCCCCTTTGTGTTATTAGAGAGGAGCTTGGGGCTCCCCTAGGGGATGACCTGGCTCGGCTGCTGCTGGGCCAATGCCCCTCGAACTTCTCGGTTTTGGCTGATTTCGTCTCTTCTTGGTTTTTCTTTACTCCATCAAAACAACGTTACAGCCAAGCTGATTTTGTGGTTCCCAACTGAAAAATCCTTGTGGTCAGAGAGCTCCTGAAGCCGGGTAACGTCTGATATACATGTGCACGCACTGTAACGTGTATTTATGGAGAAATTACTGCTTAGGCTGGTGAAGTGAAATGTAAGAGAATCCACGCTACATGTCAAAATTGTTAAAAATAGATATATGCTGGAGATCAGCCCAGATTGGGTGCTCACACTGGTAGACGACGACGGGGAAAAGGGACATGCATTAAAATCAGCAAATGGATAAAACTGAGCTAGAGAGGGATGAATACAAGGGGAGAAGCTTTCCACTTTTTTAAAACCAAAGTCCAGGCTCCCATGCAAAAAAAAAATTGTATTCCTTAATAGGAAAATGTTAAAAAAGAGACTGTACTATATTCAGGAACATACATTACAAAGCTTTATGTCCGCTGTGGGGATACACATCATATGTTCTGTAGGGGTCAACAACATTCATTTAGTAGAGAGGGTGAAAAGGACAAAGACGGGCGATGAGTATTCTGAGCCTTGCTTGCTGCTTCTCTTCAATTCTTGTCCATGTTGACAAAGGTTATGAAAATTTTCCTGGGTATTTTAAGCTTCTTTAAATAACCTTTAAAATTAATAAACCATATTTTGGTTTTAGATAATGTATTGATCAATGCTTAAGTCTGGTTTAGATTTTAAGAGAGTGCTATCAATTGTTTCAGGAACCTTGGTTCTCTAGTTTAGACTGCAGAAATTGTAGCTCAGTTGCTGGTGCTGGGGTAAGGCAGCCATTGCAGGACATGGCTGTGTGCAAAGATGAAATCAAACCCCTTCTAATTTAATATGGGTTAAGAGAGTCCGCTTACTTCTTGAGTTCGCTCACTCTTGCCTCCTTGCAATGCTCTGAAATACTTCTGCTGATTTGTTCTGCTGGGGAGAGAAATTGTCAAGGTTTGCCAGGAAAAAATTGAAATATATATATATATATATATAAGATTAATCTCGCAGTTGAATAGTATCGGCAACCTGAGTCAAATTTTGCTGCTAGAGTTGTGATTTTGTATCGATTGCGTTTTTAAAGATTTTTCTAGCAGGGAGAGGCAGACATTTTGTTATTGCTGTGTATTAATCAAAAGGGCTGAAAAATATTGCAGGCCTTATTCTCACATCTTTGTGGACCGAAAAGACAGTTGTGTTTTTAAGAATACAAGTCATCCTGGATTAGACTCAGTTTTGAAGTGCTAGTAATTTAACACTACTACAGTTTGGCACCTACTTTTGATGTGTGCTGTGTGGGAGACAATGATCACTGCAGTTTAAAAGCCAGAATTTGCTTTTCAGACCAATGAGGATAAACCAAAACTTTCCTTGGGCCCCTAGAAGGGGGCTTGATTCTTGCTGACCTGCAGAGCTTATTTTTAGGGCAATTACCTGTCTTCAACATTTAACATCAGATTTTTTCAATAGCACGCAATTTTAGCATTGACTGCATTAGAAGCTTCTTTTACATAAGCCATAGAAAAGCACCTCACCATTTTTGCAGCTTTACAGGATCTCACAGCAGTCTTGATTACACATGTATTAGCTTTGTATTTTTAATTCAGCTCCTAATGCTTCTCATGTAGCGTTAAAGCCATTCAACACAAAGTTACTGCTTTTACAACCGCTCATTTTTTAGCAACTCAGCAGCACAGTTAGTCGGTTTGTAAAGCTACTTACTAAATCTCGCCTGAAAACATTGATCTCCCAGGTTGTGCAGTTTTTCCCACTTCAAAGGGAAATCCGCTGCTGCTGCCTCAGTTAGTGCAGAACTGAGCAAAGTAACACGTTGAGCTGTTTACGGAAACAGCTGATGTTATCTGCCAATTTGTTCAATGTTTGCTGTACCGGTGAGATTTCTAATTTAAAAAACTGTGTTTGTCTTTTCATCCGTTCCAGTAGTTATTTCACCCTCTTAACTTTTGTGGTAGAAGCAATGACAACTTTTTCAAAGCGAGAAATCCAAGACTGTCCTCTGGATCTGGATTCCTCGCTGTGCTGCAGCGACTCTCACTCATCTCCACTTTGCCAGGGCTTGGAATTTTATAACCGCCACACCAGTTTCCAATCTGGGGAGCATGGTGATGACATACGGCCCAATTTGCTTTGAAGGCACAGGCAACCCTTCACAGTGAAGAAAAGCATGAAAGATAGGGAAAAAAAATGTGACTATTTTGAGCCTGAATTTTGATGTTCACATTGTTTGCAATACTGCAATCAATCCTAGTAACACCCATATTGATGCATCTGAATAAAAACCAAGTTTTGCAATGAATGAGGCCTTCCCGCAGGACTTTTCAGCAGTGGAAAATCCCCAATATCACCCTCGCTACCTTTTGCTTCCTTAACACTTCATTTCCCACCGCCTGCCTCCCCCCACGGATCTTAACCTCAGGGTTAAAAACCTCGCCATTTCTTCCCACAATTTCCAAATCACTCCAGGGGCCGGCGCAGCGTTTGTGCCAAAATGCTTTATTGTTATACAAACGCGGAGCGAGAAGAAACCCCACAGAAACCCCGCAACCCTCCGCAGTCCGTCTCCTTCAACCCCGGGTCGTGCTCTCGCCGGCCGCCAGCAGACCCCCGGCGGTACGAAGGAGAGTTCTGTGAGGAGATGTGCTCCGGATTCCTGTCAGCTTCATCCGGGGGGGGCGAGGGGCGCTGCCGGCCGCCTGAGGGGGACGAGGGGAGCGGGGCGGGC
>CM021782.1:6283665-6571347 GCA_011076525.1 Nettapus auritus | reverse complement strand
GACGTCGTCCTCCTCGATACCGAGTGACCAATCAGGCGGCTAGCAGGGCGGGCAGCCAGCCAATCGGTCAGCGTTGCTACCTGGGGGGAGTATTTTTAGCCTCGGCGGCTCTCCTAGGGAGGGGGGCTGCGCCCCTTCTGTCAGGAGCGGCCCGCGCTGAGGGGGCGCCGCCATTTTGCGCCCCCTGACCATGTCGCCCTTTGTCCCCCTCGCTCCTGCCCATGGGGTTCCCTGAGGTGTCCGTGTTCCCTCCCCAAGGCCCCGCGGAGCCGTGACCGGTCGCTGCCGAGGCCCCCGCGGGCCGTCACAGCAGCGGCGGTCATGGGAGATGTAGTTCGGCGCGGGGCCCTCCTCCCCTCCCCCCTCCCTGCGGAGCTGAGGGGCGCGAGGGCAGGCTTTGACGTAGCTAGTGACGCAACGCTGTTGCGAGGCGAGGAGCGCGCTGACGTAGAGAGCTGCCCCTCCACGCCGGGCTGCGGGGGGAAGGGACAAGGCAGCAGCAGGGGGCGTGGCTTGGTAGCGGTAGGCGGGGCCTGGTGGCGGATGGGTGGGGCGAAGCCGGGCGCCGGCCAGCAGAGGGTGGTGCTGGTGGGCGGGGCCGGGAGGGGCTGGTGGGCGTGGCGATGGGATGGGGGCGTGGCAAGGAAGGCGATATATAGGGGCGCGCCGCGCGGCGCGGCAGTAGCAGAAGGAGCCGAGCTGCGGCTGTCGGGCGCGCACGTCGCGGGGGTGTGAGCAGCGCAGCCCTCCCCCCCTTTCCCTCCCCCCCCTTTTTTTTTCCAACCCTCCCCCTCCCTTTTTTTTTTTTTTCTTTTTTCTTCTTTTCAATCTTCTTCTTTCCTTTCCCCTCCCATCCTCCGGGAGTCGGCTCGTTCGGCGAGATGATGGGGGCCGGGTGCTGAGCCGCACCCCCCCGCCCCCCCACCCCCAGCACCCCCCCCGTACCCTTCCAGCACTCACACCCCCGCCGGGACTGTTTGCACTACCCCGCACACCCACCCGGGTGAGTACTGCCGCCTGAGGCCGGGGGGGGCCGCGGCAGCCACCGCCCGGCCCTTGAGGCGGAGGTGGGGGGGGGGGGCGCTGAGGCGGGCACGGCCCCACCGTGCCGGAGGGGGGGTGGGGGGACACAAACACCACAGGGGCTGAGGGAAGCGGTCAGGAGGAGCCCCCGAAGAGCGGGGCTGGGGCTGAGGGCACTGCACGGAGCCTCCCGGGGCCGGGAGGAGTGGAGCGGGGCCGGCTGGCCGCCAGCGGCCGGGCCCCTGCTGTGTGAGGGGCAGCGGGGGGGGCCTCGAGGCCTCCTCGCCCCTTGTGCCCTCCGGTTGTCCCCTCACGGGGCCCTGCAGACGCTCTCCTCCTTCCTCCTCCATCCTCCTCCTCCTCCTCGGTTCGCCGGAGCTCCCCGGGCCGTGAGGAGAGCCCCGGCCGCCGCGTTATGTAACGCCCCGGAGCGCTTCGTGGGCCCGCAGCCGTCGGGAATATTAAAAACGGCGACAGCAGCAGCAGCAACACCACAAAATACGAGTTGGAAATGGCCGAGCTGGCTTGTTTGATCAGCTGCTCGCGCCCCTGGATCCGTTTTGGGGCGTAAGAAAAATGTACGGTGTCTGCCCGGCGCGCCTTGAAAGGATCATTTCTTTCCTAAAGGACACGGAGGCGGGGAAACAAAACAGATGGATTAATAAATCATTTTTTAAATGCCCCTTTTAACCACCCAATCAGCTTTTCTGTGCTGATTGTGTCCCTTTTGTAAATATCTTCTGTTTGCCCTTGATCTTTTCCTTATCCCCACCCAGTGCTGATCCAGCAAACGTTTAAAGGTCGCCTTATCTTACAAACTATTCCCATACCATGTTGGGGAGAGCGCAAGTGGCTTGGAAATAGGGTTTCAGGCTTTAAAAGGAGATTATTCGGAACAAGAAATAACAATGTAAATAACAAAGCTTTTTTTTTTTTTTTTTTTTTTTTTTTTTTTTTTTTTTAAATGGGATTTTTACCGACTTTGATTTCTCCAATCTTCAGTGACAGCGACACAGAATTTCGTTCCTGGTGATGCAGTGCAGAAAAGCACACCCTTATTGAAATTCTTGTTGAGTGTTTCACTTGAGCCACAAATATATATTTTTTTCTTTCACCGGAACTTTTTGTATAAAGGTGTCTCCCTTGGATGAATACCTTATACGAGGGTATTGCAGGGTTTTGTTTAGCAGGGTGTGTGCTATTACTTGATTCTAGTCCCTTCTTTAACTTTAGATAGCTAATTTCCCTTTTGTCCTTTGAAGGACTGACAACCATATTTTATATTAAATATAAAATGGAGTCCTAGAGAAAAGCAATTGCTATTGCTGAGGCTACGAAAAGCCTTCTTGGCTCAAGTAACTTTTTGAAATCTGGACTATAGACAACGCAAAATATGTATTTAGCTAATACATTACATTTGACCTATGGAATAATTAGTAGAAAGAGAAAAAATAGGGAATTGATTTATTGTAATCATTTTCGCAGTCATTGGCAGCCTTGTGACAGCAAATTCATGCGTCTATTTTGTACGCGTTGACTGCATTATCGTTTTAGCTGTTCCGAGGAAAGGCAGAATTGTTACATATGTACAGCGGACATTTTCTCTTCACGTAGTATAATTTCGCCAGCGCAGCATAATTCACAACATAATTTCACCAGTTGATGTGAATGGTTGGCTTGGACTTGAAATAAGCGCAGCGTAATTTTAGTTATTTGTGTGAAGTCCTCTAAAGCAACTGAGAATATTTTTATATTTCTGCAGCTTACAGTGTGACCAATGTGTTTGCAAACTTTAAAATGATAAATGAACCTCGAACTTAAGACCTTTCAAGCTAAACTAATAGTCCACTGCTAAATTTTGCAGCTGAGTACCATAAATCATCCAAATATGGGTTGGTAATTGAACCCTTGACAGGCCTGGCAGTTCTGTGATGTCTTAAAAATTCTACTTGCTGCTTTGTGAATAACTGAAGTGCAAGCTCATGTGATTCTGAAATACCCCATGCTGTATATGTAAACACATGCCTAGTGCATCTTCTGCAGTGCTGCTTGTAAGTCATACCGAATGTAGTTGACACCCTCACCTTTTGCAGGCATGAACATAAATAGTTTGCAGTTTTTTATTTTTTTCATTTAAAAATGAGCCTATGTTATGCAGAAAGTGAAGCTAAAAGAATAGGCCTTGGAGCTTGAGCTTACGCTGTCCTTATTTGGATGTGTTTGCTTTTGTTTTTTCTTAAAGGAACAAGAACACTCAAGGTGAAGGATAATAATCTACTAGAATCAGCACTTTGAATGAAATTTTGTTTCCCTGTGGCATCTTGAACACTTTCTTCGTGTTTCGAAACAGACTTAAACCTTTGTGGCATAGCAGCTATGCAGCTTGAAATCCAAGTAGCACTCAATTTTATTATTTCATATTTGTACAATAAGCTTCCCAGACGACGTGTCAACATTTTTGGTGAAGAGCTTGAAAGACTTCTCAAGAAGAAGTATGAAGGGCACTGGTATCCAGAAAAGCCATACAAAGGATCAGGGTTTAGATGTATACATATAGGGGAGAAAGTGGACCCAGTCATAGAACAAGCATCCAAAGAGAGTGGTTTGGACATTGATGATGTTCGTGGCAACTTGCCTCAGGATCTTAGTGTTTGGATCGACCCATTTGAGGTTTCATACCAAATCGGTGAAAAGGGACCAGTGAAAGTGCTTTATGTGGATGATAATGAAAATGGATGTGAGTTGGATAAGGAAATCAAGAACAGCTTTAACCCAGAGGCCCAGGTGTTCATGCCAATTAGTGACCCAGCATCTTCAGTGTCTAGTTCTCCTTCTCCTCCCTTTGGTCACTCTGCTGCTGTGAGCCCAACTTTCATGCCCCGCTCCACTCAGCCTTTAACCTTCACCACTGCCACATTTGCTGCCACCAAGTTTGGCTCGACCAAAATGAAGAATAGCGGCCGTAGCAACAAGGTCGCCCGCACTTCTCCCACCAACCTTGGCTTGAATGTCAATGACCTGTTGAAGCAGAAAGCCCTTTCCTCCTCCATGCACTCTCTCTACGGGCTTGGCTTAGGCAGTCAGCAGCAGCAGCAGCAGCAACAGCAGAAGACTTCTGCCCTTTCTCCTAACGCAAAGGAGTTCATTTTCCCCAACATGCAGGGTCAAGGTAGTACCAGTAGCATATTTCCTGGTGACAGCCCCCTTAACCTCAGTCCTCTCCAGTACAGTAATGCCTTTGATATGTTTGCAGCCTATGGAGGTCTAAATGAGAAGTCTTTTGTGGATGGCTTGAATTTTAGTTTAAACAACATGCAGTATTCTAACCAGCAATTCCAGCCAGTTATGGCTAACTAAAAATAAAACAGAAGTGACATACAAGTAAATACTATTGTACAAGTTAAAATGCACGTACCCAAGGGTGTATCTTTTTTTCCACCTCTTGAGATTTTTTTTAAGGCTTGTAGTATGAATACATTCAAGCTTGGTTAGATAAATACGACATGCATCATTTTTTCATTTGCCAACCAAGCACAAAATTATTTTATACTGAAATGTACATTACGAAAATATACTCTCAAAATATGGCCTCTTACAGTATTTAAGATATAGCAAGGACATGGCTGATTTTTTTTGTGTGTATATATATATATGTCCACAAGCATATATGTATATATATATTTCAAAAAATTGGCACTAATAAGTGGGTTTATTGGTCTTTTTCTAATTGTATAATTTAATTTAGTACAAAGTTTGTAAAATATCAGAGTATATATATTGTTTCTACAACATGGTATTGCATTTATATCTTTTTACTACAGTGATCTGTGACAGCTGCAGCAGCTTCATGTTGTATTTTTTTTACTGAAATTGTAAGATATCCATCTTAAAGACATCAATTCTAAAAAAAGTTGTGTACAGAATATTCCTTAGTGGTGGAATTAAAATGTACGAAATATTTGCTTTTTTCAAAAGAAACACAAATTGTATTTTCTGTTAAAAGTTTAAAGATTTTTGCTATATATTATGGAAGAAAATGTAATCGTAAATATTAATTTTGTACCTACATTGTGCAATACTTGAAAAAAGGTATAAAAGTATTTTGAGTCAGTGTCTTACATGTTAAGAGGGACTGAAATAGTTTATATTAAGTTTGTATTAAAATTCTTTAAAATTAATTGACTGTTGTGGTCTGTTTTTACTGTTCTGCTGAAGATCAGAGTGCTGCGCTTCTTGTGTTGTCAGTGCTAATGATGCAAAAAAGTCTGACTCAGTGCATCACAAAGGAGCGATGGAAAGGGCTGCTGTATTGATGCACCACAACAATGGGTTGCTTACCTAAAATACTTCTGACAAAGCACGTAACCTGATTAAGTGCTTGCCTACAATTACTTGAGCAAATGTTCACTTGTTTTCCATAACTGCAGCTTACTGAAGTCAGAAGGCGCTTCGTTATTTTTCCCTTGAGAATTGAGACTACAAGCGGTGCGAATGTTGACTTGTTGTGTGATGTGATTTATCGAGAAGGTACTCAGGTGATTCAGTGAAATTCCCTGTCCGTGTAATCAGAGCGGATTGCAACTATTATCTCGGGAGGTCCTAGACCAATGCATCAGCGTTTGTTTCTGTATTAGGGATTAATAGCTCAGAAGCTAGGCTGAATAAAAGTGCTGATGTACAGTTTACTAAACTCATTGTAAACTTCCATTTTATAAGCTCTATTAAAGAGAGAAATGTAATGCAACTACAATGTCACACTCTAAGGTGTTTATTCTAGTGGATTTCACTAATTTTAGCTTAATAGATTTTCAAAACATGAATGTGAGTGGGAGGACAGATTCCAGAAGCTGACAAAATAACTCAGCTTTTCCATGGCTATTTTGAAGTTGTACTTTTTTTCTGCTCTTTTGACAAATAGCATTCCTTGCTAATGGACATTGTCATGGGGAAGAGAAACTTGCTTATTTAATCCCTATCTCTAAAACAGCAATTTATTTTCCTTCCTAGCTCTGGTTGTACAAAGAGGAGATGCTTGCTAAGTGGATTGTCCTTTGGCTCCTAATGGTGAATTTGAAGCTACCAAAGGACTACAGTATTAAAATGATCTGAACGTTACAGTTCTGAAACAGGCATTTGAGACAAAATCAGTCTTGGCCTGCCTGATGCGCTTGCTTTTATAAAAGGTGTAAGCTTGCCCACCAGCAGCACCACGCCACGCAAAACAATACAAACCCAGTCTGGTGTGAGAAGAGCAGCGACTTGTTGGAAATAGCCTCGTGCTGTAAGCAAGGACAAGCATGGTTTGCAACGCTGCTGTGAGGTCTTTGGACAGGGTGCAGCTGTGAGGAAGCATTGCTCTAGCAAAGGGGTGGGTTGGAGATGGGAGGCTGACAATGCTATCAATTTCTAATGCCATGACAACCAATTCAAAAGCAATAATGGAGTGAATTTTTTTTTTTAGGCATTCATCTGTTTGTATTAACTGGCTGCTTTTTATTGAGTTTGCCATCTGGTTTATCTTTCCACTAACAGCACATCAGTGGACAGAACCATGCTTAGGAGTGTATCACTAATTTTGAGTGGGTGATTTTGCTTCTAAAAGGGATAGGCCACTGAACGGTGTCTAAAATACATATATATGTCATAATTACTGAAACATGGAGAATGATTTGTGTATTATTTCTATCTTTATGTCTAGACTTTAAGACTTACTATAATTAGCATTTACAATATAATAACTAAACTGCCTAGGAGGTTGAGCAGCTTTGATAGCAGAGGCTGTTTTCTGTGTTCCTGTGATCTGAGCTAAGATCATTTGTTTTAAAGGTCACCCAGCAGTACTACCTTCTTTTCATTCTGATTTGTTCGCTTTCACCATAACCAGCTCTACAATAAAAGGCGGTCATTGCCTTGAAAGGCGGTCTGGAAACAAAGTTTTTTTTATTTTTTTTTATTTTTTTTGGTGGGTGTCTGCATGCAGCAGCACCCATTAATGTAAAGTAAGCAGGTTTCTGTCATTCATAAGTTGTTTATGGTGCTTGCAAGGAGACAATCTGGAGAGAAAGCTTGCAGTTGAAGAATGCAAATTAGAATATTTTTAATCCATTCTCTTACTCCTTTTTAGAAGTTAAAGATTTCATTGTTTGCTGTTCAGTGTACTACATCCATTTATTTATCTTTTACTAAAGCTTAGTGCTGAATTTGTTAGATCAAACATTGATGTTGCAATATTCTGTTTTAAATGAGTGCCAAGTCAATCTCATTTAATGTGCATGCGCCCAGCTTTCTGTTCTTGCAGCCATGCTCTCAGGTAAATGCATTTGCTTTGAGACAAAGGGCTTAAATGGAGCGAAGGCAAAAAAAGGAAGCATTTGCTCAGTTATGCAAGTTCTTTTGTATTTTCTGTTGTGAACATGCAATTTACTTCCTTAAAATTGCTGGTGTAAGTTAAACCTCAGAAGACATCTTTTATTTACAGCAAAGAAAAGGGTAAAACCATAACTATGCATCCCCCCTCCATGATGCTTAGTGCATCCTGTCTCTTCATTCAAGGCCCCCAGCCAAACAAATTTTAAAACAAATAATCCTTAAATGTCTGAAGTAGCAATGGACTGGTGTTATGCTTAACTTCTGAACCATAACCAGATTCAGAGTCGTGTTAGCATAAATTTGTAGAGTCTTAAAGAAATTATAATTGGTTTTTACAAACTAGTGGTAGTCTCTGAGGTCCACATCTACTGTAGCATATCCTTCTCCAATACTTCTTGCTTAAACCTATATTTTTATATCATCTTTTAAAAGATATAAAGTTACATTTTGAGGTATTTCTTCTGCTTTTACAAAATGTCAAAATCAATACTCATCAGTTTTCCACTGCATGGTTAGTTTAATAAAAAAAGTACCCATTCTCTTTTTCTACAGCGAGGATTAAACAAAATGAGCATAAACCTAAAAAATGATTGTTTGCCAGATCTATAGAATTTGACAGAGCTAAAGCATGCCTGCCTAGGAAGGCAATGAATGTTATGACTATACTGAAGGTTACACTAATTTGCCTTTAAATGTAAGATTGTTTAAATGATCGTGCTACATTAAAACAAGGTTAGCATTCAGTCATTGGTTTAGAAATTGATAAGGGATGGTAGTACTTTAATCTGTAAGGCTGACTCAATTCAGTACAAGTTGATTACTTCTGAACATTGTAATCTGGGATCTGTGAAATTGAGTTCAGAGGCTTCTTGGCACAGCAGGGCAGGGAGGTTTCGACAGCAGCAGTATGGGCTCCGTTTGTTCTGTGGGGAAATGTCAGGCCTTACTCTTGACCCCAGGAATTTAGTAGCCAAAATTAAACTGATCTGATTATTTTCTCAAAGGAGAGACGGCTAATGGGTAGAGTTCACAAAACTTTGTGCTTCATTGCCACGTCGTGTTCTCAAAGGTCTGTGCTGTGGCTGTGAACCCAGTGGACGCAGGCTGGCCTGGCATCGCAGTCTCGGTGAGTACAAGTTTCTGTAGTTTTTTCAGCGTCAACTAAGCTACCATGCTTACACAAATTGAGGACTAGGCTCAAGCCACAGAAAGACCCATCCCTTTTCTTCACCATGCAAAATCAGGAAGTTCTGAAACACCATTTATACCATCTTGCTACAGCCAAACGTGGCAGCTGATCGCCCAGCTCCAGCACAGCCACATGCCCAGCTGGGACCAATCCGTGCTCCCCCTGTACTGCAACGTGCAACAGCCCGGTACTGGCAAACAGTCCAGTTGCATTTCTGAAACGTAAGTAACCAAACAACTAGCTGTTAAATCAGCTCTTTCAACCAGCATGGGATCAAACCAGAGTTCGTTTACTGATCTGATGCCCCAGACTGTTCTATTAACGTTTCACTAAAAAATACCTCAGTTTGTGTTGGTAGTTTTGGAGCAGATGAAGCAAACTGACGGTTCAGCATTCTTTTTTATATCATCAGCAAGTTGATTTAAATTGAGTGAACAGAGTTGGCTGCATTCCTCTCATGAGCTGCATAAAAAGTTTGCTAAATCGAAGTGCCAGAGCTGTAAAATCCTGCTGAAGGGATTGTTTCCAAAGATCAGTGAGAGGAATGGTTAAACTGTTACCGTGGCAGTGTGTGTATGACTTTTGTCCTCTTGGCTTGATTTTAGTGGAGGTAGTAAGGAGTTTTGCCTTGCAGAAGGGAAAAAGCATTAAGACTTGGGAACATAAACCACATTCCCTTTGGCACTGCGCGTTTTTTACCTCACAGACAAAATATGATCAGTGTGCGGAACGAATAGCAGGTGTAAAATATTTTTAGAAAAACCTTGGCATACAATGCAGACATCCCTCAACCCCCATCCTTTATTCTGTCATCTTTTGTTTGTTAAAAACAATCTGTAATATTGATGGATGCAAGCTTGGTGGAACTCACTGTAGTTTTCATTTGATAATTTAGCACTTCAGAGGCCTGAAATTGGAGATCCTCTCCTCTGAGAGCCGAGACACCATTACATTTAAACAGTCTGTCAGCTCTGTGCCCTCTTGGAGCTCGTTGAGCTGCTTTCCCTTTTCCCCTTAGCTTAAATATTACCCACAGCATAAAACAAACGAGGACTCTGGGAACGTAGTGCCTTAATTACTGTTTAGTGCCTTGGTGAGCTTCTTTGAGATGGTTATTTTACCAGGACTGGCTAATGCAATTAAAAACAACTCTGGAAATCCACCTTTTTTCCTTGGCAGAATATATTAATTCCCTGCTGTACCCATAACTCCTTCCTTTGTCTTTTCTGCCTCTCCCACAGCACCCTCAGAAGGACTGGCTGGCGCACCGCTCTCTTTGTTCACTGCCTCTCGCTACTTTGCTGCGCCAGGCTTTCATGTCATTACTCTTTTCACCGAGACTCCACTTCTCTCTGATCTCATCTCTTAAATTACTCTGTGCTCTGTCACATAGTAATGCCAGGAACTGCTGTGCGATGGTAAACATCAGCACATGAGGCCCTGGCCACCCAAAGGTTCCCTAGCCCTCCACCCCATGTAGCCTGGGGGTTACTTGACTTCACTTTATCTCGACAGACAGTGTAAAGAATACAGCTAAGAATTACAGTAGATGCTCACAGTCTTATGAAACAGGGTGAATTTGCTGCTTGGGCAGCCTCACCCAGCAATGCAACAGCCTGGGAACTTTTAGTCATGTTGACGGAAACGAGAGGTGGCAGCTTAGCGAAGAACATGGGACAATAGATGACAACTCAGGCACCCCGCGTTTCAGCTCTGACTCTGGGCAAGTCACTGCCCTTTTCTGTGCTGATTTCCTCCTCTGGCTCCACTGAAATTCAAGTGTTAGACGTTAGCTGGCTATTGCTGTCAATAAGGAACTTCATCCAATTTGTCTGTCACAGTAACATCTCCTGAGTTAGACCTATCATTCCCTCCTTTTACTGCCTTCAGCTGCTGTGGCCTCTGAGAGTCTTCTCCATAGTACAGTTCAGTTAACATATATTACATGACCTTTACATTTTATAATAATAAAATAAGGCATGCATATAAAAATAAAGCACTTGATTCTCATTGTCCATGCTATAGAGTCTGATTCATCCGCCAATGGAGCAGAAAGCCTCCAGAACAGTGAGATCTCACATACCAACTATTGTGATTCTTTAAAAGAATTTCTGTGGGTGTTTCTATAGATATAGAAGTATATATTCCTCCAGTACAAATCATGTGAAAATTTTACACCAGCCTACTCACTGAAGTTGCTGCTGGTCAAAATTAGACTTGCATACAGATTTTACAAACTAAAACAAATTCCCCTTTGATTTTCATTAGAACATAATATTAAGCATCCTGTGTATGATCACAGCGGCAGGGCTACAAGGTTTTGCCTCTGGCTGTGCTAAGAACTGTCTGCACAGCTTTCAGCAGATAGTTTCGGCCTTTCCAGAAGTGGTTTCTGTATTTTTGAGCCTATACTTGAGCCTTTAACTCCCTGCTGAGTCTTGGATGCTGTAGATAACTGTACCTTATTTCTGAAGCCAACAGGTTCTCACTCTGTCTGTGCCTCTCAAGTTTGGTCAGGTATATATATAGCACCTTCCTTTGGCAATTTAGTGGGAAGAGTGCAGAATTCCTAACTACAGTGAAAGATGTTAACACCTGGGGCAGTTACCTAATTTGCAGATAATATGTGAATCTCATGTTATATTTATTAACTGCTTTGAGACACGGGGCATATTTTACTTAAGAATGATCGGTTTTTCATTTTTTAGTAACACATAAGGATGTTCTCTATTTATGTCTTCTAGACTGTTACAGTGCTGTCCTTGTTTCAATACTGTCAAACCAAATCACTTGAGAAACTGTGATTCAGGCCTGCAAGAATATTTTAGAAATTATGAGATAGCTATAAATAATAATCAACCTTGCATTGTATTAATTTATTTTGTGGGTATAAATTTAAATTAGTTTAAATCAGAACTTTCTAGCTTTTCTCTACAAGACTATTGAGAACTTAATTTTTAGGTGAAAATTTAGATCCATAGGAAATCACAGGTTCCTAAGGACCGGTGCTTCGCAGGAAACAGGGATAGATGTGAACTCACGAGTGTTGGCAATTAACCACAGCTGCTGAATTGAAACAGATTTCTATGTGATACAGAATGATTGAGACCACTACTGCCCTCCTGTTTGCTGCCTCTGGTGCTGATGTGCAGTTTGCATTACAGATTTAACAGCTGGCAGCGGCAACAACCAAAGGCAACCAACCCAATTTAACTCATACAAACTGACAAAGGACAGAAACACGCAGAGATCAGCCACACCATCTCTGACCTCTCACTCCTGACCTTTAAGGAAGCTCTCCAAGATGTCTTCTCTTCAGAAGACAATCTGAGTACTAAAATTCCTGACTCTAGGATATAAAAATCACACAAGTATTGATTGCATATCACATTATAATTTTTGCTAGCACCAGCCATCCCTAGGCAGTAATTATTCCTGTCTCTCTCGCCCTCTCTTTGTGCCATAAATGACATTATCAGCTGTCCTCTGGCTAGTATCCTCCCTTTGATCAACAAGAACCAATCCGACTTTCCCTCAAATTGCCTAATTCATTAATATAATGAAGTCTAACTCAGAACAATTATTCTCAACCTGTATTTAGCTCTAAGGTTATTGCTTCTATTTCAGACCTAAGGAAGCCTTATGTGCCTGAAAGCATGTCTAGTTTTCCAAGTATGCCAGCTGACCTAATAAACGATGTTCCCTCTCCCTGCCCTTGCCTCACTTCCATCCGACACCATCCTCGCTACGACACAGTACTGCACCTGCTGCCCCTACTCCTGCTCAGCTGAGTCTACAAATGAAGGCAGAGCCTTGATGAGCTATGGGACGTAGTCTGTTAGTCCAATTAACAGAAGAGAAGCGTGAGCATTGTGTGGTAGAGCTTCTTGGTCCTTACAGGCATCCATCCCAGCTTATCTGAGGCTGCACTGCTGGCTCTTAGCATGTCTTGTGGCAGCAGCTGGGGGAGGTAAGTGAGGCTGCTGGTGGTGCTGGGGCCCACCATTTCTTGGTCTCTCTCTAGATTTAAGAATTCAGTATTTGGAGCAGCTTACTTGCCCAAAGTCAGTGAAATTTAGGCTCTGGGTTTCATTCTCATATCTTGTTCTCTGAAATTCCTAGTTTTTCATATCAATTTTACCCTCTATTTTCCTTCAAAGTCTTCCTTAAATCTTACTTTTCCTCGTTTCCTTCCCAAACCAAGCCTTTTCCCCATTCAGCTTGTCTGAGGTCTGTGCTTCACCACGTGTAATTTGCAGCGTATTATCTGATTGAGACTGTAATCTCTTCAGGGCAGGGCCGTCTCTCTCTGTACTCACAGTTCCCTTCGCTGCTCTCTGAGGTTGAATAAGGAGGACAGAAATAGCAGAGTATAAAGACACTCCCAAATATACCGTGTATTTTGTGAACTGTGTTTGGGAAGCAAATTAAAGAATGATTTTTATTAGTAACATGGTTTACACTGCATCACAGGAAGGTTGAGAAGAAGTAGATGCTTCAGGCAAAGAATACTCCTTTGCAAAACGTTTGTGGAACACATTAGTCTAAAAATACCCACACTTATGGCGGAGAACAATGTTCCATTGCTGATCTATAGCTAATTGTCAATGGCAACACTGCACACTTCAGTCACACAACAATCCCGCTGTGACAACGTTGTGTGCTTCATCCCTCTCCAGCTCTGCAGCACCCCCAGCACCCCACCGTGACCAGTGCCACCACTGCTGCCACAGCCTGTCTTGCTCTCCCCCTGCCGTGGCTCAGTTCAGGGAGAGGATGGCCATGGGCACCTGCCAAAGAGGTGACTTCAGGGAGAGAAACCTTAAATATGACTTTAACAGCCACTGAAAATTTTCCTCCATGCGTACGTGCTGTGGGTAATGTGCTACATGCACATGCAATGTGGTTTGGTCAGAGATCTCCAGCGAGTTTGGTGTTTTGATGCCTGCACAAATGGCCTCCATGTACTCAAATGTCTGCCTGATGAATCTAGAAAATGAGTGATATGTAAGGGGAGATGGGGGCTATGAGGCTGACCTCGATATGGCTCTCCCAGAGCCCAAGCACTTAGAGCTAGTGGTTTGACTTTGCCTTTTTTTTTTTTTCTGGAGAGACCTGAGGCCATTTAATCCTGCAGGGGCATTGCTGTGGGTGGCATCCTGGCCCCTTCCCTGTCCTGGCGTTTATAGCGCCTCGAACAAAAGGCTCCTTCTGGCTGACAGTGCTGAGGACAGGCTCCCCCTTTGACTGATTCCCAGTTGCTTTTTGGGAACAGCTAGCTGTGCTCGAGTGCCTGGCTTTGAGTCACTTCGGCAAGTGTTTCTGTGGGGCACTGTCATCTCGGATATGTCGGCCTCTTTTCAGATGCGAAAAGATATCTGTATTATCTGCTAGCAGTTAGTCATCTGCTAGCCAGAATGGAGTTGTTTTCCTTAAGGATGCTTAGGATCACATAACTCTTGCAGGCAGAGTGGAAAACATCCGTAGATGTCGGGATTAGTCATATAACTGCAGCAGTTATCTTCATCCAGAGCCGCTGCTTTTGCTCCCCGTTAGAGCTGCAGGGTCCCCAGCCTTTCCATAAGGACGTTTATCTGGGCAAGCTGAAAGACAAAGGAGAGCCAAGGCTGCACAACCTTTAGCCAGTTATTTCTTCCTTTTCTTGTTTTTTTCTCAAACACATGATAAATCATGCTGTGGAGAGCTGTGAATGAAAGGATATGAGCTGCTAATCGTGCTCGCCAGCTTCTTGCTTCAGGCAGCTGCTTTGGTTTCTCTGGGTCTCCATTCCCCATCAGCACAAGGCAGAACCATATTTCTGTGCCTGGAAGAGGTGTGGTGAGGTTTGCCTCTTGCTCCAGAGCTCTTGGTGACTCGGGTACAACACCTCCACCAGCCTCACACCTCCTAGCCCTGCCTCGTATCACCAGCCCTTACCTAGAGCTGTGGGATAGGGGCAAAGGAGAGCTGGAGGAGCAGCTACTGGTCAACTACAAGCCAGGGATGGGATGAGCCACAGGCCCTGGCACCACAAAGGGTGCTCTTGTCCTCCTGTGGTGTGTGTGACCCTTTCCATGACCTGAGAAAGAAGAAGATTACTCACTGTTCACTTCATGTGTACGGTATCCCCTACTTGATCAGAATAGGCCTAAACTGGGGACAGCTGCATTATGAGGATGTTTTCAAGGGAGCCGATGTTGAGTGGGAGTGCACAGCAGCGATGGTCAGTTAGCGAAGGCCTTAGCACAAACCCATTTTGCTGGGGGTGAACTGGGAGCTGTGGTGATCAAGGCTGAGCAGTTAACCCGTGTGCAAGGCAGAACTGTGTCTTAGCAATATAAGGAAAAGCAAGTTAAGGTAAAAAGAAGGAAAACTGGGATCCAGTCAATGTTATTATAACTCTTAGAAGTTCTCACGTGCCAAGCAGGCCACAGAAGACCATAAGAGCCCAACAGAACCCGACTGATTCATCCCAGTGGTCCCTCCACCAGTATGGTCAGCCCAGGCTGAGCCTTGCTGCTGTGAGAAGTGCTTGCATTTATGGAGGTCGGGCACTGGCAGGCCTCTTGCAGAGCAAATTCCTTCTCTGCTCACCGTTTGTGAACTGGAGGAACCTGAAGGACTGGTGAAACGGGGACCCTGCAGCCAGCTGCTGCCAAGACTCCCTCGGGGATTTCTCTTCTCTCAGTCCTTCCGAAAACGAAGCAACATTTGCTTGGACATGGCAATTGGCCCATGAGGCACGGCTGGATATAGGATGCACTAAAAATATATGTGACAAATGTAAACATTGACTTTACCAGGGTGGCAGCGTGCCTGCCAAGAAGCATTGGCTCTGTGAGCCTGGCAGTCGTGGCGCTGGGAGGAAAAGGTGCTCCGGGCTGGCAGGGCAGCAGGGAGGACACTTTCTTCCTCTGGATTTTTTGTTTTGTTTTTTAAAGCAAGTATTTAAAATTTCAACAGCTTTACACATTAAAATTGCAGCTTTTTGCTGATGGTGTTGTGGTAACCACATTTTAACAGGTAGGGGAAGAAAGAAAGAAGGGGGGAAAATAAGAACTGAAGAAAGAGGAAGGAACTGCAGAAGAGGGAAATGCCTCCGCTTCCTCCCTTCTCTGCTGATTGTTTGCTCAGGGTTTTTTAGACATGAAAGTGAACATAAGGATTAGGAAGGAGTTTGTCCGACCCCTGCTTGCGGCCAGAGGCAGGCTCTGGGTCCCAGTGCTCCAGGAGCAGGGGACCAGGGCCGATGACCGTGGGTGCCACGTCAGCAGCCTGCGTGCTCCTGCCCTGTGACTGCCGACAAAGGTGGTCATTGAGGGGCTGCAGTGCCTGCTCCGAGCAGTTATGCTGTGGGAATGGGGCTGAAAGGGCCAGCCGGGCTCTATGCAGGCAGCTGATCGAGCACATGAGCCTGCTCAGCGCTTTCCATTCCTCCAGCTTCCCACCAGAAGGTCTGCAGGGCGCTGTGCGGGACAGCTGAGGCTGTGGTGTGCCAGGCAGGTGGGGGCCAGCAGTAAATGGGCTCCCTGGGTTAGCAAGCAATGCTTGCTTCATTGGGGTGCTGTGTCTGACGCAGCAGTGGACCATCAAGCTGTGCCTTTGGATGCTGCATCCTCAGCTGCTCTTCTTCCTGCAACTACCAGAGAGGGTGCAAGGGGCTGTGAGACCTTCACTTAGCATGCCCTATATGCTGCATGTGAAAAATTTGGATGCACAAGGTCATTAAAGTCAATGGAAATATTCTGCTGGCTTGAGGTAGAGAGGAGCTTGGATCTCACTTTGCCACTGAAAACCCTCTGATGCTGGGGGCTGTTCTGGGCAGATGGCAGGCAGAGGAGCAGCCACATTTGGCTGGAGCAGGGACCTGGTTCTTGGGACCAACCTGAGTCCCAAGGAGGGGCCTGCAGCTCACTGAGGGTGAAAACAGAGCCTTGTACCCCTAAAAGGGGATCCTGAACTGTGCCCTGTGGGGCTCCAGGCCTGGAGCAAGCTTTGTGATAGCAGGGCTGATCCAAGGTCTGGGCTTGAGGCACAAAGTTTGGAGGGGACCACAGCAGCAGCACCCGCAGACCTTCTGCCATACTGGTGGGGCCCAGGCAGAGCACGACAGCTCCGCCCCAGGGAACTTCTGCCTCCTGACTGCTTTTTTCAGGCAGGCAGTCTGAGATGGCCTGAAGCAGGAGAACTGATCCATCCCCAAATGTTATCTACAGTCCTGCAAGGGCAGACACTGGCTTTGCATGTAGAAATGCTGAATTAAAAAGCATGAGCAAAAATCCCTAGCAGCCCTGCTTTACTGTGCAATGTCTTTCATTCATATCCCGTAGCACTCCAGCTGCCCTGCAGAGACATGGCACGGCCGATCCTTTCTGTGTCAGCCTTCACCTCCGATGCTAACAGGAAGCAATCCACAAAGATCATATGCTTCAGTTTTGCTCCCCTGGGCCCCAGAATGAGAGCACACCCGTCCAAGCAGCCACAAAGCAAACAAATGAGGTTTTCCTCCGCCCCTTGACTTTTTTGTCAGCTGAGGATGCAATAGCAGAACGCAGGAAAATGTAGCTGTTTATTTTCCTCCTTTGCAATTGCTAACTACAGGCATCCCCTATGTGCAGCTCCAGGAGTGAAAAAATGATTTTGTTCAGGCAGTCGCTGCTCCAGAACATAAAGTTACTCAGCATTTGCAGCACCAGGCCATTGTAGATGTTTTTATTCTGTGTCTACTTTGCGCTTAGACTGACATATTATGGATGAGTCCAATTAACAGTGCATGAGCATAAACAATGCTTTACTCATACATTACAAATTGAAAGATTTTTTTGTGTGTGTTTGCGAAAATGTATTCGTGTTCAGAATTTCTTTATGCAAAGCTGAAAGCACCTGAGCTCCAGGCCGAGGTTTGGGGAGCGGGGCGCGGAGGAGCTGGTTGCACCACGCTGTGCAAACAAACTGCTGGTTTTGAAAGCAGACCTAGAGGAGTTTGCAAATGCATTTATTTAAGCAAGCAACCCATCTGCTACTACCAATAATGGATGCACAGACCAATTGGGTATTTGCTCAGCTCACAGGCCAATGAGTTTTGTGTATGTTACATGATTTGCACAAATCGATAGGTAATGTAGACACACATGCCCACATCTGGAACACAAGCCATGAAGATAGAGATTTGAACAGTGACCTAGTTAGCACCTAGCAGTGCCTGGATTGGCAGGGCGAAAATATAATATTTTTCTTCTTTTTAATGAACTGCTAGATTTTATTAGGCAGACTGTACCAATGCATGTTTCATGAGTCTGCGTGACTACTGCAGGATGCAGCTACCACGAGAACTGGGCTTGGAGCTGCTTCAGGTACCTGGCTGGCCAAGGAGGAAAGCTCCAAATCACACATGAATGCAGCACAGCTGGCTGAGGACCTGCCTCGCTGCCGGCACTGCCAAGTACGTGGCTGTGCCTTCCGATTCCAGCTGTGGAACTAGGGAAAGGAAAGCTTTATACAGAAAAAGAAAACAAGTTAGTCCCTTATGGGATGTAACCACCCCCAGTGACAGAAATATGTGTGGGCTTCTCTGCAAAGTGCTGGGTTGTGGGGAGCCATACTCGGAGCTCCTTGCAGAAAAGTAACACTAGGACTCCTTGGGATGGAACTGGGGCTCCAGTGTTTGTTGCACACATGGGTCCCGTCCATGTGCTTCAGGTTTCCCTAAACTGGCAGGCGTGGAGTCCCTGAGCTCTTCAGGGTGTCTGCTGTTCCTGTTTCCATGTCCATCTCCCACCAGTTCCTTCTGTGGTAGCACCTCATGTTCTGGAAGCTTCCCTTCTGCCAGAAATGGTTGTTGAAATGCTGCTTTTTTTCACCAGGCTTAGGAACGTGTGCAGAAATTTCAAGGGGTTGAGGAGTGGGGTTTGGTGTATGTGTTTGCCCTGGAGCTTGATGGAAGGAGCCACGCTCTCCCAGCAAAACCCAGGAGCAGCTTCTGCAATACACTGGTGGGAAAGGTGGAGGCCTCAGACTTCAATTTTATGACTTTGCAGTGCCCAGAGGCTCAAACCTGTGACAAAAGTCTTGCTGGTCAAGGCAATTACTAAATAGGACAAAGGAGGGTGGAACACGAACCTGTCCTCTCTCCAGATTAAAAATGTAACAAGCTGTGAGCTGCAATAATTCTGCAAAAGGTGCTCTCAGGAGTGTTTTTCCCAGTGAATGTAGTCATAAATAATAATAATAAAAAAATGCATGCATGTATTTTGCAAAGCAAGGGAAAATCTTCTTCAAGCCCATAGTCTGCAAAGAATTTGTGAACAAGAGGAGCAGCTCCATCTATCTTGCACTGTATCTGTTACAAATCATTTGCTCATGTGTAAATCTTCCTGCCAGGGCAGGAGCAGCAAATCCTCCTTCAGTCTTTGTCCTCTGAAAAACTTATTTCACTAAACATGAAAAATTGAATGAAAAAGTAGCAGGTATGCAGGTGAGAGTTGGGATGGAATCGTTCCCAGTGTTGTGAGTGAATGCGAAGCTGCTGCTGGCCGTGGGGCTGGGTTTCTGCCTGGCACGTGGGGCTGAACCAAAAGGGCTTGTCATTTTTGCAGGAAAACAAAAGCCAAGCCTAAAAGGTCACCCCCAGTACCTGCTTCCATCCTTAGCCTGCCTACAGCAAGCAAGAAAATGGCCACTACCCATTTGAAATACATTAGAGCATCCCATCTGGAAAAAATCTCAATTTTTAAAGCTCACAGCAAGTCCCTAGATGGCAACACTGCTCTTTCTGACCCTAGTACAGTTTTGTGAGCCTTGTCGTGGCTGACAGATCTCCTAAAGCTCCTGCTTTGGAGATTATGTGACTAAGCAAGACCTTAAACTTCCACTCACAAAAACAAGAAAAAGAGTATATGTTTAGTGCTGGTGGGGGCAAAGAACAGCTGAAAACTGTGGTTGCTGCAAGGCTCTGCAAACTGATGGCAAATCAAAAGAACAACCGAAACACCTGCAAATTTATCCAGCCAGGTGGCAAGCAGTAGGATGCAAGGAAATGGTCTCAGTTTGCACCAGGGGAGGGTTAGATTGGACATTTGGAAGAATTTCTTCATGGGGAGAGCAGTCAGGCACTGGAACGGGCTGCCCCATCTCTGGAGGTGTTTAAGAGACATGGCTGTGGCATTTCTGTGTGGCACTGAAGGACAGGGTTTAGTGACAGGACTCGGCAGGTCAGGCTGATGGTTTGACTTGGTGATCTTGATGGCCTTTTCCAACCTAGATGATTCTATGATTCTGGGGAAATAAATAACAGGATTTTAAAGCCAAGTTCACGATATTGCAAGTCGTGACTCACGACTCCTAAATGCTTTGAGCTGCCCGTGCACTTGGATACTTCTTCAGCTGAAAGCCCAGACAAGTAAAAACTGCCCTATCTGCAAGCTTGTCCCCTCTGCAAGCTCTCTGTGGGCGAGGAGCAGTTCTCCATCACTGCTCACAGCACAAGGCCCTGTGAACATAATCCCAAGTGCAGACATAGGTTGGACAGTCAAAGAAAAAAATGCCCACCTGACCCTGCTCCAGATATTTTCCTGGAAAAAGCTATCAGAGACCTTAAGGATGAGGACACCTTTGATATAAATCCTGTTTTTCACACCTGTTCAATCTGTAGATCTGAGAAAGATATTAGCATTTCACTTTTAATCCGTGTTTGTTCACTGCTGACTCTGTGCAGGTCTGCCCTGTCTGTGCGCAGCCCTCGCAGTGCTGCAGCTCTGCTTGCACGTACTCGTGAATGGTTGTTCTTTCGCTTAAATGCCAGACCGACTGAGAGGAGCAGCAATTTAGTTATGCCAGCGATAAGATACTTTTGCTCATCTCTTGATTAGATGAATTTTCGAGCTAGCTAGCACAGTGCAAATTGTGAATTGCAAATATTATAATCAAATATACAATTTGAGTTTCATCCTGAGTTAATTACCTGACTCGTATACGTCTGTTAGGTACAATAAATTACAGCAGAAATGGAGAATTTGATTGCAATATTCACTCTTTGGATTATCTGCAGGTCAAGTATTATTCATCGAAGAGATTCATGAATAATTTTGAATAACTGGACCAATATATTTAGAAACCAGACAATCTGCATGCAGGGAGACAAAAAGCACCAAATAAATTATACATTGTGTCCTTTTCTTGCAGCTTTGCAAATGGATTTGACTGCCTTATCACACTCCTGACTATATCTTTTTTTTTTTTTTTTTTTTTTTTTTTTTTTTTTTTTTCCAGTAAACCTCACATTTCTCTGCTGTATCGCTTACCAGGCAAGGATGAAAGGCAGCAAAGCGCGACCCTGGCCATCCAGCTCCACAGGGGTTGCTTTCCCATTAGAAAATCTAAATTATACAACAGAGTGTCTGTGAAACAGTTAAATTAACGAGGGCAAGGCAAATCTAACCACAGTAGGTGAGAATATTTCACTTTACGAAGGGAATAAAAGCGCGATGCCACACGCCATCTTGTGTCAGGCTGTGGGAGCAGCTGGATGATCCTGCCCCAATTTCCAGCCTTCTGACGTCATTTCAGTGCTGGGGGACAAGGGGGGGGGGGGGGGGGGGGTTGCTGGGTTTTTTCTCCATCCCAAATATTGCAAAAATAGGAAGCTGTGGCTGTGTGGGACCTGGGGTTCTCCACACCGGGGCTGCAGTGGATGCAGCAGTTGTGTGTGCATATGGTCAGCTGCTGGTGCTTGGGTTTGTCTCCTGTGACCACGTTAGTATGGTTGGACATTGCTGGACAGGGAAATGGACATAGAGAGCTCTGCTGAGGGCCGTAGGTTGCAGAGGATCTGGTCTGTGCTGGCCCCACAGCCTTCAAAGGATGTCTTGGGACATGACACACTCACTGCCTCCCACCATGGCCATGGTGTTGCTGGCTCCACTGCTTGATAGAGTTCCTCCTGCTCCACCATCCCATGAACAGAAAAGGGGGAAGGGATTGAGAAGGAAGAGTGAGCTCTTAAGGTTCTTCAGAAACACCCTTTTCCACACGTTCCCTCAGGTCTCTTCTGGGACCATCCCCTGCTTTAGCCATGCGCATCCCTGCTGGGCTGGGGCACGAAGGCCATGAGCAAGTGTGGGGCATCTGAGGCTCATGGGTGGCTTGTGGCTTTGTTTCTGGGGGGGGGCTCAGCCCCCACTTTTTCTTCCCTAGAGTGCAGGAGTGTGGTCAATACCCATTGCTGTTATTCTTGCCGAGCTGCTCTCTGTGCTGTCTGTGTGGTTTTGGAAGCACTAACGGGGAGCAGATAGAGGGGCCCAGACCAGAGGGCAGCACAGCTGCTGCCCCGCGCTGCCTGGGAGGCAACAGGGCCACATTTACATTTATTTTCCTAGATATTGCCAATTAGCATGTATATTCCTGCAGGTGATAGAGATGTCTGCTTGGCTTTTCCAAATAAACCCAGGCGAATTAAAAGTAATATAAATGAATCTGCTTACAAGTTCCTAAATGCTGTTGGCAGCTGTTATCCTTATGCATCAAACTGCTTTTGGAAATCTGTCTGCGACAACTCAGAGCAGCCCCTTGCTCCCCAGGGGTGCAGGTCCTGTCCTGCTCTGGGTGCTCATTTCAGAGCAGCTCCCTCTCTGTGACCTGCTCTCCAGCCTTAAGGAAACCTGCAGCCAAGCCTGGCCATCATCTGGGTGGCCTGAGCTGATCTGCAAGGTGGTGTCAAGGCAGAGACCCAGAATTCAGAGAGCAGCAAATTGAAGGGAATTCAGTCCCAAATGTGATGTCAGATCATCTAGGCTTCCAATGAGAATAGCTTGTTTGAAGGTATCACTGCAATGCAAAGTTACAGCTTGTTTTCCCCCCATGTATATTAATCAATATTGTACTTCATCTGCTATTTTGTCATCCTGTCACTTGGTATTACAGTGTCCTTCTACAGCTCCTCTGTCGGCTTGTCTTTTTGCAGTCCTAATGACTTGGTATTGACGACGAAGCTGGTAACCTGCCTCTCCAATCCCTTTTCCAGAGCATTTATATTAAGCATCCCAGGCCATTGCACATGTCCCCAGGGGATACTGCCGAATACGACTTCCCTTCATTATGAACGCTGACCTTTCATTCTCACCCATTCTTTCCTCTGTTTAACCAGTCCTTGGCTCAAGAGACTGCTTTATGTCTCACTGCAAGACAGCTAAGTTGCTTTAAAGATCTCGGAAGAGAACTTCCCCTGGAGCCGTACCGAAATCCAAGTCAGCTCTATCAGCTGGACCATCTCTGTCCTTGTGACTGCTTCAAAGAGTTACGGAGCACCACTTCACCCCAAAGAAGTTTGCAGACTCTTCCTCTTTACACCACACTCGTTCATCTGGTGAGTTTTGATCTCTTTTACACTTTCTACCAGACTTGCTGACTTCTTGTGACCAGTTCCCAGGAACCCTTTTCTAAAATTAGCCCCATGTTTGCCACCTTCCAGCCCTCTGGTCCTGCAGCAGACTGAAGCAAAGGTTATCCGCTGCAGTTAATAGTTAAGCAATTTCTTATGTGAGTACTTTTACCCTTGGGTGAATACCGTCTGATTCTGGAAATTTATTACTGCTATTTTTTTTTTGTTGTTTATTTCAAGCAGTAGTGGAAGTAATGTCCTTTACGCATGTTACAGTACCCACTTTGATCTGGGTGTGCTAGGAGTGGAGCAAAGGAGGAAGAGAAGGTGCAGACTCCTTAAGGGGTAGTTCCTCTTCATGCCAGTTAATCCAGTCCAACTACCGTGTCATTGTGCCAGTTTAAGGTGTAAAAATGCTCCCCCTCCTCCCTCTTTTCCTCATTCTCTCTTTTTCCAGCCTCCTCCTTTCCTCCTGCATTTCTCGATTTCACTGTAACAAATGAGAAGGTGCGACAAGACCCATGGCCCTTTGTGTCCTGTAACCACCACTCAGTAGTGGCATCACGGAGGGCTGTCTGAGCAAAGAGACTGATAGACACAGAGTAAAACACCAAAATCAGAACTTTCTGGCTGAAATCTGAACTGCAGATCAGCCTTTGAAAGACCTTCCATTGAGTTTCTAAACTCTAGGGCCTGAATGTCATATCATTTGCCCAGCCATAAATAGCTGTGAATTAAGCAGGCTGTGCTGCTTTTTTGGCTAATAGATACGTCCAATAATGCTGCAGTGTTATCTTCATATCCCACTGGTGTTTGCATTGTAGATCAGGAGCTCAAGCTGGCATTTTTTTCAAGATTTAAAGAGCTGGCAGAACATTTATTCAGTTGTGCAACCTCCATTCACAGTATTTCTCAGATCCTGAGCGTGGGGCTCATTTTTTGTCCTTTGACAGCTGCTGTAAATCAATAAGGCAGTTGGAGGTCACTTGTAGTCAATCAGTAACCAGAGCCTGCGAAGGGGAAAACACTAAATATTTGGTATAAAAACACAGGCTCCAGGCTCGCAGCTCTGGCTCAGGGTGACGTGCTCACAGCTGAGGAGCAGCAAAGGGCTCTCACCGACTCCAGCAGCTCCCAGCACCCGGGGCCTCTGGAAACCTGGCTCCGCACAACCCTGATGTAGATATCCAGCCCGGCCATAATCTTTTCCTGGCAATTGGCTATAAGAGAATTTCACGCTATGTGCACATGGGGCGAATTTCAGCGAGCCAGGCGTGAGGCGCTTCAGGCGGAGGAAGCGGGGCTCGTGTTGCACTGTGCTTGGTCGGTGCTGGCTGCGTTATTCCTCCTTTTTGCAGGAAGCCGTGCAGGAGCTTTGCTTCAGCCACCACCCTCAGGAGCCCAGACCCACAGTGGGCAGTGATTCTTGCAGGGGTCCGTAATTCCCTTTGAAACAACTGGGAGCTAAGCTCTTAAATACCTCTGCCATCTGAATCATGTTCCAGTGGCGTCATCTTCTCTGTTTGCTCCTACTTCTGGAGCTGGTTGTCCATCAAAGCTTCTGCCTGACCTCATCTCCGACTCCCACAACGTGAATATTTCCTCTTTCTCAATTTCCTCCTTCCTTTGACCTCAGCTGCTCTGGGGTTCGTGCTGATGCAGGCCTCTACCTCTGAGAATTATGCAGCCACCTCTCCGTGCTTGCTCCCTCAGGGCCTTCACGCCCTGCACTGCCAGGACCCATAACAGGGGTGTGCTCTGTCAGAGGCTGCTCACCGTCACTTTTTTGCTGGTATTTTGTCCCTCTGCTAATAGAGCTTGGCTGTGCAGATGGTTTGCACAATAACCTGTGACTCATTTTCAGATCCATATGCTGGATGGTTTCCATTCAGCTGTAGCTGAAGGGTTTGCAGATCAATGCGTTGCACTTTTCATCTTCACTCCAGACCAGGAGGTGGGCAAGTGGTGCTGGTGCCAGTTGCTCTGCACTCCTGGATCACTCACCCTGTGCATCCCTGCGGCTCGAGGGTCTGGCACACCTCCCGCTCCATCCCTGAGCCCTGCAGAGGTCCCTGCAGGTCTCGGTCCCTGCAGGTCTCTGTCCTTTCTCCCTGTCCTCCCACACATGGGCTCTAATCGCTGCCAAGCTCGGCACAGGTCCCAGGACCTGCAGACCTCCCGCTCTGCCCGAACTCAGCGCCAGCCCCACTAACACAGGTGGGTGTCCATGGAAATGCTGCTGCTCTCCATGCTTGGATACGTTTGACTCAGCTCTGCCCCAGCAGCTGCTGGCCTTTGCCATGTGCTTTGGAGGCGGTCTCCTGTCCCCAGCTCCACCACCGTGTTCTTTCCCAGCCTGCTTCCAGGTCAGCAGAGAAATCGAGCAGGCTTTTCCCTTTCTCTCATACTTTTGATACAAACTGGCATTTCCATCCAGCTTTCTGACAACTTTAAGTTTGCCTTGAGATATGCACAGAGAACAGGACAGAAAACTGTGTGTGAACAATGCGAGAGGGATTTTCTGATCAGGAGCTCCGTGCAAGTACCTATTAGCCTTGCAAGGACTTTAACTACATCCTTCAGCGCTTGGCCCTGTGCGTGTGCTTTCCTCGGGCTGGCTGACTGGTCAGACTTGAATTTTAGGCTTCTTAAGGGTTTAATAAGAGGCTGAACTAAAATATTAGCTTCGAGTGGCAAGCTAAGCTCTTCAAGGTCAGAAGGTGGAGAGGCTCTGCTCATGGCAGCCCTGTGTCCAGGGGAGGTGCTGCCGGGATGGCCAGGGATGGATTTCCCCCCGAGAGGGGATGCCCACAGCATGGCTCCTTCTGCCTCGGTGAGCAGCAGTTCTCAGACTGCATTTAGACTTAAGCACAGTAATGTGCTTGCTGGAAAAGCCGTGCATCAGCTGTTTTTTGCTCTCGGCAGCTTTTGCATCCCAGCTCTTCTGGAACAACCGGGTATGTCTCCAGAGCCTCTCATACACTCCCACACTTGCAAAATCCTTTAGCTTTTGGAAGAAAAAACCATATAAAGCCAGTCTTTATTAAACCTCCATCCTCTGATGCCTCGGTTTTGGAAAGTATGGCAGGAACGTGCCGCTTCCTACAGCTTGCTTGTACGACAGATGCCATGGCCTGGGCTGAGGGTCTCGAGGGCAGCAGGGCTGGCACCTCTCGGCCCCAGGAAGCAGTTGTCATGAGAACATACATAAATTTTATGAACCTTTAATTGGAATTTTTCTCGCATACGCTTAGGAAAGGTACAACAAAAAAAGGCAAGCAGATATTTTCTTGGTCAGCAGTCTGATCCAGGCTCTTCTCCTTCCCACCCAGCTTCTTCCAGAATTACACATGTAAGCAGAGATTTAGATCAGGTCCTGTTGCTGGAGCATTTCAGATGCAACCCAAGCCCAGACCACCAGGAGAAGAGCCCAGCTCTCTGCCTCCTTAGGGTACCTGCACATTGCTTGGCTGCCGGGCCCAAAATCCACCACAAAAACTGGAGCTGGTTTCCACCTTTAACTTTTCAATTCACCTTCCCCACTGTTAAATTTCTTTCCCGCAAACCCTGACAGTTGCAAAACACCCCATGTGTGCAAGCTTTGGGGATTTAGAGGCTTGCATGCCATGCTGAAGTGCAGCATCTGCCTCTAATCAGCTCTTTCTGCCAGCCCTTATCATACATGAGTGCGCAGGAGCAGGCACAGCCCCCAGCCCGCCTGTTGGATGTCAGCATGGAGCAGTGCTCACTGCACCTCCCTCAGCTCCCCAAGGTGGAGCTGGGGGCTGCTCCAGCCCTCGGTTGCTTTCCGTGCCATAGTGGGCACTGCAGTGACCCAACCAAGAGGTGCCTTGGATGAGGTGACCCACCTCAGCCAAGAGGTGCTATGGATCAGACTCACCGTGTAACCCTCACGTCCCACTTTGATGGGCAAGGACATCCCTCAGTAGAGGCAGGATTTTTCCAGGATCAACCTTTTCTTTATTTAAGGATTTTTACATAAGCAAATGTTACATTTTTGGACACACAAATGTTAAAATGTGTATATGCATGCTCACACTAACAGCCCACACCGTCTTTCTTGGGGTTTTTATTCATGCACATTTGTACAGTGGCCTAGCACAAAATGTTCTCCATCATTTGAAAGCATGCCCTAAAAGGCTCAAATTGATAAATACCTTTCAACTGTCCACTGTGTCTGTGTCCATGCATTTGTTCTTCACTGGCTTTGTGTCTGTGCACGTGTCAAAAGCCTGCAGACTGTGTGTTGCACTTTTCTATTTTGGATTTCTTTTGACTGCTTTGATTTTACTTTTTCACCTATAAAAACAGGCTTTCTGATGAAATTATTAAGCAATAAATCACTGCATGTGTTCAGATGTAAAGGATTTTCAAAAGCAAAGCAGCTGGCAGCACACAGCTATCCTCCTGCCTTGCACTTTGTGTGACAGACAGACAATATATTGATTAAAACAAAAATAGGAAAGTGCAATAGAATAAGGGTGTTTGCTGACATTGTTTTCATGACAGAAAAGTAATTTCAGGGGTGAGAGTGTGTCTTGGGCTTTTATATGGACCTGTTGTCCTTGGTTAGGGATCAAGGGAGTTCTTCAGTAGGATTTTTCTCAGGTAAGGATTGCCAGCAGGTAGTAGTTGCCATTCAAAAAAACAAGGTACAATCCAAAGGAAACTGCTAGGAATTAAAATAAGCAAATTCATAACACATAGATTGGTTAAATGTGCGCAATTGTAAATACAGACAATAATTTACAGGCTTTTCTTGTGAAATATATTAGTGCTGCTATGAGGAGACAAGAGCGTGACTTACTTATAATGACTTACCATAACATTTCCATACCGTAAATGAGACAGATTAAGTTGACATTATATATTACTTAGATGTGTACCAATTAGCTACACAAATGCTATGAATTCCGTCATTTATGATGGAAGCTATATAAAAATTTTATAATTACTGCAGTGAGTCATCTAGTTAAATGGCATTCCTATATGGACAAATTGATTTCAATGCAAGATTAATAGCCTTTTGCTGCTGTCTTATGTGCTTGCCAAAGACCATACTACATTGTTGCTAAGCATCATTAATGGATTAAAATAAGGGTTCTGCATAATTCCTACACTGTATCTTCCAACAGCTTGTTTAGTTTGTGCACTAGCCTAGCGCTTGTTAGCCCTACATACCACACAGGTCTGGGAGGCTGACATGTGCAGGAGGTTAATGTAATCCTAAGAACTCTTTCAAAAGCTCACAGGTTTTCTTGTGGATGACTTCACGGAGTTTCCGTACACGCCGGATGCTGGAGGTCCCCACAAAGCTGTCTGGCTGTAGGACAGCCATGCCATTGTGGACGTCTCCCATGATGATGAGCTGGCCATCCACTGTGGTCATGTTGGGACATGGGCAGCTCCAGTCCATGTTCAAAAGCGTGATTTCTAGTGGTTCCTTCCCCAGGAATTTTAATCCCATTTTTTCATCTTTGAGAATCTCTTCCACTGTCACCAGGGCATGTCCTGAGTCTTGATCTTCAGTCAGTTCTGTTATGCGGCCCAGGATAACAAAGTCGCTTTTGCAGAAGCTGGTTACCAGCTTCTGACGTGGCTTGCAAGCTTTGCAGTGTGTGTTCTTCGGGAAAGGGCACATCTCTTCACAGGCCTCCCGGCTCTCAAAGTTGTTCTCGTTACCTCCGCACCCACCGTAAATGAAGGACTGGCACTGCTTTGTCAGGCTGTTATAGGCCCACCTGGGCTCATAGGCTTTGCAGTGGCCTTGGAGGGCTGGCAGATTGCAAATGTTGATTGGGCCATTCATGCACGTTAACATACAGTTCTCATAGGTCTCAAAGTGGTTGAGGTTGCTGTTACAGTTCCCGTAAATGAAAGTAAAGCAGTTGTTTTTCTTTGCGTCATAGTACCACCTAGTCTGCTCTTCTCCACAGTCTTCGCTGTCTGGTTGCTTCAGGCACTCATCAGTTGGAAAGTGTGTTTTGTTCTGGGAAGCTTCTTTGGATGTGGGTTCTCCTTTGATGACTGACAAAGGGAAATCAGCCCTGAGAAGGCCACCGCTGTTTTTGGCCGTGCAGGTGTAGATGCCTGCGTCTTGAAGCTGGGTGTTGTAGATGACCAGCTGGGCGATGTTGGTGACCACAACGTTCCCTCTGACGTGATTTGGCTTCATAATAACTTTTTCTTTCCCATCAACCTGCTTCTCCCATGTGATTTCTGGCTTGGGCCTCCCTGTAACATCGCAGAGAAAGCTGACGGTCTCTCCCACGTAGACTGACTGATGGACAGGGTTGTTCACAAGAGCCGGCGGTAGGATATCGATGATCGTTGTCTCGGAATAGGCAGTAGTAGGGCGAGCTGTTGTTTCTGGGGGGATAGGGCTGGTGTTCGGCCAGGTAAGGTGGTATCGACAGGTGACTACGTTCAATGTGATGCCCTTGATGCAAGCTTCTGCATCCATGTAGCACTTGTTGTAGTAGGTGAGCCCATCAGAGGCACAGGTGAAGCTCGGCTCCTTCTCACACCTGTCCTTGCACTTGCACACAGGCTGCCCGTCCCAGATGTCACACTCTGAGCCTTGCTGGATGCACATGAAACGGTCACAGGTTGCCTCTTTGGGCATTCCCACCGGGCCTTTCTTCCCCTTGACATCCATGTACCGAGCCGCCACACAGCTCTTTGTCCCACAGACATTGGGACAGCATTTCTCAAAGGTCTCGCATTCCTGCAGGGTAAGAAAACAACCCTATTACTGGGGACAAAGTTAAGTCTTCTTTAGACACCTAGCAGACACCACAGAAACTTTTAAGGTTTCAGTCGACCCAAGTCTGTCACTCGATCCCAAACTCAGTGTCCCCACCACCAAGCGTAAACTCCCCCAGCATCTCCCAGGAGGTGGCGAAACACACTGGGGGTTCTGAAGTGCTTCAAGAGAAGCCTCTAGAGAAGGAAAAGGTATTGCTATTTCTTAAACACTAACCACATCATAAGTCTTTCCTAGAGTCACATGGACTGCTTGACTACAGAACTAACAACCCCCCTTTGGCACTCTGAAATGCCTGAGGACAAGCCCTGAGAAACAAGAGCGGATGGAAAGACTTATCATATGGCTGTAGGCAGTAATCCTTCTTATTTTCCACAGAAGTATGTAAAGTATTATTTGAATTCCCTGAGACTAACAGCCTACTCTTGGAGGTGAAACTGCCAAGGATTTGTAATTGTTCACATTGTAGAGGAAATAATAGAATACCTCAAAAGTAAGGAAATTCTTGCTCCAAAAATAATTTTTCTATGGTATTTAGAAAAACAAACCCCAAACAGCTCATTATGGCTTCTCTGTCCTATTTTAGTCCTATTTTCAAATGCAGCATCGCTATTCTAGTAATTTATTACACCCCATCTTAGCTACAGTCAGCTCTAAATTGTGGTTAATTTTAGGAGAATTTTTGTCTTCTCTACAGAAAAGGTATTTGATATGTGTCCACTGAATCACAGCGGCCGTTTCATTAGGGATTACTTTAAGAGACCATGAACATTGCTACCATGTACATGACAGGGCACGCTTCCACCATGTGTTAAACATCTGCAACCCCCTGAAATCCAACGGATTTCTCTGTAAGTGAGAACAAAATGTTTTTTAAGCTACCAAACTCAATAGTTTCCCCTGAGTCCAGTATCCTTTCCTTATTGGGAAAAAGATGACCTAATAACATAACTCTTTCCCTATTTCCAGCTGCACATTACTAGGTTTCAGAAGCAAAGTTGCAAAACTGTTTCAGCTGAGGTTAAGGAGCGTGATTTAGCAAAGTCAGACCCCTGCAAGTGAGTTCCCAGGACTATGCTCAGAAAAGGCTAAAGTGAGTATTTTTATCCAGTGGCTTCTGGCTTTCAGGTTTTGACCAGTAAATTATTAAAACAATGTTCACGGCTGCTGCTGGGTTTTTACAAGTCATTTAATATTCATTGCTGCACCTGGTAGTTGAAATAAAGAAGGCTTTATCAGGACTGACGAAAGTAAAAGGAACACCTTCATTAGAAACACATGGGATCCATTGGAACAAATATCTTCATTTACTAGATGAGCCTTCCTTTTTTTTTTTTTTTTTTTTTTTTTTTTTCACTATTTCTAGCACTGCAGAAACAACATGGCTGTAGAGCACAAACCCAATGACTTCTTTCTGCACGGTACGTGTGGCTGTCAGCCTGCTTTGGGCTGCAAGAGCTTTGCTGTTGTTGTAAGAGGCAGGAAGAGCAGGTATTTTCAGATACCAGCTTGAGCTGGCAGTGCTGACAGGTTGAAAAATGTTTTTTTAGGGTGGTAAGCGAAGCACAATTTGAGCTGGGAGCATCACAGAGAACAACTGCTTGGTCATTTTAACCATGCCCCTGTTCTGCACTCCAAGCACACTTTTTGTTTCAAAGTGCAAAAAAGGCTGATGATTTACATGTTAAATCAAATGATTTCATACAGAATTCCACCCCCCCCCCGGGAAAATAAAGGATTGGTGATGGCTACCAACAATAAAGAACATCGTGACACTGCTAAAATACTGTGGATTGGCCCCAAGGCATGCTGAGTTCTAGAGTATCAAATTCTGGTGTTTCCTTTGACAAGAAAGCAAGGAAAATGATCAAACAGCAACTGCTATACCCACAGCAGCATGACAGCTGCCACACACCTCCCCGCTTAACTGATAATTCATCAAACCTTTTCTATTTTATATAGGTCGCGGGTCAATTAAATGCCTGCATTATCTGGATCAAGTCCAGCATCGTGCCGATGCCTTGCTACATGGAATAGAAAGAGACCGTGGTGCAAGCAAGCAAGCTCACCAACGAAACCCACCGCCCACAACACAGAGAGATAGAAATGTGCATCACTCACCAGGTCAGCTTCGCACTCCCTCTTGCAAGTGCTCTGCGCGTCTACCCACAGGTTGGGGTTCATGTCATTAGGGCATATCCCCGCATGTGAATACCGTATGGGAGGTAGAGCTCTCCCTTGCAGAGAGACCTCCAGAAGCAACAGGACACTGCTCTTCCCCAGCAAGATCCACATCCACCGAGTGAAGGGCGCCAACAACATCTCAGAACTTCTACCGGGCAGTGGCAGTGACCGAGCTGGAGGTAGTTCTTGTTTGCCTGGGGTTGCTTGCTTTGGTGAGCGTTAAGTTTCTGAGGAACCCAAATGCACCTGACTTCTGTAAAAGCTTCAGCAAGCTCCTTTGCTGCCTCTCCTGATAGTGCAGCTTGGTCTGGACCTCATTGGATTAAAGGTCCTAGGAAGTTACCCCCTTATTTTAAGAGAAATGCTAATAGTCTGAGCAGAGTTAGCTCTATTTATACCCTGCCTCTGTTAACAAGTCAGAAAAAGTAAACTTGATTTCTTTGACAGGCACACGCTTCCTATGTCCTGGTGGCAGTCAGACAGATTTGTTGCAAGAAAAAAAAGCTGGAAAGAGTTTAAAAGGCTGGAACTGGCACGGTGGGACCCCTGCATGTTTCTGAATGCAGGGAGGCCTTCTTAACCCCTTTAGACCTAAAGTACTTCCCTATGCTAAGAATGGCATTTACTTCTGAAAGGGTACTTGTCTAAATAACAGGGACCCACGATCAGGGGATTTCCCCACGGCAAGGGGCTACACAATCACTTGCTAAAGGGAACAAGTAATAGGATTGAAGCAATTAAAGCTAGAATATCATATTTTAACAAAGGAAGCAGGGAAGAAATAACTTATTTAAACTTAGGATCTGCAAAGCAGAATGTCTTCATAACCCCCCCCCGTCCTCCCCCCGGGGCTCCTCCGGGCGTTTTTTTTCCTCTGTGGTGTGGAGATTTTCAGGATGCTGCTTTTACTGCTGCCCTCCAGCCCCACCAGCAAGATGTTAAGTGTCCCTGAATTCCTCCACATTTCCCGACAGCGAGATCCCGTCATACAGTGCATTGCTGACCCCTTTAACGGCGACAACAACAAAAAAAATAGTAGAAGTTCAACTCTATGGAAACCTGCATAAAGGAATGTACAGCATTTTTGCATTGGGGGGGGGGGGGGGGGGGGTTGGAAATTCAGTCAAGCTGAGTTTGTCGTTCCCTGATTATTACAGCAAGGGGCCGATCCTGTTCGTGCTGAACACTTGCCAAAATGCAGAGGCACACGGCAGAAGCCCGAGCTGCTCAGCACCTGGCAGGATTAGAGCCTCTGGGCTGAATTCTGGGCTGGCTTGGCGGGATCCTGCTGGGTGCCCAGGGCCTCCTGGGAGGACCAGGTGAGTTTGCATCCCAGGAGGGGTTCAGCAGGGCTGGGTCGGCAGTGCTGCTTCAGGAGGAGGGACCACAGGGGATGTATGACCCCTTTTCTTCTGGGTTTATTCATGTAGGGCTGCTTTTCGTGGCTGAGCATGGGCCCAGTTCTCCCCAGTAGTGGTGGTGGCTGCAAACCAGTGTGGCCAGCAGCTGCCATGGACAGGCCTAAATGCAGGCAATGCCCCAGGAACCGGGCTCCTGCTCCTTCCTGATGCATTTACCTGCCAGCGTGTCCCGAGGACATCCTCCAAAAGGAAAGTGAGCAACCTGAGCAAATCTTCCCCCAGCTGTGGCATTTCTTTGGCACCCCGGGCTCATGGCAGAAGCTCAAGCAATTGGGATTTATGTGTCCGCATGAACGATATGCACAGCATTTGCATTTCGTATGATGTGTGGAGAGCAGTTGTCCAAATTAGCTATGTATAAGGAGTGAAGTCAACCACCAGGCAGCAGTTTGCAGTTGATTTATTCTCTCTGAAACTTTAGAAACCTGCATGACACTTGTACAAAGTGCGGCTGTGCGCAAAATGTTTTATTCAGTACTTGTTTACAAAGACAAGCGCAGCACCCTGCGATGCCTAAAAAAGCCAACCCAAAATGACACATTCCCAAGAGGTACTTAAAATTCTTACAGCTCTATTAACAACAAAATCACATGTATTAGTGGTTCTGTTGACTAAACAAAGACACTTTATATTGTACAACTGACTACAGACAGGCTTTGAAACCAGCTGTACGTGGGTCTGGCCGTGCGCTGCTGTCCCAGCGCTGGAGGTGGTGATGTCCGGGGGGGTCTCACCAACAGGTGCTGGGTGTGCAGGGGGGTAGCCCTCAGTCTGCGGGGCTGCCACCACTCAGAAATCATTTTTTTCCTGCCACCCCCACCAGGGTCCTCTGGGGCTGTTTTACCCCCTTGCCATGATGGGCCAGAGGTGGGTCTGCAGAGCTCCGTGGCCTGGTGCCACAAAGCCACCTCCTCACCATGCTGACAAGAGTCCCTGGGGGTCCACTCCAGGTGGGACTCCCTTGAAGGAGGAAGGAATAACACTGTCTTACTTATTTTTCCCTTCCCAGACTGAGGATTGGTTGCCCAGAGGCACTTCTCAGCCACAGGGGAGCAGAGCAGGGCTCTGAAGAATCAGATGCAGGCTCGTGGCATATGAATGGAGAAGTCTTCTGCTTTGCTACGGCCACCTCCATCCTGACGGACCTTCTCCAAGGACGGATAAGCTTCCTGTGGCTTTCTGCTTTTATTACCTCATTTTCATATTCAGCATGTACTGGCCAGGCTGGTGGAGCTTAACAGTGGGCAGGTTAACCATGGAGTCACAGAATGGGTTGTGCTGGAAGGAACCTTAAGGAGCAGACACACAGGGCATGCGCTCAGCTGTGTCCCTCTTGCAGGTCAGTGGTATAATTCAAGGAAGGACCATCTGAATGTCTAGATTTGATGTATTGTCACCACAATGTTGGGTCAGCATTTGGCACAGTGGAGAGCAGCAGGGACATCCCATAGGAGCCTGGATAACTAAGAAAAAGGACAAAGAAATTATCCTTAATGATAATGACGGTTTTGTTGGGTCACTGTACTATTATACATGAGGCACAGGAAATTCATGTTAACTAAGAAATCAGACTTTCAGTAAACCTTTTTCATAGGAAACTTCTTAGGGTGTCAAATCCTGGCTTAATCCAATGGAAATGGGACAGGAGCTGTGCCCCCCTGACTCCCACCACTCCAGGAACAGGGAACGCTCAGCCCTGGAAGGATCTGTCCCTTGGCCACTTGAACCCTGCCAGCAAAGAGAGGACAACAGCACCATAAATCCCTCCGTGAACACCGCCAGGCAGCTCCTGAGGTCAGAGGAGGCTCCAAATAACCCTCGCCAGCTGCCCCATCCCAGCCAGGACATCACAGAAAGTCTGCGACCCAGTCACATCCAGGAGGTGACATCAGCATGCAGACGGCCCTGGGACAGCGGGGACCTGGCTATCCCAGCACAGGTTGTGAGACTGATGCCCTCGGTGTCTCCTGGGTTTCACTGAAGGCTCATTTCTCACCTGGTTTAAATTAGGTTAACTGCACAGACCTCAGTGGATCTGCCTGGATACTCCAGGACAACACTAGCTTGTGACAGCTGTGAATCAAGACTGTCAAAGTGCCTGGGCATGTTTTTTCTGTTCTTTCTTGTTTAGAAAGTATCATGCATTTTTTTTTTCCTTTAATATAATAAATAAAATGATGTTTTTGCTCTATTTCTCTAAACAATTGTTTTGATCATTGGATTTATGGTTTAGCTTGGCTCATGGATTCAGTGCCAGATAATGCTGTGAAAAAGCTCTTCCTAAATAAGTTCATGCCTTGCAAGAACCCCCCCAAATCACCCTTTCTGATCAAGGTGTTGATTTGAGGCTGTTGGATGGGTACTGGGAAGAGCTTCCTTTGGCTCTCCCACAGACAAACCTGAGCCCTGGTGGCACAAAGCATTGGCCCCACTCTGTTCCTAGTGGTGGGGACAGGTGGAGCCCTACATCACAGCCCTGAAGTCCCTCCCAGGACACCCAACCTCCTGGTTAAGGCTGTTGATCTAGACTTGCCTTAACTGTGACTATTTTCATTAATGATTTTTTTTTGGTTCATTTTCTTACAATTTCTAAAGTTGATGGGACGTCTCTGCCCCTTTCCACTGTGCCGAAGGCTGCCCCAACGTTTGGCATGGCCCCTTCCAACCAAGGAGGGAAACGGGATTCTTGGTTGCACAAACAATTATAATTGTGGTGTTGCTGCTTTTTTTTTTTTTTTTTTCTTAAACCACTGCTAAAGAAACTGTCAACTGTTGATGATCTTTATTAGGCAAACTGAGCAATCCTCATCTGGAGTTACTAAGTGGATGGCGGATAGATTTGCTGGTTTTACTGTGGAAGGGCTCTTGGCAGGAGCTGCCACCCTGCAACGTTCGACCTCCCATCTCCCATTGATCTCTGCCTCAGCGAAGGGGCCCTTGCAAATTCGGCCTCTCGTGCTGTCTGGGCTGGCCGCCACTTGGCGCCAGCTCTGCCAACACAAACACAAACCGCCCCCTCTCCAGGCACGGCGGCGATCCAGCGCTGCCGCCTGGTAGCTTGCTCGCCACGGCTGCTCCATTGAGAGCCCCAGCAGAGGGTTTGGCTGCCTCGGGAGCACAGTCCATAGGAATTGAGCCCTCTGCTTTTTGTGGGTGCAGCCTCAGAGGGCAGTGGGGTGCTGGGCTGGCTCCTGTCCCTGCCCTGAAGGAGGGAGATGGCTGGGCTGGAGCTGCAGGCCTCCATCTGTGAGACCTACTTCAAGCAACGCCTGGGCCACCAGTCCCACACAGGGCATCTGGGCACAGCAGGGCTGGTACCAAGTCCCTGCCCTTACTCAGACAGGACTAGCACCTGCCCCACCTGCAGGGACCCTGAGCACTCAGGGAGCCCTGGGGCAGGCTCTTCTGCAGCTCTACCATCACCAGTCACAGGCATCAGACGGCCTTTGTCACCACAGATGTGAATGTAATGGAGAGGAAAAGTTGTTTTTAAAAAGCTGTCTCATTTAGAAAGTAGCAATGTTTGATGTTCCATTCTGTATATAAAGCTTACTGCATTTAAAGCGGATAGCCTGACATTTTAGACGGAACGTCCTCACCAGATCCCCTTTGGAGCACAGCGGCCAACCTCTTGCCTTGAGCAGCTGCTTCAAAACCCACATCGAAATCTGGAGGGTGACTCTGGGACCTCGGCTTTAGTTCTCTTTGGGCTACAAAGGGTCAAATCTCCTCTCGAGTGCCACAGTGCTCCCCTAGCCCCACCGGGACCTGCTCAGAGCCTGGGCTATTGGGGTCACCTGGGAATCCCAGCCTGGCTGCCTGCCATGTGCAGCCGCTTCAGGACCTGAGGCTTCACAACTCCTCCACGTGCCCTGCGTGCTTGAGGTGCACCTTTTTGTGAAAGGGGGCAATGAGCAGCCACCACCCCGCAGTGACAGCCCTCTGTGCTGCCTCCTTCTCCCCCCGGGGCAGCTTTTTCCCTGCCTTGGAAGAGCTTGTGCTTGCCCTGGCCGTGAGGCTGGCCAAGCGAGCAGGATTTTGGTGCCACGTGATGCACCTCTGAACATCAAAGCAAAGGCAAAGGCTGAGTTTCACAGAGAGCTCTGGAAGCACATGCACATGAGAAGGGGCAGATTCGGGCTGAGGGGAAGCAATGGTGTGCCTGGGTCCTATTTTTGGAGCTATTTGTATGTGTAATTAGTGGTGGAAGCATATTTCAGATTCCCCCCTAGTTAAAATTTTTGTCAGCGCTCCCTGTAAGCGCCCATAGCTAACGAGAGCTGTTCTGACTCTTGAAATAACCCATCTGAGCAGATAACGACGTGTAAGGACAGGCTCAGGGAACCAGGGCATATTTAGAGCAGCGATCGCTCACCAAAACGAGCCGCTGTATCTGTGCATCCCGCCTCGTGCGCAGATGCTCAGTAAGCAGAAGTTAATGTAGTTAGACAAAAGGGCTTAGTTTGGGGGGAAAAATCAATAATGTTAGGGAGTTTATTACAGGGTTATGAGCCACCTGCTAGACCTCAGCATTAGGCCTGCATTACATTGTGTTTCAGTGTGAGCTGATGGCATTGCACTCAGGCAAGGCTAGCGCCAGAATTATTATTTTATGCCTCGGCAGATGGCTTCTGCTCGGGGGTTTTATCTTTGAGTGCAGACATACAACTAATCATCATTTGCTTTCTCTTTCTCTGCTAACGTAAGCTGGGCAGGAAGCAATTGCCAGTTTGATGATGGTTCATTATTGCTAGGTTTATTCTGTCTGAAACAGCACAGCAAGAGGCAAAGGGGGTACAAAGGAAGATAATCAAGTGGTTATCAGTGAGATATGTGGAAAAGGCTGGGCGCAGGGGCCTGCCTTGTGCTGGCCCGTCTCCCTCACTCTATCGGAAGCAATGCCTTAGGTACCCTGTAGGCAGTTCAGGGAGGCTACACAACTGGTGTCTTTGGGCTGTGAAGATTGCAAATGTCAAATGCTGGGAATGAATTCATCCTGCTGTCCATCAGGAAGGTGAGCTTGAATAACAGCACATTAGGAAATGGCAGCACCAAATCCATGGTGTGCAAATGGGTGGAGATGTTCCCACGACTTTCAGCACTGCTGTTCCTGCATAAGCCATGGTGCACTATCCTCAGAGGTGAACCAGTACATTTGTGATTGCTGCTGATCTTCTGTTTTTCTTGGTTCCAGTTCTGTTTGAATGAAAAGTCAGAATACAAGTGCTGGTGCGGGCCTCAGGCTGGGTGCTCAGCGCATCTTTCACCAAAGCACATGATGTTCCTCCAGGAACGTGAGTTAATTTAGTACCACGTGTACAGCTGTAGGAGGCTAATGAATACTATTAAACCCATTGCACAGATTCACTTCAGTCTGCAAATGACCCTAATTCAACCACCCTTATTTATTTTAAGGAATTTAAAGCCGGGAGGAAGTCACTTGCTGAGAATCACACAGCAGCAGCCATGAAAGGCCGCAGTCCGAGACCCTGCTTCTAGCCCCACGGGCACCATTTGCTTTTCAAAAGGCTAATTCAATATAGAAATGTCATGTTGCTTTTGTTTGTGATGTGAGTCAACTTATGCAAACAGTAAGGTTTTAACCTGCTGTGCAAATGCTGTTACACTTTAATTTAACTCCCCCCGCTCTCATGTTTCCTCCCTGAAAACCCAGAGTTTCTCCTGGTGTGTACTGCAAGCGTTAATTCCCATAGTGTGAAGGCGCCAGCTCACCATCACTCTGAGCTGCTCCTTTCAGAAACTTTATGAACCTTTCAGCAGACTGAGCTTTGAGAGTTTGTAAGGTGAAAGACAACTGCTGCAAATTTGCTTGGTTTTGTGCTGCAAAGTCAGACCAGCCAAGCAAAAACTTCACCAAACCACTGAATGTGCAGCAGTTTGTAAGCCCTCGCTGTGGCTGGGAGCCCCTCCAAGAGATGCAGTGTGGCTCCCAGCGACTGGGCTCGCCATCAGGCAGCGGCCGCTGGCTTTGCCGGACAACTTGGAAGTCCCAGAGCTCCTCCGAGGGTTTGGTATCCAAAACTTAGCTATAAACAATAATTAATTCTCACAAAATGGAGCTATTTCCATTTCTGCAAAGATCATGAAAGCCTTTTAGCGTCAATTCCATCATTGTGGAATTTAAATCTAAATTAGGACAACGATCTGTTTAACTGAGGACTTACTGCCTTCATTTGGCTTTGCTGGTTGTCTGCAGTCCTGTGGCACAGCACACACCAAGCTCTGCTGGTAGAAGCTTGGCCAGGAGAGGCCCCATACGTGGGAAGCTGGGCATTTTGGCAGCCCTACTGAAAGGTGAAGTGCTCTGCTTCAGCCTGCAGTGCCCTGCTTCACCGCCAGCTCCAAGTGTTGTGTGTGCTCAGCAGAGCCCGAATCCAGATGAAGGCCGTCAGGAACAGCTCATAAATCTCTGCTGGGCTGCTGACACCACTACTAGAAATGCCCAAAGGTGACTATATGCCGCCCTGTTAGAAGCAGGGTGCACATCTCCTGCCACTCAGCTGGCAGCAGATCCAAACGAGGGCTGGAGATTTCACAAGATTTGTCTGCAAAGCGGCGATGCTCTGGTTCCTTTCATCTTCCTAATACAAGAGACTCCTGCCTGCCCTGGGAATGGGCTGTTTGTCCACACTGAATGGCTTTTTTCATTGTTGCTCTTTCTTATTTCAGCTAATTCAGTATACATTTTTATTTTAATCTTTTCTTGTTTGCGGCATGACGCGTCCACCTGCAGCCTGCACGCAGCAGGGTTCAGGGAGCTGCAGCATTTTGCTTTTCGATGGCAGCATTGAAGATAACCAGCCCTTGATTGCCTGATGTGATGGTGGCTGGCAGAGTGATTGTAGGTAATGGTTAAGAGATTCGTGTGGTTTAATCGTTATAATTTTCCTGTCTAAGGAAATTTTCCTTCCCAAGGCCCGCGTGTTGGGCTCATTGTGTTATCTAACCAATTGCTGGGATTGCGTTTTAATGACAGCCGCAGCAGGCCTTCTCTGTATAGTGAGGTACAAAGGAATCGTAGCATTGTTAGAGGCAAGCATTTCAAACATGCTCTCTAATGGCCTGATTTTTCTCCGATTGAAGGCGATGGTAAATATTCTCCTGACTTCAAAGGGGAGCAGGGTGAGGTTGCAACCAAACCCTCCTGGAAATCCCACGCAGTGCTTGATTTTCCTTGACCTGAAGGCCAGCTCAGTCAGCTCTGCTTCTACAAAAGAGCTTTCAAGAGTGATTTCAGCCACTGCTGCAAAGCCAGAGAATGACCAAGCCCTCCCAAGTGCTGGTTTCTCTTCTACAGCTGTCTGGATGGCATCGCTTTTGCTCTCTTTGTTGATATTTAGGGCAACAGGATTCCTATTTAGGTACTTCAGGCTGGTGGGGGTGAACTTGGGCCAGACTGTCTGTAGTGGGGTGGGAGGATGTGGGATGCCCTCACAGGACCTTCGGCTTTGTATGCCTCAGGCATGACAACAAGTTGGCCTCCGTGCCTGCAAAATCATCATCATCTCTGCAACCTGTGGCTTGAGCTGTGACTGTGTCTCTTCCCATGCCAGAGGAAATGGTCTTAAATTCAATTTTATTCTTGTTTCTTTTGTGTTTCTATGACACTAGTTACAGATCTCTGTCTGGTGTGGAAAAATCTAAATTCTCCATACACTTATTTCCATATACTTAACTAATTTATTTCTAAAACCAATCAGATTTGTCAATCAATATGGAATTATTGTCTACACAAGAGCCATTCCCACTTCTGCCACTGACTCGTTCTGTGAGCTGAGACCATTTACTCCTTCCGTGCCACAGTTTCCCCTCTCTGAAAGGGGACATAAAACTCACACGTGATTTGCAAGTTTCTTTTGTGAATCCCATCACTCTGCTTGCCATCACCTCAGAAGCAACTTCTGGTTGTGATGTGTGACTTGCTGCAACCCCAGAACTGCCTGAAAAAATGAAATGTGCAAAAATCGTATCTGCAGCCATTTGTTTGTGTGTCTGGAGCTACAGCCTTGCTGTGAGAGATCAGCTTTTTTTTTTTTTTTTTTTTTTTTTTTTTAACTTTGCCATGGCTAAAAAAATCTAACCATGTCGCTTTTTCAGAACATATACTTGGTTTACACGCTCTCAGCTCCTTCCCAATTTGTTTGAGGAATCTCTGGCGTACCAATGGGGTAGCCATAGAAAACCAGGTTAGCGCACAGTAGGGGCTTTCATGGCCACTAATCTTGATGACAAAATTATTCGAACAAACACTTCTTGTGTCACCAATATATATTATGTAAAACCTTGTGACTTTGATTATGTGTCTATAATACAGATTAGTCTGTTTGGGTGTTTGGTGCTGACCTCCAATAAGCTCCTAAAGTATTAGCAAGAATTTGCAAGTGACAGGCAGGCAGAGGTGCTGTTCTGCCTAATCCCATTCTCAAAACTCTCACTATATATGTCTGAACAGTTTCTGTTGCTTTCCTTAAAGCACTGGGTTATTTCTTTCTCGGCCCCCTTCTAATGGCCTTTGTCCTTCTCTCCACTGCTTTGATGTATCACAAACGTAGAAAGATTTAGCTAACATTATGGATTAGAGCCAGGAAGACAGCGAGAACAAATTTAGAATAGGAGGCAGAGAATGTACCAGCTGGGAGGTGATGCTGTCAATCTCCATGGAGACCTCTTTAGTTACAGCTTTGCTAATTACTCTGTTGAATTGTATAGCGTCTGGTTGAAAGCCCATCCAAGTCAATGGAGAGTTCCTAATTGACTTGTAGCTTCAGCTGGCTGTGTCTCAGGACCATGAGGAGTGTACAGGGCATAGCTCCTAAGTGTGTCTGGTTATGATTTGCATTCATGGTTTTCTCCTTGATGGCCGAAATGCAACTGAAGGAGAATTCAGACCTTGATGTGGTCTTCTGCATGGGGGCAGCTTCTCCTAAATAAATACACAGCCCTTCAGAAACAAGCTTAGACCTTGGCTTAGCAAAACACTTAATGTTTTGCTTATGAATGCAGGTGAACCATCTCCACTGTCTTGTTAACAGCACGTGGACTTGCTGCACAAGTCACCTCCTGCAGGAGATGAACCTGGACCAGATCCACAGAAGCCTTTGGGCTCCAAACACCCAAGTAGGACACGGCCCTGAGCAAGAGCCAGGCAGCTACATACGTGTGCCCTGTGTCCTCTGGACAAGCCAATTTCATGGCTTGGGAGAGCAAAGCAAGGGGCTACAGACATGGACAGAGAGGAGTGCAGCCAGATGCCTGGAGAAAAGCTAGAAAGGCACCTTGTCGGCTCGGCTTTCTTGGTTCGGACACACCTCAGCTCAGAAGGGCTCCACAACTGCAACATGAACAACAACAACCCTCGGGGGGAGAAGTTTGGATCCACGCACTGCTTGCCATTACTTGAAGCCAAACTGGCTTTAGACACTAATCCACTGAACAATTTCCAGTTGTTATCAAAATCTACTGGACTTCTTAACCACAAGTCCCTGAGCTGATGTACCACCCCCCTCAGGTTCCAGTTCTCTGACTTGTTTGTTCTGAAATGATTTATTTGTCCTACAAATAGGAACAATGTTAAAATAGCAAATAAAAACAGCCACACACCATGCCTGATTTCTAAAGGGATTTAGCTGTCTGAGTAGATCCTTCTCCTGCAGATCACAATTCCCAGAAATCAAGGACATTTTCCAACCCTCCATCAAATTTCACCCCATGCTGCAGGTGTGTGCATCTGTGTGCTCGTGTGAACACTCACACCTCCTGCTATCCCACAGTTAATGAGGCCTGTGTCACGTCCATTCTCCAGAGGCCTTCTGGTGGGATGTTGATGTAAATAGACAGTGGGATACTGAAGCACAGGGGAACCTAGGGGGAACATCTAAGGTCTAGCACCTGCCTGACACTCACGGAGGATGGATGAGATGTGGTGCAGCACCAGCAAAAATTAAGGGAAGAGTACAGCACTGGAAAAAATGAAGCCTGCCCTAAATCCCAGCCCCTAGTACCACTGCCACAGTAGCAGTTCCAGCTTGGCAACTAGGTCAAAGCTGATTTTAAATCAAAAGAAAGGTGTTTGGTGAGTTCCCTACAACTTCACAATTCAACAGCGTGCTGAAAGTTCTTATTTACCTCAGCAAGATCATAGAGGCTTAGGGGACGGCCTCAGCAACCCTGCCTCAGGTGCTCTGACATGAGGCAGCTGGAAGTTATTGGGTTTTAGGCTCTTTACCTTTGGCTGCTTTGACAGCAGGTGGAACATAACAGGCTTCTCCGGAGAACGTTTTGTGCGCGCTATTCTTAGGTGCCTACCGAAGGATGAGATGAGACAGTCTCTGGGGTGTGTGTGTCTTCCCTCTGGCACACAGGGAGCATTGGATGAGGCCTGACAACACAGGGCTTTGAATTTAACCAAGTTCTCCTACAGGCCCTCACAAAGGAACTTCCACGGGGCCAGCAAAATAAACTGGTATAACACAAACTGCTTCTCCCATGTGACTTTGACTTCTTCTGTGCCCCTCTCTGCCGCATTCAGACACTTGGTGAAAGGTCCAAAGCGAGCACAGCAAGTTACATTCGAGCTAGGCGAATATTGGGCTTGACTTTTAATTCATGGTATCTTCATTCTCCACCAGTCCTGCCATCTGCCTGAGCCTTAGTGCTATAAGGCTTTAAATATGTGTCTTTATGCTTGTGCTTGAAGTACAATGTTCAAGTTTTCTTGCTATGCCTAAGTCTTCTTTCTAGTACCCTATGTGAGTACAGGTTCAAAATAGTCAGAAACATTTTTCTGGCGGGTTGGGTGGGGACTGAGTTTAATAATAAAAAGATGTTTAATAATAACCTTAAATGACTGAGAAGTCAGTTAAAGGAGTTGGGGAATTAAACCTGAAATGCAAAGGGAGTGAAAAAATTTTCAAGCCTTAAAACAAAAAGAGGGGCACAGGCCTAACGGAAAGACCGTGATTTCTCCAAAAAAGGAGAAAAGAGCCAATACAGAAGTTCGGTCCCAGAAGCCTGCAAAAAGGCAGATATTAAAACTAAGCCAACAGAATCTGGAAAGCTTGTTCCAAGGACAAAGAATGGCCCGACTCTACACAGGCACGTCCCTTGTGGTTACTCCAAGCAGCAGCAGGATGTCAAAGCACGGGGCATGGAGTGCAGCTTGGCGCTGCCTTACAAGTTCCAGTGTTTCCATTGTCGCCCACAGTCTGCCTGGACTTCACCCATGGCTGGTGGATATGGATGCCACTCGGGAGGTGAATGCACAGGGAGTGCTCAACACCTGTAGATCACAATAAAAATAATAATAATAATAATAATAAATCACTTGTTTGGGCTCCCCCCCCCCACACTCTTGCTGTGGCTCAGAGCAGCAGCTTAATGTTTCTGCTGAAGGCCAAGGCCTAAAAGAGGCACATTTAGGAGGCACGCTGGTTGCTAGCTTTTGGGCTGGCAGCACTGCACAGGGTGCAGATCCCAGCAGCATCCAAAGGAGATGGCCAGCACCCTGCAGCCCGCACAGACCCTGCTGCCAGCAGTACGGAAATACATGTACAGGTGTGAATGGGGGCTTGCCAGGCATAGGCACACAAATGGCTGCCATATGGTAAAGGGGAGGGAAGGAACAAGGAAAGAGCATGCTCTTGGCTCTTCTTGTTCCTGGTGTGTGCATGCAAGTGCCAATATGGGGTAATGCAAGCGAGGTTGGGCTGAGGCTCCAGGGCGCAAGGCACAGGCAGGACGGGCAATGGCGGCTGGAGTCAAGCATGCTCACTGCTAATCCTCTCCGCACAGTCTTTCTTGAGAGAGGAAATCTTATGACTCCAGGGAGAAGTACATTGTGTAACTAAGCGGTGGTGAACCCGAGCTGCATTTAACAGGGCTTGGCACAAACCCTAGAGAGTAGGATACTCATCCCCGGAGAGCGTGAGAGAGCCTGTCCCCGTGCATCGCCTTCGAGTCCTTAAAAGCCCTGGTGGTGGCCTTGGGAGAGGAGCTCAAGCAAAAAGAAAAGCCCCACAACCCTAAACAAATCCCCTCATTGAGCGGGGCTTCCCTTCCCTTGTTACAACATTGCATAACGCCCTTTTGCACTGTGCAGAGTTTTGAAATCTGCAGGATCAAAGCTGTATGGAGACACTATGGATGTGCTGCGAAAATTTAAAGGCGTTTCACAACCATAGGAGAAATGCACATCTACACTTCGGGCCCTTCTTGCTGTTCCGCTGTGACACCTAGTGGCACGGAGCAGTTTTACCCGTGGCCTAGGGTATGTGTTTATTTTTCTAGGCCTCATCTTGCGCTCTTTGCTTGAATAGATTTTCCCCATTGGTCTGAGAGAGGTCATGTACCACTTTGGAAGAGACCCACGGGCTATTTTGCCCCTTTATACTATTGGATTTTTTTCCAGGTTTAATAAGTTGGGATTGCTTAAAGCTATCGTGGTGTGGTAGAGAGTATTCTTTCTTCCTATAAGATATGGCCATGTCTTCACATTTGTGTGTGCTGTTTGTGTTTTACAGCTGCATGCCATGGGTGCTAAAGACATTGCAAACGTGGTCATGGGTGCTGACCTGGGTTGAGAAGTGGGATCATTTAAGACAGCTTTTATTGAAAAAGGAAGTGAGCTTAACAGAAAAGATATAGGTGACAAGTGTCTAGGTGAAGGCTGGACTCCAGGTCTCTGAGGTCTGTATTTGCAGTTGTCACTAAACATTAACAGAAGAGGATAAGTCTTGTTTGCAAACCATTCTCTAAGCCAAGCTGTTGTTCATACAGTCGGTTGTGTCTTTCTGTACAAGCTGAGCAAAATTTTTGCTAAGCCTGTTGCAGTCTGTTGCATGAGATCAAAGGCATGTGATCTGGTTTAAAACAAATGCCTCTGAGTCACGGTGCGACCTTTGTCGTGCTATTTAAAAACGTCACTTTTGCTGCTGCACACTCTGGCTGCATTCATGGGGGCTGTTTGCAGGGACGCCGAGCACCCGCATACCCCACAGCCTTGGCTGAGGAGGGACACCAAAATGGTGTTCGCGTAGAGAAGTAAAAAGGTCTACACTCAACAGGCCCAGGCCTCTCCCCACTGATTAAAGTGAAGAAGATTGCTCCTCTGCTTCTGTGTTTTGAAGCTTCGTTTATGGTGGTAACCACTTGGGAACAGTTTGGGTGGTAAATGCTGCAGGCACGCTCTCAGTGTTATTGCAACTATCACAGCAGGAACACGGCTGTCCAACGTGTCTGCAACACAGGTCCTAAATTAAATGGTGGGTTAAGAATAATGTGACTAATAAGTGCTGAAAAAGAGAGGCAATGAAAAAAAAAAATCACCTAAGTGCAAATTTCTCATTGGTGGCAGGCACTGATGCCAAAATAGAAACCCTGGAATTGACGAGTGCCCCAGCCCACGCTGCAGTGATTTAATTAGTGATTTAATTGTACCCAGAGGCACACGGGCTGGGAATTATCAGGGGGTGCCCACGGGAACTGCTGGGCTGTGCTCTCCACCGGGGGCTTCTGAGCGCGCACCCCAGCCCCATGGCTGGAGGGCAGGCGCGAGGCCGGAGAACCGACGCGGCCAGCGCGGTGTTTCCACCCCACCGGGGCCGCTGCGTTCCTCCGTTCCCTTTCGAGGCGAACAAGCGGGGCGAGAACCGTGAGGAAGGGCAAGGGGAGCCCGGCCCCGGGCCGCAGCCGCCGCCCGCTGCCCCTGGGCACAAGATGGCGGCGGCCGTGAGAGAGCCCGCGGCGGCGGAGGGCCGGGGGCGCGGCGGGGACCCGGCGGCCAGGCGCTGAGGAGCCCGCCCAGGCCGCCGTCCCCTCCGGGCCTTGTGCCGGGCTCCCGGGGCCCCGCGGCGGGCTGCGAGGGCCGGGGGTCCCCGTGCCGGCCCCGCGCCCCCGGGATGACGGCGATGAGCTGCGCCTCGGAGGAGCGGGAGCTGCAGGAGCGGCTGCGGGAGGCGGCGGCGCTGGGGGACGCCGAGGAGGTGCGGAGGCTGCTGGGGCTCGGCGTGGACCCCAACTCCCAGAACGAAGTCAACGGCTGGTGAGGGGCGGCGGGGCGCGGGGTGCGGTGCTGGGGGCTGCGGGGGGACCCGGCTCCCCGGGCCGGGATGGAGGCGGCAGCGGCTCGGCGGGGAAGCCGGTGGTGCTGCCCTTGCCTTTGGTAGGGGTTTTGGACGATGTCGGCCTCAGGGTTTCCAACGTAAAGCTGGGCACCCCCAGTTTGATGTCGCTTTGCTCATCCCTGCTTCGAGGATGCAGTGCTTTAGTTTTGCGGTTTAGTGAAAAAGAAATGCTAATCTCAGAAGGCTTTGGGGTTTACTGCTAAAGAGGATCATAACGGAGCCTGTCCTCCTTCCACCTGTCACCACCTGTTTGTGCTGGGACTTCTCCTTAGGCTTCACCAGCACAGCTCACAATTGGCCTTGCCCAGAGAACTTGGAACCCAATTGTTAACTTCAAAGGTAAAACGTGGTGCAATCAAGGAAACTTTATTCCCAGGTGTTCTGCATGCAACCCAGGTGAATCGTTGACTGGTGGGGAGGAGGATTTGGGGTATATCTGAGAGCACAACTCCTCTGTTTCCTTCCCTGCAGGACGTGCTTGCACTGGGCCTGCAAGCGGAACCATGCCCAGGTGGTGGTTTGTCTGCTGGCTGCTGGTGCGGACAAGCAGATCCTCACGGCCACTGGGGAGCTGGCTGCACAGTTAACTTCGAAACCAGACATCCGGAAGATTTTGGGAGGTACTGTTCCTATCTTAAAAGCACTCTAGAATTTGTGGTCTTTTTATGCTTTTACCTGCATCAGTAGACTGGCAAAACTTTGGGTAGGACTACTATATCTAATTAGACAGCTCCTGGGGAATAAGCAGGTATCACGTAACTTCTAAATGCTTTTTAGTCTGTGAGCAGAGCTTTCTGAACGCTTTGACATTAGTACGTGTCTTGTAATCCTCACTCACACAAGAATTTAATTTACTGCAGAAATTTGAAGCAACTGAAAAGAAGGCTTGGATATTGTATAACATATTCAATTACCTGAAGAAATATTTGGTTTAAGATGCTGGCATGGGTCATAACAAACCATTTGCAGCGTTATTAAAAGTATTGCAAAATTAGATTTAGCAAAGAACTACTGGCCCTTTCCTTCAGAAACGCTATAATAACTCTGCTAGAAATTACATATTTTCCAATGGTTATTTGTAAAAATCTGTAATTTTTTTTTCTTTCATTTCATAGCTGCTTGCCTTCTAGGTGTTACGTGCTTATGAGAAATCAGTATTATCCTTGTGTTTACCTCAGAAGGTGACGTAGTTTTAAGAAACAGCAGGAAAACTGACTATTCAAAATGAGAAAGATGCATCCAATAACTTGGTGGCTTTTTTCTCTCTCATCCCCTACCCCCACGTTTTTGAATTTCATTAATAGAGGAAGACAATGAATGTCAAGGAGCGAAAGATTTAAATTTGCCAGTTGTTGCAAACTATTTGGCCAGCCCGCCATTCCCTTATGTCTATACTGAAGCAAGCATTCCAGACAGCTTGGCAGAATCACAGAATGGAAGTGCTTCCATCTCTTCCGCTTCCCAGAGTGAAACTAGTCCTTGTTCATCAGCAGCTCAGGTTGAAAGCATATGCACACCTACATCATGTAACAGCGACGATGATTTTCCTGCGCCAGATGCTGGAGAACAGCTGCCCAGCCCGTCAGCACCTACCCCAGCACCAACATGCGTAACACCCGAAGTACAAAACAGCCCCATTTGTCAGCCACCCTTGTCTCACAGCAGAGGTTTGTCTTCCCCTGTAGCATCGAATGAGGCTGTACCTCAACAAACGGACAGTTTACCTACTGGTCCTGCGCCAACGTTTCAGCCCTTTTTCTTTACTGGAACTTTCCCATATAACATGCAAGGTAACGAAGTGCAATTTTCATCCTTCTATTATGCTCCGTTCCATGTTTTTGTTACCGATGGAGGTAAGGATTCATTCCACATTGAGAATAATGTTGAACAGACAGATGTTAAGCTCTTTGGCCAAAAATACACAGTAATACACTTGTTTGTTTGTTTCCTGCATTCTGAAGTAAAAATAACTGTTGTACTGTATCTTAAAACAGTAATAGTTTTCAAAGTTTGTTTTCCACCCATGGAAAAACCAGTTGTTGTGACTGAGCAACAGAAAATCTCCAATTTTGCAAAATACCATATGCTGTAAAATGCATCACAGGTAGCTTGGTAGCAGCTTGACTTTGTGACTGGATGGGTCAGATTTTTAGCATTGTAAACATGTTTCCCCAGTGTATTTCTGCTTCTTAACCACCAGTTGCTGCTGAAATGAAGGAATGGTATTTCTCCATGAGGCATTGTATTATAAAACCTGAGCTCAAAAGATAATCCTAATACTTTAGTGTTAGACATCTTGTTTGGTTGGTTGTTTTTTTAGGGGATTTTTTTTTTTTATTTTCAATCAGAACTTGTACTTAAGGTGAGAGTCCAGAATCTCAGAGACAACGACTTCATTGAAATTGAGCTAGACAGACAAGAACTGACTTATCAAGATCTGCTCAGAGTGAGTTGCTGTGAATTGGGTATAAATCCTGAACAAGTAGAGAAGATACGAAAATTACCTAATACACTAGTAAGAAAGGTAAGAATTAAAATCAGTGATTAATTTGACTCTGCACTTCACAGACATCAGAGAATTTATTTCTGTAAAAAGATCAGCAAAACACGCCATTGTGTTAAAAACTGATTTAAGCTTACAAATTCAGAAGGGTATTGGACTTGCCTTGTAACTTCATCATAACTTGCTTAAAACATTCTTGTCGAAATAGATTATTTCAGCTCCTAAAGCATATAGAAGAATTAGATCAACTTTTTTTTTTTAATGCATCAGAAACTGCATTAGCATGCTTTTAGCGTAATTGCTGTGTATTGGTTCAGCATTTGCTTGTCTTGAGAACAAATAACAAGGGGAAGAAAAGCCACAAATTGTTGTGTGCCATTTTAAAGATGTGCTATTAACAAATGAACATACTCCTATGGTCCAAAACCACCTATATTAGAGTTCTGTAAATGAAACGTGTTTGGTCACAACTCTTAGTTAAGTGACGTGCATAATCAGTTAAATCATCATGAGGTTCAAGGCAACAAAACCATGCTCTGAAAGAGCGCACACTGGTAGGAAGTTTTTCTTTATTTATTGCTATCATTGGGTATGAACTCCCTAAACTTTTTGCTTTCTTTTGCTATTATAAATATTTACAGAGTAAGACCAGATATGTTCAGAAGTTGTTGTTCTGTCTGTTCTTTAAAAGGACAAGGATGTGGCCAGACTTCAGGACTTCCAAGAGCTGGAGTTGGTTCTTGTGAAAAGTGACAGCTCTCCCTTCAGAAATGCTGCGTCAACCTTGACTGAGAGACCATGCTACAACAGTAGAGCATCAAAGCTGACTTACTGACTCTTCTAGATGCATTCTAGAATATGAAAACCTGGTAATTATATGCTGCTGCCTTTTGAAGGCAGAGAATTAAGCATCTATGAAACCTTAAGTTATTGTTAGGGTTAATATTTTAACTAATAATTTATCTTTGATATTTAATAACCCCATTGCTTTTATTTTTTTACTTGATACTGTATTAAGATAAAAGATACCTCATATGTCTACTAAAATCACATGCTTCCAGTGCCGTTCAATTCAGTTTATTGATTGTATTTGGCAACAGAGGGCAGCAAAGACTGAATTGTTGATGCAGAACTATGTTGAGTATTCCCACTCTGACCAAGTAAGAGTCACAGAAAAGACATTCAGGAAATAGCGTGTGTTTGTATATGTCTTTGAACTTCCTGCTTAAGTTACAATTCAGAGGGTATGTGTTGTGCAATCAACGGCTGCTCTCTAAAAATGTAGGATTCCTTAATCTCGTCCCCCTTCACGAAGTCTTACCAAGATGCTATTGTTTTCTTTCCACTTCTCCGCAAAATGAATGTCACTTAAATACCAAATGAATACCGAGCAGTGTTTTTTGAATTTGAGAAGGGTTTTTCACATTTGTGTTTAGGCCCAGGACTCCAGTGCAATACTAATGAGGATAAGAACCATTCTGCATTTGTAAGACCTGACTGTGCAGCAGGCAGTTACCTCAACTGCCCTGTGCAAGCCAACCCCATAGGCAGCTGCACTTGAAGCACAGCTGTACCTCAAGTGTAATGCTATTTAAACAAGTTTTTGCTTCCTGCAGCAGTGTGGTGCTGGGCATGCTGCTTTTAGACACAAGCTGGTACATATACAAGGTGCTGCATACAGCCTGTGCCAGTGGTAGCTTCCACTGCCACACCATAGTGCAGTGTGTGACATAGACACAGCCCTTCTCCACCTAAACACAGTTCCATAGTATGACACCGCTGCATCTACCTTATGAGGCTAGAAATATTTAATGCTCTGAGGTGACAGGAGCTGGCACTGAAGCAAGTCAGTAATGAAAAAATTCTTAAAACCACAGATGAATGGCAAAAGATATCATTAAAACACACCTTGTAAATATTAACAGCCTGAAACTTTTTGAGCTAATGCCAGTATTCTGCAGAGATAAGAAGCTTTTTCTTTTCTTTTATACCAAAAAACTAACACAACAACCTTTACTCCAAAAATGTTAAAAGGGTTATGGGGAGTAGAGTTATTCTTTCTGAACCTGAGGTTTTGTTTTTTTATTTGATACTGATTTTCCTTCTATCTCTGCTTTATTAAGCTGCATTAGAGCAGATTCTTTATGCACAGCTGGCACAGTGTTTGTTGATCTGGATTGCAGTGTTGACGTTCAGACCATAAATAGTACAATCAACATGTTTTGGTAGGAGCAGCACGGCTGCCACAATTTCTTAGCTTCCTGTGGCACAGCTGATTTATCGTTGAAGCAACTCCTCCAAGGGGGGTTAGTAAAAGCACACACTTCAGAAAAATACAAAAACCCCTTTTGCCAGCAGAAAAGATGCTCGATCTGTGTTCAGGCTATTAAGTTACTTGGGCTTAAAATTCTTGCTTTAGTGGATTGAAAATAATTACCATCCTTTCCCACCTGCTCCGTATTACAAGAAAGGGAGCTTAACATCTTTTCACTTACTCTAAGTCCTTCTCTGTCCATGAGCTGGGCTACTTTAAAGTTAAAAGGTATGACACAACATGAAGTAGAAACACCTATTTCTGCCATGTTGTTTTCCTTGTAGGACAGGAAAGGAGCTTTTATCTTAACAACTATGTATTTATCTTTTCAATGTAGCTTGGAGGCCAGTTCAGAAGATGTGCAGTAACTGTTTGAAAACCAGTACAGTAACAGTTAAATGGTTCAGAATAAAAGTATCTAATTTCTTTTCAGTTCCTGTATTTAGGACATCAGTGTAAAGACTGCCTCCACTAATTAATGAACGTTCAGCTATAGGAGCAGCTGGTATAAAAAAGCTTTATTTGCACTAGTTTCCACAAAGAATAGCTGTTAATGTGATTAGACTAAAACTTTAATTATAATTTAACTGTAATAATAACAGTAAGTCTATGCATTTCAGAGAAGTATTTTTATATGTTTTATGCAGTTTGATAGACTCTAAGGCACACTAGTTGAGTTTCGCTGTTGTTTTGTTTTCTTTAAACAATAAATTGTTGGTAATAACAATTGAAACTAAGTTTACAAAACTTACTGTTCTTCCAAGGACAACTTTTGTTTGCACTACAAAACTGAACTGACATTGCTACTCTTCAGTTCTATTAAAATATTGGTTGTTTAAAGTATTTAGATGTCTTCCCTTCTCCTTGGCTGGGGGGGATGGGATGGGACAGGGGACACAAAACAACTAGGGTGGACATTAAAATTTTATCACAACTTTGAAAAATCATATAGGGGTATGTTCTGAACAACAAATAAAGGACTCATCAAGGTGCTGTACCAGTATGGCAAAAGCATGGGGAAAGCTACGTGTTTTTTCCATGGCATACCTGGAAAATCTCAGATTTTATCTTGGGCTTGAGCTCTGAAGATGACACTTTTCACACAGATGAATGTATGTGGAGACACTCATTACATTTAAATCGGAAATTACTGGAAAGGCACCACGTTTCCTATGCTCTGAAATACAGAATTTTTCCTTCATCTTCAATGCACCAGAATCTCTGCTATCAGATGTGCTAAAATGTGAATCCCAGCCCAAGTTACTACAAGGTTCCTCATTTTTACCATTTGTGCCTGTCCAAAATAAGGAAAATGCTTGTCCCTGTAACAATTACAATGTGATTGTAACTACGTACAATGTAAGGTGCAAGACAAACATTTTAGCCAATGAAGTAACTGACACATTCATGCAGTGGGTGAATTCTGTCTCTTCCTCAAATTTAGAGAGGAAAAGGTGTTTGTAAAATGGCAGTATTAGAACTTAACTATAATTTTACCTGCTTTCACTCACATGAATTCTCATGAATTTCCAATAAAAAGAGCAGCCTCCTTCTGCTGTGCCCACATAGCCACATCTGCTTTGGAAAAAGAGAGTCAAAAAGGGATCATGGCTGTCTGCAAGTAGTATCCCGGCTTATCCGAAAAGCAGTGCTCCATTTCACCAGGGGGACCAACCTGCAGATCCTTCTCAAGTGCACTTGCACAAACAGATGACAAAGGCACACCAACATGAGCACAAGCAACAGAAGTGCTTTGTCCATATATGACTACAGTTACCTACAGAATCAAGTCCTGAATATTGACACGAAGGATAAAGTTATTTTTTAAGATGTGAGTTTAATGCCTTACAGACACAGCACTGGGTACGCTTTATTGCCTCACTCCTGACGAGGACACATAGCATGGAGTTTTCCAACAAGATCTACACCTCCTTGTGCTACAGCCTCACAAGAAAGCGCAAAGGATGTTTCTTTTACCTTATCTGTGGCAACATGCAAATCGTGCATGCTTACTGACTGCATAAAGTTGTTAAGTAATGTTCAAAACTGATACTACAATGCACATGTAAAGGCAAGCTGACGGTCAGTTTCAGCAGCGGCATCTGTCTGATACTAGTATAGAAGTTTCTGTTCTGTAAATGCTTAAGGCCTTTTTTTTTGTGTGTGTGAGATTTCTGTAACCTCTTAACCAATTGCAGAATAAGCCACAACATAGGGGACACTGAATCCAACAACAGTAACTGCTGGGAACTAAGTGCAAAAGGAAATACTAACTGATGGCACAGCAAAAACAAAAACAACCACCCCAACCACCACAGAATAACTAAACATCCAAATTAGTGAACTAAGCTTGAAGACATGAGCAAATTTATTAGGAAAGAAACTTATTTAATGTTAAATGTTCAATGACAGAGACAATCAAATTTGTAACAGAAATTCAAAGATACTTTATTTCCATTTCTCGTATATCAAGAAGCTAGGAATAGCTTAGTTGTAAAAATGGGATTCATTTTAGTTCGATTCACACAAATACTAAACATTTATTCTTGTGTTTTAAAGTCCAAGAATGAAAACTTGCAATTAAACACTGAGCAAGCCATGTGTTCAGGTTATGTTGGTTTCTTATCTTAAAAAGTCTTAAAGAAAAAAAGGATACAGGACTTATATTCTCAGTAGCATATGTGCTATCAACACATCTTTCTGAACTCTGGCAGGAAACACCAGTCCTGAATTAAATTTTATAAAAAAAAAATTCTAACTCAACTTATATTTTTCTACGCCACTACAGCTTTCTTTCACCTCATTTTAAAGCAGATCTTCATTTTAAGCTGTCTTCCGCCATCTTCGCAGACTCTTCACGTAGTAGTCCTATAATGCAAAATTTTGGGAAAACAGACAATTAGACAACGTAAAGAGCATTTAGTTTACCAAGTCCTATATACTGGCCCAGTTGTTAGCTGTCATCTTAACTCTACAAAAGTGTCAACATTGAACAATATCAGCTTTAGAAGCAATAACGTAGCATTAATAGTTTAATAACCAACGTTACATGTTCAAGGGTTCCTAACATGAACAATGAAGCTCTACTAATAGCTTATTCTGCAAGAACCTCATTTATCAGCTGCATCTGCATCATTGTTAGTTCCTTATTTCAGGAACAGAACTAAAACAACCTTGTGCAAAAGTAAGAAAGCTACATCAAGAGTGGGGAAAACACTTCCAACTTTTCTTTTTAACACAGTATTTGCATCTCCTAAGATTCCCAAGATTAACAGTTTTATTTCCAACAAATAGTTTTTCAGCATACGTTCTTGCCATGAACATTGAATCATCTTGTGGCATCTGCCTTTTATTTACATTTGCCTTAGAAGTCTGTTATCAGCCATCCACTTCTCTGTACTATGGCTGACTGCAAATTCTCCTACGCAGTAGGAAATATTAAACACATACCTCTTAAAGACTTGAATTGCATTGAAAGTAACAAGGCGATAATTATGTAGTGTTTATTGCATTTTAAACTCTTTAAAGATATCTAATTCTGGGCACCACTGCATCCCTACACACAGTTGAAAGAAAATTCCATTCTGTTAACATCAGATTTACAGTATTCACACAATACACAAAAAGTCCTTTTCACTATCTTGAAAATCAAAAACACAACAGTAAGCTTAAAGATTACAGGCAACAGCATTCAAACATGGATGTGGGTAGAGAAAGGAGTACCTGGCATGAGTACCTGCTTAGTTTGACTGAATCCTTGATTTTTAATTTGGCTTTTCATGGGCCGCTCACAACACCAACGCTGTGTGAGGTATGGTAGTCAGCTGCAATAATTCATAAACCCTACACTTCCATCAATCCAATGCTACTGGCTCTCGAGTTACAGAACAAACTGCATTAGAATGCAAGGCAATAAAGCAAAAAAACTAGAAACATCCTTGACAAAGAAATACTAGCAGTTTATATAAAAACAAAGTAGTCCAACATGTGCCTCAAATATTAAGTATTAAAGCAAAAGTTTCTGCTGATGTACCAACACAATATGGACTTAAATACAAAAACAGTTCAACTTTTTTTTTAAAAAACGATAACAAAATCCCTAAAAATAAAAAAAAGATAATTAATTTTTTTGCTATGGTGACTATATTACAAATATGTCCCAAAGAGGCACACTAATGGGGGCACGAGTCTGCTACAAGATAGCTGAGACAAAACAATGTACCTCAAAATGTTTTGCAGGACTACACTGTCTTTTCCTTCAGAAGGTGCTTTAGTATGTCTTCTTACTTGGCTTAGTTCCATCTTCATCTGTGCATACTTACGCTGCACTGTTAAACAGTAACAAAAAGCCCTAATCAAAGTTTGAAATAATGCACTTACCTCTGTCTGATCTGAGGTCATATCAGATCAGTTTTAATTGGACTGAGTGTCACCTTCAGATTTAATGTCTTCACTGGTCCCATTGACCTCATTCTTAGTATCACTCTCCTTCGAGTCTGTATTTGTGTCTTCACTCTGTTTTTCTCGACTACTGGACTTCACACTACTTTTTTTATCATCAGATCCCCTCTTTTCTGCCATGAAAGAAGACATTGACCATGGATTTCAAAGTAAAAACAAACATTGCACATGTGAGATACATTGCATACAAAATGGGACAATTGTATTCTTTATAATACAGTAGTCTACAGTAATAGCAGTAAAAGTTATAGAAACAGGCTTCAATCTACCATCCTGCAATGGACAGGGTACCAAAAAAAGTCGAAGGGGACAGTGGGGGCAGGGGGAGAAGGACAGATCTAACAGAGGCAGCTACACAGCTGTCTGCTGAAATACACAAACTGGGGGGAGCGAGGCAGTCAAGAAGTTAGGCAAATACGATGCATGGCTATCGGCTTCCTTACTTATTATAGGACTCTTTTTGTCCCCAAGTTTAATTTGTGATGCGTATGGACAATGCATGAGCGCATTATCAAGTAAGTCAGTCTTTGCGAAGTTCAAAAATTTGCAACCCCAAACAATCAAACACTCAGGAAACAAACAATACTTAAGAACAGTTAGCTTTTTGTAGGTGGGGATCACAGTAGAAATCAAAATTAACTGTATTGGACAGCACATCACATAAGCTGTACGCTTGTCAGCGTTATTTATTCTCAATTCTATAAAAACTGTGTTTTTAATTCACTCAAAAAAGGCCTGGAAAGACAGTTTGGAAGGTACATAAAAAGCAGTATTTTCCAAACACAAAGAAGAGCAAACTGGAAAGGACCCCACAATTTCATCATGAATTAGAAAGCTGACTTGCAACTGAAGAGTTCACTACACTGCTGAAAAAAAAACTCATCTTTCCCTCAATAATCTTCAAAGGAAGAAGGAAGCCAGAAGTATTTCAGTGGAAAGAAAAACATTCAATAGTAGAGCTACATGCCTCAATCTGTAAATTCAGTATTTGGAAATTTAATAAAAATAACAGTTTTTCCTCTATTACTACACACCATAATATTAAACCTTTCATTAGTAAAGACACTTCAGAGAAAATAAATAAATAAAATCTCTCAGATGTCATCATACCGAACAACATTCATGCTTGTTTTTCTGATTGTTCCCTGCTATCTGGGCAATTAAAATAAATATAAATATATATATCCCCAAAACAGGAGCACACAGATCGAACACTGAAAAAGTTATTTTAAACAATGTTATCACCTAGACTGGCATGACACACTCTTATACTTCAGAAGGCAAAGCAGAAATTAAGCTTCGTAACAGAAGCAACAACCCAAATTCACTGTTTTTAATACACCACCAAAGGGAGGGGGAAACCCCCATACAGAAACGAGGGCAACTGCCTAAAAGCACTACTACTGAGGTTTCATTGGAAGCAGCACATCCAGTGGTGCACAGTGCCTGGAGAAAGCACACAGTGACGTCCAAAAAACTACCTGAAGAACTACAAGTTTTGTATCTGTCTGCCCTCGGTTTTGCAACTCCGCAGGTAGATTGCACTCTAACTAACCTTGTTAAAAAGTCTTCTTTTTGTGTCTTATAGGTATCTCCGATGCACACGTGGATCCACTGAGGAATAGTAGTCTTGTTTCCCCGCAGAGGACTAGTAGTCAGTCCAATAATCTTATCTTCTGTCCTATGTAGATATGGTAGATCTTAATAGCCCTATGGATGTGCAGTGTGCAGGGTTTTGTTTTGTCTTTTTCTTGAATTTGGTCAGGAAGGATTATTTTGTTTAAGGTTAAAAAAACTACTATTAACCTGTGGTATGAAAGACGAAACTCTTCTAACACCTTCAATAATAAAATAGTTTAACCATAGCAAACCTCCAGTTTGCCAAGCAGAACTGATCGAGTGTATTCAACAGCCCAATAAACTAAACTTCTTTCAAATCCTGGAGTATCCGCAAGCAACTGTTAAGTTCCTTTACTGCATTTTCAATCATTCAGATTTCTTTCTTTAAAAGCACATACAATTAGCTTGCTGTTGGTACTCTGCATACATTATCTTAGCTGTGATCTATTAGGTAAAATCATGTATTTACTTTGCTTCCTAATTCAGCGTGCACGTTTTTCTGTTTGAGCTCATGTGGGAAACTGAAATATTAAGAATTCTTACCAAGATAATGTGAATGGTTTTATTATTTGGAGAACATAAAGTCAGTTTGTTAAACATAATATCCTGTATTACTGACAGTTTGAGTGTTTTGACATTATTTGCTGAGGTTTAATGACTAACATGAGAACACAATCTCAAATTCAATTATTTCTATATAAATTTAGGAATCCAGAAGGTAAAGGACCAAGTAAAAGTGGTCTGGTGGCAGGTTAACCCTTCATAAGATGAAGGCACTTGCAAAACAGATTTTCCTTTTCTCCAATTATTTCTTCTACCTATGCCAAGGATAGTTTACGTCAACAGTAGTTACGTGAATGCTCAACTGGTGTTTCTGATTGGCAGTTTCCCCTCCTTTAGCAAATGTCTCCCTGTTCCTGAAACCCAAGTCAGAAATTGTGTCTCCGTTTTTACATGCGCTGTCTTCTTATAGGCTTGAAAGGTCATGGCATTCCATAGTATTTTAGTCAATAAGAAGCCAGGATTTCTGATTTTTCAAAGTATGGCACTGATTTAGTGTGTAACAGTGGGCAAGTCTCGGATAACTTGCCTTTTTTTTTTTCCCCCTGTAAGTCATGTTTTCATGTTCATAAAGCAGTTTGAGATTTCAAGATGAAAGGCACTACCACATGTGTTACAGTCAGGCCTTTGCTGCTGCTTACTTCCGTAATTGCAGATCAACAGTGTATATAAAGACAATTAAATTCTGAAGCCCAATGGAGCAGTAAACATAGTTAAGACTACTGGAGTAGCCAGCCACACACTTTGGATGTATGAACGCCTAAAGCCAACTGCTGAATTAACTGCCTACAAAGCCACATGGCAAATGTGAGGATATAACGGTGTTTACGTCATCATATAAATTCAACACTTGTGTGTTAAATACTGATCGCCTTCCCTGCCTTTTTTTCTCCCTCTCACCGGAGGGAGAAACACAAACTTCTTCAGCATTACAGTCCTGCTCTACAGCCTATTTGTATTTCTGCGAATGTATAGTTTAAAAAAAAAAGTTATTGATTTTCTCAGGTGGAAATTTCATCACAGCTCAAGCATCACCCCACTGTTCTCATATCTGGAGGAAGAAGGTAGCAAGCAGCAAATAAAATGGCCAGCAAGGAAATTGGTCAAGTTTAAACTAAAAATACTGATACGCTGAACAAAGTTCACTAACTCCTCTATTTATGGAAAGATTTAGGAGAGAACTGAAAAGCCATAAATGCAATAAACAGACCAAATTTCAATAAATACGTATAGTTATTTATATGGATAGATACACAGAGTACTGAAGAGGACATTCTTGACCAAGTACCAGAAGTCTGTTCATAAAATAGGCAAAAAAAGGCACAGCATCAGGTAAGAAGAAAGTAACAAATGGACAGATAGAGGCTACGATACTGGGTTTGAATTTAAACACTACACATCAGTTCCACTGCCAGCAAGCAGGCAGCAAAAAACACTTGCCAATAAAGGGCAAAGCAAAATCAGAGATGAATCAATACTAAAGATGCACTGTGGTAGAAATCAGAAAAATTAAAACGGTCCAAGAGAATCAGGCAATGAAAACACACGAAGCATCACCTACATTTCAGGAACTAATCCGCTGAAAAAAAAACAAAACACATGGACAAAAGGTATAGCAAACAGGCCTATGCAATCAAGAAACATGCACATAGCACCTTTCATCCCAGAGAACCTCAAAAGTACCTTAGAAACATAACAGAATTGTTACATCCATTACTGACAGTCAGCTCTGATGATGAAGTGGGGTGGCTGTTTCGGAGTGGACATTAGTCAGTACCCCAGCAAAGCCTGTAGTTTAAGCCAGAAGTTAGTACTACATTCCTCCAGAAGTTTCCAAAGACTTTTGAAGTAGGAATTTAGCAATGACAATGAATTAACGTTTTTTTCACCAAATGCAAATCTCTCATGTTTTCTCTGCAGCTCTTTTAAACCCTACTTAAAGGTAAAACTTCAGAATATCAGCCTTTGATGAAGCAGTGAGTCACTATCAATGCTGTCGTACACGTACTGCCATAAAGCATTCTGAGGACGAGCAGTACAGTATTCCTTTGAGACTCACCTGAATACTGACAAGGCAAATCTCACTTCATTGAGGAAAAAAAAAAGGGGGGAGGAAAGCAGGGGCAAGCAGGAGGGAGGAAAGGAGAAGACTGGTGGGAAGAGAGCACGGAATTGTAATTTAGAGCATCAGAGAAATTCTGCAAAGATTTATCTTCGACTGCAGTCATAGACCAGAAAAAATAAAAACTAAAAGCGCTGTTAAGCAAGAAAAATAAAGGAAACATGACAGTATATAGAAGTAATAGATGCTACAGGTAGGAACACAACTACAGATCTCTCACAAAACACATACCAGTAAAGGATAATCACAGAAATACCTGTTAACAGTAAGAATACCCACTCATAAAAAACCTGAATACATTTAGAAAAATATTTGCACTGTAAACAGTCAACAGGTCTTAAAATACATCACAATCCTCGCAAACTTAATTTGCGGACAAAGTAGGAAGCTGGAAGCTTTTAGAAACTACTTAACAGATGAGAGGAGGACATCAGGGTGTATGTACACACGCATGTGCATTAACAATGACTGGAAAGAATAAAATGCTTCAAATGGGTTAACAGCGACATATACAGCTTATAAAACCAATTGTGATTTGATGCTAAGAAGAACTTTCAGTCCCTGACAGAAAGACAGCAAGCTTTTGAGACTTTAGGAAAATATTATTTACAGAACTTAGTATTAATTTGGTCTTCACACAAACATACCTTTTTCTTTTGACTTCCTGTCTTGTTCTCTCTCTCTGCTTTTGCTTCTGTGCTTGTAAGATTTCCGATCACGGCTTTTCGATCGCCTCCTGTCCCTACTGCGAGACCTATGTTTCCTTTCTGATCTATCATGGCTTCTGCTTCTTCTTCGGTCACGACTCCTTAACATTTAGAAAAAATTTGAAAGATACAAATGTCAGCGGGTACTCAGAATACACAAACTGCTCCTGGTATACCATTATAATGCATTGATTATTAGTAGAAAACAGCTATTTAAAAACAAGACTTAGCATACTGCACACAAATATTTCTCAGTATGTAAGACCTGGCTTCACACTGCCTTCATTTCAAACATCCAATCACACAGAGCTGAAGAACATCCACCACTATAAACTAAAATCTGAGGAAAATTAAGAGGGTATAGAGGAGTCACGAAGAAAAGGAAAACCAAACCAAACCAGACCCTGTCCTCTGGGATTATTTGTGTACTCAAAGCTCCTCAATACAACTACTTTCACCACAATGGTGTCATCTACTTCCAAAAACAGACAGAAGACAATAAATATGCATCCAAACCTGTTTATCCCTAGAACCAGTGAAGCACATCTACGATTAGAGATAAGACCAGTAGAGCTAACAAATCAGTGATGTGACCCAAGCTGACAGATTAGGTCCTCACAAGATTTAAACATTTGGAAAAATTACATGAAAATATTTTGTTCCCATACCTGCTCCGCCTTCTTTCTCTGCTTCTAGATCTTTTGTGGTCTCGTGAACGGCTGCATCTTCTGTCAGATGTTCTGCTTGAATGTCTACTCCGGGAACGACTCCTTTTACGCCTCTCTCTATCACGGGCCCTCTCTTTTTCTTTTTCTTCCTCTTCACGTCGCCTCTTCCGTTCCCGCTCTTCTCTTTCCCGTTCCCTCTCTTTCTCTCTCTCTTCTCTTTCTTGTTTCTCTTTCTTTAACCTGTCATCACGGTCAGGTTCTTCTGTTCTTTTTCGTAACTTTTCCTTCAAGGAAAGTTCATGGGAAGAAATGAAGATTATTCAAGATAAGTAGTTCAAGATGACTTAATTCACACAATCTCAAGATGCAGAAGTTTAAGCTTTTAAAATATTTAAATTCTGTCCAAAGTACTGCCTACATGGAAGCGCTTTCTAAAAATCACTGAAACTTGCATCCTTTCTCCTGGGGCACAATTTTTTTTTTTGCTTGTCATTATCACAAGAACAAAGGCCTTACAGACGTTAACAAAGGCCACATTAAACTCCTGAGTTTACCTCTTTGCTTACATACAGCGTAATCACATAAAATGAAGAGTATCAGTGCAAACACAACGCAAAATGTGCAGAGCAGGATTCCATTTCATTTTTATATACTATCTTTGGAATATTTCACACATTTGAGGAAGCCCAGTGGCCAGCCTTCTCTTTATCATAGGAATCCTCTGAGCAATTATTATGCTCAGTAACTTCAGACATGCTTACTTTTAGGTCTTCGACAGTAGCTTTTATTTTGGCATAACCCATGTGCTGCTTTCCCATCAAGTGGTCATCTACCCTGGACTGTGCATCTCCTACAATTAAGAAGGCTCCACAAACTTCACAAACTTCCATTTGCTTCTCTTGGGCGGCAAAGCTCTCAATTGTCTGCAAAAGAACATATTAGATGAAAAAAAAAGAAACATTATTTTTTTTGGACAGGTGATAGCAAAGATATTTAGAACTTTACTATTATTGTTGAATAGCACTAATACTTTAATGCTTTTTTATACTTTACTAATATTGTTGAGTATTTTTCACTAGTGAAAACTGAAATTCCTAACTGCATACTTTCCATTTGGAGCATCATACCCACTAGGACAAACCGTGTGAGATTAGGCTACAAATGCCCATTCCATGTGAGCCACAAGGAAGGAGCCAATTAGAAAACACCTGAAACAAACCTTATTCCTTACTGCAAAGGATTAGTTATCTGCAGCTTCCTAGCAATCTCAGGATTAAGGAAAATAAAGCCCAGTCTTCTCTTAGAATTAATTCTAACACCAACTGATGAGCCTGAGCTGCAGTCACCAACTCAATGTCCAGGTGAAGACCAGTGACAAGTATCCCTCAGGGTCTGTATGGAGGCTGGCCCTATTTTAATGTCTTTGTTGGTGACACAGACAGTCGGCTTGAGCATAACCTCAGAAGATTTGTGGATGACACCAGAGCTGGGTGAGCAAATAGCTGTGCGGTGTTTAGATGACAAAACACAACATGAGGCTACACTACAAAATTTGAACTAGTGTAAGCTGAACGCACACCTCTAGGACCACAGCGTAAGTACTTCCATAATTTGAGTGCATGAAAAACATTCTCAAAACAGCACACTAACTCAGCACACATAAGCAATGTGTGCAATACTGCCTAATTCCGCCCATAACTTTCACACTTTCAGTGTAAAGGCAATGTTATTAGGAATCTAATGTTGCACCAAATTTTCAAGTACAACCTTCAGAACTACGAACATGTTACTTACTGAAGTTGTAGACCTCAGCAATTCTCTCTCTTCTTTTAGCTGTTCAACAAGTTTCATCATTCCTTGTGCCTCTTCCACCTTCCCTTCTGAACCTAGTTCTTCAATCTAAAGGACAACAAAAAACCCTGTAACTATTAAGCAAGTAATGAAAGCAAGAGATCTGTTAGAGGGCATAAAACTTACCTGTTGTAGTAGTACATCAATTTTGTCAGTTAACACCTGAATCTTCTCTTCATTTTTACCAGTAGGTCCCGCTGCCTGCCAAGCAGTACAAGTGTGTCAATCATTTATGTATTTTAAAGTTTAAAGAAAAAGACGACAATTTGTATGTTTCAAAGGTGTTTTCTCATATTCCAGACACATCAGAAATAACCTTCTCCTGTGTCTTCTTCCAGGAAGACCAATAATCATCTATTCTAACATAAGAAACATCTCTGAACACAAAACTTGCTTCACTCAGCAAGAGTACACTCTTCAAGCTAATTCCTCCAAACAAAATTCCCTCCTTGAACATAACATTTGAGGCCAATGTAAAGAGAATGTGAAGGTGTTACCTAGAGGAAAAATTATTTGCTTCAATGATTCTTCCAGACTCACCCCAGAAGACTGCTGATTCTGTGACAGCGCCAAACGAGCATGACCTCTTCTAATCCTGCGTTCTACTTCTGCAAGTAAGCTTTGTAAATAGCGCAAAAAGTCTCTTTCATAGCCCACTTTCATAAAACGAGAGCTCTTCTCATACCTGGTGGAATGTTTTTAAAATGAAAGGTCACATCACTTCATACTACATAAAAAACAAACGACACATTGCAATGTTATAAATTGTTGCTGGAGGTAACTGAATATTATATGTTTAAATAAATGTTTATGTAAATGAATAAGCAGTTAATTTCTCATGGTTAGCTTGCTTTTATGAATTTCAAACATACCAGAAATGCTATTTGCATTAGCATATTGATCAGCATACTTACTGTTTACGTAGATTTTCATCATGAATTTTTTCACAAGGACCTGAAAAGATCACACAAAAAGTTTAAACTTGCGTTCCTGACTGCTGAATTCCCACATCATTGGCATTTGTTTGTGCACCTAGATAAAACAGACCTTTTAATTGTTCCCAGGGAGTTTTATACCTGCACTTCTGCTTCTTTTGCTTGGAGTTTAAAAGAAAGAATGCCAATATGTCATAGTAATTAGAAAAACAAAGGAAATTCTGAATGACTTGTAAAATCGTAATATAAAACAATTTCCAGACCTTTCTTTGTCAGTAAAACTACACAAAAAGTATTTTGAGGCCTTTAAAAAAGGAAAAATTACATATTAAAGGTAATCTTACCAACCACTTTCTTAAGCTCCAAACATCGTTCTTTATAATAAAAATAGATAAATTATTTATCTTCAGAGTAAAATTAAGAGGTAGGTATCCTGTGATCATGAAGGGTAGCCATGCTGAAATTCTCCCACCCTCCTCAGTCTATCAAATTCTTTGGTGGACTTGGAATTTAACACTAAAAAAAGAAGCAAGTTTTTCCTAGTGGCATTCTCTGAACTACGTGCTGTGCACGTACCATAGCTTGAAAGCTACAGGTAACTTACAGAAGGCCTTAAGCAGTAATTATTGCAGTACAAGTCTCTCAAGTTGATAAGATCAAAAACAGAGGACATTAAAATAAGTTAAAACGCTACCCAGGTAGCACAAACCAAATTAGGAGACGTGTTAGGAGAAGAAAACTACTCCACACCCAATAATTTAGCTTACACCATTAAAAATATATTTTTCTCACTTAGAAGAAGTAGGATTTGGAAAAAATATTAATCTTAATATATTGTGTCACTGGCAATCCTTAAAAAGGCTATTTCCAGAGTGTTCTGACAGAGCATTCACCAGTAAAAATATTTACATAGAGAAGTTCAATTGCAATTATATGTACATGAATAAAAATGACAAGACAGATACACTTACCTAAATCAGAACGGGTATTCGTGAATAATTCAGCTGGGCAAAAGCCACAAAGGTAGTATTTACAAACCTGAAAGAGGAGAAAAAAAAAAAGGCTTTTTTCTTTTCTCCTCAGGAATCGGCAATTTTTAGTGATCATTCCTATTTTCTAAATTACAGTGCAAAAAGTCCCTCTGTACACTGTGCAAGGTTTCCAAAAATGTTACCCACATATGCCCCTATCTTTGTGTTACTTGGTGTCAGCAAGTGCTACTACAAGGTGTATCTTAATGACAAAAGACCAAGAAATCCTACTCTCCCTTGACACAACGGTATTTCTTAATTTTACTGCTGAATATTTAAGATTACAGGAAAGCATAACCTATTTGTAACTGCAAGGTAACGTGGTATTTTGAAAGGACCGAACTATTAAAAAAAACCTTCCTGTGCAATTCTTTAACTGTGAAAACATCTGCCACGGAAGCAGGACAGCAAGTTGTTCTTTGCTCAGCCATAAGGACTTCGCATTCGGCCTCCATCCCTCCTTTAATGCTACTGGCTTGGAAACCACAAGACACCAGCAGTAGAAGCGGGAGGCACCGCCGCAGGGCTGGGGATTCTGGTGTCAGCTACGAGACCTAAGAACACACAAGGTAATGGACTATTCAAGAGCTTCCCTGCATTTCATTCTAATACTTTTGCAAATTCCTACTTTAAGAACACTGTGCAAAGAATACATTGTGTACTTCTTAAGACATGCACAGAAGACATTTTTTTTTTAAATAGATTTACCCTCACCCATGTACATCGGCTTAATTAGTAGAGTTGGTCAGTTCTTGAAGTTCACACAAGTTATCTCCTGACTCTTTACCCATCAGAAAAGACAAATGGATTAAAATCAGGAATACTTTCACCCTTGAGGGTCATCACATATTTTGAACAATTATTTCTTTAATAGACCCTTCCCCAGACTTGATCACCATTAATTTTTAATGAATTGCCAATCCAAAATTAGCCTGTACATTCTTCTAACACCTCCTATACTTTACATCACTTCCTAATATTGTGCAAATCTAGTAACTGCTACTGGTATTACAGCCTAGCTCTAAACTCTCACGCTGCGGACAAGGAGCAGCAGCATACTATTTCCTAAAAAGTATTTTGAAGCATCTGAACAAATGGGTGTGAGTAGGGATCCAAGACCTACCCCACACAACCACCTCGCGTAGTGCCCGTGACACCAGTTGTTCAAATTACAGTGATTTATTTTTCCATGCTAACTGCCAGACTGCAAATCAGACTACGGAGGTTAAAATTGGACTGACTGCTTTGCAGATTACACAGCAACACAACCAGGCTTTCTATGACAACCCATGGGTGTAAAACAAGGAAAAAACCAGTAATTTATTGCATAATTTGAATACTGCTCCTGTGATCCAGGTTAGGCCACTGTGGCACTAAATTCAGCCGGCAGTAATTTTTACAACCACAACCCAAGCTTTCACTGAAAATAAAAAAAAATACTTAGTGCTCTATGGAAAAAAAGCAACAGTGTTAACCAGCCAACCAGAAAACAAACAAAGGTAATTCACCAACAGTAAATAGTCTCAGGTCTAGCTGGTAAAGAAACTCTTAATCTCTGCAGCCAGGCTGTGCAGATAACTCTCCCTTTTTCTGAAGTTCACAAAGACTGAGCATCTGCAGAGAACTACAGCAAGACAGGGGGAGAAACCTACCCACATCTTTAGTGTAGAAGGAAAAAGCATAGTGTAGTTTTATCTTAAGCTTCCCCTCACTTTAAGATCAACACCACCGTAAGGATTTCAGAAGCAATGCCTTCACTCCTAGAGCTGGTTCCAACCACTGGCACTTCAGCTAACTCCTCAACTAGCCAAGCTTGAGCAACTGTAGCTACACAGAATACAAACCCTGCCCAGTGCAACCAAATCAGCAAAGAAACTCTATTACTGCTACATTACTAGCTTAAATGTCAGAAGCAGTCAGACTTTAATTCATATCCTCCAAGAGCAAGCCGTATGAGCTTAAGTTCCGCTTTGCTCTAGAGCTTTTCATTGATGAATCCTCAGGAAAGGAGCAAATGCCCGGCTCCAATGGCACGGATGAATTTCTCAGAATAACTTGAAATTAGTATTTAGTAAAGCAAGACATCTCCCAGAGAAGTTTGTTTTTCAAAAGAATTATCTTCTTAGAAATCATAACAGATACATGAAAATAAAAGAAGTTATTAAAACAGTTCACTCCTCCTTATTTTTTCTTATGTCTACCTAATTTTATCCAGAATACACACAGGGTACCCAAACAGGACAAACCTAAGAGAACACGATACAGCTTCTTGACAAAAGAACTGTTTAAAAGAAATCAGTTTAGACTTAGAGTTTGTTGAATTAGAACCCTGCCAAATATTTCACGTGGAATACAACGAAAAAGTGTCTTACCAGAATTTCAACACAGATAGGAAAATGTCTTATTTATACACACACATACATCTCACAGGGCTATGGTTTAGGTGGCAGTTTCTGTGATGTCACCGTGCCATTTCTACAAAGCTGCACCATAGCAAAACCAAAACAAAACAAGAGCCCAGCAACTAAGGCTTTGTATATATGCCAACAACCACTAATTAAACTTTAAGTATCTTCAGGTCATACAAAAGCTATATGGGATATAAAAAACAACACTTAGAAAGCATGAGTGGAAAATGAATTTGAGTAGTATGACTATACTTTGGGAATTAACTCTAATCCAAGTAAAACTGGTGACTGCAGATTTAAAGTGGCAGAGCCATTCTGAAACAGCTCTGTAGCTGCCTTACTTGTCACCTGCTTTAAGTTCTGTCTGAAGAAACACTGAATGCCTGCAGAAAACCAAGAAAAAAATTACTGACTGTACAAACATTTCAATATCAGTTGCACTGCCAATGCGAGGTTGACTGGTCCAGAACAGAAGCATCTTGAAACGCTGCACAAGTAAAGCTGAGTGGGTCTCCCTACAACCAGGCATCACAGCGAATGTGCAGGTGTAACACCCAAGGCCTACTGTTTGGAGACAAAATCTCAAGTAATCATTTGGAGCTCTCTCCAAAAGAGTGACAAAAAAATCAGCACCTGCTAAGGGTGGACTAAATTCAGCACCTCTTAAAAGCAGCTTATGCACAGACTTACTGCCCTTCTTTGCAGACATTCAGAATTATTGGCAGAGACTTTGGCAGTAAGTCACAAGACCACCTAAGCTTGCTCTCTGAAACAATTTATCAAGAATAACTAAAAACAACCACACAAAATCACAATTTTTCTCCTTCTCATGAAGAAGCAAGAAGAAATTGGACAATCTCACTTTAGTATCAAGCTGTTTCAAGAAACGAGACTCCAGATGAACTCCTCCGTTAAACAAAAGAAATAATATTTCCTATTTCTAGGACCTCTTTCCCTTCCATTTCATTTTCTCAACCTCACAACCAAGTACAGGGTCAGTGAAAAGGCACTTCCCAAGGAAAACTGCTGGGATTAATCAGAGCATTTCCTAGGACACAAAAAGCACAACAATAACAGGCTACCATATTCTGCTGGGGAAGAGTTATAGGAAGTCTTCATGCACAAAAACTCTGCAAACTGGCCTGGAACAGTTTTGAAACTAGCAACAAAAAGAGCAAAGGGAAAATTATTAGAGGCAGAAGTCTGACAAAGCAAAACAAAGAATTTAAATGACCTTATGAAGCAGCACTTCTAGGAAAAGCCTCTTCTTACCAGCTGATGGTAGGAAGAAGTACCAGAAGCTGTAGTGACCACCCCCCAGAATATGTAGCTTAAACACATCTGACTTTGTCTTTACTATTAAAGAAAATCACTGAGAAGTTGCAGTAATTTTCTCCTAGCTCTGGATGCTACAGTACCTAGCGAAGTCCTTGACATTCTCTCCTCAGAGGCAGCCTGCAGAGACATGCTGCTATCAGAATGGTTTGGGCTGTGTCTGCAACAGTTTTCTTACTCCCTTGCACCTATTTCATTATGTTCTTCAATTGCTTTTGCTTTGACGGAAAAACATTAATTGAGAGAATTGTGCAGCTATCTTGAAACTTTATCATCCAGGGTTAGCTTCACCGTGTGGTACATCTGCCTTGACAGGCTGGAGATAGCTACCAGCCAGCTGCACTTTACAGCTGGTCTCAAGGAGTCAATCACGAGCAGGAACAGAAGGGGCCAAGAAATGGCTGAAGAACCACAGAGCCATTAAAGGGCTGAAACAGAGGTGATATGCTTCAAATAGCACTATTCATCCGCAGCTTATCAGACTGCTGCACTCAGCACAAGTCAGACGTCACACGGAAATATATTCCACATTTGCAGAAACAGGGCAGCAGGTGATCAGCATGGCTATTAAGCATGGCTATTAAGCCATGCAGGTAACAAACCTTTTTCCCCCAAAATTATTCTGATGACTCTGCTACCAAGAAGCTGGACTGAGCAGAATGTTATCATCACTTTGTTGCAGCAGGATTAGCTGTGGCCTGTGTCTCGAAACCCTCAGATGTCATACTTCAGTACCACACTAGAATGAAAATGGACACTTGGAACTCTCCACTTCATCACAAATTTACTGATCTTTGAAATCCCTTGGAGATGGGAAAGTAACATTCACTTCAAATTGTGAAAACTGACAACAAAAACAGATAGCTCATCAAGCGCTGTGAACCATTTCAAAGCTTTCCCCCAGACAAAAGCTACTGACAGCTCTATAGCATTAACGCTTCTACACTAACATGCTCCTGTTCTACAAGTGTAGAACTGTAGTAAACAATTCTACAAGCACATTCCTTTAGGCACACAAGTCCTAGTAAAATGGCTGAGACTAATACCCAAGGTAGTAACCTACACAACAAAAAAGAGAAAATTGCCTCATGGGGATGAGTTCTTTGAAGCCTTACAGTTCTCAAGCATCACGGGTTTTATAAGCAATGCTCCCCCACCCAGAACAGCTAAGTCCTTCCCCCAGACTGGCTCTTAAAGATAACCGTCCCCTTAAAAGTATTCTCCCCAAACAAGTACAAATGAAGTCAAGTTCCAAAAAAATACCCAGAAGAAAGAGGAGCAAGTTCTGAGCTTCTAACTAGATGCAAACCAATTTAGGCCTTCGGCATTAAAAAAAAAAAAGTATGTAACAGATCGTAAACAATTAGCACCACCAAATCCTATTTTAAATACAGAACCTACATTTTGAGAAACTGTATGCCTATCACAGATAATTGCTCAGTCATTTTAACTGCTCTCCATCTCTCCCTACTTTCTAAAATGCTGCTAGAATAGCTGTGGAACAGCCTCAGAACTCTCACACCATCGCTCATCGACTTGTCTTGCATAGGTGGCACAATAAACAAGAATGCTTGAATCAATACCATTTTTTAGTTACTGTTTCAGAAATATACTTTGTCACGGATATGACTGTAAGCAGAAAGATTAAAACACGTGCTACTAATAATTTCCTGCTACATACAAAACAGGAAGCCTTTATGCCAGATCTAGAACTGATCAGCCAAAGAGAGGCTGGAATACTGAAATATACAGCACCTGAGACGCCAATGTCTTAAGAATAAAGGCTTTAGTCACGTAGAAGTTATAAAAGAATGTAAAGGTTGTTCAATATATGATAAACACATTTGATTAATACTGCAAGTAAATGCTCAACTCAGCACACTCTGCTTTCCTAACTTCCTAACAGCCTATTGCTATTTTGTATTACACTGCATCTTCTATAACTTCTGATGTCTGCCCATCCATAATTTACAAATGATAAAGAAAAAAGGGATGAACTTGTTTTTGATAACCTTCCACGTCTAAAAATTGATGAAACACGACACAAGGCCTTGAATTCTGCTATGAGAGCACAATATGCTGACAATGAAAAAGCCACATGTTGACAGATACATCATTTTACCAGAGGGGACACTAACGTGCATTTAACCTGAAAAATAAAACAGCAGTTAAGCAGATAAATTAATGTTACTATTTGATCCTTATCTGCATTTGCTGAACGTGTCAGCATTACAAATTTAATCTTTATGGGATGCAAGAAGTTAAAGTTGAAACACATCTTTATTTTTAACAGCAGTAAATTTCTGATACAAACTCACCAATTGATTGTAGATATCTACCTATCAACACATTCCTTTTGGAGAGGTTGTGCTTAACAATGGCCCTATAAATCTCACAAATAGAATCAGGAGTGGCACAAATGGAACAGCAGCTCCTGCAAGGCTGAAGTTTAATCCTCTGCCTGTGAAGTTGCCACTGGTCTCAGAGAGAGCCTTAAGGAAAGATCCCTATGGTTACAGGAAACACCTCCAGCCTAGCATACTTTTAAAAAAATGTTTTTTTTTTTTAAAGTTAGAAGTCATCTTAACCAGATTCAGACTGAAGCCATTTACTTCCTATTCCCAGGGTAGAACAATCCCTTTTTATTTTGAGTTCAGAATCAAAAGCAAGTATTTAACTGAACACCCAACGGAATAATGATCTTTGGTTAAAAGGTCCAGAAGAACATCAAGAAATTCATGAATACTTCCTAAACTCACAATTTTTTTCTGACACCAAGAACTTACCTATATAGCAGCATTTTTAAAGCAGAAATTATTTTTAAACATGCTTGTATTTTCCAGTCTAAAGCAAGAAAGGCATCTGTCTTTATCTCGTGCACTCTGAGAAACACGTGTTTCAGCCATCATTAAAATAACATCGGTTTTGTTTGAAAACATGAAATTCCAACCCATGGGATCCAGATACAACTTGGAACAGCCAACAGCAAGCGTTTTTCCCTTCCGACTCAATTTAAAAACATCCCAAGGAAATGCTAAGGTGGGAGGAGCCCCAGGTAGTTCAACTGCACGCTATTTGCAGCTTAAACTAGAGCAATTCCTACCAAACGTAATAAATGAGCTGTCCTAATTGTGACAGGTTTTTTTCAACGTATATCGTAACACAAAGCTACATCATGAATGATGAAAAAAAAAAATAATGCAGCAGAGTTCTCGTCTCTCACAAAGAAACAGCTAAGGAACTTTGCAATTACTGCTGATTTTTTCAGAAGTCGGCTGCAGTACCATTAGGATGGATGTCAATAAAAATCGTCATGCACTAAAACTCAAATATCCCCCAGGAAAAAAAAAGTCCCAAATAATACAAAAGAAGTCTTGTCTGAGCTGTTTATTGCAGAATACAAATGACATCACTATGTTAATGAAAAAAACACATTAAGCAGTACTAAGTAATAATGCTATTTAGCCTAGTGCCCATTGCCCTCCCCCTTTCTCAACTGCGCTACCCTAAGTACAAAAAGAATCAAGTTTTTATTTGTTAAATGCTGCTTCAAAAGTCGTCCTTAGCTATCCTCCAGGCCGTTCAGTCAGGACGCCTGCACCCCAACCTGCACACTTCCTCCCCCAACACCACATTCGGGAAGAAATCCAGAGACACTTGTGTTTCAAACCCTTAAACCCGTCCCGCCTCCCTTTGTACAAGCCATCAAGCTCCAAGGAAGTTTTGTTTCTGCCCCACCAGCCTCAATCCAGCGCCCCCAAACACACCCCGCTGCCTCACGCCCCCCCCCGAACTTCCCAATCTCCCACACCGCCGCCCCGCGCACAACACACCACTTCTCCCCCTCAGGCTGAAACCCAAACACAAGGCCTCTCTGCCCTGCCATCAGCTCAAACAACAGCGCAGGCCCTCAGCCTTCCAACGGCGGGACCTTCCTCCTCCTCCTCCTCCTCCTCCTCACCTCGGGGCTCCCGGCGCTTCCCGCCCTGCGGCCGCCATGCAGGAGGGCCGCAGCCTCTGAGGGCCGCACCGAGGGCCCCGCAGCCCCGACCCGAGCCTTGGGAACCCCCCCAGTCGGCCGGTACACCTCAGCCCTACCCCTCCGCCGCCACCCCCGGAGGCGATGCGGGCCCAGGGCCGCGCTCCGCGCTCCCCGCCGGGCCCTGAGGGAGGGCAGGAGGGAGGGGAGAGGCGGCCCCGCGGCACTCACGCTCTCGTGGTCCCACCGCACGTTGCTACGCTTCTCATCCGGGGCCAGGTTCCTATCCCGGCCCATAAGCTCATCGAGGAGCTGGGCGGCCGATATCATCGCGTCCTCCGGGCCGAATCCTCGCCGCCAAACGCCGGCTCCGCGCCGCCTTCTCCTCCCCGAGCGCCCGCGCCGCCGCCGGAGTGACAGAGACAAAATGGCGGCGCGGCTCCTCGCCCTGCCCACAATGCACCGCGCGCCTGCCAACCGCCTCTGCGGCCTGGCCTGCTGCGGGGCGCCGGCGGCGGCCTGCTGGGGGGTGGCCTCGTGGGGGGCGGCCGCCGCGCTCCTCACCGAGCTTTTGGTGGCTCCCGGATCCGGGGGGTTCCTTGGGGAAAGGCTGTGGGGTCGTCCCGGGTGCTGCGGGGTGCGTGAGCGCTCGAGGGGCCCGCCAGCGAGGGGTGCATGAGTACTTCTCGCACCTCGAAATGCTTCACGCACCTCAAGGCGCACTGTCAGGCATCCTGAGGTGTTGCTTTTTCTAATAAATGTACATAGTTCTTTAAAACTTCTCCTCATGAGTCATGCTTTTTAATAAATTTTTCTAATTTTTATTAGTTGTTTTTGGGTTCCCTTTGCTTTGTCTGTATCACCCTGAAATACGGGGTTTATTCCATGCAGGACCTTGTTACTGCACAAATGGAACACTATTGTTTTTCTGTTGCAATAATGCTATACGGGTACAAATTATTGATTTATACTTTATCACATTAACGCTCCATCAGATTATTTTTTTCCTTCCCAGATGTGACTTTTTACATTGTCATTACTGAATTTCACCTAATTTTCAACTATTTCCCACTTTTCTCTGAATTGTTTTCATCATCCAAGCTGCATGAAATTATTATTTTAATTAAATTGTATTTTCTAAAGTCTTTGAAGTTTGTATTAGTGCTAACCCTGTAAGGCCCCCAGAACTCACAGCAGCCTTGCTCAGAATCACTGGGGGCTTTCTGCAAACATAGTGTTGCCTGCAGAGTTCCCTTTACAAAATATGCCCATAAAACCCCCATTACACAGCACCACGAGGCACTGCGAAGTTCTAAACTTTGCAATTTTGCAATGAGATAACAACCCATTTGAACAGTTGGAAACACCTCATTGAAATCAATGCAACGCAACTGGTATGAATCCTATGTCTTAATATTCTCCAGCCTGGGCTTGTTGGAGGGATATGAGGTGGGTGTTTGCTCCAGAAAAAGGGGTCAGAATTGGTCCATTTATTTTTATCACTCCCAATTGCATTCAGACACCAAAGAGATAGATTAGCCACTGAATGGGGGTCCTCATGATTCCTGCAGGTGTCCCCCCACAGAGGAGAAGTGGCCTGGATTCTGGCTAGATGTCTGCCTGGAGCCTGGAGTTATTATTTTGACTCTTTAGAATCATCATCATCATCATTATTATTTTTTAATAGCTCTGCTGTCTCATGAAGCTTGCCTTAGGACAAATCAACAATCAGAAATGTCTTTTCAAACTAAATGCCATAAACTACAGGTAATCTTTCACGTTGCATTACAGGTAGACTTTACTTTTTGTAGGGATTAGTTAAAGGATTCACACAGATGAGGCGAATTCCCTAGAAAAGGCCAACTTCACAATATGGGACCCCAAAAGAGCAAAGGACAAGAGTTGGCGACCCAGCGGGCAGGGCTGCGAGTAGGAACTAAAGCTCCAGGCCGGGGTTGTCACAGAGAATAGCGTCCCCCAGCAGAGTTTGGGGAGCGGGGCGGCTCGGGGCGCCCTAAGGCCGGCCGGGGGGCGACACCCCTGGCAGGGAGCCGGGGCCCGGCCGGGGGATGGCTCTCCGAGCTCGGGGAGCGCCGTAGCGGCCGGGGGGAAGCCGCCAAGGGGCCGGCCGCCATGGAGACGAAGGAGCTGCAGGAGCGGCTGCGGGAGGCGGCGGCGCTGGGGGACGCCGAGGAGGTGCGGAGGCTGCTGGGGCTCGGCGTGGACCCCAACTCCCAGAACGAAGTCAACGGCTGGTGAGGGGCGGCCGGGCTCGGGGGAGGCTGCGGGGGGATAGAGCGCTCCTGCTTGGGAAGCGGGCACCGCGCCGGCAGCGAGGATTTAGGGCGAAATTAAAACGTCAGCCCCTCGCCAGGCGCTCCCCTGGAGAGGGGTCGTTGCTCAGAAAAAAGTGTCAGTAAGGCGGCTGTGGGTGCTGAAAGGCCGAGGTCTCTGCCCAGCTGCTTTTCGTGCTTTGGTGCCTCTTGAGGTTCTCCAGTTTTTTGGAGAACGTAAGGCAGAACAGCAAAGTAGCCATCAGAAAGTAAACTTCAGCGTGCCAGGATGTGTTCTCTTATAACCACGCTTATTTTATTAACTTCTAAACCAGATTTGAAAATGACTTTCCATTTTATGTGGGAAGTTTCACGCTGTTTCAGTGACACACAAACTCTTCAGCTTACAGCCCTAAACCCGAGGCTTTCCTGTAACATAGTGTCCTGACACTTGTAGGTTCGGGACTACACCCCAGCCCCTTTGGCATGGGAAGCAGGATTTGCTCAGGCATTTGCAGAGGACGTTTTCCTGAAGTTAATTCAGACTGTAGTTACCCTGCTGCATTGTGCTTGAACATCTAATTAAAACAAAAAACAAAACCAAAAACAACAACAACAAAAAACAAGGAAGAATAAAAGTAAGAAAGCATTTGGACCTTCACAGGCGAAAGCCTGACCAGTAACTTTGAGAAATAGGGGGCACTGGCAGCTTTCAAAGTGTGAGGATTAAAACTGGAGCTTGTAAAAATCTTAAGACTTTGAATTATCTTAGTGTGTAGGATAAGCAGCTGCTTGTGGTCAGAATTAGCTTGTATCTAAAACTGCCACTTAGGAAAGAAAAAAAATCTGACAAAATATAAATATTTTTAAAAATAACGATCTGGTCATTTTTAATTATGACAACTGATGGAAGTTTGCTGTAATTGAAGTCTGCTTGTTGAATTTAAGTTTCCCCAGTGAGCCTCTCAGTTATCTCTGATGTTAACAGGTGCTGCATAGTTACGTTTGGATGTGTGCTGGGGCTGAGGGTAGGTATTACCTCTCTGCATGAGACCACGTGAAATGCTCAGGGTGGATTCCAACATGGGGCCAGTGCTGTTAAGGCTTACGTACCTTCCAAACAAACTACACATGCACATGTTGTACACGTGCAGGGTCCCACACAAATCCTGGGGACTTAACATAGAGAAGCATCTTATAACCCTCAGTGGAGGGTCATCACGTGAGCAGTAAAAGCAAATACTGACACATGCTGTGCACTTTCTCCCACCACTTTGGTCCAAACTAGTTTATGACTCAGCAGCGTACTACTTCTGAATTTAGGGAAACTATTCACACTTAAGGAGATATTTGTGAGAGGTCCAGAAAGCACTGCACAGCAAAACTACCCTAACCTGGTCTGAATTTATTGAAACTTGTCTCAGATTTTGTGGGAAGTTAGGAATACTTTCTGCTAACAAAGTTATTTTATCTCATTTTAAAATGGTACTTTCTATCTGAAATGCACAGCCCAACCATGGAGATGGAGTACAAGATTCTATAATATTGTTAGCAGTATCAGCTCTTTAAAAGAACTATCAACACAGCTCCTAGGATAGTCTGTGAAGAAAAAAATGTGTACGCATATACTGACACTTAAGACACTTCAATTAAACTTAATTCTGCGTAATAACAACACTTGCTGCAGTGACTAGTGCCATTACCTTTAAATCAAATATACTTTTCTGTCATCAAGGTGCATTAATTTCAGTAAGAAGAAATGGTAGAAATAAGCCTTTTGTTTGGGGTAAGTCAAGTTTAAATCAGAATACATAATAATGATGAGGGTTTTGCAAGTTATTTTGTCCTTCCATGGTTTTGTCTAAATTGTACCCCTCCAATAGAACAGATTCTTTATTTTCTCCATACATTTTCTTTTATACATGAAAATTTAAAAGAACAGAATTTTGTATACCAAGTTGGATGCTATTGGTCAAGATGCAACCGCAGTATATTGACTCTGTTTCTTTCATGAAGGAAAAAAAAAAGCACAGTGGAAAAAGCTTTTTGGAGCTTGACTTTCAATTGAAACATCTTCCATTATAAGTATGTGATTTAGTTCTGCTGTATTTTATTTGATTCTTAAAACAAACAAACAAATATGCACCTTGGAGAACAGTTAGCTATGTTCATTTCTTTTCCAGAAAAGTTTCCTTTAACTAGAGCTAGAGAATTAAAAGGTAAAAGCTAGAGAAAGGTCAAACACCACTAGAACCTAAGATAAGGCAAAATGGTAAGACTATACAGTAGGTTATAATGTGTAAGTCTACTAAGTCTATAGCACTATTACTAAGGATGTCCTGAACTTTAAAAACACTGCTGTGGTAACTGCATATCATGATCATTAGAGCAAGGGAAAACTGCATCAGCAGGTGTCACTGCAGGCTCCAGAACCAGTGCAAATTTGCAAGGCACATTGCTATTAAAACTTTTTTTATGTTAGGCATGAATTAGATCTTGTTCTAATATGCAGCAAGAATGCGTGGAAATCAGTCTGCTGTAATTTAGTATTTCAAACAGTGTTAACATCTTCCATGTGCAGGACTTGTTTGCACTGGGCATGCAAACGGAACCATGCTCCGGTGGTGGCTTACCTGCTGCACTCTGGTGCCGACAAGGAGATCCTCACCAAGAAAGGAGAAAGGCCGGTCCAATTAACGTCAAAGAGGGAGATTAGGAAGATGCTGGGAGGTAAATCTATTGCCTATGGGATACCTGCTCTTTAAAGATGATAGGAGGAGGCTGTGCAAAGCACTTACGTTCCAGTCTTATTTTGCATTGCCAAATATTGTGTTAAGTTTTCATAATAGCTGTGGCTTGATCTCTAGGGTGTTTGCTTAGTGAGAAACTGAAGTTTAAGAAAGGATTACCAACAAATTCCATACCCAGCTAGCCAAGTCTTTTTCCCTAAATACTGAAAAACTGTAAAAGCTATATTTTGAAAAATGCCATGATTAAACCAGTCACAGATAGACACAAATTCAAATTTTTAAAAGGGGAACAGGAAAATATCTCAAATTTGTATGAAATCCTTACAGTGTGTGAACAGTTTAGACACTGTTCAATAAATTGAAAATTAGCAGCCTGGAGAAACAGCTCATTGAAATATATTGCAAGAGCATTTTTGTTGCATTTTGTAACTGCTGCGGTGGAGTAGGCTCTGCTGCAAGAAGTGATAAGTAATTTGAAATATGGTTGATTAGCAACCTCTCTCTTCCACTTTGTATTCCTTTGTCTTTGTTTTCATTACTGTCTCCCAGCGGTTGAATTGCTAATGTTTCAGTTCTCCCAGGACCATGTGTTCTTTTCCCTTTATCCCCTGCCTTAATATCAAACATTATATTACCCTTTGTTTTTCATTGCCTTATACATTATGAAGATGATAGCATTGTACCACCAGCGACCATGTTACAATGTGCTGGCTGCAGATTAAAAATAAACAAAGATTTAAAAAGGCAGTATTTCGAAGGAAATAGCACCCCCAGAATTATTTATATCAGATTCTTGGATAATGTTGTTTTATTTGTTTTACAGTGGAAGATGATGAACTCCCAGAGCTAAAAAATGATTCAGAACTGCCAATCATCCCTAATTACCTGGCTAACCCACCTTTCCCTTACGTTTATAATACCACGAGTAACAATATTCCAGATCCTTCTGTGAATGGGAGTATCTCTTGTGAAGAATCGCAAGATCCTGACTCTTCTCCCTTATCCGACACGGAGACGTGCACACGGGCATCAGCACAGCAGGAGAATGCTGCTCCTGAGGCAGCAGGCAGTAAGGGAGCTGCGCCATCCTTTCCTGGAGGCTGCGCCGTACCACGATGCTCAAATCCTGCCGTGCAGAACGGCCCTGTTTACCAGACACCTGCGTCTTGGAGCAGAAATCCTCCTTCACCAGTTGGATCGAAACAGCCTGGACCTCAGCTAGGGAACGGCTCCTGCACGGGGCCTGTTCCAACATTTCAGCCGGTTTTCTTCACAGGAGCTTTTCCACTTAATATGCAAGGTAACAGTAAAAGCCTTTCTTCTCACCTTTTCTTAGAAATTCTCTCACCTTGGACAGTGAAAATGGACTAGTCAGCGTTATGTGCACTCACAGTACTTCTAGAGGTTTTCAAGTTCTTGCACATTAGGCATCCAGGAAACATTTGAAGGGAATTTAAGAATTTAAGAGGCAGATATGCTGTTTTTGCTGGAACTGTTATTAAAATATTGATGAAAACATTTGATGTTTGTCTCAAATGCTATGAAAGCTTACAGAAACCAGGGTAATCCACTCCTCTAAATGACATACCCTTCAAATAAAGAACGTACGTAACCAGTCAGTCAGCTGGAGAGAATCTCAGCTGGCTCAGTCTACAGACAGACCTGAGTATTGAGGTGATCTACTGTTTCTGTGGGTAAATACTGCCTGCCCAAACAGGGATATTGTCCAGTAGCTTGCTTTTTGGGGATTCTTGTATTATTACAAATGATAAAAAAATATGGCTAATAGAATGTAGAAATATTTAGTACATTTTTTTTCCAATTCTTTTACACATCTGCCTATGAATGTACCTTTTTATTTTGAATAGAACTGGTGCTTAAAGTTAGAATACAAAATCCTAGTCTTAAAGAAAATGACTTCATTGAAATTGAACTGGACAGACAAGAACTGACCTATAAGGAACTGCTCCGAGTGAGTTGCCGTGAGCTGGGTGTTAACCCTGAACATGTACAGAAGATCAGAAAATTACCAAATACAATGCTAAGAAAGGTAAGAACTCTTAATTTTGAATGCAGTAACTTATAAAAAAGATTTTTAGGTTACCATGGAAAAGTAGTAGTTCGTTTATCACCTGCATTATGCCCACATTGCAAAAAGATGACAATACTAGTTTGCAGCGATGCTCACTGTCTTAGAGACTAAAACACGGAAGAGGAGGAGTTGGTGGTTAGTTGCATCTGTTAGCGCATTTTTCACCTATGACCCGTGCACTCAAACAACACTGTAGTGTTTTTATAGCGTTCTAGATTCCTTCAGACTTCCTAATGTTCTGGCCAAAGTTCCGTAACAGTCAGCTGCAATGTTTGCAGAAGGCATGTGTTAACCAGTCACAGATTTTTATTATTACTATTTATATTCTAAGTGTTTCATGACTGGTCACTTTGAACTGGGCAACTAAAAAACTCCCTTCAACTTTCAGCACTTAGTAGTGGTTTTTCTTCCTATAAAAAAGTTAACTTTGTTTATCATTTCCTTCCATAAACATTCAGTGTTGAGCCCTATTTATATTTGATTTCTCCACTATGTACTATAGTGCAAAACCATGCTACTGTGACCTGTTAGCAGCGTTTAATAGGTCTGTAGCACTTAACTGAGCTTTTCTAGTTCAATAAGGTCTGTACACAGTCCTTTTTTAAAAGTATTTGAGAAATATTCTGAGTGCAGGTCTCTGAATGTAACTGTTTTTTCACTTCCGTGACATTTACCTGTGCAGCAGACAGAAAATGGACTGGGTGACCTGTTTTACTAATTAATGGTTCACCTCTCTTTCACTCTCAAATGCCTCTACAGAATTGTTAGCTTCAGCTGTGGAGCTAATCTGATTAGTACTGGATTAATAGACTTCAGTGTACTGCATCTTCACCAAGTACAAGATGACTTACTATTTACTAGTCAAAAAATGGAAAAGGAAAAAAAAAGAGACATTAGCAATTCTATCACTTGCCAACTTAGGTTGTTGTTGAAGGGATTATCTCCAGCTCTTGTTACTTCAGACTGTCTTGGTAGGATTGCAGGACACTTACTGTTACTTACGGTGATACAAAATTGATTCTCCTGAATGCTAGCAGAGTACTGCTGCAGAGGGCATAAGAGCTCATGTTGTACTGTGGGATGGTGTCTTCTGTCGGTCTCTAAAGACGCTGCTGAAGCCAGCTGAAGGATGGTTTTGGTGGGCTGCTCTAGAGGAAGCTGTGTGCAGGTCCTTCTTGAGTGGATGCAAGAAATCAATTCATGAACTTCTAAGAATTACCAAAAGGGGGAAGAATGGGGGCTGAGGTGGAGATCAGAAGAGTATACTCAAGGAATGTAGCATGCAGTAGATCTTAGAAGCACAATTCCATTAATCACTTGCACTCACTGTCACAGTTTTTCTTTCTAAAAACAAACTTAAGCAAGTAGCCAAATAGGATCCCAGAACAAATATAAGATGCAGCAGGATGTCTGCTTTCCAGTTTACTGTAAATAACTGTCATATTCAGGGATAAATACATACTTTGTTTTAGTATAAGCCTACTATTTAATTTACTTCTGCTAAATTGAACATACAGTTTATCACCTAACAACTGACTGTATTTATTTAAAGGACAAAGATGTTGCAAGGCTACAGGATTTCCAAGAACTGGAGCTTGTTCTAACAGTAAGCGACAAAAACTTCCTTTTCAGAGTCCCAACACTTTCTGAACGGAGTGGTTATAACAAGAAGGCATCAGAACTCACATACTAATTGTTTAAAGAATAAAACAAAATATTTGTATCTCTCATTTTAAAATAATATTTGAAATACAGTATCTATAAGGGCTAATGATGTGAAAAAAATCTATTTTGTTAACCTTGAAATAAACTAAAGATGTTATGCACAATTACAGCCTCTAGTTAATCTAAGAGTAATTAGTCTGATATGAAAGTAGGTTATGCAAAGGAAGTATTGGTGAAAATACCTGTTAATGTAACACTTTTCCTTACAAAAAAAAAGATAATCTTGAAATACTGTAGAGGTAGCAGCTCTCAGGGAAAGACTTACCTTAAACTGTTCTAATAATTTGCTATAAAATAGCAGAGGTACTCGTGCTAAAAAACCTGCCACGAAACCCATTTAATATTTGTACTGAGTTCATTACCATTAACACTCACTTTCTAAATCATTTACTTTTAGTCAGATCATGTTTAAAAGGAAAAAAAACAGGAGGGTTTAAATCTGTGGAAGAAGCACAAAACTATGTCTAGTTTAAATACTATTAAGTGACTTATTATCTGTGATTTCTTAATATGTGTTTACACCTTTCCCTTTTTCTCAGGTTGAAACAAAAAGTGACCATAATTATCCAAGTCATAAATATGCTCTCAACCAAAATCATAGATCCATTTTATTGTTGTCTGTCAATATATAGTATTGACATGTGCAATTTAAAATACTATTTTTGTTACTGTATTGAAAATACATTTCTCCAATGCTGCTTTTATGTTCCCCTTTGGAAGCACAAGAATTGTAATTTTATTAACTTCTTCCACCTACATTCCTGAGAAAAATAATGTATTGAAACTTTAAAGTTGCCTGTGTAAGAAGAAACTAGTCAGGGTTTTCCGAGCTAATATTAAAATCTTGATGTTCCTATGCAATGTGCTTTTTTTTTTTTTTTTTCCCTCCAATTACTTGTGTTTACCCATATTGCTTACTGAAAAAAACACTATTCCTGTTCCATAAAATCCAAAATTAGACTGCTGTGGTATGAAATTCTGATATAAATAAATTGGAATGTATTTAAGACAGTGAGCTGGATTTTATCTAACTTTTTAGGATTTTAATATTTACTCAGTCATCTGCGTTTGAGGTAGAGTTCTATTCTGATAGCATAACTGTAAAATATGTACTGTGAATTAGATAAAAGAACTAAAATATTCAATATAAACAGGCAGACAGAACATACCAAGTGGGACTGAATTTCCCACAGCTTGTCTTCTCCCCTCTTCCCTCCCCGCCCCTCCAGTTTCTTTGGAAACTACAGCACCAAAGGACTTTGTTTTTGTGTTGTCTGATAGAATTTACAGCTCAAGTTAGCTGTACATTGCACATGGACCTGTGAAATGGGTCTTACAGCAGTAGCCTGCTGAGAAGGGAACCACCCAAACTAGCTGGAGGAAGTGCTGATATGAAAACCCTCTAAACTCTTACCACTCTTCTCGCAGAAGATGACTTCCTCTGACTGGCGTTAGGTGTCCTCCGCAGCCTTTTCTCCTTTCTCGGAGACAGGGACAGGAAAAGTCGTCGCTCTTCCCTGGCAGTCAGAGCTGTCGCCTGTATTACAGCTAAGAAAATAGGAACTGGTACCCAGGTTTGCCCACGCTCTACCATCTAGTGAATAGTCCTCTGTGCAGTGGGAAGCAGCTTCAGCAGGAGTGAGTGGGCACACAAGGGGGAGCCCTCTCCCTGTCTGCTTTGTAGACAGATGCCCAGCGTTCACTAGAAAGCACAGAGCCGTGCAAACACCCAAATTTCCTGCGTCAGTTACCTAGGTTGAAGCTCGGTCTCCTAAGGACAATAGCAAAACATCTTGTCACAACAAAATAGCCTCTTGTGAAAGTGTTAGAGATCAAATGTGGGCTGAGTCATCGGCAGTATTGATTTCTTATAGTGAAATGCTGGTGGTATATTACATTCTGTATAATGGAATAATAAAATTTTTGTTCCTTATGTCATGCCTTGTCTATTGCATTGTCCCTGGCACACAGAACAGCTGTGGTTTATGCACCGGCTCTCTAAATGCCAGCTAAATCCATGAAGGTACCGAGCTGTTGTGGATTAACGAGTCAAAAATAATGGAGAAAAGCTCAGCTGTTAGGCTGATTGCCTTCATTATTACACTAATAATCTTGTGCAGATGCTGATAGATAACTATGCATTCAGAAGAATATTTTTATACATTATGCAGTTTATACACAGAAGATACTATTAACACTCCTAACTTAATCTGATAAGTGTATAACCATTACATTACTGTATACGATAAATAATTCATTACTTTGTGCATTGCTATGTGAAATGTTAATTTCAAATGAATGCTTGGCTGCAGATTTCTTGTTTCAGTTTAAGAAGTATCATTTGTAACAACTAATAAATGATTATTTTTGTCTTCTCAAATTTTTTTGGAACTTTACTTATAGAAAAACTTAAGAACGTCTTCTTGCCAGGTAGTTTTTCATAGTGCTTCCTACACCAAGTAGGAAGCAAACAACTAAAGCAAAGGATGTTCTATCAGGTTCTAGAAGCACATGTTGCTTAAACACAATACTCCCCATAATTTGAGGAGGTTTGGCTATCAACAATAAGGTAGATACTTCTTATAACAAATAACATTCCAGGTGATAAGTGTTGAAAGAGAAATAATATACTCATCTATGCAGAATGTTCAGCTTTAGTTGAGACTTACTCATGGCAACTTCATATAGGAGAGGCAGAACAAAATGGCAATACTTGTGTGCTGATCATGTCCCTGCAGGCTGAACTGGGCTTTACTAACCTGTCAGGAATTGTGCAATTATTTACATTAAGCCATATCTGTAGCTTTAGTTTTAAACACAAGTTATTCATAACCCTTAAATTGAAGAAGAATTTTATAATCCTCAAGTTTCACAAGGTAGGGATACCAAAGTCCTGGGATAATTCACAGCCTTGAAGCTGACGCATTTGTCTCTTTTCTCCTGCAGGGAGCAGGTTGGAACCACTCAGAAACTAAACGTTCTTTCACTGTTTTTTCAAGCTGAGCCACTGGGCCTGTCTTTCCACTTCAAAACCAATGAACCTTATACATAAGACACAAAACAGGTGTATTTTGTACCATTAATATAATTTACTAATTATAAACCAGAATACAGTACATATTGCCTTGCGATACATACATTTTCTTGGCAGAGTGTTTGGCATTCTTTGGGAAAGAAGTATATAATAAAATATTTTATAGAAAATATTTAAAAATATAAAATTCACTTTCTGGTCCTTATAATTGTAAAATACTTCGTTAATATATCACAAGTCTACTACAAAAACTTTTTGTAAATTACAGTACATTCACAAGTCACTTTTGTGGCAAGTCAGTAAAAAAAATTAACCAAAAAAAACCTCAACAAGGGGTCGTCTTCTCATGCTAGTCCAGCATCTTTAGCCATACTGTAGAAAATACCCTTTGATGCTATAAGGTTTGCAGGTGTATCAAATTCAGCTATGGTTCCGTTGTCTAAAACAAGAATCCTGTGCAAAACAAAAAGGTAAAAGATACGTCAGAATTCCTCACAGGAAATGTGATACCCATTTCTATCACAAAGCAAATACTGCTCTCATCTTTCTCTTGACTATTTTGCTCAATTATTTTCACATGCTGAAGCACAACAGATGATAGACATTCTCCCTGAACTGTTGTTTGACTTAACAAGGTACAGTGCAATCACCATCTCCCAGAAAAAAGACTAAGTATGGTTCCATTGGTAGCTTTGTAAAATATCGTACTGCAAAGCAATGGAGAGGCTTTGGGGAATGACTTGAAAAAGCTCATTAAGTATAGTAATAGGTTTTGAAATAATTAACACAACACAAGTGAAAAGGTTACAGCAGCTGCCGGTTAAAAATGGATCCCTACGTTTGCTGACAGTGCCATTCATGCAACTTGGTAGTATCTCTTGCACAGCTTTAGTTAACGAATATAGAACTTACGCCAACAGTAGCAAAATCAAGCCCGGATATTCTAGGATTATATGGCTTAAACATCATTGCTCACGTACTATCTGACAAGAGCACCAGTGTGGCTATCTGGAGACAAATCAGACCCTGCTTCACATACCCAGCACAATGGCAAGCCCCAACACACGCACCATTAAGTGTTTTACCTTGTGTAATCCATAATTGTGTTCAGCCTGTGTGCTATTGTCAGCACTGTGCAGTCTTCAAATTGAGTCCTAATTGTCATCTGGATAAGATCATCCGTCTCTAGATCGATAGCTGCCGTTGCTTCATCTAGGATCAAGATTCTCGTCTTGCGAAGTAGCGCCCTTGCAAGACAGACGAGCTGCCTTTGGCCAACACTGCAAGCAGAGACAAGGCTTTCACAGAGGCCCCACTGCTCCTTAGCTCTCCATTGTTCAGAATCACTTGTTCTGGAGCAGATTACTCATCAGATAAAGTTATCAAACAAGAAAAAAAAAAATTATTTAGCTAAAAGCCCAGCCTGTCAGCCCTAGAGGAAATAAATACACATTGCAGCATTACTCAGCTACTTTCAGCACGTGTTTGTTCACTAACTGACTTTGTTAATTGGCTGACCCAGTACTTAAGAGAGCCACCAAATGTCCCCTTTCAGTCATTACATTAAAAGTCAGGGAAATTAATAATTATAATGCTTCTGTCTAAGTTTTCAGAAACATGCACAGGTATAACAACACTGGACATACACAAACTTAAAAAAAACTAAAAGTTCTGAGGCTGCAAGTCCTTTCTACCATCAAAGAAAATAACTAGGGAGCCCAGAATACCCCCCTACAGCTCCTCAGACTGCCTTTGAGTGTCTCTGAGGGACAAGGAAGAAGCTGAATGTCCATCACATACGATCTGGTTACACTGTGGTCTCAGAAGCCAATACAGCATATCCAAGCATGATGTTTTATCATACAATTCACGTATTCCTTCGTGGATCTTCCAAAATAATAACAGCAAATAACCATTGCTGAAGTGTCAGTATCGGCAGAGGACTCTTACTCAGCACAACAGTTACATGTTACCAAGGCATTTCCCTTCCTACAAAACCATGGTTAAGGGAGTGCCTATTGATAACACCCTGACATCCTGAAATTTCTTTCTATACTGGTAAGACAAGTTTTTTGGTTTGGGAGAAGTTATTCCCAGCAGCAAAAAAGAATCAGATCATTCCTGGAAGAGGCAGAAGAGCAATAACATGTTTGAGCCTTACTGGTTTTCTTGGAACAGGAATTAGTGGCCAAGTACTTCTGGACACAACAAACTACAGTGTAAACCTGTGCTCAAGTGTTACTTGCTGTTTGGGCTGAATGAAAACTCAGTGTATATTTCTAATCCAAACATTCCTTACCTAAGATTTTCTCCACCTTCTGAGCATTCGTATTCCAACATGGATGGCTGACTGCTGACAAACCTCTTCAGATGAGACAGTTCAAGAGCTTTCCATATTTCTTCATCTGAATGCTTATTAAATGGATCCAGGTTCATCCTCAGTGTTCCAGAAAAGAGAACAGGATCCTGGATAGAAATCAAGCTTCCATTAGACAAGTGCTTTAGCTGCTTTAAGTACAGGTATTAATATACGAGTTATTAAGTGTCTATTGCATTGAAGGTGGGCTACCTTTCAGCCTTATCCGCTATGAAAATACATCACATTATACACAGACTGTAAAGGTATTTTACTCTAACCTCTGTTTTATCACCCACCATCAACTTGTGAGGTGGCAGGACAGGACCACATAAGGAAATACATTGACTTGTTTGCGTGAACCCAGTTTACGAATGCAACAAAGCATTTTCCTCTGTGGTTAAACTATTATTTGTGGTTTGATAACTTTCCTTTATTGTGATGCACAGAAGCTGTACCTGAGGAATAATTGTTAGCCTCGATCGAAGGTCATGGAGGCCGATCTCTGAAATTCTCACACCATCAATTTTAATTTCCCCTTTTGCAGCTTCCAGGATCCTAAAGAGACAGAGTGTCATGGAGGACTTCCCTGCTCCAGTTCTGCCAACAATCCCAATCTACAACAAATCGGAGGATTAACAGCAATGCATATAGTTAAAAAATACCACCACCAACAAAACAAAACACCAAGATTTCTCTAAGATGTTTTATACCCGATAGGAATCTAAAAAAAAAAAAGAATGTAACCATCCTCTAAAAAACTGTGTCATACATTACGTATGTGTTGTCATTCCCATAATTACGTACAAAGGCCTACAATGAGTTTGGGCGATTAGCTGAAGTACCCATGTTAGGGATTACCTATGTTAGCATAACAGACAAGGAGAAAAAAGTAGATTTTTAGAGTACAATTCAGACTTTATCATAAGCACACACATCTGAATTCCAGAAGGCAATCGTCATCCTGTCTGCTTAGTATAAGGATGATAATGTGTGACACTGCTTGTGCAGAGGGCTAACCAGATGACATCCAGAGGTCCTTTCCAACCTCAACCATTTTGTGATTCTGTGATAATGCCCTCTTCTATTAATAGCCTATTGACTGGAGGACTTTCTGTCAACAGCACACAAAGCCCAGTACTTTCAATTGAAGCACTGAAGAGAATCTCCCAGAACAAAGACAACTTCCTGATTAAGAAAGCAAAGAATGTCATTTCCTTCCACACCAAAAATTTCACTTGCAAAGCCAGATTGTGGAAAAAGCTGGAATTCCTTCTCCCATCTACATCTCCTCAGAGAAGCATTTTTGTCACTGAAATTCTGTCACTTGCAATCACTGGTGCCTCCTACGTGGTAACTGGATGCCAGCCTAACTTTTAAAGTCAAGAAAGACCCACGCAGTCGGTTCTATTGCTTCCTGCCTGGAGGATGCTGCTACAGTCATTACTGCTGGCCAGCTTATGTAGTCTGCACTACTGAGGCTACTGTGCGCATAGCTCGTCCTTTATCCATGGTTATCACTGGAGGCCCAGAGCAAAGTTACAACAGAGACATACAGCTGGTTACTCACCTTCTCTCCACCGTGCACTTGGAGGTTTAGATCCTTCAGCACTAGGTCCAGGCCCTTCCTGTACCTCACTGAATAATTCACAAATTCCAGCTCACCCTTGGATGGCCAATCTTCTGGGGGACTCTTATCCTCAATTATCCAGGGAGCCTGAAGAACACAGAAATTAGAAATGCCTCATACAGGTTAAAAAATTAATAATTCAAACTCAGATGCAAACACTAGCATTTATGGGTTATTAGAAATATAACTGATAAATTGAAATTCTAGTTACAAATTTCAAATAGTTTCTTAAGCATCCACCCATCTTGGTCATCGCTGTGAAGTTTACAGGAAAAAATATATCTGAGCATATGAAGTCAAATCTTCAACTGATATAAAGTAACATTTTTTCCGTTAACTTCCACAGAAGTTAATCTGTTCCATGCCAGCTCAAGCTCTGGCTTATAACATACATCACACATCTTGTCTACCTTCTTTTTTTTTCCTCCAGATCAAATACTTTATCTCCAGAAATGTACACTGCAGCTCTCCTCAGACCATCCATTTCCTAATTCTTAGTCTCTCGTATACATGGGGAAAAAATCCGCCATGTCCACAGAGCAGCAGATTTCCCAGCATAGCTCCATCTGCTACCTTTCAAAGTATTTGGCAACAAAAGAAAATGATCGGATGATTTTTCTGGATTAGGCAGTGCAGTGTTCCTGGAGATGTTCTTCTCTCAAGGGAGAGGAGGTCTGATTAAGCTGATTAAATATAAATACTTTTGAAAACATGTGCATAGACTGATAATTGTAGTGCAGCTGTGCTCAGAGGCAGGATCACAGCACCTTCTACGCAGGTAGGACTACGCATCAAACACGTCAAACCCAAGGGGAGCAATATTCTGATGGTGAAAATCATATCTGTTATGCTATAGCCACTCACACTAGCAGAAAATGAGATGCTAAGCACAGACTGCATGATAGCAGTAATAATTCGGAGCTGTGGTAGCATAAATTACAGTTCAGAGTGTGACATTTGTTCAGGTTAAATGGTAGTACTCTCAGAGCAGGAATTCTCTCTCAAGAGTCTAAAGAAAGACCAGGTAAACATTGTGTTTTAAGATTTCGCCATGCTTGTTAGTGAATGTGCTTGACTCTCAGTAGCTGACCTCTGTTTCAGTTTCTGAATACTCTTTTATTCTTTCAACAGCCACAATGTTAGTTTCAAGATCAGAAGTCATTCGGACCATCCAATTCAGAGACAAGGTCACCTGGAGAAGACAAGGAACAAAATATTGCCCACATAGGAATGACAACTTTAACAACAAAAATAGATATTATTGTTAAGACATGGATTCACACTGATATTACAAATTGAGTAATTACCTTTGCATTGACATTAATACAGATACTGGGACAAGAAGTTTCACAGATAACAAGGTGTTCATGTGAAGAAGGACACGTTTCCCATGGTACTTTAATAATCTTCCCCCCCTCCCCAAGTTAGTTAGAGTCATTCCCCAGAGTCATGCATCTCACTTGAAAACTGCTAACAGCAATCCTGCACACTCAGGGTATCTGAAAAGCTTCTGACAAGAGTGAGACCATTAAATATGCTCAATTGTTCATAGCTTGGGTGAGTACAGTTTATCTTGCTATTTATGAATACTACTGATATCCCTGTGAATACCTGGACATGCCGATGTTCTACGTAGCAGGCAAAATGTGGGACACATTAAGCCCATGCCGCTCAAATGAGCTGTTGTTGGCAGGCGCACCTGACATTCCTGGGCTGCTTGCACGCTGCCACTGGAGATACAGGGGTGCAGCAGCACACCCTCAGTGCTCCCAAAGTGCCCTGAACTCCTACTGCATGTGGACTTGCTGATGGCCTGTCAGCATTCAGTGTAAATCTCTACTATTTCTAGATATTCCACAACTCGTTTTTATTATTTCCTTATTAACTTCAACTTTGACAAGTACTCAAGTACTGCTAATTTATCAACAGAGAGCATCAACACATACCTGTAGTGCGTAAGATACCGAAAGTCCTACCAAGCCAGCATTCAGGCTGTTTTTACCAATCACAGCAAAGAGGGCAGCAAAAAGGACAATACAGTTCCCCACAAACTCAACTCGAATGCCCAGCCACCTGGTCAAAAGGCAGACATAAGAAAAGTGGTAAATGCTTGCTTGGACCTGTTGTGCAAACACAAGGAACTAAGCAGAAACAAGAAGTTATATTCCTTTTTACCTGTTTGATACAATGCCAGGATAGTAACTCTTCTGATTTTCATCCACCTTCAGATCACTGATGTCTACGAAGGACTTCTCTCTCTTGTAGGCTCTGATGACGCTGGCTCCTGATATTGTTTCTGAGAAGTGCGAGTAGATGGGAGATCTGCTCACAGACTCCAGACGCTTCAGCTGACGGGAGGTAGCTACATAGAATCGCTGCCATTTTTTGGAGAAAGTTGAAGGGTACATGAATTACTTACTCTTTTAATTATCAGCAAAATGATTATTAGGTTAATGGATTATTAGGTTAAGGATTTAAAGGAGATTTTTAATGATGCACTTAAACCCTTAAAATATTCTCTATAATTAGGAAGTATTTCAAGCAAAGTTATCTTTGTTTCATTCCAAAATAGAGTTTTGGGTAACTGCCATTTCTATATACTGTAAGATGAATTCATCTATGTCACTTTAAATTCAGGTAACATAGCCTAACAAAATGAATGCATTTGTAGAAGCCTCATTTTCCAAGAAAATTAACATGAATTTGTACCTCCATTATCAGGTCTCTATTTACATACTAACATATGCTTCATTTTTGCTCAGAAGTCAATAAAATTGATGCTATTTTCAGCATTTTAACTCCTCTCCACCTTAACATCTTGTCAGTATGTCAAATACATGCACACTTCAATATATTAAAATGCACTGCAGTTCCATCTCTAGCAGTAGGCTTGCTTGTTATTACTTAAAAGCAAAAAAAGTTATGCCAATTTATTTTATGACCATGTCCCACAGGAGACACTTCCTTTACTCAGAGAAGTAAATTATGTTTTGCCTACATAAGCACTGTTACTTCAGATACTGTGATTTTACCCTAGATTTATTTTTCTTATAAAAAAAAAAAAAACAAACCAAAAACATCCCACAAAAAACCACACACAAATAATGCAATAGTAGCCATTGCAATGGTAGTGAGATATTTTTCCAGTTACCTGAACAAAGAAGTACAGAATTGCAAGTGGAACTATAACCACAGCAAAGAGTGGAGTACTTGCTATAATCACAATCATTGTCGATAAAGAGGTGAAGAACGTTCCAAGGAACATCAAGATGGTTGGTGGGATGACTTCATCGATTACATAGATGTCCTTTGAAAAGCGGTTGATGATTCGGCCAGTTGGAGTGGTGTCGTAGAAAGACTGTGGTGTGCGAAATTTGTTCTCCAGCAGAGCCGTATGAAGTGTCCGGGCTGCGTTAATGCCTCCCATTGCCAGCGTAAAAGAGGAGATGAGCACTATGAGGCCTTCCAAGTAAAGAGATGTGTTAACCAGCGAGTGTGATGTTCCCAATTTGCAGCTCTTTGACTCTCAAACAGCTTCTGTTGTGCTAGAAGCCTTTTTGCTTTACTATTTCCCTGTCTACCTCCCTCTTACCATGCACATCAGCACCGGGCATTGTGGTCACTGCTGCCTTACAGACATGAATATGCTCTGTGGATTTCACCGTGCTATCCACACAGGAGAGATGCACAACCATCTTCCCTCTGCTTTCTGGAAGCCTCCACAAAGAGCTAATGCTACAACTTCACCCTAACCTCTCTGTCTTTTCTGCACCTGAGTTTTCACGGTCTCACTCCAACTTCTCTCTCCCAAGCTTCCATGTCACCCATGGAAATCCCTCCAAAGACTTCACAGCACAATTAAGAGTGGGGGACTGAGCTCAGAATTTCTGGCTTTAGGTTTCTTTCCTTCCCTTGCTTAGGATAGCATTTTGATGGCAATTTTGGGCCACCAGCAACTTATACAGTGGCTTTCCCATCTAATTCCTCTTTGATAAATGCAAAGACATCGTGATTTTTATCTGGTCTCACCTTGCAAGAGGCCCAAGGCAGCATAGACTCCGATTCGCATGGATGTGTTGTGCTGAGTCCCATTTATCACTGGCTCGTTGGTCCAGTCACTGAGCCACACATTGGCCCCAATAGCAGCAGCATTTTGACAGCAGTATAGGAAACATATGGCTAAAGAGATGACGGGGCTGACAGCCTTCATGTATTGCCAGAACACTGTTAGCTTTACCTACAAAATCACACACCAAAGCTGGTTTGTACAACTTACAGGATCAGAAACAGACAGAAAAAGAATCCTTCAGCAGAGGAACTACTAAGTTCAAAACTGCCCAATATCTAACAGATCGCAGAGAAGAGTTCATCTGCCTGAGCTCCATGTCAGGGCGGTAGCTTTCTAAACAAGTCAGACACTTATCTGAAATATTCTTTTCCCCAGTTTTGATGAACTGTATTGTATTAGTTCTGTGGGGCTTTAGTCACAGGGCTGGGAAGAGGTTTATCAAATAGCTGCAAAGGATGGGTAACAGGAACAGCAACCAAGACTTTCAGGCAAAAGCAGCAACTTGTCAGGCATATCCAGCTCAGGACTACTTAAAGGGCCTATTCGGGTCCTTTTTTAGGCCTCCATTCAGATGTCTTCACAATAAGTTCTAAGGTAATGCAAAAAAAAGGCACAGAGGCAAAAAGACAGAGGCTCAGGACACATCAGTCTCTAAAAAAGCCTAAGAAAGAACAATTTAGAGAACAAGTGTTGCTGATTAGGGACTTTAACAGCTAAAATAATCTACAGAAACAGTCAATTAAATGTCTGTGCTATGAAGCATGTACATCAGATAGTAAACAGGACGTGTTGAGTGGTAGGACACCTTCTGAAGTGGTAGGAAGGGGCTTTCTTCGACAAGACCACCCTGTTCCTTTTCCATCCACTCCTTCCTGTCTCTGGATTTTATGTCTTTATTCCTATCTTCTATTTTTCCCTTTTCCTCTCTTTTTTCTCTATTTCTATTTTACTCCCTGGCCCTGCTCACAGAGTGCAGCCCCTTTTGTACCCATAGGCATAAACTGCTCTTGAAGATGGTGTGGCAGGTATCGTTTAGACAGAACAGATCCACTGGCACACAGCAGGCAGCTGGCTTGTAGAACCCACTGCTGCAGGTCATCAAATACCCAGTGCTGCAGCTGGACTTGCACAGCAGCCAAACAGTTTAAAGACCAACAGTGCTGAAAGCTCTGCAATGCAAAGACAGAGCTGACAGAGTGCAGTGTTATGCAGTATCAGGTGACTGTGGAAGGAGCTGGAAAGGATTCTTTTCTTTCCTAACTACATAGCTTTTGCCAGGTGCAGAATTCCCTGCCAAAAGCCCAAATTTGAAGGATCAGTGGCCACCAGATTAATTCCTAAAATGTGCTGTCATAACTTACACAATGTATTTAACAGAACTGGATCAAATGTAAAAATATATATATTTTTTTTTCAAGCAGGAAAAAATGAAGAAAAAGGAAAGGGGAAAATCACACTGTACCGTTCCCGTTTCAGTGGTTTCTGCCTGAATAAGTTTCTCGTTAGGATTTTTTCTTGGCAGAGGAGGCTCAGCTGGCTTCTTTTCACAGACTCTCCGTTTCGTTGACATTTTGTTGGGACATTCTCCTCCTTCAGAAGATATTACACTAAGTTGCCTAGTCAAAACAATAGAGTCATTAGGAGAAAAAGGGCATATTGTGGCTGTGCTAAAGCAAGAATGGGATGCAGCAGACTGGACTTCATCCCAGCTCTTTTGCTCTGTTCCCATGCCAGCCTCCATTGCAGATACGGGTGTATGTAGGATCCCCATGGAAGTACAGTGCTGTTCAGTAATGCCAGAACTATAGTTCCTAACAAAGGCAGTGGCAAGGCCTGGATACTTTGATACAAGGCATTAGAGTCCTCATTGCAAAACAGGCTTTTCAAAGCTAGCCCCCGAGCTTCTCTGTTTTCACATCAACAGTAACTGGAGAGTGTTCCAAGGGTATGGTTATGAAAAAAGTTGCTTTAAGAAGTTGGTTCATTTTGGATTAAAAAGAAGATTGCACGAACAGGTGTTTGATCTTCTTTGCATGTTCTTTCACATTTACTTTCAAAAGGACTCTCTAACAATTTATTTTTAAGAGGAAACTAAATCGTAGACCATGAGACAGTATTTGATTAACATCTTTCAGATGTGTTTTACCCCAGACACGGATTATAAACACAAGAGGACTTCATGTTTACCTAAGAAACTGTTTGCGGGCCTCGTTCGTCACAGGTTCATTATCTGCCAGATCAGTGTGGATGCTGAGGGTGTCTTCAGCTAGCAGGACCTCTTCCTCTTCCATCACTGCAAGACAAGATTACATCTCAGATTTTCTGCTGAGTCAAGCAGAAAGCAGAGAAACAAGTGGCCAGGCAAAGCAAGAGTAATGAAAATCAATACCACAGCAGGAAAATCATAGTATATAATCCCATCATTAATCATACCCCATGGCAGTAGTCACATCCCTTTACTAAATTGCAGAGGTTTTGTGAGGCAGATTGGTGACCAAATGCATTTACATCTCATTGCCTTAGCTCCTGAGGGAGCTGGGATTGTTCAGCCTGGAGAAAAGGAGGCTCAGGGGTGACCTTATCGCTCTCTACAGGTACCTCAAAGGAGGCTGTAGCGAGGTGGCGGTTGGTCTGTTCTCCCACGTGCCTGGTGACAGGACGAGGGGGAATGGGCTTAAGTTGCGCCAGGGGAATTTTAGGTTGGATCTTAGGAAGAACTTCTTTACCGAAAGGGTTGTTAGACATTGGAACGGGCTACCCAGGGAAGTGGTGGAGTCCCCATCCCTGGAGGTCTTTAAAAGACGTTTAGATGTAGAGCTTAGGGTTATGGTTTAGTGGGGACTGTTAGTGTTAGGTCAGAGGTTGGACTCGATGATCTTGAGGTCTCTTCCAACCTAGAAATTCTGTAATTCTGTAATTCTGTAATTCTGTAAATGCATTTACATCTCATTGCCTTAGTGCATCCAAAATGCTAAGTGATAGCATTATGGTTAGTTCTAGATAAATTTACGTATAGAACATGCTCTAGACATGATCTTGGGATGGGGTCTCATGTCAAGAAATACTGCAAGCCTCTGCTATTGCTAAAAGGTGCCACGCATGTTCCTTTCTGCCTGTCTGGTGAGAGCACAGTGCTGCAATCGAAGAGCGTGAGAACACTGCCACACAAAGGAAACATTTACCAAAATGTTTTAACCTTGCAATATTTTATCAGCATAAAACCAAGCTTAAAGGTAACTCAAGATTAAAATATCGTTTAACTTGTGTGAAAAAAACAACACATAACATGAAAACAAAGGAAAAATACCAAATTCTGTGTAACCTTTATGACAGCAGACCCCAGTTTGTTCTTTCGTATTTCATTTTCCTGCTGAGCTCAACCTTGCCAATTGTAAAAGAAATTCTCAACTTTGAAATAAGTTCAAACACAAGAATCGCTTTTTCTAGGACAAATCAAATGAAATTTTTGAACTAAATTTCTTTGGGAAAACATCAATAAAACAGAACTGGCCAAAGACAGCATTTTTTATGATAGAGCAAAAAGGAGACAATCACCAGGATGTCATGAAGGAGCAGTGGACAGTATACAGAGAAAGTGCCTGTAATCTGGTTGAGAGAGAAAGACATATTTTAAGAAAAAGCAGTACTGTACTTGTTAGTTCATCCTCTTCAATGTCTTCATCAAGTGCATAATTTCGAAGGAATTCTGCAAAAGCCTTGTTTTGTTTCAGAAGGTCTTGGTAAGATCCCATTTCAGAGATTTTGCCATCTACCAGGACAATTATATGGTCTACCTGAGGCAGGAAACCAATGCCATGGGTAACCAAAATACGGGTCTGGATAGGGAAAGAGAGAAAAAAAACATCTCTCAGTTGTCATTGTTGAGACTGAATGCTGCAGTGCACTAACGCTACCCAACAAGTCAATACTGCATTTTTGAGATGGGAAGTGAATTATTATCTTAAGGTGAAATGCCAAGAGAAATACACTGCCCTAGTTAGTCAAATTAGCTTCGAAAAATCTACATGAACTTACTATGCTTCTTACTACATGCTGATATAGTCACAAAGGGAAGTAAAACAACTGAGTCATCACTCCCCTCTTTCCCTTTTAAGCACTGAGACAGTCTGAGAAGATTGTAACAGGAGTAGAAGGGGAAGCAGAGAGGTTGTAATTTGGTTGCATGCTGCCAAAGAGTTCTGTAAATTACTAAGCTCTTGCAACTTCCTCACTGTGTCACCTCCGAGTAACAAGCAATACTAAACTGATAACCTTTACAAATGCCTTCATTTTGGACATCTCAAATAGTTGGGTTTTTAAAAAGACAGAACAGGTTTTTGCCTCTACATGTTCTGACTAGATCACATCACTTTTGCACATACCTAAATAGCAGCTCACTGCAGAATCTGTGCTGTGGAGAAAAGGTGTCTGCATTGCCAATTAAGCACAGAAATTCAGGAATGATTCAGCACTAAAGTCTCGGTGGTGAAACAACTTTCCTGTTACCCATTAGTGTTTCAGAGCTTATGTGCATTTGTAAGAAAATCTAAATGTCAGCTTACTTTTCCTTTAAGTATCCCATCTGGACCAATAACTTTGTCAAAGATGTGCTTTGCAACATGCGAGTCCACAGCAGAAAGAGGATCATCCAACAGGTAAATGTCCGAGTTACTGAATACTGCACGAGCAAGACTCACTCGCTGCCTCTGGCCACCAGAGAGGTTGATGCCCTGAAGGGAAGGAGAGAGCAAAATACATCACACCACTCAGTTCAAACAACAGCTATGACTTTTTATGGCTCATACACCACCAGACACATGGATGCTAAATGAAACATGAGATGCTGAAGAGAATAACGCACTCAGAGCCAGGGAACGGAACAGAACGCCTCTAAATCTGTTCACTGCCAAACTTCCACTCACCCAGCAATCTGCAGACAGAATAAGCCTCTCACTTAATAAGCTCCTAAAGGGAGCTGTTAAAACTCAAAACAATGAAAAGAAAGACTGTCAACAAGGACATAAAATGAAAACACTCAAAGCAGGGCTGCAGCACCTGGAACGTTTTCCACGTCTCTCATCTTACATACAAATCCATATATCCACCCAACTTCATGAAAACCATCTCAGATTTAGTGGCCTATGAAAGAAAGCTTTGTTGGCAATCACTGACGTAAAAGTTTCTCGTTAAAATGAGATGTTAAGGGACGATCATATTACTTTTTTTACTTGAAGCACACCATATGTTCCCTCCCTTTTTATCCACACAGGAATAGGAAGGACCTCAAGTATTCTGGCCAGAAGCACGCTTACAGTTGGACTACAAATGGAGATGCTCTGATCCACCAGGGCTACATGTGCAATTATGTACATGTACAAACACTCAAAGTTAGGAACACGTTTAAGTCCAACTAACTCCCAGAGAACTGCCTGCATGTTTCAGCTCTGATTGTAATAGGGATGCTGTTGTAAAGATCAAACCAAATCAAGTGCTGACCCTACAGTGTTCTCTTTAGCTTGAGAGAAGAGGAATCATCAAGCAGGTCTGATTTGAAAAAAATTACCTTCTCTCCTATCTCAGTTTGATCTCCTCCTGGCAGCACTTCCAGGTCAGTTTTTAAAGCACAGGCCTCCAGGACATTTTGGTATTTTTGTTCATTAGGAGCTTGGCCAAACAAAATATTATCTTTCAGTGTGGCATTCTGGATCCAGGCTTGTTGAGGCACATAAGCGACAGAACCCTAGAAGAAGACAGGAGAAAGGAAACTCCAACTTATAATAAGCATTGATTCACGCTCACAACTCTGATTTGGCACATTTCTGTACCATTGTTAAATGGTATTAGAAACAATACTAACCAATACTAACCTTCACAGCCACTTCTCCTTCCAGCTTTTCCATTTCACCCAGGAGTGCAGACACCAGAGAAGACTTCCCACAGCCAACATGGCCAACAACAGCAACCAAAGCACCACTGGGGACCAACAGATTTATACTGTGGAGGAAACAGGCTGGAAATTAATTAAATATTAGTTTACTAAAGACATTAGAGGTCTTTTAAATGGGCTGAAATATACAGTGACAAATCAGCCTGACCTCAGCCTGACTGGGTATTGTATGCATAGCTTGGTCACCTCTTGGTTTTCTCCTCTCTTTCTCACATACAGTCAACTGTAAGCAGAACTGTAAGAGTAAATGGAATCCCAACATTAATCTATTTTCTTGGTTGTAAATAAGTGGGATTGGTAATAAGCCTTCTAAGACCCTTCGCTGTGTCACATCAGTCTATCAGCAAGTCAAACAGGGCTAATAAGCCTTCTGAAAGCAATCTTCCAGAAATCTTTTGGGTTTGATTTTAAAAACCAGGAACAACTGTACTGAAGCAGTGAGTGAATACATCACACCTAAAAATGTCCAAACCATTTTACTAAAATATTCCCAGTGCTAATAAACAGGGTTCACAATTACAAAAGACAATTTAATCTTTCCTAGTAAAAAAATCCTTTACTATTTTTCCCATGATGTCCTAAAACGTACTGCTTTAGGTCCCAGTTCTGAAGGTGATGTGGAAATGACTGATGGACAGTCTCTTCGCCTTCAGTGTCTTTCACTAATGAAATCAACCCGAACTTCTGTTTGCAAAGATCCTGATGCAGAACTAAGGCTTTAATGCTTTTGCAGATTCTTCCCCAGGAGGTAGTTGATATTTTGCATGCTGCAAGAATGTTTTGTTTGTTTGTTTTTAATAAAAACATTAAAGCAAGAAAACTCAAAAGCAATGCTCTTTTTCTTCTTCTTCCCATTATTCTTTCCCTCTAGCTGAGTTTTGCCTTACTGCTATTTTTAGGAAGTCACCAATTAATTTTTAGGCCCAGGTAGCTAGCAATTTGTGCTGGAGATGCATGGTTCTTTCTGATACAAAACCTAGAACATTGAAGTCAACCTGGCTGCAGATTTGGTTGCCTGAACCAAAGCAGCTCCTTTGAACTCTAAGCCTCTTGCTGGCAGATTATCCATGAAGAGCCTGTTAATGTAATAAACTCAGCACAGCATCGTGAACTCCTCGGACTGAGAAGTCTATGAATACTTATCAAGTTCCTGTGATTTTGATCTGACAACAAAGTATAACATAGGGAAGTAGATGCTTCCAGGCAAATTTTGTTTGTATTCATACAAATAGGCAAAAGTGTGAAACGTACACCTCTATAGTCTGGAAATGGCATATGTATAGACACAGGGATGAGCCTGCTACAAGAACCTTGAAAGACGAGACTACTGTTCACATGCCCATGAGCTAGAATTAATCCCAAACCCAGTCATCAGAACTGCCTTCATAAGCCATCAGATCAATTTAATTTGTCCACTGCTTCAGTTTAAAAAAAAAAAACAAAAAACAACAACAAAAAAAACTGTTTAAGAAATGTACCTAGCCTTTCTGTCCTTTAATAGATAACTAGTCTAGGCTGGTTGCTGTGGAGTTAAAGCTTTACAGCACCGTTCTATAATGCCTGAACACTGTGAGGCATGAGTATTAGCTAGATGTTTTAAAGTCAGACGAGATGCACTACAGGGCATGTGGTAACAACCTTTCCCAGAAATAAGCCTGCGGGTATTAGCAGACATTTTTCAAGCAGACCTTCTAAGAGCCAGAAAAAAGGGAAGCAAGTAGATGTATTGCAGTTGCATAAAGAAATCTTACTCTTTCAAAGACGGCTTAAGGTCCTTTCCCCAGCTGAACGTTGCATTTTTAACACTGATGGTATAGCCTGCATGACAAAAATGCAACAACAGAGAAGGCAGGAAAACTGTTACACAGAAGAGCACGACTGAGACTTGCACACAAAGGAACCTTTACAGGTTTCGTGTACACTGCAGTTCCCTTTTCTGTTGGTATGGGAAGCACAGTCTTGTGATTGCACTGGGTCACGAGATGGGAATGTTCATCAGGGTGAAAATAACTGGTTGCAGCTTAAGCTATAGACAGTGAGCTTACAGACCTATGGAGCAGAAAAGTCCTGCTTCACTCTGTGCAGGTGAGGCTGGTCCCAACATTTGCTGCTCAGAGTAGTTCTCAGAATCTGTGTGCAATCATTAGCACAACTTTACTTGAGAAACCACTTTCAAGTCAGTAGGAGACCAACAGCATGCTGTTGACTTTGATGATTCAGATTAAATTTGCCTCTGCACAGCTTTTTGCTTGCCACAATAACAAGTCACAGATCTACAGGCTTTCTTCACCTCCTGTTGGAGCAGTGTATAACAATAAGCACGTGACAGCTACACAGCCATCCCTCCTCCTTCTCCTTCTCCTCCACCACATCACACAGAAGAGAGGTTTCAAACCGCAGCATCACCAAAGTCCATTACAAGAGAAAATACAGCTTTTCAATGGTTTGCTCATTATTTTGGGATACTGTGTTTGCAACAGAAAAAAACAGATCTCCTGTGTATAATATTCCTGAGCATTTGTGCAGTGTGAAAGGTATGACAAGGTCTTGCTGACCCTAGTCAGCGGATGTACTTCATTATTCAGTGCTGTTAGCAACCATTACATTGTAGATGCAAACTCAGGCCCAACAATGCAGTGCAAAGCTCAAAAATATAGACAGATACTTTTGTAGTTTCCACATAGTCTAAATGACAAAACACACACTCCTCAGAGAAGAAATTTTTTTTTTTTTTTTTAAAAAGTAATACTGTTGTCATTTGCTTTTTGCTTTTTTGCTAACTCAACCAGTCCAAAACAAATACAAGATGCTTGTTGTATTAGCATAGTTCAGAAAAATACTGATCTTTTTACCTGGTGCAATCACTTTTGTTTCCACACAATTTGGATCAAGCTCATCATGACTCAGGAACTGCTGAATTCTCTTTAGGGAAACACTTGTCTAAGAAAAGAAAGCAGCATTATTTTGTCATTCTTTTAATGGGGACTTAACGCTCTTACTACAGAAAAGATAAGCATGCAGAATGGCTTAAGCTTTCACCCCATGGGCTTCCTGAACAGTGACTCATTCTTTCCCTGCAAGCAGTCTTATGCTGAAATTCATGTTTTTAACTGTGAACTTTATTAGACGAAGCTACATTCATCTGAGTGAAGCAAAATTCACATATGTGAAATGCCACACACACAAGCTTACTCAGATGTCTAGCTTTCTGATACATGGCAGCACTAATGAAAGGATATCATAAAGAAAACTAGCTAACAGGCAGATACGTGGCATCTCAGCTTTCCAGAAATCAGAGCTATCTGGTGTTCTTTTTGTGTCTGAAACAACTTATGCGCCAGACCTTCCTTACCTGTGCAATGTTGCTAATGACTTGTGGAAGCATATTGAGGGGAAACTTCAGGATATTAAACAAGGAGAGAGAGACAAAAGCCTTTTCTGCATCCAGGATATTATTCTCACCCACTGAGACATATACAGCAAATGTTGTCAATGCTACCTGAAAGCCAGAAGGTGAGTTTACTGCGAGATGTAACATTTTGACATTTTAAGAAGCAGTCAAGCCCAAAGCATATTAGAAATAAATGTATCAACAACAATATCAGGAAAATTCTCCATATTTGATGATTTCAACATGCTTGTCATATGAATAAGTTGATACTTGTTATCAACAAAAAAAGGCATGCAGAATAAAGTAACCGTCAGATTACTAATGGCTACGTTTAGTTGAACTAGAAGCTTTAGATGGTGAACTACAGAACTCTGGTAAATTCAAATAAGTGTTTATCTAGCTGTGGTTTGGCTTTATTTCCAGCTCCACCTAATCAAATTTACCCATTGTAAACTGCAGGCTAAGAAAACAGAATTTACTGATCAATAAGAAAGGCAGTAACAGCCAAGCTATTTGCTGGCTCGCTGTATGGCAGGGACCATGCATTGCAAAGGTACCTCCCTGTGCAGTACACCAGCAGTGAGCAGGCAGAGGAATGTGCACTGAACACAACTGGAAGGAAACATGAAAGAGGCATGATCTGGAGGCCGTTAAGAACGTTTTTACAGGCTTGGGCCTTTGATCTCGAGAACTGTTGGCTAAGAACGTTTTTGACAAAGCACTTATCTGAAAGTTTTTATGCATGCAAACCAAAACTCTTCATGCAAAAGGGATCATGGTGTAAAATAAAGAAAATTGAGGAAAAAATCATTTCAGAATTGAAAATGTGACATTCAGTCATTATATTTTTACATTAAAACTTCCCCCCCCCCAAGGTAGTAGCATAATTTAACAGCTCCTTCTCCCACTAAAACAAACAGAGCACTAAGAGGAAAGGCAGAAATGAAAGCATAAGATGCTGACTCGACCGACTCAAAGCTTTTTGGCGAGGACTGTTATACACAGGTATCTCAGATGTTTCAAATTCTAGTTTCAATTTGTTGTGGGAAATACTTTGAAGTGGTTAGAAATTCTCCTGAGACAGCTATTCTCAGCTTCCACTGGCAGGCTTTACCAATAAATAGTTTGATACTGATTAACAAATGGGCTCTAGATAAATAGAAACCTTGCTTCAAAGCACATGAATAACTTTTTTTTTTTTTTAAAGGTGTTTATATATCGTTCCAACTTACAGTTGGCAAGTAGAGAGCCTATTTACAAACTTCACATATCCTTCAATGATATGCTTGTACAATTTAAAAAATCATGCAAATTCAGCTTACCAGGAATGGCGCACTGATCCATGCAAAGGTGGACAAGGAATTGAGATATGCAGATTTTTTCAGAACTCGCAGCTCATTCCTTCGTATCTCCAACACTTTTTCTGAAAACGATGGTTCCCAAGCATACAGCTTCAGCACCTTTATGCCACCCAGAATCTCATTCATTAATTTAATGCGAGAATCTTTATACCGCATTTGTTCCACCTAGGTTATTGGCAAACACAGGAGACAGTGTGTCACAGGAATGACTAGATGAGAGCTTTAAAAATGTTGTCTCATAGCTGTGATGGTCCTTGGGCTATTTCTAAAGAGGATGCAAAAGCAGATTAAAAAAAGCCAGACCATTATCACTATGTAAGTCTATACTTTCAAAGAAACCAGGAATCCAAGAAAATTGTTGAAAATTATGAGTATGAAAGCTTTCTACTCATCTTCAGTGTTAGGAGTTACATTTTCAAAACCACCCTTAAGAAAGATTCAGGTATTTCATAAAAATACTACCCTACTTCCTTTGATTTCTTCAATTTTTTTCCTGATATGCATAGTTTTATTTCTCATGGGATCCCTTGAAATTTGTGGTTACTCCTAGTTTATTTTTCTTCTATACACTAGAACACAGTGCTTCATTCAGCTACTTCACAAAAAATCAAATCCCTGCTCAGCAGTATAGACAAAATGAAAAATTGTGTTCACACACATCTAGTTATGCATCTCCAAGCACCTTATTGTGGGCAAGGGAAAAAAAGAACACTATTATTAACATGTTAGCATCAAAGAGATTTAATGGAAAGTCTGGGTGTCTCTTTAAGGCATGTAATAATGCCACTCTGTTACTAAGGTTGTGTTTAAATACTATCATTTATACTTGTTTTCCAACTCTTACCCTTTTTACATCAGTAGCTTGATTTTTCTTTTAAACCTTTCAGCCAGTCACTGATAGACTACACAGCACAAACTACTTATGAGAGTTTTGTAGCACAAAGCCAGAGGGCACTATTATATTGTTTTTTCAACCTTTCTTGACTAGAGACTAAATATAGTGAAAAAAAAAGGAATAAAAGATATTTTTACCTCAATATAATAATTCAAATTTAGCCCCAGCTCAGTAGCAATGAAAGTCAACACTGGCCATTAATATAAGAAACAAGTTGCCACTTTTAGTTTTCCATCTCTAAAAAGTCATTCATAGCTCAAAGAATTACATTTGCCCTTTCCCTAGACATTCCTAGAAGCTGCCAGATGAAGGGGATATGGAGATAAAACTTCTTGCTAACCCCAGCTGTTCCAGTAGCATGAGTCACTGACTCAATGCCACACCTTTAAATAGCATTTGATTCACCATGGAAAAACTACTATCTGAGAGGATATGGTTATTAAACTTATCAGTACAATCTTACTTTTGAGTAAATTGGTGCAAATGGCATCTCAGAAATGGCCAAGACGCTGCTGATGCCTTCATTTCTCATAGCAGTCAGAAATTCAGATAATGCCACCTTCTCTGTTGGTACCTTACCTGGAATGCTCTCGTTTTCATTGCTATTGCAGAGTTGAATGGGATAAGTAAAACCATCACAGCAACTCCTGCCAGCACAGAAGGCCCTAAAGCCTTGAATGAAAGAAAAAAGGTAAGTTGTTGTTGTACCCAAGTGCTGCTATCCCCTATGGCAAGCATTAAAACAACAGCAGGTTACAGAAACTGAAATGCATTGCCTCACAGGTGAGCATTCTGCATAGACAGCTGAACTCCTCCTAGTGAAGTATTCTGATTCCACACAACAACTACAATGAGGAGACAGAAAAATAAGACAACATACATCCTGAGTTACCGTTGCACCAGTACTGGTGACAGCAGAGTGCTTTGTGATTTACCTGTTAAGTGGTTCCCAGTGGGAGGGGAAAAAAGCCTAAACTAACGCAGATACAGAGCTATTGAGCAAATCCAGAAAAGAACAAATAAACTACAGAGAAGGGATTTTTCCACTGACTTCTCCCTGACCTACAGAACTGCAATTACTGAATTAACCCAGTGCTCTCAGTATGGATAAGAGCACGCTCAAACTGCTAACTACCAGAGCTCTGCTTACCAGCAGAACACTAACTCATAAACCTACTGCAGCTTTATGGATCTTGAGAATAAATCAGTATAGTTACATTGGTGCCACGGCTTTACACAGATTAAATGCAAGAAAACATTTTAAAGATGAAAGCCAGTGCTCTAACCGAACATGGAACAAACAAGAAACTTCACTGAAGCAATGGAAAAAATATGTTTATTCCAGGTGAGATTTGTTTCATGCTGACTCACACAAAACTTCTTGTTATGGCATAATATGATTGTATGATATTTTTTTTTTAAGCACTTCCCTCGAGTTCTCATTTGTATTTACTACTGGGAATACAGTGATGAGTCCAAAACTGCACCTATTGAAGCATCCTAGGGACAAAGGAAATATAAAGGCTACCTTTGATTTCAAATGTGTTATCTTGCCTGTCAGCTGAACAAAACAACTATGAAACTAATTGATCTTGTACACCGGTGCAAGTTATTTTACCAAAACAAGGCAGAACAATAAGCTTATAAAAAAGCAGTGGTGGGTCAAAGGATCAAAAAATATGCTTATACATCATTTAGAAAAATTCTGAAGAAATGTTACAATGTCTGTACCTGCCAGAGGAAATACAAAGCTAGAAATATCTGGAGTGGTGCAGACCACAACATATTCAGGAAAGTCATCAGATCCATGAAGCGTTGGGCATCCACTGACATCAAGTTGACAATTTCTCCAATAGTAGATGAGCGCTTTGCTGAGTTTGTGATGACTAAGGACTGAGAAATAAGAGAGATTCTTCGGATTCACAGTCTTGATACATATGAAGAAACATGGAAAAGAAATCCTCAAGTATTAAAAAAACCCACAATACTCCCCATGAATGTGATTCACCAACAAGAATATAATGATTCTCACATACATTAATTCTTAATCTCCAAAGAAAAAGACTTCATGACATGGTTTGCTTGTGGTGTTTTGGCCCATGAAATGCTTCCAGTCTTACCTTTCTGTATATCACTCCAGTGATCCCAGTTCTCAGCCTCATCCCAGTAACAAAGCAGTACTGGAAATGCTGGTGAAGTATGAGAGTCTGAAGCACAGCACAGGTAAACATCAAAGCTGCAATCAAAAATCCCCACCAGGCTGGGGCATCTCTGTTCTTAATGAAGCTGATTAATACACTGTTTTTCAGAACATTAGGGAAGGAAAAGGAAAAAGAAAAAAGAAAACATACAGCAAGTTTAATGGGACATAACATAGCTTCCCTCAGCTATGGCATCCTGCCACATCCTCTCTCTAGCCACAAAAAGTAAACAGCTCTCCAGGATGCAAGCTGAGTTATGACTTCAGCCAAACAACATTGCAAAGATACAACAGCAAAACCTGAACTTTGCCAGTGAGAAAGTCCATTTGTAAATGAGCCTGCAGAAAATAAAATATAACGAGAAAGTCTAGATTTCCCCTGCGATCTGGTGTTTAAACACACGGCTCAGTGTCTGGGCTTTGCCAAGCAGCCCCACAGGGCAAGAGGTGAATGATACAACAGTGTAGGACACTGCAGAAAAGCAGGCAAAACCAGCTTCCTATTTTTCTACCCAAATATTCTTCCAGCAGTCCGAGCACCTCTGCCTGGGGTGCTTTCCCACAAAAAAAAAAAAAAAAAAAAAAAAAAAGCTAGATTACAAGACATCCTTCAGGACGCATAGAAAGTTCTTTACTCACACTTCTTTGGTAAAACTGTAGCACCACTAAACTGGCTGTATTATCTTTCATTAATAACCATTTCTTACTGTAGATAGCTTCTCTCCCTGCAAGACCTGAACAGCTGTCATATAACAAACAAGCAGAACAACATATTGTAATGTCCAGCATTCTCAAAAATCACATTTGTGACCCCAGACTACTGACCAGAGAATTGAATTTTCAAGAGATGAGAGGAACAGATTTGGATCCCTGATTCAAATAACCAGCAGGGGGGAAATAACACTTGGAAACTACTAGGGAGGCTCAAAGCCTTGCTTTAGAAGCATGAGGTTGCTACAGCTTCAGACCTGAGACCTTCTTTTTGCACAACACTGTTCATTCATGCCTTAAGTGGACAGCTTCAGAAGAAAAAAATCTTCCTCAAGATTCAGCAATCTTTTTAGAAACAAAAAACTATTTTACGTGTAACTTGCCGGACAGCCATGGCTTTTTCATTTTCTTTTGCCACTAGAATTGCATTTTCCAAGATTGCAGGAGTTTAGATTTGAGAAGAAATTCCCCATCATATGTCTTGAGATATCACTGACAACATATCCAGGAATTTATGCAATTTTGAGAAATTCCCAGAATAGACTATACTTAATGTGTTCCCAGAAGGAAGCCAGCTGCCTCCTCTTCACTAGGGACACTGGAAGAAGACAGACTGCAAGCTATTAATGTCACCATATTGGGCTGGACGCTCTTTTCAGCAAGTTTCTGGGTATGTCACAAACCACCCACAGAACAACACGGTCTTTGAACACAGCTCCACATTATTTTAAGACACTCGTATAGAAATGGAGCCCTCCCTACTCCCTTTCCCCACATTCACCTATGGACCCCATCCAAACCCTTCATGCATTAACAGGACCATGTGCCTTTCCATAGGTTTGGAAATAAGAAGCAATGGTTTGATAGAAAGCAACTGCCATTCTCTTAAATGCTGGTATTCCCAACATTATATCCTTTTTAGTTACTGATTATCTGGTGACATTCTCACCTCAGGAATAATACTAACAGAGAGAAAAATGTGGGGACTAGGCAGATGGCCTAAGGATCTGAGCTACCAGTGTCCCTGAAGATGGAAAAAGCACAGATGTTCTTCATACAGGGAGAATTTGAGGACATATTAGTTTTGTCAAGCTCTTGCTTTTTTGTTCCTCCTTTTTTTTTTTTTTAAAACCATTATGTTCTGTAACTTGGAAGTTTACTGCACATTCTCATCGCTACATACTGCTAAGAATGCATAAACTCATCTAAAGTCTCCAAAATCTATCCCAGATGATAGCAGAACTGCTAAAGCACCACGTACTTGAGCATCACACTTTATTTGTATTGTCACACTACAGCTGCCACCACCAACAGCCCATATGGGTATCAGATATACAGAGTCTACTGGATCCAGCAAGAAGTGCTCTGCGTTGATTTCACAAATAATCTTTTAGAACTGGGAAGAAATTACTTTGGACTGTTGCACAGCACAACAGGTAATTTGTAATCCAAAGCTGTCTATTGGTGATGGGTGATTTATGAATCTTTCATTTCAAAGAAGCTTGTCCAATTTGCAGCTTAGTCCACAATAAAGAACTCCTGTCTCAGGGCGTTTCAGGGAGAAGGTGGGGAAACTTACACATGCAGCACTGCGAGGGAAACTAGTTATGCATTTCAAAAATAAATACTGTTTGCCAAAGCCAAGCCTCCATACAAATTGCACATAGAAACTACTCACACAGTAAACCAACCTTAAGAGCTGAGGGTTGACGAAAGAAAGTAGGTCTTGTATCAGCTTGAAGAAGGAGCCGATTAAGAAGTATGGTCCAAAGGTCCTCAACAAAGCTTTGAGAAAGGAAGGCTGTCTGTTGTGCTTCTTGTCTTTAATCAGAACTTCTGCCTCTTCTGGACCATCACCAACATGATTCAGCACATGGTTAGATTTCTTCCTATATGTCACATCTTCTTTCCTAGGGAAACAAATCAATCAATCAGAGACAACTGATGATAAGCACATCATTGCCCTATATGTACAGCACTGCATTGACATCCAAAATCCTAGCTCCTTTCTGCTACAGCAGAACTTCCAGCAAGATCTGGACACATTCAGGGATAGGCCACTCTTGTGTGATGAGTCTTGATTTCCTTTATTTTTCTGTATAACATCCCTCAAAAGCATGAGGTGTACCCCACAAGCCAGAAAGCCAGTCACTTGGGGATTAGAATGAGACCCGGAGGAGGGGATGAATGGCTGACTTCCTTTGGCAGACAACTAAATTGACCTTGAATCTCCAGTTGCTTTTAAAAGGATCCTCTAACAGTTGGTATTTACATGCCACGAATAGGAACCCTCACCTAGTCCTTCTGAGACTATTTTTTTATTCTGTCACTAGCTGCACTAAACTTTTACCTTTATCTGGTAGCACAGCTGCTTTCTGAGAAGTCTGAGTCCCTCTGGAGACAGGCACTGAACCACATGCCAAACTAAGAGAGGAAGCTGGCATGGCCCACTTCAGAGTTTTTCATTCCCGGGACTTTTTCAACAGAGTACAAACCATAGTACAAAACAAAAACCTCCAAAGCTGAGCTATCTCTGAGATCTGGGACACAGATGACCAAGTTCCTTCCAGCAGAGAAACTCTGGATTTAGCTGCCTAAAGTTTACTCAAATGACAAATCAAGCAGTTAAACCCTGTTAACTCTCTCCAAATGCAAAAAAAAAAAAAAAAAAAAAAAAAAAAAAGTCAATGAAAGCAAGATCTTCTACAAAGATCTTTGACAATGACCAAGGAAAAATTCACACAAAAAGTTTGTGCTGCTCTCCCGGGCTCTAGGCAAGTTTTACAGCGGAACCTCTTGGGTTTAGGTGCCTGAATTCTGTTGCCTATCAATAAAGATTGGGTGCTCTGAAAAATTACTTCCTCTGTGAATTACTCTCAAAGAGCAGCCTGGCAGCTTTTCTATCAACATGTCCCAAATTGCTGTTGAGTCTTGAGGGCTATGGGACCTAAAGAGTAATTCTGTGAATGTCAGCCAGGAAGTTTAAATCCCAAATCCAGGTGGAGCAGAGAAAAGGAAATGAGAGTCAGGGACACATAAGTCTTATAAGAAAGGACAGATGGAAAAGAGACCCTAGGAACAGTCAAGACTTAGAAAAAAGGCATTTGAAAAATAACTTGCAAGTACTACCAAGCGGGGTGGGATTTATGATTCTTCATAAAGAGCATGCAGATTTTTTTGGAGCTGGCTGGCTACAGAGGCTTCCAACAGCCTATGAGCGTTCAGAATGATCACTGTGGCTAAGAGCCCACAGGTAGAAACTTGTTCACGTCCTTTCAAATGAAGGCATGTGCAAATCCCAATTTCTTTGCAGTAAAGTTTGAGGGTGGGGTAGGGAAAACTAAACCAGACAAATTTTTTTGTTTTATCATTTTGTTTTGTTTCAGATGAGAACAAGCAGTGTTGTCTTTGTTCTTCCAGATCAAACCTGGAGAGTTTATGAGCAAAGCTTTACTTTCTGACAACCAGGCTCTTACAACTCATTGAAGGAGAAACAGGACTACTTGCTCATGGCCTTGTGCTATTAAAAATGTTTATTACAGTGAGCTAACAGCAATGAAATAGTTCTCTTGCAGCAAAAATCCCAAAGGGAAAAAAAACACATCTAGTGTTTACTACGGGTAGCTAGGTGAGGCCAGGATTTCAGCAGTGTGTGGGACTCGTCACACCCAGTTTTTCTCCAAGCAAAAAGCATGTGCTTGGCTTCCATTATTTACAGCTGGGCAGATAATATATGCTGATTATCTCATGGGAAACACTCAGCTTTCTCAGTGGTAATGACAATGCCCTGTATCTTCAATTCATCTACATAAGCAGAGCCTCTAAAATCAGAAGCTAACTAAAAATGAGGCAAAATAGGTTCCAGTGCGCTCTCATCCTTCCAACACAGCTCTAGCTTTCTCAGAAGCAGCAATGCACTTACCAGTATAGACTTCAGCCATACAGTCAAATGAGTAAAAGCAAAGGAAAAAGACTACTAGCATGCTTTATTATTATTGATATTATTATCTATAATAATGATTTGAATCCACACTGATCTGACTTAAAACCAAACTGATCTATTCTGTAACTCAGTAGATAATCAAGTATTAGCCATTATTTAAGAGTAATTCACAAGGGTGCTTTAAAAGGGAGCTGTGAAGCAATATGCAAAAGGAGTTTTGTAGGTTGAGGTAAGATAGGAATATGATAATCATTACAATGAAATAAGTCTGAAGCTTTAGCTATGTCAGAATTACAACTGATTAATTTTTTTTAGAAAGAAGTCATTACCATGTACAGTGCAAATATTTTCCGTGACACTTTCTACATATATGGAACTGAAACAGCATTTTGATATCATAAAACCTTACCCAGAGCAGATCTAATCAGCAGTTTAAAAAAAAAAAAAAAAAAAAAGCCTTTCAGCCTTTCCAATGGCTTCCAAGCAACTACCAATGATGTTATTTGACATGAAGTAATTAAGAATACCTACTTATAAATGAAGTATAAACAGAGCCACCCAGCTTTCAGAGTTACATGAAACAGCAATCCAGAGTACAGTGATTTGCTTTGTTTTTGCTCTTTTCCCCACCTCAGAATCATTAAAGTAGTCACCACAGAATTTTACCTGAGCTTAATATAAGCCAGAATTTATGGCTGAATTCATTGCCAACTGGCCCCAGTTTGCATGATTAATTTCCAAAATGCAATGAACCCCATGACAAAACCTCAGACACAGTTTCTGGTTTTCCAGCAAAAGTCTTCCTGGACCCCAGACACTTCTGTAAAATGGCTGTGCTCTTATTATATGAAAGCCTGGGGGACTAAGATTCATGTCTGTGCAGCAAGAGACCAGAACCCAGACAATGCACATTATTCCACACCGTAAAAGTAGAGACATTAAGTAAACAAAAAACCAAACCAACCAACCCACCAACAAAAAAGTAAAACCACAACACACATACAAAGCACTAGTGGCCAAGCTGCTGGTGTTAGTGCTGGAAATCTTTCAAATTTTAGCTGTGAAGTGGAACTCTCCACATCATATTTAGCCTTGCCAAGAAGCTTATGACTTTCCTAATATTATCACATAAAAGGGTCTTTCCAATTTGGCAAGGATATGCACAGAAAATAACAGAGGAAAGCTTCCATATGGAGAAGAAATCTCCACAATGAAAGGAAATGGAAGGCCAGGCATCCTCCTTATTGACATTTTTCATTTCAAACACACTATTAGCACATCTATTTGTTTGGAGACGTTTTGGACACTAACCAAGGAGTTAGGAACAGAGAAGGAAATACAGTTACACAATAGGCAACTTCTTAAGATTAGACTGGGACAGAACATGCAATAAAAAGGATATCCTCTCCAGCATGGATGCAACTATATGCAAGTAATTCTGACCCTCATTCCATTTCCATCAAAGATCATGGGAATTTTGCTGATAACTTTTGGGGTAACAGGAGCAGAGTCTCAACTCTTAAAGTGGGCTATTCCCCTCCCTATATATACACACTCCATACACTTCACTTGTTGGGATAGTTTCATGTTTTTATTGCTAGGAAGTGAAGAATTATTTACTGCTAAGAGCCTTCAGGCTAAAATTAATGTCAGGCCAAACCCTCACGATGGCGATAATCAAGAATTCCTTTTGTTTTATGGTGCCCAGAAGTTGTGTTCTAACATGCCTAGGAGGGATGCAATTACAGGGTTAGACATCTACCAGCTCAATAATGGAAGTTATTCATTTTCTCCACTCCAACCAACTCGTTCCCTTCTGCTTATACATCTTCAGCCCTTCTCCACATGGTAAATGACACTACCTGCCCATGCAGATTTTAAGCACCTAGTTAAAAAGTGTGTAGGTGGTACACAAGCCCCAGAGGGCTCTTGCTTGCCTCTGCCTAGACATATTAAAATAAGCAAATATGACTGTTAATATTAATGAGGAACAGATGGAATAAGAGGCAAGTGCCACGTTTAGTTGGCTCACTTCCAGGGATGAACAGCTCATTAGCGTTGAAATGACTCAGATCAATCTCCATTCGCAGAACTGTTCATATACTTACTGTTTACACTTAGCTTTTTCCTTGTCCCATTCTTTACTTAGTTGTTGTACAATACTTTTTGAAGTATCATCTTCATTCAGTGACCACAAATCCTTATCTTCAAGGGGTCTTTTGTAACCAAGAATTGCCATGCTGCATATATGGAGAAAAACAGTCCAACTCAGTTTGGACAAAAAACAAAAAACAAAAAAACACAACTCCTAGCAACAACTCTGGCACTAGTTAGCTAATAAAAGCAAGAAGATACATCTCCACAGAAGAAAAGTGATAATTATGCCTTTATTTACCTTTCCTCTCCTCTATGCTTGCACTTAAGGAGAGGATACTACATTTTTCCTAAAGTGATATTTTCAATAAAATACAACAAAAGCCAACATCCAAAAGCCTTTGAATGAAACTGTGGTGTTAACTGAAAACACTGAAGATTTAGAAGTAAAAATAACGGAGTCTATCTGAATTAACTGTCAGAAGCAAACAAAATGCAAAAGTAAAGCTCACATAAATTAAAGGAAAATCAGATTACTCTCTCCAAATAAATGAAAACTACAACTGTAAGTGAAATTTTGCCAAGGGATAGAAACATCTAGTTGCCATAAATCTCTACAGGAAAGCTGAAAATTCAGAACTCCAGACGTTTACAAAGATCTCACTCTAACTAAAATGAATTTTACTGGGCTGTTGCCAGGACAATAAAGCTACATGGATGGAAGAGAGAAGATCTCAACACTCTCAGCCACTTTGGAAAAAACAAGTCTCAACATGACCTTTGGTAGCTATGCCACTTCTTTATCATGGAGTAAGAGAAAACCCAATCTCATGTCTGGATCTCTAATATCATCCCATATTACAGCAGTATCATCAGTTGGTAATAATCATTTGTATATATAACCTGGTTTCCTCTTGCACAGGAAATGTCCTCATAAAAAAGCATTCACCCATGAACCTGAACAGGAAACAAAATGCATCTCAGCTGGGTGAAAAGTTGCCACCATTACCTGCAAGGGCAACACAGTCTTACAACTTGTTTCAGGTCACACTCCAGCATGTGGTAAGCACAACCAGACTGCATATCCTATTAGTCATGTCAAAATTGCTACCACTACTTTTCAGAAAATAAGTTTGGGAAGTATGAGCACTCTAAAAGGGGTTTGTAAACATGCAAACGGTAAAAGTGCTGACAGTGCTGTGAATGAAAGAGCATCCAACATCAATTACTTGCAGGGACAAAAACCTCCGTATTGGTAACTCTGTACAACACATATCATAAATAGAGTTTAGGGCTGTCAGCTGTCCAACATGTTGAAAAGAGAGGCTCACCTTGTAAACCACCAAAATGTCAATCTTGAGAGAAAGCCTGAAGTTAACTCTGGAGATGGATTCTATGGTAATGTTATAGTGGAAAAAAAAATCAAGATTATTTACTATTACTTCAACAAGAAAATAGTCTACTTTGATCAGTTTTGCTATGTTATATATATGGTATATTATGTGTATGTACCTATGTCCTAAAAAGATATAAAAATTGATTTATTTCATTTCCCATGTCTTGCAGAACTCCTTTCATCTTTAAAAATTGCTTAATATGTTACCTTTAAATCACACTTACATAAAGTGAAATGTCATTCTACAGTATCTGAAATGTTCATTCAGGAAATGAACTCAGTTTCTCTCTCAGTCTGGTTCAAGCATAAATCTAATTATAGAGACCATTTTATGAAATGAAGAAATTTAACCTGTGATACTACTGATACCTTCTGTTATTAATGTTTTTCCATATCTATTCTCCATACATATAAAATTGGTTTATTGGGTCAACCCTTAGAGACTTCAGCTAAATGAATGTTAAGCAGGTAGAAAACCATCCTCATAAAAATCGCCCTTGGAATAATTAATATTGCACTTCAGTTTTCATAAATGAAATTTATGAAGCAGCAAGTAGGAGAGTTGCTTTCACCACACAGGTTTCAGTCATTAATAATGGGATTTGAAGGCCTTTTCCATTATGTGTCACTAGTACTCTCCATACCTATTGTTTCTTAAGGGGGTCACCAAGTACAGCTGGAATCTCAATGACAATCCAAAGCTTTTTTCAGTTACAAGTATTTTCAGTGGAACTCTCAAAACATGATATAGCTTGTAAAGTATAAATAATGTAAATAAAAATACTTACAGGATCTGTATTAACAGGGGAAAAAAATGGAGGCTTTTCTTTAAAACATGAAAGAATCAACTCAATGATTATCAAAGCAAAGTAGATGTAAAATGTGGCAAACCTGAACCTTTCATTTACATGGCCCTAAAGGGAAAAAGAAACACAGTAAATGGTTGTTATTATTGTATTTCCACCCACAACACATAGACACACTGTCTGTTTCAGCTTCTTTTGGCAATTCCTTTCTTCCCCTACAGTTGAATACCGTGAAGTAGTTGCTAGCAGGAATTATCTTACAAAAGTATGCACAGTGCCTAAGAAAATGCTTATCTCCAAGCTTTTCATTAAATTCTGTCAACTTCAAAGTGCTTATGCATCTTCACTGCATGCAGACACCCTCTGGAATCAGGACTACATGACATCCTTTTAAATTACCTCCAGGGGTTCTTGCCAGATCATGTCGTAAGCACAGAAATTGTCAACCCGGATCAGAGAACATACATTTTCTTTAGTATCTTCTCTCTGACAAGCAATCAGTGTCAAATACTTTTAGAATAAGCTACAAGAAAAAGCACTGCATTGTATAACAACAGTTCCATCTGCTCTAGAGATATTTCCTTTCCCACTCATATGATCATGCAGTTGACTTAAAACTTCTTGCTATGAGTGCATGTCCCTTACACGGTTCTTTCATAACCCAGTGTAGTTGTGAATGCTCTCATTGTTCACTTAAAACTTTTAGTCCTTAAGTGCAAGAGAAAGAATATTTATTTGGTCCTCAGCAGTTGCAAGAACAAGAGGGATATTACCCACACATGTTCTAAGGCTCTGCACACAGAATTTTAAGTTGATTAAGGATTCAATCATTGATAGTCCAATATTTGTACTTATTCATTGGTACTACAATTTTAAAATTGACTTTAAGTAGCGTACAAGAGGGTCTCACCATGATTGCAGCTACCTTCTGAAAAAGCTCTAAACAGATTGTCATTTAAGGTTTGATTCAGTTTCTGCTGGAATATTTACAAGAGTCTGACACAGCAAGATCCTTGGTAAAAGGATAACGCTGCTAGTAGTTAAAAAAAAGTGTATAAAATCACCAAACAGAATCAACACTGATTTCACTGAGGAGAAGCAATCACCTTAATGTTTTCCAAATACTCCCTTTCATTCCTAGTCTTTGATGATCTAATCACTGAAACAATCTGCTTTGCCCTACTTAGTGAAATTTGTTTCTGTGAAAAACAACTTTCTTACTGTGGGAGAACCTGCTATGCTTTCAAATGGGAATCATAACAGCCCAGGTTTCTTTTCTCTCCCTCCAACTTTCTGGTCTCTATTTACAGCCACAGTTGGAGTCAAAATGCTGTCCTCACCACATTGGGCACTGACAAAAAGAAAGCATATGGAGTTGTATAATACGGTCAAGCTGCTGCAGCAACAAAGGAAGGAACATTACTTATTAAAACTCATTATCTTCGATCACTGCCCATTCCTATTGAAGCATGGCAGGGGGCTTGAAAAGAGAAAGGGAAGGGGAGGAAAACAGACAAATAGTGAGAGCCTGTTCATGTGTGTTGTGTGTATACACACACACACACACACACACACACACACACAAAGCGTTGGTACAGCCCTCAGATGTCTATCAGGTTTCCAGTACAGCCTCAGGCTAAGCAAAATCTTTATTTGACATTGTAGGAGAAACCCCAGTTCCCTTTGAGTTAGACCAGTCCGAGTCAAGGCAATGGAACCAAATTTCTCTTTCTGGCAAAAGCCAGCTTCAGGTCTGACTCCAAAGTTGGTGATTCATTCCCTTCACAGAGATGTTAATGCTACATTTCCTGTTCTCCAAGTGCTAACAAGGATGGCATGTTACCTGTGCTGTTGTAGTCATGATCTTAGACCGGAGAGGCCCCACGGCGCAGAGCACAGACAAAAACCAGAAGATAATGAGCACCCCAGAGGACTGAACTCCTCTCAGTCTTTCGTATTGAATAAGCAATGTAGCTAACAGCTGTGAAAAGTAAGTACAGGAACATGTGAACACAATCCCATCCCACTGCTCCCCTTATTCACACTCTCACTGGCAGCAGGACCACTTTGAAAAAATGCCCCATCATAATTTTACAGCAGTCAATGATAAAACTCCTCTGTCTAAGGGAAGCCTAGAATAACATTATGAAATAATTCGTTTTTATCACTTTCAGAGTCTCTGCTACATAATCCAATTTTTAAACCAGACGTTGTACCTAGGGCCACACGCAATTAAACTTTAGCTATAAATATATTAAGCAAATTTAAGACCTGTCATTTCTCCTGTCCAGATGGACAACCCTGACTCGTCTAGAAAACAGCATTAAAAATAAATTAAGCTTACCAAGGGAATTAAAACCTTAATGGGCAAATTTTACAGCTTCATTTTTCACACAACAGCCCCAAGCCTGTTTGTTATCTTAGGTAAAGCAAATTTGGTTTCTGTTTGATGGAGGAACAACCAACAGATAAGACAGACAATCTGACAAAGTCCAGTACAATACTGAACAATGCACAAGCCAAGCCCTACGGTATCTCCCCGTTTAGGCAAAGTCATACCCAAATTCTCTGCACACCTGGATCACAAGCCTGGAGAAACAGATGAGAGCAAGGTGGGAGGAAGTCTGCATGAGAGGGACGTCTATAACTGTGGTCTTTTCAGTTGGCAAAATTTGTTTCACTAATCCAAATACTAATCATACAGTTAAGAGAGCACAGGGTTAGACGATAAATGTAAAGGAACCCCTTTCCTCCTTTATGCATGTAAGTAACTTTCTTATTAGCCACAATTAACAGAAACAGCTACGAACCATAGTGATGCCAACAATTAAGGGAGTCACAAAAAAGACTGGTGGTGGCGTTCGGCTTTGCAGGAGCTCATGGAAAGAGTAGAAGAGATCTGCCCAGCACACACACCACAGCAGGACACCGAACAGCTGAAAGTAGTCAAACAAAAACAGTATTTGGTAAACTCATCTCCAAGCGCAATCACAGAGCTACCAAAACCATTATGATTCAAAGATTCCCATCAAGACAAAAAAAAACAAAACATTGTTACAGTGACCAGCTGGATCAGCTGCATTTAGGCTAATAGAACTGTCCCACTGCAATCAAACCACAGATCCAGTCTCAACTGTTTTGCAAGGGATGTGCAAACACAACTAGGAGAAAGATTAATGTATTTACCTTTTGGGTTTTTTCTTTTTTTCCTCCCCTCCCATACTAGTCACTTTTAATTAGAAACACAGGCAGTGTGTAGATTATAGGCAGACATGCTCTGAAGCAGATGCCTGGAATTTTTCTCCAGGATAACCCAATACTCTCATGGTCTTTGGGAAGTGGCTTGCTTGCTTTCCTTAGACCTAGCCATTTATAAATCAGAGGACATCAGCCATCTCTTAGGCACAAGATGCAGATAAATCACATAGCTGTTAAGTGGGTAGAGTGGCTTGAAAAAATACTTTCCTGTGCTTATTTTCACAACGAGATAAAGTTTTCACTACAGTTATCTTTAGGTCTTTGTTTTGCAGCTTTAAGTGGTGTTGGCTCACCAAAAGGGTGATTTATTTTCTGCAGAAAAATAAACTCCTCACTCTACCCAGAAAGGTGTGCTTGCATGATTTCCCGACAGATGAGCTATCCTTTGGTATGCTTCCTCAGAAATCTGTACATACACTGTTTCCTATAAGCAAGTTCCCCCATAAACCAGAAAGAATTTTGTTTAAACCCTACCTGCAGTGTTTGCTTTGACACTGAACTAATGCTCATTAACTAAAAACTACATGTTACTTGCAGAACAGTGCAAAGACATCTTACCGTCTTGAACCTGCTCAACACGGAAAGCACGATGTACCCTCTTTTAGAGTGCTTTAGGTAGAGAAGATAAAAGGGTAACGCAGTCCACAGATAAATGCTAGGAATCCACGCTAGGATGGTATTCTGGAAACATGGTGTCAAGTCTGGATTATCAGTGTGTATTGAAAGATTTGAATCCTGGAGAAAAAAAATGAGACAGTTATTAACAGAGAGGCAGAAGCACTGCCAACTGCAACATCTGCTTGAGGAAGTTGTATCCAGATTCTGCTGGAGTTAGCAAATGGCCTTAGTAAAAGCTATTCCAACAGCTTGTGGTTAATCTGCTATAGTAAAAGGCCTAAGTACAGTTATAAATACTGGCAAAAGCTTAAAAAAAAAAAAAAAAAAAAGAGAGAGACTTCTGCCCTCCTCTGTCTCAGAGCAGGACACACATTCGGAGCATACAAATCCATTGTTTCTGTCTCTTTGCTAAGGCTTAGTTACAGGTGATGATATTACAACATTTCTCAGACTTCCCAGCCTGGACTTTGCTGGTCCTAAATAAGAGCTTTCTCTCAAGGCAAAACCCTAGACTTCAGAACTCATCCAGCAAGAATGTCCAGCATTGAAGAAAACAATTAGATTTAGAACAGTATGTCTATCTAGAGAGAAAAAAAATGCATTTATGACTAAAATCTCATAGTTTTTGCTCATATACCTCTAACAATAATTACTTCTCTGTTGTAAACAAAGGTGAAAGGAATGTATTTTACATGCAAGTAGGAACATGGGTTTCTTGAAAACATTGTAAGAAATGCTTTCCATCAGCGACCGAGGACACCATAAAACTCATGCAATTTTTAACTAAGGATTTGAATGTACCACATACAAACACACAGATATTAAAGTTCAAACTAAAATAGAAATTTCAGTGTAGTTAAGGGGAGCCTTTTTTGTAATCAAATCTACTGGAAATTCACAACTTGCATTTTGCCATCTGACATGTCATCTCCAATGTGGTAGATAATTACTTACTTGCAGGAAATGTAAAATTACTTTCTTGTATCAATAACAAGTAGATGATAAAACCAAGGCATACCTGAACCACAGATATCTTATCTCTGTGCTAGAATCACTTACTTGTACCTAATTATTTTCAGGGATGAGCTCTCAGTAGAGGCATGTTTCAGTTAAGCCGTGCCACTTCTCCCCACCAGCCCACATGAAGGGCTGACTAGTCTGAATGTAAATTTTGAAGAAGTATTTCTGAGCCTGCTTTTGTTTACCAATCCCAAAGAGATCAAATGCTGAAAGCAACAGCTAATTTTAGGAGAAGTGAAGAGCCACAGTGTACTTACAACCCTTGGATCTTGGCAATCATCTGTCAGAAGGGCCACGCATCACTGCATCCATCCACTTAACACACTTAAGAGGAGCTCCTAACTACAATGGAACTACAAAGCCTTGGCAGGTTGCAGGACGGTTTGGCTGAACTCTAACAGTTTTGTCACTCAGTACTTCAGTTTTGGCACCACTGAAAGACGGATGGCAGAGACCTCTGGAAGCGACAAAGGGTGGTACAAATCCCTTGGCTCTGCATCCAAACTGCACCCTTTAGTGCCACGGGGTCACTATCTCTCCATCTGAGAAACGGCTCCTTTCAAGGCACACGAGCACCCAGTGTGGGCCCGGGGAATAAAAACATTTCAATTTCCCTAAACGGGTTTGTCCAGGCCTAGGGGAAACTTTGGTCTTGAATCAACAACGCAGAGGCAATTACACTGCAATTCAAATACAAGATCAAAACCAAACAAAACTCCAGCCTTGTATTTAAACTACTTCTGTGCTTTCCTCCAATGAGGAGGTCTCTAAAAGGAAGATGACAGTTAAAGAGGACCCACTTTTGGCTCATCATCAAAACGCTCTGAATGTGACAAGCCCCCCCAGCAGCTCCCCTGCCTGGGGCAGGAGATGCCCTCAGGAAGTTTGGAGCTGAAGGGCTCTTCAGTTCTAAAGCTGGTACTTATCTACCAGCATTTATTCAATAAAATGCTCATTTCCTCTTTAAATTAAATGTGGTTTTGCAGTGTCTTGAGCATGTTCACATTCTTGCTCTTTTTTCTTGAAAAAAGCCTGGGAAAATTAAAACTGAAGAACAGCAATAACTGGGCACAGAATAAAACAAGGATTCTATTTACAGGAACATTTGTAGAGAAAAATAAAAAAGCACACTTAATTTAAACCTTTCCTATAAGACCAGGACGTCCAGAAATGGCTTTCTGTCTGACAGCCACCTAGAAGCTGCCCCAGATGTCCATTAACTTCAGACTGAACACAAGCTCACTATTGTATCCAAGACACAGACTGTATGGCTGCCAAGCCATTTAAAGGTTTTCATTAACTCTTATTTAAACTAGGCAAAAGACTCGCATTTTTGAATGTATAAATACAGCTGGCCACAAAACAAAAATTATGTCCTAGAAAAATATCTAAGATTTTGAAATTCAGCTGAATTATCCCCAAGAATGAAAGTGGAACCTTTCCAAAATTACATGAATGTACAGCCAGCACCCAATCCACGACCAACAGGAGCCTCCTGCTTCAGCACTTGCATGGCACTTGGGAAATGGAGTTGTGGACCAAAGGAGAAAGCTGCATCCAAGGTGGCAGACCTGACTATCGACTCTTTTTGTAATACTTTCTTGGGTCCAGTTCCACCCTGAACCAGATAAGTAAGCTTTCCTGGAAGAGATCTGTTGCCATAAAAAGATCCTCTTTCAATTAATTGGTGTTTTCTGAGAGCAGACTCTTTCCATTCTTGCATACAGTAAGAGGGGTTTCTGTTTGAAGACACTCCCTAAAACACTTAAGAAATGTAATTCCACACCAATTACTTCCTTCCCCCAGAACTCTTGTTAAGACTGGACTGTAGCGAACAATACTGCCATGCCATTCACCATTATGTGAATTATGATTTGATTTCTTTTTTATTTTTTTTTCTTTAATCTGGGAATCCAAAAGATGCATTTCTTACCAGGCTGCATCTGTTTACATGGAGCTGGCAGTTCCACTTTGTGCTATAAATCACCAAGTAGAAAGTGTGGTGATCCCAACATCCACTCCAACCCTAAGCAGCTCATTGTGTATCAGAACATGACACTAAGGCTCAAGACAATCTATCCCAACCAAGCCAACATTGTTATATATTGCTAAATACCCTTTAAATCTGCAACCAAGTCATGGAACTCCACCCCTCAGAGCAAACACTAGAAGCAAGGGCTGGCGCGGACCAGCTCTCTGACATCTATCTTTAACGCTCCTGCCTTAACCTGGTTTTGCCTTTGCTTGTTCTGAACCCTGTCCTGGTAAGCAAGGCAAGGCAAATGCTGCCTGCATCCTATTCTGACTGAGGATAAAAATGCCCACCTTGGGCTGTCTGGGTTTGAGCTCTTTGAGCTTGCTGCTGAAAAGTCTAACATGCTGAAATTGGCTAGCACACAGTTCTCAGCTCACAGCTCTGTGTTGTCCTGAGAGCTGCTCACCTCCCTGCGTGCTTCACAGCTCTGCCTCAGGGCCCCTTCAGGGAAAACCCGCTGGAAACAGCTCCATGACACAGTGCTGGGGCAACCCAGAGCGAGGGTGACCCAAGAAACAGCATTTCACATAGGACACGTGCAGGGAAACACCGAAAAATCATCCCAGAGAAACCGTAACAGCTAGCATTTCCACCACAGCTAACTACCATCAGCTTGCTTCCCCACAGGCAAGAGTCTTCAGGGCAATAACCTGTGACTCCCACATGGCTCCTCAACGCTACTGAAGAGCTCAGTGGCAACTGTCTGTAAGCAGCAGCATTCCCTTGATGCAGTACCATGGATCTGGTTGGAGGCTCTGCTGGCGAGACAAGCATTACAGAAGTACCAACCTGCTGTACTCAACTGCCTGGACACACAGCTTTCTTAACCCTGTAACAATACTTGAATATAATGGCAACATCCATGGGAAAAATAGGTGCTCATTATAGCTTCACAGCAGACAAGGGGTCTCCTGGAGACTAAAACTTACAGATTAGTGAAGCTTCCTGCTAGCCAACTACGAATGTCATGGACATTGCCCCTTGAAGCCTCTTTCCATCATATCCGCCTTCCAGTCACAATCTTTGGATGAACATGACCTCTCTGTGCAGCAGGGCTCATATTTAGCTGATCAGTTTTAAATACATGGTCCTGATTTACAGGACAATATTCAATAAGAAAAGCCCTGAGCAACATTAAATCTGTTCTAATACTTAATATTTTCTATTACACTTTCCCCTCTGGAAAAGAATACCACTATTGAAAAGGCCATTTTTAAAACTGGTAATAGTCATAAGGGAAACAACTGTACAAAGCAATGTATCTTGGGCTTCTTGCACATCATCCCTTACAGCTTTCAAAGAAACAGAAGAACAAATGGAGAGCCTAAAGCTACACTGAAAAACAAGCAGTGAAATTCCTGTCTCTCCCTTTCCCAAGCCCCAATCATGGTATTAACAGAGCATGCTGAGAAAGACCAGTTGTGGTTCTGGTCTTCGTTTTAAGTCTAAACCAACTCCTAGTCTACCACAGAAGTTTAAAATAAAAGTGCCTTACACTGGCTTGACCCAGCAAACAGCTGATGCTGCAATAATGCTCCTCACACAGCCTGCAAAGGAAAGCTTCCAAACGCTAGGGAAGACATATCTTTTGTAAACTCAAGCAGTTATCTTCACTGAATGGATAAATTAACACATGTTTCTCTCTGAGAATAGTATACAGCACGAAGAATTGTAGAAATGGCAGGAAACACAAATTCATTCTTTATCTGCTGGGAATGTGAAGGCCACAGTGCTGATGTCATTCACACTGTCCCAAGGTTAATATGTGCCGTACCATTGATTCTCTGCTGGTTATCACTAGTCAGTAAGCTATTTAAGATTAAAAAATCAGATTAAAAAAGAAAGCTGGCTGCAAAGATACACAGGAAAAGGGAAGTGAAAAACTGAAAGTAACAACTCTTCCCTGAAGCAAATGAACATGGAAATAGTATCTCTTGTGGAAGAAACTGACAGTCAGGACTTCAATGCAGAGAAGACTTCTTACCCTTTTGCCCCTAGCTTTATTAAGTATCCTGCCAGTGAGTTTCACTTGCACAGCCTGGCAAAAAAATAATGATGGCTTCTGTAAGCTCTACCTCACGGCATCCTCCCAAGCACAAGGACTGCTCTGCAGTTACAGCTCTGAACCACAACACTAAAAAATATTTGGGCTCAGTCTTAGCTACAGCACAAGCTTCATCTCAGCCTGTCTCACCTCCCACTTCTCACTGCTGTCCATCTCCTCTGCGTGTTCCCTGCTGGTAAACTCTTCAGGGCAAACTCTAGTAATCGTCTGAGAGCACAAATGCAAACAAACTCTCTGCTCCACTTGTCCAGAAAGCTGCCAGTTTCAAATGGCTTTTTCGGAGCAAGATCATTCATCTGCATTTCCGAAGGAACAGTTTCACCCTTGTGCACAGAAAGAGTAACACGCTTCATTAATCCACAGTGACCACTGCACAACTCAATTCCCTTATGTGATTACACAAACAACTTTTTTTCTCCCTTTAAAACGGCAAAAGACGATGACATTCTCCACTGCAACACCAGAGCAACACTGCTTGGAAAGAAGATGGGGCTGAAAGTACATGTTTAATAGTATGGCAATAATCACAGTGGGTTTTTTGTTTACAAAACACATTGCAACACTTATCTGCATTAGTGAAGGACAGCATGCAGGACACCGAACTTTCTTTTCCAACAGTAAATTTAGTGGCTTATTTTAAGAGATTAAATAAACCTTGCACAAGACTATAGCCTGTACAAGGTAGCTTATGGTTGTGGACCGAACATCCAAAAATCAAGGTAGGCCGCAAAGGTGGTGGCCTGCGGTGACAGGCCGGTGGTGACAGTCACTGGGGGAGATCACATCCTGAGAGAAGTCAAACCCAGCAGCAGGCTGGAGGGCAAGGCCACACTGGGTGCTAATGAGCTTTAATGCCAAAATGAAGCCTGGCTTATCGCTCCTAGAATTGCCTTAGGCTCACCTAACACAGACAAGCACTTGCACTCTACCTGCCTTCTGGGGTTGATCTGCATGAACCCTTCTCCCAGCCTGCAGACCTACTTATTTCAGTCATTTTTATTCAGGAAAAGAGCAAACACCACAGTCTTGCCCGAAACCATGACAGTAGTTTCAGTGAGAAAAAGCTGGCAAAGCACTGCTACAGGTATCACCATCAGGAAATGCACACTCTCTCTCAACTACTCTCTCCCCTCATTCATAAAGCGAAGATTGTGTTCAGTGTTGTGAAGTCAAAAAATTCAGAGGTAAAGAAAAGATGGAATCTGGTGACTATGGAAAATGAATAAGCTAATCACAGAATCAGAGCCAAGGCACAACTGTCTTGGTACGTTGTCTTACCCCAAACAAATTGCACGCAGAGTTTCTATCCAACACCAACTAAGCAATGTGAATGTAAAACTTGATTTTCAACACCCAGAAAACCTGTATTTCTAAAGTAGTCATGTTTAACTATGACCTATACAAACATCCTGCAACTGAACCTGCCCAGAAAGCGCTGATATGAAGAGGAGTGCCATCGTTAAAGAATTTTTGTAAGACAGCAAAATGCTTACAGTAACGATACACCAAATACCCAAACAAGGCAGAACTTGCACACTTTGCCACAAAGAGGCTTAGACACGGAAAGTGATTTTTTTCAGGTCACCAACACTGAAGCAAGAGGTACCAACTCTGTACTGGGGCAAGAGAAAAAAAAAAAGAAAGGGAAAGAAGCAGACAATATAGTGTTGCTACATATGAAGATTGCTAATGGCCACAACTTTCCATTCAATAGAACTTCCGATAGTAAACTATTTCCCCAGAGAACATATGCTTTTTCAAAGGAAACAAAAAATAAAAGCCTAAAGTTTTTTTTTTTTCTTTTTTCTTTTCCTTTTCTTTTTTTTTTAAATGCTTTTTGTTCCACTGCCTGCTCTCACCTCCCATGTCTGTAAAAGAAAGATGATATGCAGAATGTGGAGAATTTTTCCCTTTGAATTTCCCATGTTTCCAAATATACATAATAGCAAAGGGAAATGAAAGAGGAAGAAAACTGTGTGAAAGAGGAGGGGGAGATTCTAGAATACATGTAATTCAACTGGGAAAAAAGGAATAAATGAGGATTATACATTTTTTAATTGCATAGGCATCAAATATATTTTTGTATTCTGAGAAATTTTGGAAAAGAAAAATAAATCATTATTTCTGAAACCAAATGACTTTGAAATTCAGGACAACTCTTGTGAAACATTTTTTCTCCTCCCCCTTCCCTCATTCCTTACTGTGTTTTGATTCAAAGCTTTATGACACCAACACGTGATATTACTGCAAAGGATCTAAGTTCTACTGCATTGACTTTGCCCCTCATGCTGCTATCACGTTAGCACAGGGACGAGGTGCCAGCCCACACAGGCCCAAGACAGAAGCAAGGCTGTTGGTTGTGTAAAAGCATAAATGCGTTCCTCTGGCTGCTTGCCTGCTATGCTGTCCTTCAGCCCTGCCAAATAACGTGTGACTGGATAATGGCCCATCATATTCGCGGCAGTATCAGGAGACAAATGGAGCATTAGCTGACTGGAAAAATCAAAGATCCCATTTAATAGGTTTCTCAAAGGAATTTTTTTTAAATTAAATTTTAAACAGTAAGAGCCTCTTCATTTTAATATATTACAGATTTACGTGCTTAGAAAGTAAAGGACTATATACCCAGTAGCATAGCAAATTGCCTATCAGGTAGGTTAGCCCCATCTTAAAACGCTTTATACTGTTAACTGTAGTGATTAAATGAGCTCCATTTTAAGGAGCTCCTCAAGTACGCCACATTTTATTTCAAATATTTTTTCTCAGGAGGCAAACTTTATAGAATTCCTAAGTCCCTGCCACTTCAGCTTGTACATACTGACTACATCACTTAAACTAAAAAGTCAGAGCTATGAGCAGGGAGAAACAGCTGTGTCAAAAGCTGACAAACATATCTGACCTTGGTATTTGCTACAGAGTCTCCTTGTGGGGCTTTAATTCACTGTCAAAGCAAGGTTGGACCTTGTCTCCCTAAAGCAGGATCCCCATTGCATACCTGTTCCATCCTGAGGCACCCTCAAGTTTTACTGGCCCTCCCCCAAAACCCCACAGAAGGGAAGGAGAAGTGGGGCTTTGTGACCAAAATGGAAGCATCTCTCAGAAAGCAGCAGTGCACCTGGGCACTGAGGACTGCCCTGATCTTTGCCCTGTCAGCACACTGGTTTGAAGGAAATGGCAATCGCCAATTTCCTCTAAAAACATGAGCAATCACATTCACGTATTTCACTGAAACAAATGTCATTTTCATGAGCTTCATTAATTGGCAACTGTCACTGAGGGACTCCACAAATCCTTGATATTGGCAGCTTTCATTGGCACTAAGTTTTGCTCACAAGTTTCAAATCCAGACTTTGTCTTTCCCAGAGAGATCTGAATAGTCTATTACTGTTTATGCACAGATGAATGGTAACAGGTCCCTGCTAATACTCCAGATCTAATAACAAATATTTATACTTCTCTTGACATTGCAGAATCTGATGCCCATATCCTCTATTAACAGCTTCCATTCAAGTCAGTTCAAGAATCTTAATATCCTTTGAAGATTTAAGCATGGGTACTCAATTGCTTTTAAGTTCAGGATGTTACCAACACAGCCACCCTTTGCAAGAGAATAACTTCCCAGACCTGATGTCTGAACAGACCACTCAAGCCACCTATTTTGATCGCCGACCTAACACAAGACAGAACACAGACACCCGACACGATAGTTTGTGAAGAGATTTATGTAACTGGGACTCAGTTATCTGAAAATGAACGCAGTTAACAAAGATTATATGCAGGTCTGTGTCATCTTAAAGTATCCATAAACACTGAACTTTCTGTGTTTATTACAGCGTGGCAGGAGGGGAAGCTGATGTATACAGAACAGCCAGTCCGGATGATGCCACCCTACTGCTTAATCTCCCCTTTGCAATGACCTGATACCACCTTTTGCTTCATTCTTCCTCTGCTGGAACTAGCTTAGTTGAAACAGCAACAGAATAATTGAAATGCTAGGCTTTATTATTAATTTAGGGAGAGATAACATAAGCTTTTTTGTTTTAATAAACTTGTACACGCGTTACGAGCACATTGTTTGTCATCTCCCTTGAAAGATGCATTTCTCCCTTCCTACAGCTATGCTAAGTCATCTTGAATTGAAAAAAAAAGAAACGGAAGCATGATACATGAGGAAGCAAGGGAAATTATGCAGAGGGGAGAAGGGTGACACTGAACTAACAGAGCAGGAAGCTGCATTTCCAGAGAACAGCACGACATTTAGTCCAAACCCAACAAAACTTCACACAATGATTCAAAGTGAAGGACTATCTGCAAACATAAAGGTTAATGAGGTACCTGTGTTCTGTTAGACGAGACTCTCTCAAAGACAAGTCTGAGGTATTGTTTACTTTTGAAAGTTGCTGCAACTTCCTGTTGAATTACTCAAGAGCTTCTGGATGCAGAATGAGACAGCACTCCACGTGGGACAGAAAAAAAGAGACTGATGTCAGAATACCGAGACACATGTAGCTGAGAAAACTGTGGACGAAGCAGGATCAAAAGGAACAAGCCTGGATCTCACCGACAACTGACTAGAAGCTGTGGTCTCTCATTCAAGGCACTATATCACTTGTACCTTTTGTGCTGAAAAAAATAAGGAAACAGAAGCCCCTCCTTATGCCTAGGCACAGTCTGTAGGCTACGGTGTTAATGCAACCCACCATCCCAACAATACCTGAGTTCTGCAGAGATGAAGTGGTTCATCCCAACAGCCATAGTGCCAGCTCACACCCAGAGAGTCTGAGCCACAGAAAGACAAGTCTGTACGCTGGATTTCTAAGCTCACATTGTTTCATTGCCTGGCCAAAACACTCCTGCAGCAGAACTCCCCCTGGGAGACCACCCCGTTTGCTTCTGGGAGGAACCACTCGCATCCCACTGCAGCAGAGGACACAAGCAACAAAGCAATAATTCAGCAGTGTCTGCTTCTCCGGTACAGAGATTGTGGGTCACATTAACTGGCACATCATTCCAGCATTAAATGTGACACAATAAAACAGGAGGTAATTGCAAACAATAGTAAATAACACACCCACACAAGATGGTCCATAGGTGTGTGCTATCACATTTACCTCTTCCCGAAAGGCATGTAGCATGGGAATACAGACAGGCAATATTGACAACTAGCTTCTAATTCTCAGGTTAAGTATACAGTGTATTTCTAAGTGTTCAGATTATGAGATTGCTCGTACTGCCTTTTGAAAATAGAACCAGAATGATTTTTCTCTTTTATATACAGAATACTCTATATTTGTATGCTGATTGCATGTAAAGCAGTAGCTAGGAGCCAGAAGCTTTCATAAATTCCTAATGTGACCGAGAATGTTTTCTTTAGTCTTTCATTTCTAAAATGGGTTGGACAGGAAATTATTTTACCTCTGCACAAACACAAAAAGCCAGCCCCTCGACATTTCCAGCAAAATTCCCCACCCTGCCTCAGGGTGAAGAGTTGAAACCTTAACACTTTTGATAAGCCAAAAAACCCAAAATAAGTCAATCATCTCTTAAAGTTGATTTAGCTCAAACTAAATATTTTCATGAGCTAACTCTGAATTGTTTTGTTTTGATTCTGACCTCCTTTTAACAAGAAACTATTGTAGTTGGTTTAAACTCCAAAATGAAGAACTGTTTGAATTGGAAGATCATGCTTCCTTTTGGTCGAAACATTTTTAAAACTGACACCATTGACACCACAGTATACCATTCAGCTTCTAAAAATATCCAGTTTGACAAAATATGGGGAAAGAGTCGAAGTTCACCAGCTATGAAAAAGTGAACATTAAAACTAGTTCACATTTTATCAAAGCCTTGATCTGAACTGCAAGGCTGAACACCATTAGTTTATGTGCACAGGCCAGCAATTGTCATTCACCCTGATCTCCCCTCTTAAAGCGTACAACAGAGCAGAAAACCCCAACTTTTGTGGACATCTTTCAAAAGGATGCCTATTTTTTTTTTACTGAATGGTGCATTTGCAGAGCAAATGATTTTGAGGTGACTGCAGGGTCATTTTCATGGCCATCACTTACAACCTCTCTCATAAAATCAGTTCACTGCATACACCTCCTGTTAACAGGGAAAACACCCCTGGCTACCAAAAATACACTATAAGACTTCTGGCTACTGAGTCCAGTTTGCTGGCCATTGGGTCGCCTGTTCCATCCCACAAAGTTATTGGGTAGCATTTTTTAAAAACAATTAGGCAGATGGAAGGTTGTTCTGACTCTAAACAACTCCAGACCGAGTATTTTGCCCATTATTCATCACTGGCTTACCATCTCATAACTAATGCCAATGCTGACACTGCAGGGCAACAAGAAGTCAAAGCTTCCTTTCCTAGAAACTCTTCCCCACAGTCCGAAAGCCAGGTATATAGAATAAGATGATGAGGAACCAAAATCTACGTTTGACAAAACACATTTCTATTAGTGAGGTAACTAGAACAAAGGACCATGTCTTTGAAGTACGAAATCACGGTAAGCTGAATAGCAGTCATGTTCATCAGCCAGCAGAATATTTTATCAAAAGAAGGCAACAAATCCTGTTGAATCTCAAGAGACTACTGGACTTTGATGTAAGAGTGTTTGGGTGGACTTAGCCAGAAGAGTCTTGCCCAGCCTTGAGATCTAAAAGAAAAGCTGGGCATTGCTCATGACCTAGTAATTCATGACCCTGCTCCTACGGCAAGTGCTGAGGGGACAGGTTCCGCATTCAGGTGAATGGCACTCCTCAAAGAAAGGGAAAGTATTTCATTTCCTTGTTTGAGGAACGCTGGTCTTCACTTTTCAACCAGTCTCTCTTTATTCTCTAGTAATAATTTATGTTTATGTATAAGGCTGTGATAATTACACAAAGAAGTTTCTTGAGAGCCTTGTAACACACCTGACACCTTCCTTTACAGACTTGGATAGAAAATGCATTCCTCTGCTAATCCAAACTACCATGTTTCAGCCATGTTCCAGATTAACTAGTGTTAATCATATTTGTGCTATTACTTCTAGCAAGACAGAAGGTATTTATTTTTTATCCCTATCTATGTTTTGTTAAACTTACTCAGATCTCATCATCATTTAGGCTATACAGAAGTGTTAATTAATTAAAACCCCTTATCTGGATTACCTTTATATTACTTTCCGTAAATTTCGTGTTGAAAAGCCTTGGCACTATTACAACAAAGATAAACAGTCTGAGCATAACATACAACAGACATAGCACAGCAAAGGGTACCGTGTAACAGTGCTGCACAAAGCACACAACTGAAGTATTCAAAACCTGCATAACTGCTGGAACATTTTACATTAACGTATCAATAAATAGTTATCAAAGGCTTTCAGCACCAAGAGGAGTTGCACTGTAAGCCTTCCTCCAGAAGCTAAGACAAGCTTCTCCTGGCAGTCAATAGCTAGCAAGCAGTGTTGGTCTGTTTGTGCTTGTTCCTGTTTTATAAGTGCTTATAGTAGAAATAAGAGGTGAAAATACTTGTTTGAGCAAGCTTATCCGCCCAGCACTGTAGCAGTGAGCACGCGGACTGCTTGGCAAGGAAATATGAGATTGAACAAAAAATGTAACCAATGGCTTAGGACTTAAGTCCTCTTTTAAAAAAGTAATGTTGAGATAGATTTTAACAGATAATTATTTATCTGAAGACAGAGCCCAGCATTAAGTCCTCAGAGCCAACTGCTTGTTGCTCTTGTGCTGCTCTTTAATACCTTCCTAGCAGTTAGTAAGAAGAGCTTCATCGCCAGCCACTCCTTCTCATTCCTGCTGGTCTTTTGTTGGAAAAAATCCCTCGAGTTAAGTCAACGTAAGACAAACTGACGTGCAAAAAACGTGATTTATTGAAAGGCAGTTCCAAGTTCTCCACACATGCTCAAATGCCCATGACTTCATAAGGTCTGCCGGCATGGAACAGGAGCGAAATAACAGCACGCTGTTACTGTACAGCGGGGAAACGCTGCACCGAGCACTTGAACAGCCGCATGCACGGCTACAGCAGCACTTTCCAAACTTTCCTGCTTGCAGCCCCAGCACCTGCTCCAAGCAGCCTTTCCAAAAGGCTGAAGGCTCCAGTGTCTAACTCAAGTCACCGCAATCCTGCGAGCCTTGCGACCACCCTCAGCTGCCAGGAGCCCACCACCCCCCAGCAACGAGGCGCTTGGCAGGCAGCACGCTGACGGACATCAGCAATGCCAGGACAGGGGCCTCGGAGAAAGCAACAACCAGGGGCATCAACATGAAGTTCAGATTTTGGCAGCGGTGCAAGACAGGGTCTCAGCCCTCCTCTAGAGCCCAAACAAGAGCTGTGACCTGCCCCTGCGCTGCTCCTCGGCAGGACAAGCCCACGCAAGAGGGCTGCTGAGGCTGCAAGCAGGACACGAAAATCCCGTCAGGAGCCCCCCCGGGAGTGCCGCCCACCCTCAGCAGGGATCCCCGAGCCCGGGGAGCACAACGCTCGCTTCCCCGGGAGCCCGCTCTCCTCGGGGGGCTGCCGCCGGCCCGGCCCCCACTTCGCTCCTCGGAGCGCCGGGCACGCTGCTTACCCAGAAGCGGGACCCGCAGAACTCCTCCATGGCCGCGGCAGGGGGGAACCGAGCCTCTCCTCCAAGCCCACGCCGGGCAGCGGGAGCAGCCGGCTCCGGCCCTCCTGGGCGGACCGGGGGCGGGGAGGTGCGAGCCCGGCGAGCCCCGGCCCGCCCTCCCCGGCGGCGGCGGGAGGCGCCATGGCCTCGCCCCGCTGCCCTCGCCCCCTCAGGTCGGGAGGCGCCGGCCCGGCCTTTGTCACCTCGACGAGGCCGTCTCAGGCACCCCTCTGTACCCATTAAGGTTGGGGAGAAGGTGCCAGGTCACCCCTCGTGGGCATGTGGGTCTGGGCACTGAAAGGCAGGCACTGCTGCCAGTGTGAGGCTTTTTGTTCTGCAAGGGTGACTTCCCCGTGGAAGGACCAAGCCCCCAGGAAGATATTTTCCTTGCTCTGTGCCACCTGTGGGGATAAATAGGGTCTGCTCTTGGAGGGGGACATTGGCAGACCCCGCATTGCAAGCAGAGAGAGGGCTGAGGGCTTGCTCATGTCGCTGGTAACCCAGGAATGTCAACTGGCCTCGTGGGTTTGAGGCTGCCCATGTCCAACCATCCAGGCTGCTCAGACCAACATTTACATCTCAGAGTCACTTAGTGTCTCTTCTCTAGAAAGGCTCGTTGTTTGGTTACCTCAGCGGGACCAAAGGTGTGATGCGAGAGAAGCAAAGCCAGGCCTGAGACCTGTGCTTCCCTGGCACAGCCCCTGCCACACAGCTCTGAAACCAAGGGCTCTGGATAGGAGAGAACAGATGGCTGTTCATAAACAGTGGTGTACACTTAGATGTCTGGAATTTCAGGAAAATGGTCTTAGTTCCCTAGTTTTTGTTGTTGTTGTTGCTGTCGTTCGTTTTTCCAGTTTGCCTCTCTGGTATCCTGCTAACAGAAATCAAGAGTTCTCCAAGCTACATTTAAGCCTGGCCACTTCTGCAAGTATCTAAATTATTGTCTATCTGCAGCCACTTCCTTCATGTTAATTGCATCCTCTGTAGACATTAGGCTGAAGCAGTGGCGTGGCTCTATTTTAAAAGCTTCCAGTCAATAAATTTCACATATATGTGTAACTAATAGATTTTGTAGTGCACCTTGTACACAACCTGGCTTTTACTTCCTCACAATGAAAGAACACTATTTGCTTTCCTCTTGGACAGGACTTCTCCTTCAGCATTATTGGCCTTCCAGCACCTGCTGTTTGTTGACCTGCTTGCTGTAGCATCTGGTCCAATATCATCATCTCACCCAAATCACCCTGTTGTCACCAATCTACTTAAATATCTTAAGAGTTCCAGTGTCCATGGTGAAGAACTATCAAGTAGAAGGCTGTTGCAAAAATGTTCAAAAGAGGGGAAAGTAAAGATGAGAAGCCTGGAACTGCTGTACACCCCAAATATTTCCTTTCTAAAGAAAAAAATTCTGCTAATCTTTTTTTATGCCTGGACCATTGACACTAGGTTTTATACCCACTGGAGGTGGTATTATTGGAGAAAGCCAAATGCTTTCATTGAACAGTGCTAAGCATTTGTTCTAGCCATTTACTATAATCTGGCTAAAGGAAGAGTTACTTTTTACTGTAGAAATGACTGAACTTATTATGGAGCAAGATAAGATCTCACCCAAGATTAGATTCTTGGTTGTTCACCTGCAAGATTTGAAATCTCAGATTGATCCAGGCTAATCAGCACAATCACATTACAACCTTCTCAAGGAATACTTACAGGAACCCTAGCTAACTGTGTGATGTTGAAGGACACCATGTGTTCTCTTTGCAAATCTTACATAGAAACTTCTGTTCAATGTTTGTTCATAGTGAAAGTTTAAAGGAAAGTCAGTAATAGCTGGGAGTTCTCCTTTGTGGTTCTTTAAACCTCCTCCCCTGCAGTTTGGTGAAGTTTAGAAACTTGTCCTAAATTGAGATCAGCTTTAACATTACGAGGTGTTGCAGGTAAAAGGGTACCTCAAGAACAGTTACCAGAGCCTGTGTGTACAGGAGGGGAGAGGTTTATTTTATCAGTGTCCTGTACGGTTCCATGATATGTGCTATGTGCCTTAATCCCTGATTAAGATACTGACTTCAGAAGAATTGTTGCACCATATCTGTAGGGAAAGGTCCTGTATCAGGGTTTTTCCCTGGGTCTCACAGGATTCTAAATTAGGTGGGATAGATGATTCTGCCTTTTGCTTCATTTCCTAATTTGCGGTGGGCAGCTTCTGCCTTCAGTAGCAGCTCATGCCATTAAAGAGGGATGGTTCTGCTGAGTGGGTGCAAGGGGGGTGCCAGCTCACCTCTTGTGCCCCTCCAGAGCACAAGGACTGACGGACAAAGTCCAGTCTGGACCTCACAGCAGACCCTGCCACCCTCCATTGACTTCACAGTGTGGTTACTGACTTCCAGGTGCTGTCTGGCAAAAAAGAAAAAAAAAAAAAACTGTCAGAGAAGGAAAAAAAAAATCAAAAGCAAGAATGAAAGAAATATTAGACAGATAAGATGGAGGGGAAGCTTAAAAGCTCCTGGGCAGGGCTATGGTGAAAGATTCTGCTGAACCTGCTGCAAAGCAGAGCCTGAAGCACTATCACTCTTTGGTCCTGTTTTCTTTTGATGATGGAAGGAAGATGGATGTACCTAGAACATGTAATCAGTCCTGTGATGTTCCCCAAAACGCAGGCAAAATGCAATGGCAGCTTTTGCGTGAATGTCAGGAAGGTCACGAACTCACCTTTTCTCACCATACGTTTATTCCAGGGAGTGGCAAGATCAGATCTGAGTTCATTCATTAATGTATTTGCATCCTTTTTTCCATGGCAGCTGCATAGTAAAAGGACTTTTCACCTGCTAACTTGTAGGGCAAGTGTTCAAAATCAGCGCAATCATGAAAGACCTAAAAGGCACACCCAAGGCCACACAGAAGCAGGTTAGCTATAAACTAGAATGATTGCTGGGCAGAAAGGAGGTACCCTGAGAGAAAAGCCACTTGTGTAAGCACGGTGCCAGGTAAAAGGCAGGGACCTCTTCAAACCCTCATCTCATGCTGACTTGGAAGGCCCTAACAGCGAAGTGTGACCTACTCTCAAGGAAATCAGCATAAAGAAGGATGTTAGAGGTGAGGGTTGGGGAGGGCTCGAGCTCTGGGAGTTACAGTTTTACGGTTAATTGACTCCAAATATCACCTTCATTCTCTGCTGAACAGCAGAGAAACTCCCTTTCTGAGAGCTGCAGAGGTGTCATGGATGATAGGAAAAACAGGCCACTATGGCAACATTTACAGCATGGCCCTGTACATTTACTTGTTAAGAAAGAGGATGACACCTTGTTTTAACAAGTAAGATGTGGACTTGCAAAAAACTGCTTAAAGTCAACACTGCACGAGTAGCTGAAGATCTTGGGTTTCTTCTGAAAATATCAGCGGTGTTGCTTACCATGTCTTCTTCTAGCAGCAAAGGATTTGACTTTAATTTATTTCTTTCTGGAAAGCACGATGGCCAGTTTAGAAGTCCCATAATAAAATAGATGAGGGAGCAGGCTGGGAATACGCAGCCCCCAGCTTTTACTCACAGCTCCACCCTTTTTTGGGGCATTTATTAGCTTGGTGGCTTTGTAGGAGCAGAAGGCAAGACCTTTCCCCTGGCTGGAATCACAGAGGTGGCAATTCCCAGTGCAGGGAGAGGGAACACACCACATTTGGCCTCAAGCTGCACTGTAAAGTCCTCCTGTTAGCTCTGGGGTGAGGTGGGATCCGCCCAGTGCTCTGTTAAAAGAGAAAATGGTGTACGCATGACTCCTCCAGGACGCTGTGTGTAATGCTGTCCTCCCCTGTTCCGTGAATGCTCTCACATTTTTTGCTCCCATATTTTTCCCCTGTGAGCAATGAGCAGAAGAATCCAGATGTGCTGAGAACCATCCAGATTGCCCCAAAGTGATCCTGGAGCTGCTTCAGCTGCGAGCAGCTGAACTCTGAAAGCACTGGGTGTCTGTCCCATTTTAGATAATTTCACATACATACTATTAAGTGCCTAAAGAGGTTAATTAAACCCATGGCAGGTGTAACGCACCTCAGTTTGTGGGCGGTTTAGCTGCAAAAGGAGATTTGAGTGATGAACAAACAGCCACAGACAAGCAGCACATGGCACTCGAGCTTACTGAGGTCAAACTACCCCACTTCAGCCCCCAACACGCTTGCCACAGGTTATCCTCACCTCTTGCTAGCTTGGCCACCCCATAGGCTTCTCCTAGTTTTAATGGGCTGGAGCCCTTCAGGATTCCACCACAAAACAGGCTCACAGAAGTCACGGTGGCTGCAGGAATCCCGCTGTGAACCTGGGGTCCTGATTGTTTGAACAGGGAGTTGTCGCTGGCCCTCGGCCATGCTGGGATGGTGACACCCAGCAGAGAGGCTCTGTGCTGCCTTCGCCTGTCTCAGCTCAGCACATGCTGTCCTCTGCAGCATTTTTAATTTGTAGAATGACTCCAACGTTAACTCCTTCTTGATTTTCCCAAGAACAGCTGGAATCTACCTTCTCTTTCTGCAAAGTAATTGTTAGCACAATAAGTAATTAAGTGGTTTAACTGTCCTTTTTATTTTCCAGATGGAGCTTAGGGGTCTTTGGTTGCACTATTAAATAGGTAGGAAAGATAATCTATTTGGGACCTTGAGAACTTGCCAGTTAAAGCATCCAGTGACTCAAGCAATAATAGAAAATGCCAGAGGGTGTTGCAACATTATATAGTGCTGTAAACACATCTGAAGCATAGAATACAGAACATAAAACACCCTTAAACTCCAATCACCCTCAAATGAGAAAACGCCAGTGAGGCGGTGGCTGGCGGCGCTGGAGAACACGCCAAGCCGAACAGACACAGCAGGACCTCAGGTGCAGCCTTATCTCAGGCACACAAACATCCCAGCTAAAGCACTTCGTGGCATTGCCATCTAGTGACAAGCACTCAGCCAGCGCCCAGCGAGCACAAGCCATGCAAGGCAGGGTGATTATCCTCCTCCCATGCTGGGCCAAGCGGAGATTAAACTCCATGTTCAAGCCCATGGGTCGCAGATGTTGCCGCTGTGTGCAAGTGCCCACGCAGAACAAACACGGGTTGGCACGCAAAGGGAGATATGCTGGGCTCTGCGTTTTAAAATGTTTCAAGGCAACATAAGCACGTGCAGAGACAAAGAAGCCTTTTAACTGCTGCCATGGCCTCTGAGATGCTGGGCAGCCCTGGGGTTGTCTCTGGATGTGCCGCTGTCTCCTGGGGCTTTGCTTGAGCCCGTGCATGGAGATGCTGCATATCAGCCTGGCTTTGGGCAGCTCCTGACAACACCGAGCAACGCGTGGCTCCGTGGGCTGCCACAGAGCACCTGAATCTGGGACAAATCCTTCCTCTGCTCCTACCGTAGGCGGGGATATTTATACCTTCAGCGGCTGGAAAACCCCGCAGAAGGAGAAACCCTCCTTTTCTTTTTCACTGCGCTGTTTCTGTGACACCGAGCTAGGACACGAAGCAAATTCCCCAGCAGGCAGAGCTACCCGGCAGGGGCTTTCTGACCGATCGCTCGGGTAGCTCAAGAGCTGTAACCCCATCCCCGGGCCAGCAGCTCGCCCAGCCCGGCAGCTCTCCCCAGCTCGCTAGGTGGTAGCAGAACGCTGCGCACCGCGCCGAGCCCTGCCCGCAGCCGGCACCGCGCCCCCTGCCCTCGGCGGGTCTGAGCCCCCCCGGCTGCAGGAGCCTCCTCCAGGAGCCGGTCGCAGCTCATCCTTTGCACGGTGCTGAGGGCAATAAAGGGAGCCGGGCACGTTTCTTTAAAACGCGTCCCCCCCCCCCCCCCCTTTTTTTTTTTTTTTTGGATCTGGGGTTATTCTAATACGGGTTGTGTCTAAGCCTTGCTGGCATGTCTTGGTTTGCACCTCCAGAACATCTCAATACAGAAGGCAGAAAGGCTTCTTGTATTTCTCATGCAGCTACTTGCAGGGTTTTGCAAAGCTCTGGCATAGGGATGTGCTGAGCACACAGCCCTTCCGATGGGACGCTGCTCTCCAAAAAGGAGGACGGCTGGCCAAACTCACTGAATTGTCTGGACTAAGCCAGAAACAAATTCAATCTGAAGTGCTACTCCCCAAGATGCAGCTACCATTACGCAGAAAACTGTCCAGTTCCATGTGGCATCCAGATTATCCACCAAACAACAAAATGCCGTGCCCAAGCTCTGGCAAGTTGTGAGCATACCCACAAGCAGCCAGCCTGGGTGGGAGCCCTCTAAAAACCACAAGCAAAACTCAGCAAAAAAAGCTTCACACAGGAATACTCACGAAAGACAGAAAAAATAAAAAATAATAATAATAATAAAAAAATCCCCTCCCAAGTTCCTCTGAAAAGCCACGTTGGAAACAGAAGGATTTGATTGCCTTTAGAAGAATCTGACTTCCCCTCAGTTCACCTGTGTGCTATGAGCCCACAGAAGTGCCCACAGCTGCAGACTACCCTGCTTTTGGGGCCAGCCCAGCTGCCCTCAGTGCCATTGGGACCCTCCAACCTTGTGGGGTTGGCCCCGCAGCCTGCACCACATAGACACAGGACAGAGCTCACCTCTGGAGTCCTGCTCTGCATGGCTTTCTGTGGGATTTTGCACGGATCCACATTTTCTCTCTGTTGAAGGGCCAGTTTTCTTCCTACTGCTTTCTACTCGGAGATGGATATGAAAGGGCCTACACCAAAACACTCTCTAGACAACATAACTGCCCTGGGTGCCAGCTTTTGGGTTTAGGGTCCCTCTGGCTGCAGAGCGATCGTCCCAGCTGCACTTGGTTTCTCCCTCTAGTGGCTGCTCCTCAGAGAAAAGGAGACAACTCATATTGGGAGCTGCCCATAACCACTTTGCTACAGACCCCTGAAGAGGTTAGGGCCAGTTTTTTGTGGTGGTACCCAAGCAGCACCTGGAGGCTGAGCCCCTGCTGCCCTGCAGCTCCTGGGGCACCACCACCACCCACTCCTGCTTTGCGAGCAGCCAAATGGCTGCAGGAGCAGGCTGCAGTGCTTCAGGCTGGAAATCCTGAAGTTATAAATGTGTGGAAGAGCCCGGCCTCTTTGCGCAGCCACCCTTTTACATGGGCAGATCAAACCTGCCCCTCCTCCGGACTCCATCCTCCCCAGCTGCGGCTGTCCTGGCTGCAGTGCCGGCAGCCTCCTCCGCTGTAAGCAGCGTGCCAGATTTTGCTTTGCCAGCCCCGTGCAACTGCAGAAGCACCACTGACGGTCTCCTTGGTTAGTAAAACAGCACGCCCTGGGCAGCATGCTGGGCCGGATTCGCTTGTGGTGCCAAACCAAATTGTTTCACAAAGGGCCGCCGTTTTGCAAGCCTTCTTTAAACTTCCCGTCTGCTGCTGCTATGCAGTACCTATGCCAACTGTCCACAATTAAAACATTCCTCAAGATTTGATCTGAATGATAAAGATTATCATCAACAACAACAAAAAAGGGAAGTGCACATTGATGTTCTTTTCAAAAGCTTTTAATAGGACACATTTGTTTTTGTCATTTGTAAAGATTTACACTCATTTTTTGTCTTTTTGCTTTTTGTAAAAAGGAACATTTTAACCCAGTTTTGCCCATGAATACCACCTTTTGTTGCCCTGACCAGAAGACCTTGTTTTGGCCTATATACCTGATGCAGTATAACAATATATTAACTATTAAATACAAAGTTCTATAATATATACTAGGTTGTTACGGACATTGCAATGGTATTGTGCCTACTCTAGTCACCTTGTGTAATAGTGTACAAGGGTTATTATAGCCAAAGGGGCAGAAAAGGGGAGACTGGGGCATAGCCTAATTTACAATGGTAACACTTGTTTTCTTTTTTTTTTATTATTATTATTTTTTTTAATTTTTATTTTATTTCCTTGAACACACCTTGTGCTGAGTGCAATCCACAGAAGTCAAAAATAGTGTTATCTTTGCCCTCCTCCAAAATATCTACAGTATAAACGGCCTGTAACCGAGCTATGAAAAGTCAGTCCTATGTGCAAGGGGCTGTAAGAATGGAATTTACATTTTTCCAGACACGCCTGCAATCTCTCTCCTTCCTCCTGTGTCAGCCTGGCAATGGCAGAACATCCTCCTCCTGCCTGTATACAGTAAATCCACAGTATTAAAGTGCTGGTGTGCTTGAATGAACTGGATAGCAATGCGACTACTTCGCCACCAATATGGGCTGAGTTCTGGGGGTAGATATTTTATATCAGTACAGTCCTTGAACAGTAATAGCACTGCAATATCATAGAACCTTAGTTTAGCTGCTTACTTCTAAACACAACCTGGATGCAGGCTCTGAAACTAAGCTAAAAATGTTGTAATACAGTAGGTCTGGCTCCAGGTTTATGAAAAGAAAATTGTAGGTAGAGCTGCTTCTGTTCCCAAGATGCTATGCAGACTTTTAACAATTTCTCTATAGATTTCTACAAAAATATAAAAAATTCTATCAACATAACCATTCTACAGAATTCTTGTGGATTTTGTACATTTTGTTTAAAAAAAGTCAAATTCTATAAAACCCCCCCAAAGGTATTTAAAATTATCTTAAGATTATTGCACGCACTGCAGTACATTTGTATTCGTTTTTCAAAAGGGCATCTAGAAAAAACTTATCTGGTTTAGAAAACAAACTATTTTACATGGATTTATTTTCCTGACTGCATCACCGTACAGTATTTTTTTATTGGCTAGTCCTTATTGAATATTCATGTATGATGTAAACTTTTTGTTCCTTACACAAACCTTGTCAGTGGGCGAAACCCCGAGTCTTGAAAATAGAACAGCCTTTAGACTTTGTTACATTTGGAGCTGAGCATTTAGATTAACATCACATCACCATTTTGTGCCACAATTTCAAGCTAAAATGCTTCATGGTTTTTTAACAGGATGGGACTGTATCATTCCAGAGATATAAACACACTCCTGATCATTAAGGAACCAGGGTCAGCAATTTCAGTGTCCTAGCTATTTTCCCAAATAATTTAGTAAATGTGAAAGGCAAAGCTAAGGCTCATTATGAGTGTAAAACCAAAAAGGGATTAAGAATATTTCTCAGGCTTAATACACTGTAATTTTATTATTTCCTTAAATATAATCTGGGGGAAGAACTGATGAAAGTTTTGTTTGAAATCATTGCTTTAAATGGGCTTAGCTCTGGATTTGGCCAGGCATATCAAAGAGAGTCTTCTCTGTGTGGGCCCATGGTGAAGAGGGGAAAAATGTCCCAGCCAAGAATTAATCTGTCTGCAGTAAATATTTCAGAGCGTTAATCTTCGTCCTTCAAACACACCGAGTGCCTGACTTCCTGCTGAAGTCCCTTCCATTTTCACAGGACACATAAATCAAAAGGGATTGTTTATGGAGGAAACTTCCTCGAGTGAAAATAAAGGAGCTTAAGACCTGACACAGCCTGTTACGTATAAACAGCATCTTCTCCTGGTGTACATACTTGAAGCTAATGCAGACACATGTAGTCGTAATGGTCTAATCTCCAAAAGGATAAAAGGCTGTATATCAACATCTTTAAGTGATTTGAAAAGATCAGTAGTGCTCAAAAAGTTACAAACTCCTGACTGGTAGAATTAGCACAAATCCTTCTCGTGCTTGTGCTGGTTTAAGCATGTGATCCGGCAAAGACTTATCCATGCATGCCATTTTAAACCTGTGACTGTTCCCATACTTAAAACCATGCCTTCAAAGTCTTATTTAGCCTACATCTTAATTTGATTTCAGCGAAGTTAATGTCTGCTTTCTATCAGTCTTATGAAGAGCAGGATGAGTTGAATGGGGCCAGCCCCCAGTGATTTCAGGCTGTGCTGTCTGCTTCTGTGATTGCTTTTTGCAGAGGGCATTAGCGCAGAAGCAAACAGTTCATTTCCTAGATGACTGATGCTAAGGACATGTTAACAAAATAAGGACACGGATTCCATTTTTGTTGACTTTGTATCATGAAGTTGCTGCTTAAGGCTTTTGCTAGATTGGAAATAAAATTTCAGGAGGGTCGTGTCAGTTAATTCCAGCAGTGGTAGCAAAAAAACCCTGACTTTTTACTGAAAATCAACAACCATTTCAGTACTTACAGACTTCCTTATGCGCGCTCTGTAAAATAACTTGCAAACTGTAATAGGCCTTGATTCTGTTCAACACATAAACACAAGACTTTGATTTTAAAGAATTACTTAAATACGATCAACTTCAATGCAGTTTAAGCAAGAACTTGGGACAGGTGCTTAAGCACACTGCTGTCCTGAGGGACCGAAGTCACCCGGCTCAAACCCTAAAGCCTTGTTCTCACCTGCGTCCTGCTGCAAAAAGGGGGCTCCCCTGGGAACAGCGGGCTTGCGCAGGTGTGAAACTCAGCAAAAGCAGCAGCCTGTCTCCGAGATGCTGGAAAACGCTTCAGAAGTGACCCCAGGCTTTTGTTGCCTCGGTTTCCTAGGTACATACGAAAATTATCCATTGACATGATTTTGCGAATCATCAGAGGATGATCTATAATAATCCTGTTATAAGTCAATATTGTGTAGTGCCAGAGTACAGTTGTGTTGGCTCTACATTCACAACCTTCAGGTGTATATCAGCGTGTTGTACATTCTGGGTTTCGTGCACCTGTTTTTTTCTCCAGATGTCAATTTTACACAAGATTTGAATATTATTTGGTTTAAAAAAAATGCCACTGCGTTTTTATACTACCCAAGCAAGCTTTTCTTTTTTCCATTTTTTTTCTTTTTTTCTTCAGAAAATGACTTCAGTCCAAGGGGAAAAAATAAATTACATTAAATAATTCTTATTTACTGCTGACTGTGGGATACATTTCCTCTGTAATGCACTAATTGGCTACATTTTGTGCTTTGCAAAACAAAATGAAACCCAAACAAAACAAAACAAAAAAGAGAAGGGATTAAATATATATTTTTAGGTTAAAATATTCATAAAAACCAACTTTATCTCAGAAATATTCTGAGATACATAAAATAGGGAAAAATTAAATGAGTCTTTAGTCACAAAATGTACTACATCCCGCAATACTAGATTCAATTAATTTAATAAAATATAATATACATATAGATTCTGCACAACGTATTGCTTTTACCTAAGCAGAACATATGCTTAAGTAAGCGTGATATAGATTAACCACTCTTTTAACCAGCTGGTTCTTTAATCTTTCTTTGGAAATTTTTTACCCAGTGCCATTTTGGAATACAGAGTTTTTGATTTTTTTTCCTATTACATGAAAGGAAGAAAACATTTGGCACCAACAGAAAAGTAACTCAGGGGTCCATTTCCGTTTGATCAAAGGAAAAGCTAGGAAGTGTCAACAAGTCTTTCTTTGGGGTAGGAGATGTTGACATACTGTCTGGAAGCAACGAATCCCCTATATCCATCGAATCCTTGGAATCACAAGATGGAGCACGCCGTCTCAAGCAAGTATCTCCACTAGCAGGTGAGATGCTGTGAGGTCCTCTAGGTAGCAAACTCTGTCCGTCGGGTGGATCTATAGATATACAGGGAGGGCTCAGTTTTTTCTTCTGCCGTGTTCCTTGCAAGCCTTCCATTTCACTTACCACCTGACTTATGAAGCCAGAAGAGCTAGATGTGGAATGGTGCTGAGGGCTGTTTTCCATGGAACAAATTTCTATTGAATGTCTCCTTTGATCATCTAACCAAGAGGGTGGTTTTTTTAGAAGACCCTGGGTATCTACACTGTGGTATTTCTTCAGGTCCTTCAGTGTAACGCTGCCGGTATTGCCCACGTTCCTCTTAGGAGTGAGAGGCTGAGCCTCTGAACAGGCACTCGAGGCTGTGCAAGTTTCTGAAGTGAAAGGCTCCGAGGAGCTGTTTGTTTCAGATACTTCTTGGTCCACTGAATCTCCAGGCGTCTCCTGACACGAGTCTGCACAAGCACACGACGCTGGTGCCTGCTTTGAAATGTTATACTGATTGTGGGAATGCTGCTGTGTATGAACGCTTGCCCGGCTCCATGCGGCCAATTCTTTCTCTTCTGAGGGCATCAGAGCACCCGATGACTCCTCCCGGGGCGCAGCGGGGACATTTGGGTCAGAGAGTTCACTCACCTCGGTGTGGAGGTTCTCCTTGCTATCCAAAGAGTCGTTCCTTATGGCCATCTGTACGGAGTGCAAAGTAATCGGGGAGGAGGGGAGTTGCCAGATGAGAGAGACAGACCAAACAAAGGTTAGTACAAGCAAGGCACAAGATTTACAGGGCACCAGCCCTCTGAGATACCTCAGCACAGACCCACTGGCTCCTACAACTCGGCCTGCACTGTGGGTTCTAGCATTTCCCATGCCTCAGTGACCTATGGGCTTATCTCTAAGTGACAGCAGAATTTGGCCCTTCATTCTTCATAGGTGGTTGACCTTTAGCTTTCTCCTGTAAGGATGAAGGACTGCAAAAACTGAATGCACCCACCCAAACTTAGACATATTCTGGTTATGCAAAGGATGACCATGGAGGATTTCCACAGTCTATGGCAAACCCCTTTTTAATTTTTAGCAGTGCAGGTATAAGGAGGAGAGGGAAATTCTGGAAGTGAGCCTGTATATTCCCTTCTCTAGCTCAGGTAATGCTGAGGCATGGAACAGGATCCCCAGGGCCACTGCCACCAGAACAACCACAGTCTGTGCCCACAGCAGGGCAACAGCCTGTCCCTGGCTTTGGGACAGCTTTGTCCCGACCGGAGCCACAGCTCTGCAGCATTTCACGGTAGGGGAGCTTGAAATGCCAGAGATGCAGAAGCTGGACGGGACCATCTGTAATTACTTCTACCTATTCTGACGCTTGGGTCCAGGCTTTTTAAGGCACATTTTGCCTTGGCTGTTTTGAGCCCTATGCAGCATCAGTGCCTGCTGGCAAAAAACGCCTATGGCATGGTTTGAAGGCTTTGTCTTTCCACTGCATTGTATCCCTTGCCAAAAAGGTTTATAAATCAGTCACATTAACTGGCCCTTAAAGGCAGTGTCTCAGTTTGAGAAGACTCTTAAGTGATCTTAAAGATTAAAAACTTCATAAAGAAATTTGGAGGAGATGCATACAGCTGGTCTCAGTCCTTTAGAGAAGTGTAAGGAGATGAAATTCCTCATACTAAGGAATGCTTTTGTGATGAATCGCCCCCAAAATGATCTTAGAATTTTTATAAAATTGTCCCACAAGGATCTTTTGAGCCAAATGATCTCTATTCAGGCACAGCTCTCATCAGCTGCAGTATGCACATGTGTGCATGCACGAACACTAGAGACTATTGTTACATCTGCACATTGGGCTCCCTTTGTCATCTGTGAGAACTGAGAGAATATTTAATATGGCAAATAATTTTGTCCAACACTAGCTAATCCTTTCTAGTTAAAATTTTACAGTGTCAGACTGGTAACTAACCACACTCAAGAGTGGAGCTAATTCTGACCTCCTTGATGCCAATTGCTTTAGGGAGTGTTTGGGGAGCAGAAATCATGTTCATATCCTGAGAAGAGACACAAACCACAAAAAAAAAAAAAAGTAGAACACAGCAGCAAAAAGTAATTATTGTCATTACTTTTGCTTGTGCACCAACCTGTGTTGCATACAAAGACAGCGTTAGTCAACATCAATTCTTTCTTTCCCTATGATACTGGCATCTTTGGTAGTTAGAAGTGACTGCTGGTATGAAAGTTCTACTGGTTTCTTTCAAAAGAAAAGGACCCTCTGCCATCCCACTGGTGTGTCCACCTCTAGTAGCCACAACTTGGTGTGGGCTACGCCATGGACACACAGTCCTGGAACCAGAAAATCAACGTGGTTTTAGTTTCAGGTAGAATTCCCCTGGAGAAAAGCATTGCCAAGGAGCACATTCCTCAGTAGGGAGCTTGGCTTTACACCTTCTCTCAAAGTATCCAATCCGCTCATCTTCATCTGCGAGTGTATCACTAATTGCCAAACTTTCCAGAGTCTAAACGGCATGTTACTGTGGGGACTGTGTCCACTCTACAGCACTCTGAAGGGAAAGGAAGGTTAAACACACGGGTGTCAATGGTGGAGAAAAGTGCACGGACCAGGTATGTGGTGGACAAGATTTATCTATGCACAAATTTAGGATAGAGAGGGGAAAGGGGGGGAAAGGAAAGAAAGAAAAAAAAAAAAAAGAAAAGAAAAGAAAGCAAATCAGAATTACATGCAATATATGTAACAGCAAGGAAAAATGGGTACTGCAAATCAAAATACTTTACTAGCCTGGGCTATATTGATGTGCCAGTAACACATCAGTGGTGGCAATAAATGGAGCCATGCAGCGAGCACTTGAGCAAGCAGAACTGCCGGGGGCGTAGAGGAGATTTTACCTCTTCAGAGACCCAGTTTCACAGTGTTTGGCCATCTAGATTACAATTAACTCTAGCAGCAATCATACCCTGTTGCCAAGAACAACTAACTCCTGTTAATGGCACTGGGAGCTGCTTGCTACTGAGGAGCAAGCCCAAGGCTAACACCTTGCTAGCTTTCGGAGGGATGCGACTGGCCTGCAGACCATATCTGCTCACCATCCCAAAGCCTTTTTCTTCCTGAAAGGTCACTCCAAGAGCACGCTTATGTCACCGCACGAGCAGAGAGAGGAGGGAGGGGAATAAATTAATTTAACTGTATGAAAGGTTTTAGAAAGAGAAGCCTTAAAAATGCGAACAAAATTAGGTTGTGGAAGATGGCTAACATGGTAATTTATTCTAGATAGATCAGTTCAAAAAGATGGGTCTGTTATTCATTAGAAAGCAAGAGAGAGTGGTTATGAACTGGAATCATGACATCAATTAGTTTCCCCATTAGCAGTGATTGGGGTAGCTGGCCATCCCTCTGCAAATGAATACATGCTAGGAATTTCTTATGTCAATTTAGTATTACAGACTAATGTAATTGTTAACCTTGGTACTTCACATTCATTTTTAGAGCTTAATGAATCAACTGTCTAATTTGTCAATGTTGATTAAAAGATGAAAGAAAGGGGAATATTTTCATGCAGGAAATAAATTGTTTTTGAAAAAATAAGACCAATCTACTCTGTGTATATAAAATCAGACACAAACTAGTAAAGAAAGCAGAGTTTGGGAATCAGATATGCCTCTGGTCCTGATCCAACAGCACAATGAAATATGTTTAAAAATGTGAGAGCAAAGCACAAGTTCAAGTATGCTACTAAAAAGGATAAATTTAAACTTATGTTTCCAATCAACCAGACTGGAATCTTTGATTAGATCTCTTAGATCTTTAGCTGAATCGGGGCTTAAATCAGTGCCAGGCGAAATAACAAAGATAAAACCAGTTACAAAATAAAATATGTTCTGTTTTGCATATACTCAAGCTTTTCAAAAGCACATAGGAGACTTAAAAGGATCTTAATTTTCAATTCTTGCTGTAAAAACAATATGCTTTCCATGATGGTTTTGCATACAACGAGATATCCAGCTGCCTTTTAACATTTTTCCCCCTTTAAGAAATGAGAAGAGTCAGAGGAATGGTGGTCTGGGTTGGAGTTTGCAGTCACTGTGTCCTTTCAAGCAAGAGAAAATCACAGCAGTTAAGAATTAGTTCCTTAACCCCAATGTGCCCCTGGGGAGCATTTGGCTGCATTTATGAAGAGACCTGAAAAAATAAAGTGCTAACATCATGGAGAACATTTAGGCACATTGCCAAAGGAGACAATACGCATCACACACATTCTTTGGAGACCCCTGGATGGCTTTCAGATCAAAATCCATCAACCTTTTTGTTATTTCTGTAGGACAATTACACTTCTCCAGAGGTTTCTCCGTGAATCCCTCCTTGAACTTAAAATACGGGTAACCTGAAAGCATGGCAATATAAAACCTCAGCTTACCTGTCTGCGGAGTAGCCTCTCAGCAGAAGGAGAGTGCACTGGTGGGGAAACCTGGGACCTGCTTTCCCAGACCAAGTGGTCGTGAGCTCTTATGTGGTGAAAATAGTCTTTTGGAATTTGCAGGAGAGAGCTGGTGTCTGCTGGCTGCGACTGGACTGATGCCTTTGAACCTTGCATGAGGAAGAAGAGAGAGGAATGTGACATGTTCCTCTGGTGATCGCTTCCCTGTCTCAGTGACCTTTCAGAGAAAACTGCTCCTTTGCATCTTGGATCAGACAGGCACAGCAAGAACACTGAATTCAGCAAACAGCTCTCCATGACTGGAAAAAAAAAACTTCCACCTACTAATAAATTATTCCAAAATGGTCTATTATTTCATTTTTCTTGGCATTTTCCCCGATCCAACTGGGACTAGCTCCTGTAAGGAACAGAAGATTATGAACTAGAAGTTCATCTGGACCAGCAATTTCTACATCCCTGCTAAGGGCCAATAACTTTGCAGGCAACCACTCATCTCAGCACTGTGGGGATCTGCTTTTGAAAGGTTCTGGAAAAGGATGTCCCCATACCTGAGTGTAAGCAGAGGTCGACTGCTGAGATCTCATTCCCAGCAGGCACACTAGGAATCAAGTGGAAGAAAACCGCACCTGGCAGCTTTCAAGGCTAGTTTTACAAAGCATCCCAGGAGAAGGAAACGCATACTCTCCAGCCTCTCTCTGACCCTTTGTGGTTGCTGGCTACTTCTTCTAAAAGGTTTGAAACTCTGTGTGCTCCCCTCACACAGGCTCAACATTTTTCAAAACAATTCATTTAACCTGGACCGCATCCCAGAGAATCTCATTTGTCCTGGAATTTTTCCCAGAACAACAGCCCCATTACGAAGGAGTATTCAAACAAATACCTCCTGCAAGTGCCAGTGTTTCTGACAACAAAACCTTTCTCAGCTTGAAATATTGTGGCTTAGTCGTGGTGATTTATTAGAGGTGCCTGGCACCTTTTCCTTTCTTCACAGCACTTTACAATATTACAGACTGTAAACAGGTAGGGGTGACTTCCCCCCACCCTGAAAAACAGTGACATTGCAGGTAGAACAGGACAATGATGAATATGCCAAGATTCGGGCACCTTACCCACCTCTGAACACTTTGGCCTAGTTAAGATGGTTGGAATTTCACCAGCAGGAGAAAAACACAAAAGATTTAATTGCTCAGCATAGTTATGAATAAGACATCAGCTTTACCTTTCCAAAATACTTCTACATTTTAGCGGAACCATTTTTTTCCTGGGGATTCACAAGGGTGCAATGCCTGCCCCCACAAGCAGGACTGTCAGATGGGGTTTTGCAGCTCTCCAAGCTAGGAACTAACTGCAAAGTGCAATCTTGAAAGGAGGGATTCAGAAATTACCCACTTTTTGTTCCTGATATAGTTTTTTTTTTTTTTCAAGACAGAATGAGTGTGTCTGAATTAAGGGTCAGAAATACAGCACTGGAAACTCCCGCTGTAGCAAACAGGATTTTTATTTTTTTTTAAAGGTCAGGGATTATAACTCCAAGGAATTCCTTGGCTGTTACAGAGACCCATAAATTCCAACTCCAAAGGTAATGGGAGTTCTGCTCTTAATTTCAGTGGGATTTGACCAGGATTTCAGCCGCACCTTTTACATTATGTGAAAACAGATTCTTCAAAGGACAGCTCTTGACCTTGAAAATTTCATATTGTGGCAGAGATTTCTCACAACTCCAGATTCATCTTCCTCCGTTGTGTCCGCATTTTCTTTCTGCTTTTCAACAGTCGCTATTCATCCAAGTTCTTATTACTATGCAAATTTCAACATCTTATTTCTAATCTGCTCAAATCTCCTACCATTCAGAACAGGACTGAAATTATGTTCTGCTTAGAGGCTTTCAAATGACAATGCTTGTAAAAACTTCTCTGTCTTATCTGTGACAAATGTCTAAAATGATGGCCTACTAAGAGCACGTACAGAGGAATTAAACACAGCTACATTCACTTACCAGCCAAAGGTAACCCCTAGGAGACAGTAAATGAAAATATAGTGATAAGCACTGGAGGCAGCTCAGAGTACAGGTACAGAGGTGCATATAGAGCCCTTGGTATCTGCAGCACGCTGCATCTAAGAATATCTCTGAATTTAGCTCTAAGGCGTGTATCCCAACCACGCACACTGAGAAGGACAATCCTACACTCTCATTTTTCCATTCATCTCACACCGAGCTCTCTCTCAGTTCAGCATGTTTATGTTCATTTTACAGGCATTTAGAGACACCATTTTCCCTTCTTTCACAGATGTTCCCGTACAGCGCTTCCAAAACCTCTACAGTAGGTACTACTGCAAAAAAATAAAATGGGCACAAGGAAATATTGTTCTGCTGGGATTTTTTTTTTTTTTTTTTTCCTGGACAATAACTAGCCCAGGTAACATAGATGAAGCTTGGGCCACGCTGACTGTGACCATGCCAGGGCACGATCAGCCAGGCCAACTGCTCCCTGTGCCACCACCAAGCTCGGAGGAGAGGAGCAATCCCTTCAACCTCATCTTTGCAAGCTGAGGGGGGGCTTTGCAAAGCCAGTCCACACAACTAGGCCCCCCAAGACCTTCCTAGGAACCGAAGGCAATTTGCTGCCTCCTACTGACTCTTGGGCCCCCCCAGCCCACAGTGGTCACAGCTGCATACCTGACTGGGCCTTGTGGTGGGCTGGAGTCCTCTCGGCCAGGCTGGCGGCACAGGGCCGGCAGCACGGTGGCTGGAACATGTAGCTGTCGTTGGGCAGGGAGCGGGTGCGCCCCACCGATGGCTTCCTCACGCTCAGCAAGTCCTTGTCAGGGGACAGTGTCAGCGTGTCATCCTTGGAGCGGAGATCAGCCTATGGGGAGAGAAGCAGTGAGGAAGGGGGAAGCTGCAGGGTCGGGAAGAGGAGAAGTGCCCAGAAACGCTAGCGACAGCCATTGCAACCAGTATGGCACGATGGGCATGCACATCGTCAGTATGCACAGGTGGCACAAATGGATCTACCAGGAAGCTAAACCCCTTGTTTGGTATTGTCGAGAAACTGTCACACGGAATGGACCACAGAAACAGAGGAAGCAACACTGCGGTAATAAACCATGACTATTTCAGGGGTACGTAAAGAAGGCATCATGCCTCAAGGCCAGCAGTAGTCACATGCTTTGCAAAACTTTGATCCTCTGCAATAACGATAAAGCTTTCTCCATGTGTCCTCATCAGCAAGTCAGACTTTTGCAAAGTTTCCCCTTGTAATGAAAACATCAACAACAAAAAACAACAGAAACCAAAAACTCACCAGAACTATTTTACAGAAAGTGTCCTCTATTCTGGCTCCCAGAACAATTTTATTGGTTTTCTTCTCGCGTTAGGAATAACTAAATCCATTTTATTGAAAGGGATAAACCTACTGCTTCTGGGTTAAAGGCGTTCTCTAATTATAAGGGATCTAATGCAAGCAAGGGTTATTGTATATGTGTTGACTGTGGGGTTTTTACAGCCAAGGAGTCTCTTGGAATGGGCAGCACCAGATGCAATATGAAATGAGGTATATTTCCTTATGAAATCAGACCTGAATCTATCTCCATCCCAGAACTGTTCCTGGGTGTTCTTGTGTGTGACAGTGGTAGCAAAAAATGGAAGTAAAGTCAACTTTCCTGTACATTTCTAACAAAGGAATTATCTCATCTTTAAAACATGTCTATTGAAAACCAGAGAAATCAGATGTGACATTGTCATTCAATACAGTACATTGTTGAGGACTTTCAGAAATCTTTAAACCTTATTTTCAGAAAGTTTTTCACTCAGCGTACTGCAGTTATTGCAGTTTTTCCAAAATCAATGTTCTGAGGCTGGTGGTTTTTTTGTTTGGTTGTGGTTTTTTGCTTGTTTAATTTTGTCCTCTAGTCATAAAAACAAAATTACGCTGTGGCATTTCATTTGCACAAAAACACATAATGAGTCTGAACAGGATTTAAAAAAAAAAAAAAAAGGGGGGGGGGGGGGGGAAAAAAAAATAAAATTAAAAACAAAACAAAACAAAGGCTACTTGAAAAGTTAATGAAGGAAACAGGTCTGCACTGTCCTGCAGTGTTACTTTCACTCCTGGTGAATCTGCCCATTTGGATCTAGCTGGGATCTACTCATGATCTAGCTCAGATACAAGAGCCTACAGTCTCTTGATTGAGCAAAACCTGTGCTGTTAAAGCTGAGACTTGGGTTGGGAAACCTCTGTGTTCCTCCCTCCCTGCCTTCCCCTTCAGAACAGTATGTTTATATTATTTAGCCTTCATATTATGTAGCCTAAAGCAAAAAAGATGGCCTGAAAGCTGAGCTTTCAAATTCAAAACCATTTGGGTTTGAACTCGAGAATTTGGATTCAAGATCCTGTCCAAACCCAACCTTTAATGAGCCTCTAGGTTCATTGACAGGATCCAATACCACAGAGGACTTGTTTCCAGCTTCTGATCATCTTGGGGCAATCTCATGAGTGAAATTCATGAAAACCATTTTAAATGGCTGCAAAATGATCCTCTGAGTCCAGCTTGCAAGCAGAGCAGTGGGAGCACATGACTTTTTGGTTCACTGGCAGTTTTGAAAAACATGTTGTTTTGGCTTGACTGAAAATCAAATCTCAGTTTTCTGTGAACCAAAAATAAATAAATAAATAAATCCCTAACCAAATCTATTTTGAGTCAAACAAAACATTCTGTCTGAGGTAGTTTTCAGCTAATGTTGTGTATAAGTGAAGTATAAAAATGCATTTAGAAAATATTTCAACAAAAGTTTGCAGTTTTTCAGCAGTTTGGGAAGACATCTTGACCAAAACACTTTGTTGGTATCGACACACAAATTCACTTTTCTTCTTTTTTTTTTTTTTTTTTTTTTGGAAAAAAAACCTCTCAGCATAGTAAAGTCTCAAGGATATAGCCATCAAACTGGTTTGCTTATAACCTGATTCAAAACTCAAATAGGTATCTCCTCTCTCCAGACTAACTAATTTTGAATCAAAATGTCCCACACAAAATGTTCCATGCAGTTTACAAAATCTTTTGTACATGACGCCATGAAGCATGATGGGAAATATTGTCACGGTTTAAGAGGTGTTTCCCAAATAAGTATTAATTAGGATGGTGATTGACTAGAATGGCAGAAAATTTATCAACAATACAAACATCCAAAGGCAGGTACATGAACAACAACAAAGAAAACAAGAATGATCCAAAAATGTTGGAAGAGAAGTTATGTCTGTTGTACAGCAGAAAAAAGCACTTGACTGCTACACAGCTAAAAATGTCTAATGTTTCAAAGAGGAGATGGTTAAGGCAGGGTTCAAAATACTGGTTACTTCATTCAGAAAGACATGAAATAATCCAGACTTTATTTATTATTATTATTTTTTTCTCCAGTGAGATGACTGCTAGTAAGAATTCACAAAATCAGCAGCATCTCCGAGAGATCCCCATCTGATATTTGTAAAATAAACGGTCTGGCCCGAATCATGCAAAAAGCCTTGTGGTGCCTGTGTTCATAAAGACAAAAATCCGTTACACACCAAAGGGTTGTGGATGACCCCTCTGCAGAGGACACATGAGTCATTAGCTCATGGGTGTCTCTTCCATGCAGCATCACTGATTTGTTTCAGATGGAGAGGAAGTTTCAACCTTGATGCTTTCCAATGCCTTTTTTTTTTTTCCTCATTTCTCTACTTATTTTACTTGTAGAAGACACATTGTTTTTACGTAAGATGCCAAAGGAAAAAAAAGAAATACTTATTCCTCGCAGGGAGCCAGCTTTGTGGATAAAGAGTGGTACCAGCCCAGGTCCTAATGGCATTAAGGACAATGTCCTGTTCTGGGGGAAGGTTGGTGCTGTTTGGAAATGTGCTTGAACTAAGAATGCCATTAGGCAGGTGTAGGGAGGCAAAAGCAGTATTTCGAACCCTGTAAACATCAGACTATACAGTGACCAGTGTATGTACATTGCTTTCCAGAGCATTAAGTAAGTGTGTGTAAGTATCATCAGGAAAAGAGTCATCCGTCAGAGCTAAGGACCAGGACTTTTCAGAGAGAATATCTGACGTCAGAGACAGAGCCTCCATCTCAGCTAGAGGAATCTGAAGGGAGAGATGATTAAACATAAGAAACCAGGACACAAATCTTCAGAGAGAAAAAAATAAAATAAAATAAAATAAATGTATCATAATCTAAACACTTCTAGATGCTAAAGCAATATCCCTGCAGTGGAAGCAGCTACATCATGCACATTGTTACCAGGGACAGAACATTAAAGAAACAGAATATAACAAAGAAATGACAAAAAGAGTGGGACGTTCATACTTAAATGCTTACCGATGAGTTGTGAGGGAGTATAAAACCACGCACTAATGCTAGCATAATATTTTGTTGCTCTTCTGTCTAGGTGGAGCAGCAAAAGTAACATTACTTTCCTAGTGGAGATATTTACCCTCTCCACTAGGACCAAGCACAAGAGGCTTCATTACCTTTTGCCTTCTGTAGAGTGGTTCCTACCCACCACCTCTGCTGTTTTTATGGCCTCCAAGGTAATCTGGTTGAATCCCCAAAGAATCCTCGACACCAAACCCATTTTGAGGGCAGGGTATGGCACATGCCTTTCTCTGTGCTCTGGGAGGGCATGGAGACCTCTCCCCACCCTGAGAGCCAGCTGGGACCATCGTTAACTTCCTAGATTCAACAGTGACAGTGAGATCATTAAGTCTTAATTGAAATAGGGAAGGTCAGCAAGTACCTTCCTGAGGACTCCTCTGGGCTTTGACCTGCTGGGGAACCTTCAGCACCTGGGGAAGCACCAAACCTGCCCTGCCAAAAGCACCGGCTGAGTCCCTCAGCCCCCAGCTGCCACCACTGCTCTGGCCCCAAGCAGCTTCAGCACTCCTGCTGCACCAGCACATCGCTGCTGAAGGCATTCAGGGAAAATCTTGATAAAGATCTCTCCACAGACCCAGAGCTCTTTTTCTAAGCAGCATGAAATGTTCTGGAGAGAAGCCCCAGCCTGCGTCTGTGTCTGCAGCTTCTGTGCCCATGGCAGCAGGTGAGCAGCGCTGGAGAGGACATTTCACCAGGTCACAGGCAGCCTGGACATGTCCCAGGTGCTTCCTTTTCATTCCCCATTTCTCCCTGTGCGTTTTTCCTCCCCCTACCCTTTATGCCTGAAAAGTCTTTCAACAGCAACATTTCCTCCAGCAGAAACCACAGAGGCCCAGATCTGCTGCTGTTGTCAAAGGATTCTGAGTACTTCACTCGAAGAAATTATATAAGTGGGGTGAAATAAATCCAGCGATGAGTGAACCTTGAGAGGCTCAAAACCTTGGCTGCAAAAAGCAAGTGGGTCGGGCTCCTCTCACCTAACCTCGGGTTTGGTAACTAATGTCTGCTGGCAATGGATGAGAGATGCTCTGGGGGACCTCCTGGCTTTCCCTGGGGCTCCCAGCCAGGCAGGACTGAGCAGGCTGCCAGCACGAGGACTGCAATCCCTAACGGGGATGCTGATAGCTCAGGGGGACACATCCAGCCCACCAAATGGAGCTGGGCTGTGCTGGAGTGTGGTGGGCGCCAGCAACTCCTGCCCGGCAGAGCTGCTCTGCTGGGAGCTGCCATTCATCAGGTTGCTTTCAGCAGATCCCAGCGCTACTCTGAATTCCTGACTTGCCCGAGAACATGACAAATGTTGTGAACGGAAAAGCCAAAATGTAAACAAAACAGCCCTCCCTTCTGCCTCCCCTCTCCCAAAATTGAATTTCAGGCAGTCAAAACATTTTGTTGGAAACATTCAATTGATTTATATGTTTTTTAATTGCAACAACAACAAAAAAAAGAGTCTAGTTTAAATTTTAGAAGAAAAACCCACTGCAAACTGAAATGCTATATTTTTTCATTACATAAAAATGTCAAAACAAAACCTTTTTTTTTTTTTTTTTTTTTTTTTTGCTTCAACAGCACATTCTGGTGAAAAATGTTGTGGCAAAAAGTTCCCAACCAGCTTTTGCTGCGATTCACATTGACCCTCAGCCTTCCCCACCAAAGCTACCGTCTCTGTTCCTCCGGCAGCAGCTCTCAGAGGCAGCTGCTTCCTACAGCTTAATAGACTTCAATCTGGAGAGCGATAGGCAGCAATCAGAGGGAGACATGTTCTCCTGCTATATAAAGACCTGCAGTAGAATTTCATTTTACCTAAGCTTGTTCCTTCCCTCTAATGAACCACTGAGTTGGATAATTTAGAGTGTCAGTGAGCTCGTAAATAAGCACACTGATTTAACAAGAAAACTTCTGGCTATTTTTAACCAGAAAGAAAATAAATGAAGAAATACGGAATTTGCTGAATTCCAACTGCAGGAGAAAAAAAAAAAAAGGTATGTTTGAATTATTATTATGGTTACTGCTGTGAATTAGGGAAAATATTTGCTCTAAAGAATGACATGCTTGAAAAAGAAGGAATTTTATTCTAAGAAGTAAATGAACTGATTTTAAATAAGCACTACAGCCTGTTTTCAAGAAAGTACTGGAGCACGCCATTACTTAAGTACATCATTAAGGGCTGCCTCGCCTTTGAAATTCAGTGTAGATCAGAGATGAGGATCTAGTTTACAATGACCCACTTGTGAGAAGCCTCTGTAGGAAAATCATTCAAAACTGGATTTTCATGTAGAGTAAGTAGGCACAAGATGCAGAGATCAACTTCTGATCCCTGCCAGCTCAGGCTCCCCTCTGGGAACAACTTATGCTGTCCTCCAGGCTCCGCAGTTGTGTCCTGACACTGCTGCAGAGCCCTGGGTGAGAGCAAGATGCCAGATACAAGAACCCCACTGGAGGATGAAGATGGGATTTTGCACATTTTCCCTGCAGCACTCACGAACAGTAAATCCAATGAAAACCTTCTTACTGTGTTGAAGATGGAAACTCAAAGCCTGTACTTTTCCTCTTGCATTGATACACAACTTCATAAAATCAGATCTTATCCTGACTCTCAGAGAAAAAGCCAAAATGATTATCCTTCAAAATCCCTGTGACTACATTACATAAAAGCAAAGAATTTTAACTCTCTATTAAAGGTCTCAGTCAAATCAAGTTTGGATGGAGACTTTTCAGGAAATTAGGAATATTAACCTGGTTCTCAGAGTTGTAATATTCGGGAGCAGGGAGGCCATAATGATGGCACACAGAGCCTGACAGGTTGTCCATCAGCTTCAGCTCTCCTTCCAGAGATTCCTGGATCAGCAGTGATATGGTATCAAACAAGTGCCTTTCCTAGGAGGGGTGGTGTGTAGCATGCAGAAGGGTAGAGCAAGCCAAAGAAAGAGAGAAAATTTGAGGGACATAGACAAAGGGGAAAAAGTACAGTGTAAAAATAAAACAAACAAAAGAGGAAAAAAGAACAGAACGGACGGGGGAAAAAAGACAAACGTTAATGGAGAATAGCAGTAACAGAAACAACACGACAGGCAAGGTGAGGCAGGAGAGGAGAGAGAACAGTGCAGTAATATCACAATGAGCAGTGAAAGCTTTCTCCAAAATCACAAGACATGGGACCAGAAAAGCTGCTGCGCCCTGGACCCCTCAGTCCTCAACACGCATGGCCAGATCCTGCTGGTGTCTGAGGTGTGTAACGGGGTTGTTTTCTACAGGACACTACTACTGTAAGGTCCATGCTTTTGAGTAAAGAGGGCCTAATATTTGACAACTAAATCCATATCCTTGGTCACATAAACTAAAATAACCTGACTAGAAGAGATGCTGAGCATCCTGTCCATGAAAGCTGCAGAAGCCCAGGACGGCCGCACTCAGGTCACTCATTCATGTGTCAGACACGGGCTGAGGTGCCTCTGTTGTCCTGGCCAGCTTCAAAACATCTGGCCACGGCACAGACAGCAGGAGGGTGCACAGAGCAGGACCCCTCACACACAGTGTGGCAGCAATTTAAGCACCTTTCATGTAGGGAATGCCTAATGTGTAGAATGAAATGAGGACCATCGTTACAGTCAAACAGCACACAGTGCAAAAATTCTGGGGACGAGGCAAGCAGAAGAGCATGCTAACCACATGTCCTTGTAGGGTCATGTCCTGGGAATTGAATTCCTCTACTGTCATGCTCGAGCATCAGATTCGTCCTGAAGATTTTTGGCTGGGACCATAAATAGTTGGAATAAAGTCTCCTGGAGGTTTTCAAAGCCTCTGTTTGGGTGGAAGAGCAAGAAAGATGCTCTGGAGATTTTGACTAGAATAAGTCCTTCCCAATGCCACCTTCATAAAGGACAGGTTTAACAGGCTGAAGAGCTGAAAACGTCCTTCTTATTGATTTCTCCTGCAATTCTACGACTTCTCTTTTTGCCAATATGAGTACTGGTGCAGGGCAATAGAGCTGAGGACAGTTTGCCAGCACTCTGCTCAACGTGTACAACAGCAGTTGGGACATGTTGTTTCTTCCTAGAGGCTGTAATGAGCCTGGATTTCCCCATATTGCCCTGAACTCCTTTTTCTTGTGCCAAAGAGCAGCTTTGGACTCCAACTCAGACATCAGTGACTCCTAATGGAACCAGAAATCGCCGGTAGCTTAGGAACTGAAACAAAGCTTAAGTAGGGATTTACTCTTTTTCACTCTTGGACTAAAGATCATAAATGAGTTTTTCATGCATTAGAATACTCATTAGTCCGCCGCAGGCAGAGGCCAAGATATGCGGTTGTGAAATCATGATGTAATAAAAGCTAATGAGGTCTGTGTAGAGTTTAACCCAATTTGCAATCAGCTAAGACTAAAAAAAGGCTGGACCATTTTTCTTGTATAATTCCAGTGCAGTTCCCTCCCAAAGGACCCATCTGGGTCTTGACCTCACCTCACTCATTCCTCAAACGGAGTCTTCATCCAGAAGCTCTGTTTTGCAGAAACTTGCTGCAGCCGTAGCAACTACCACGTCAGGGCCCTGCTCCTGCTAACAGGAGTTTTGCCACCAGTGCTGGTGAGCTCAGGTTTGCATCCCCCTGGATTATTCTATTGTTACAATAATCTTTTCTTACATGCTTGATTGTGGGGATGGATTTTAAGTTGAGGCTCCATAAAACAAATTTAATACTTAAGCAAAGATTAGCCAAGTTTTATTCCTCTTTTATGTTGCAGTTCATGGCAGCACTATTATGCTCATAATTTTGCTCTTGCAAAAAGCCTAGCCCAAACTTTGAATTAGAGCAAATTTAGAGCTAGCTCTGAACTTGGTGGCTTGGGCAGATCTCCAGAACAAATTGCAAAGCCCTGTACATCCAAACAGATGCATCAAGGTGGGCTGGAGAACTGCCTAGGGTCTCCTCCTCCCTGGAGCACTGGCTCCAACACTGTGCAGCAATCTGTCAGCAGACAGCGAGGAATCCAAGCCCCTGGCATATGGTATACCCGCTCCTTCATTACCGACTCGTGCATGTCTTCCCCTAGCAGATATGCAGGCCAACCCCTCTTCACCCTCCAACTGAGATTCTCACCATAGGGTAAACTAATGAGAGCTGAGAATCCACCTTGATTTGCATGGGATTGGTACATCCTCCGGGGCTCTGGGGTCTCTCGCCACCAACACTGCCTGTCCAAGCAAAGATGTCCGAAGGGCTGCGCGGGCCAGGGCTGATCGTCTTCATCTCCATCTCCAGTTCTGCCTCGAGCTCTGCCTCCTCTTTAGCCTCCTTGTTGCTCTCCTCCAAGTGCTTCATGAGCACAGCGATCACCACATTCACCAGGACGAACTGGGCTGTCAACACGAAGGAGACGAAGTAGATGGGCGAAATGACAGTGTTGTAGCAGGTGGACTCCTGGTCACAGTCTCGCAGTGTGTCCTAAAAACAGGGGGAGAATGGCCAAGGGTTGTGAGGAGGTTCCAGCTGGCCAGCACAGACCTCTACGTGCCTTTTGGCTGCAGTGGGTTCTCCCTCCATGCAGAAAACAAAGACGTTTGGGCAAGTTTCATGTCTAGAGAGGCAAAATACTTGTCAGTAAAACCTCACTTCTGTGTTAGTCACTATAAGCAGGCTCAAAGGAAATTGTCCCTGGGGAGCTCAGCAACAGACATTGACATGCTGGTGCTGTAATGGCCTTGCTCATTCCAGTGCCTCACTTTGGAAAGCCCGTTTTACAAGGTTAGAGACCAAATACAAGAATGTGGTGCACGGACTCAGGGCAAAGCAGGGTGCACTACAACCCATCGGCTACCCCACAGTAGCAGGGCTTGCAGACACCCCTTCCTCAAGCTCACAGCTCTCTGGTGGAGTTTAGCCAGCTTACATTCACCATGGGCTACAGACAGAGCAGCAATTCCCTCGGCCCAGCTGGCACCCTGAGCGTTCACAGAGCAGGTTTCTTCACAGTTTCTTCACAGACTTTAGGTCTGTCCCCTAAGACAGACTCTCTTCTCTGAGAAACATGGTTTTTCTCAGAAAACAATAATAAAACCAACACACAAAACCAAAAACCACAAAAAAAGCAATAGTAATTGGAGACTTAAGGAAAAAAAAACGAATCCAAGTTACTGAACTGAACTCATGCTACTTGAGAGCCGTGTCCCTTTATTTTTTCCCTGTCTTTCCACGGTGCTTTCTTAGGATTAAAAAAAAAAGGGAACATATGGGGTGTTCAGAAGCCTGCAAGCATGGCATAACCACAGGCATCGCACTGCTGGGCAGCAGGGATCAGGACCATTGGAGACCTTGCCCGGGCCCGAACCGAACGGACCAGCTGGCTGTGGGACGCAAGAGCAGCGGCAGGGAATGCTGCTTGCCGTGGGTCTATTACCTTCATTATCCCATTCCAGTTGTCCCCCGTGGATACCCGGAAGAGAGTGAGAAAGGCCATCCCAAAGTTTCGGAACGTGGCGTGCCTCCCCAGCCCCTCGCAGGGGTGCGTGTCGTCGCACTCTGTGGGACCAAGCGTGGCAGTGAGACCCCTGCTTGCCCCCGCACCCACCCGCTCCTGCCAGCGTGGCGCAGGGCAGCACTCACCGAGGTCTCCAAAGAGCTCCACTCCAAGAGCTGCAAATATGAAAAACAACAACATGAAGAGAAGACCCAGATTCCCCACCTGGAAAGAGAAAAAGAAATGGGGGGGAAAAAAAAACACAAAAAAGAACATTCATTGATTTTTTTGTTCCAGACCTGTTTCTTGCTGTATTCTTTAATCCAAAACTTAAATTGCTTCAGGGGAAAAATGACCTCAATGTGAGGACTGTATCTCAGACTGTGCTTCGGAAGGGAAATGTGAGTCTCTAATGACAGTAGAGATAAAATGATTAGCATTCCTCCGCAATAAGAAATCAGCTGTGGGCCAGAGGAGATCTGGTGTGCTGTGGCAGTGGGTTACCTGAGGCAGCGCTTGCATCACGGTGTCCAGCAGGGCTCTCATCCCTACAGCCATCTTCAGCAACTTCAACACTGCAGAAAACATGGTTGTAATATGGTAACGGCAGCGTTAGTACGGAGGCACAAACTCAGCCCCCCTCACAGGAGCCACAGGTTTATAGGAGGAGAAATGTGAAATGATGGCAAGTGTTCTCCATTAACCACTACAGCTCCTGGCCCTTTGGCATCACTCCTAGTTGCTTGGATACTACTGAACTCCTGAGAGCAGCAGCATCACCTATCCCGAGACCTGGAGAAAGCACTGTCTTTCTGCCTGGCTTTTCCTTTCCCTCTCGCTGAGACGGACAATTTGACACCTACCCAGGAACGCAGGAGCAGCCGTTTCACCTGATGCTGGCTCCAGCTCCTGAGCGAAATAATGAGGTTTAAAAGCTATGCACGCATTTCCTTCCAACTCTACTTTAAAGCTAACAGCTGGGGGGAGCTGCATTCTTCGCTGGCCTCTTTTACCACTTTGCACACCAGGTGTACTTCCAGATGGGTTTTGAATCTAACAAAATACACGAGAGAGAATATCCTTTCCCCACGTCATCTCTGTTGGACCCATCTCTTTCTTCCCCTGCACTGTGAACAGTTGCTTTCCCAGCTCTGGGGCTATTTTCCCGCTTCCATAGGCTACCCACTTTCATATATGATTCACTGAGGAACTGATTTACACATCTCTTCCAGAAGGCTGCATATCCAGTTGGAAACTGCTTATATTTTTAATTCCGAAAGGGATCCAATGCACAGGAAAAACACTTTTTTTCTCCCTTGAGACACAACGGCATTTCATTTCTTCTTTTGTTGCTTAGATGAGGACTGCAATCATAGCAATTATGCCTCAGAGCGCAACATTGCCCTTCAGGAAAGCCTGGGAGCACTTTATTAAGGGCCTGAACACTCACATTTTGCCTCTCCAGCGTTTGGACCTGAGATGTTCCTGTTGTGAAAAATCCGGCCCTAAGGAAGCTGGCTTCACAACTCGGGTACGTGTCATTACAGTTCTGAGGGGACAGATGGATGCAGAGTGATGAGGCATGTTTTGTCACAATGTGGTGAGATGTAAAGTCCCACGGGAAATTAAATTTATTAGATGCTTGTCTTTTAAAGCCAATGTACTCAAGCTTGTGTTCTGTAATCCCCGTCAGAGACGAGTTTGATTTGACTGGCATAATTTCCCAGGTACATCTCTGGGAGTTACAACCACAGCTATTTGTCCTTTATTTCTAAGCTCTCAGTCTTCAAGTCCTCTTAAGATAGAAACACATGGTCAGTTGGCTCAGCTTTTTGGCTCCTTGCAAGTATTTTCCCCCATTGTTCTTTTATTTGTTTACAGAGTGTTGATGCCAGAGCTATGCACACTGCGATGGGGATGTGCCCCAGAACTGTTTCCCAATGCTTAACTCTCTCCTGGAGGGGACCCTGCACCTCAAACACAAGCCAGTTCTGCTTAATTTGTCTCACCTCGAGCAATCCTGAGAACCCTCATGATTCGGATAATAGTGGGGTTAATTGGTAGCGAAGCATTCACCTCAATCTCTTCCAAAGTGATACCCATGATAGACAGCAGCACAATTGCCAGATCTAATTGGTTCCATCTGGAGACAACACAAAATGAAGTTTAACATCTACTAAGAAGCTGGCAACAGGAGGCAGCTTGTTTCACATGAATTCCAGTCATTTCAATGGTTCTCGCACTCAAATGAATCTGCAGCATTTTTCTGAGGGTATTATACAAAAGCAGTTATGTTATGAAATCATTATAACTAATGCAGCTTGTTATAAAATCAGCTAACAGCCAACGTTATTCTCGACTGAAGGGAAACAGAAACAAAGCAGGGCACTTTTCTACCCGGAGGCTGCAGAGCTCAGGGGAGATGCTGCAGCCTCTTTTGGCCCCTTCCAGACATGGCACTCATGGACCTTGGCGTGAGCTTTACCCCAGAAAGAGGTGAAGCCCGTGCCCACTCCTCAGAACAAAAATCATACCGGGTGAAGGAAAGACACCATGGATTCCTGCCTGGTCAGACAGAGACGTAATCCCAGCACAGAGAGCTGAAATGGGGGGAGATGTGTGAAACCATGCCCCTGGCTGCTGAATGATTCACATCACGTCCGACTCAGTGCCAGGGATCTTGGTATTGACCTTGAAGGAGGTGAAAATGGGAGGGGAAAGATTTACCATTGACATAAAATATATATTTGTGAGATACAAGAGTGGAAATTTAGAGAAAGCAGCCATTTCATCTGCTGCTCAGCATCTGCACAAAAAGAGGTCCTTTTGCTCTCTGATTTCTGCTCAGGAGCAGAGTCTCTCCCTTGGCACAAATTCTGCCACTTCACTCAGTCCTCACGATTCTGTGGACATGCAGTCGGTGTGCGAAGGGAACCAGACAGTCGGTGAGTGACTTGCTCCAATTTTGTCCACCCACCAAATCGGTGCAAGTCACTCTTCTTCACATGCATGATCCTGTCTCCAACTCACATCCTAACTGTCCGCCTACCCTGGTTTCCACCAGCCACACCAAAAAGCGTTCCCACGTGTTAGATGCTATCACTGGGAAGAATTCTGGGGTCTAAGATGCTGAATTTGGGCAGCTGTCCCCAAAAACCTGCAGCTGCCCTCATGATCAACACACAGCTTTAGTTACCTGTCTTGGAAGAAGCGACGAAACCCGAAGGCGATAAGCTTGAAAACAGACTCCAGGACAAATATAACAGTGAAGATGTAATTGCAAATCTTCAGGGCTTCATCGAGAACCTGGGATGTGGACACAGCACGGTGGTTAGATGCCAGCTCTGCAGAGGGGCTGTGCTGCCCTCAAACCTGCCCTCTCCTGCTTTCACCACAGCTCCTCAGTTCCTAACTACAGACAAAAGGCTCCAACCGCAGCCTCTCGCAGGATGAGAAATGTCCCAAGGAAAAGTCCCAGTACTCCAGGGAGTGCACAGATGGCGTTTCTGCCTGGCCCTGGCCCACCCAACGTAATTTGCGGGATGGGGTGATATTAACAACCCAAGGCATGACTCAAAGCCCACAGGGAGCTGGCTATTGCTGGCAGGAACACAGCCCTGGCTGAGATCACTTGGGTAAGTGATAGGAACTGCTGCATTTGCAGCTGTCAGCAGCACAAAATCTTCGTGCTCTCTGCAGAAAGCTGAATTTCATCCCATGTGCTCGTTTGTGCGCTGCTGCGGGAGCTGTGTGCTGGCTCAGTCTGCACGAGCCCTTGGCCAAACGGCTGCTTGGTGACAGCCTGTCCTTTACTCCTCACCTTGCGCTTTTGGCAAGGAGCAGGGCATTGGGACAGCATGCCAGCAGCACCGAGCGGCCTGGGTTTTCCTCTGCCACCCTCCCCTCTGCAGGTGTCCCAGTCTGGCCCATAAGTAAAGGTGCTTCCTGGCTGGGGCAACTCTTGCACCACCAGGAGCTCCATCGGAGCTGATTTCATCCCCAAAACCATGCCTGCAAAGGAGCACTGCAGTAGCAGCATCCTGCACGGCCTCTTAAGTATCTCATCACCAACATGCCAAGAAATTGTTAGTTTGGGTACACAGCTTTTTGGTACACTTAACCTTTTAAATATATCCGTGGGATATCCACGGGATTAGTTACCCAACCCAGAGTGACTGTGGGGCCCAGATTCAGCAAGGCCCTCAAACATGTGCGTGGCCCTAGCCGTGCTGTCATCTCAGCACAGACCAAGTTTGGAGTTATTACCCAGATGCTGCATACCAGAGGCTTAGAGACAAAATGTTATTTTCCTAAAGAAAATTAAAAACAAAAGCCTGCCCAATATTTTTATAATACAAGAGAAAACGTAGCTGCAAAACGACTGCGGTAAGATGCAGGCCCTCGAGCGATTCCAATACGAGCTCCTTAGCCAACAACCTTTTTCATCACCAAATGACTGAATCATGCAATGAGCCTTCCAGGGTATTTAAAGGTGACCTGAATGCAAGAAATAAATTGGGCTTGTGCCCTTTCACTTTTTGGCTTCTTTATGATAGGTTGGAGGATATTTTTCCCCTTGCTTGAAGGTGTTTTTGTTGTTGTTGTTTGTTTTTCTTTTACATTAAGTATTCAAGCTCTGTCTGGTCTTAAAGAATATTTCTTCCTATTGTGTGCTGTATTTATTCATTCTGAAAGTGGCTAATAAAAATAAGTACACGTTATATGGCAAAGGCATCTATTTCCATTTCATTCTTACGCACAAGAGACTTGACATCTCGGGACAGGCTGTTTTTATTTTCAGAATATGACCAAGACTCAGGAGCTTAGCACACTAATATATTAAAATGTATGTTAAGGACCAGCATGGAACCCAGTGCCAGTGAAAATTAGGCTCTACAGGACTTCAGGGAATTGGGGGAAACATTTCAAAAAGATTTCACAAGTGCATTTTTTTTTTCTCCTTCATTTGTGGGAATGTTAAGTCAAATGGAAGACTTCAGTGATGATCTCTGCTAGCTAACTCATTTTCGGAGTCAGCTTGCAATTAACTAGAAGGGAGAGGTGCAACAGGCTCCCAGTACTGATAGCCATGGTCAGAGCTGGAAGCCAGATGTAGGATGGGTACGTGCAGTGGTGACAAGGGATGATTTGGGCTTGGTGAACAGGGCCCTGAAGTCAAACAGCAAAAGTGGCCATAACTGTGCCCACCGACCTCATCCCACCGTGGCTGAGTGTGTTTCCCCCTGCTTTGTCCCCCTCTGGCCTGGTACCTTTGGCTGCTGGTAGTGTTCCATGGCCATGGTGATCACGTTGAGGCCGATGACGCCTGTGATGAATAAATCCAGATAATGGCTGGTGCACATCTGGTGGATCAGGAGGCGGAAGCGGGAGTAATCCGAATAGTAGGGCTTGCACTGTGCTTCTGCAGTGGGAGGAGGAGAGCGGAGAGGCACGTCAAGTCATTTCTCTGCATCTTGCTCAAGTCAATGCGCCCTCACTTTCCAGACTCCAAAGATGATAAATTCTACACCGATTACAGCAACATGCTGTCTTTTTCTTTTTTCACCCTCCCTTGCTGGCATGTTACCATTTTTAATACACAGCAGGGCTCCCGTCATCTTACATCCATTAAATGTCTTCAGCGGGACATGCGCTATACTCAGCCTTATGGCATCAGGGATGAGGTGAGCTGGGATTACTGTGGTGCTAAGGAATGCTTTCACCATAGGGAAATTTCAACAAAATTTAAATTTAAACAACATTTTTTTAGCTACTGAGCTTAGAAAGTCCCCAAAGTATCTGAAAGCCCAATTAGTGGTCAGATTTTGGGGACAGATTTTAGTAACAATGGCTTAAAAATACAGGGCATTCAGCGGTGGTCTTTGAAAGAAAAGTAATTCAGTCCTATTATGTTCTTTGCAATAAACTGTGGAGAGAACAAAATTCGACACTTTGGCTGTCAGAGGGCTGAAAAATGGTCCATAAAAATACCAAGGAAAACTCATTGGTCAGCCTTAGTGATTAGAAAATAACGATTCTCCATTTATACAAGATTATCAAAGTACAGATTTCACTGTTCAACTCATTCCCAGGTTGGGCTGCTGCAGGGACGACATGCTCTTTAGACCTCGAATGTTCCTAGAGATAAACTCATTTACTCACCTAATCTCTAATGAGGAAATGCCAAGGCTGAGTATATAATTCAGTACAATTTTCAAGAAGGCATTATAATGCAGATTGAAGTGGAAAGGACTGTCTTGAATATGTCAGAGTGTAATATTGCTCTTCTAATTAGATGATCAACTGGTTATGAAAATTATTGAGCTGTAAGAATTACACGGCTTGGTATTTTGTGCTGCTGAGCAAATGTACAGTTTGATACGTTACTCTGAGCAAAAAGTCAGGCCAAAGGAAGCCGTGAAGCCCAGGTTTGGGTTGCCCTCAGGGAAAGCTGATTTTAGAAGATTAAGTTTTGCCTGGAAATAGAATTTACTTTGTCAATAGTCAATAACATTGCAATAAAAACCATAGATTTAATGGTTTCATGCGCTCCCTGCTTCATAACAGGATCCTGAAAATCAGAGAAGTTTTGTTTTCTTCTGTACAGACAGGCTTTTCCCCTACAGCCCAGGGACCAGAGAGACAAATCATTTAGCAGTTTTATTCTGTAGGGGATTGGAACGTCCAAAATTCTGCCTCGGTGTCATCACATAAAAGGCAGTATTAATATTCACTTTCTGATCTGCACTGTGCTTTAGGTGATCTGTACCGGAGTGCTAAAGCATGATATCGATGAAAAGGTCTGTAAAATGAATTTTCATGCTGAATCTATTGAGTGCTTACAAGAAAGCAGACTGGTAGCTGCTGACTCACTCATAAGACTTTGTCAGATATCTCAGAATCTGCATAAATCTCCATAAAGTCAAGATATCTCGATCACATTATGCTAAATTATGAGTAGCAAATTAACTAAAATGTTTGAATACAATTAAGTTAGGAACAGGACCTATTTTTATGAACCAACTTATCATTGCAGAAAGAAACGCCATAGTAATTGGATCACTTACTTCTTCTACATTTATGTATAATTCACATTCAAAGAGAAAAATGTCAATGTTTCTGCCTTTTCTTGCAGTGGATTTACTTATGAATAATTACACTGGAATTCAAATTTTTCATAGCTTTGATTGACAGGTAATTCCAAATCCTACAGAATAGCACCGACGCTGTTAGAACAGAGAGAGGATTTAGAGAGAGTTTTCTAAAACGTCTCCTGTGCAGGGATCCTGTACCTGGATTAGTTAGTGCGTGACCTTATAAGCAGGGTTGCTAATTGCCCATCTATCTGCAAAGGCTTCTCCTCTCTCCCAAACACCAAAGCTCCGTGTTACCTTTCCCAGCGCATCCCCAAGGTTTCCGGAGCCAAATGTCTCTGGCTGCTGCTGTGGTGGATGCAGCCTTAGAAAATTACCATTGGTAAATGCTTTGTCCTTCACCATTAACTTTGCTAGGAGAGGATTTGTCAACCCTGTTTATAAATCATACCGCCGCTCACTTCAGTGTTCTCCACATGCTGGCCATGCATATTAGTGCAGTACAGAAATTACCTCGAGATGATGCACACACAAAAGAGCATGCCGTCCGAGCACCGCGGACAAAGAGCTACTGTGCCTAGGTAGGCAGGGAACTTTCTGGACAGATGAACTGCTTTTCTTGCTGTTGTATAAACACCATTTATTTAAGATGACCTGTGCATTTCTACATGTAAATTTGGTATCGTTCATCTGTAATTATCCAGGTACAAAGCCCCTGCCCTCTATCACACAGTATCCTTTATAATTCTTGCAATAAAGATCTAAACAATACCAACATCTTGGGAAATACAGACATCTGTTAAACTCCAGGTGGTGAACTTCACAACTAACACAACACCACATTACTGTACTGTTACAATACACTGTGTCAAGAACAACAAGAGCTCTGGGTTAGTCTCGGTTATTACTGGAAAGGTTAACTGGCTTCCCGGCACACATGGCATTAAAGAAAAGAGTAGGAGAGCAAACAAACAAAAGAAAGAAGAATTGGCAGAATGAGAATGTGAGAAGATGGGGAAATACAGCAAAAGCCCACTATGAAACATCAGGCTGGTAAACAGGATGTAAATCAAGCTGCTTCACTGTGGCTGGAGGCCAGGAGTGGGGGCAAGAAGTGTCTCGGATTTAGATGGAGTTACACTGGAGAAAACCAGCTCAGAGAGCAGATCCCAAGCAATTTCCTCCTAGCCCAGGTAGGAAGGTGATTTTGCAGAGATTTTTGGTCCGGAGAACCCTCCCTGTTCTGGGAAATGTGCTCTATGGGGCAGATGCCTGCCACAATGGCACTCTCACTGTTAGCTAATCATTTTTATGGGTTCTCAGTTTGACTTGTTTCCCAAGCACACTTTCCCTGCTCCTCTTTGCATCATCCCATAGGATTATGACTGCAGGCAACGCCTGCCGAGGGCAGCAGCAGCCTGGATCCTGGGCTGCCTGAGCACCTTGCTGTGCTGCTCCCTTGCTCCCCAGTAAAACCCGGGGCTGATGTCCCCCACTGCTAGCCCTTAGCTAAGGAAGTGAGTATTGCTGCTGCACAGCAAACCTTCCCTATTCCTACCCCTGCTCTGCCCTCTCCAAGCTGAGTGTGTGGCTCCAAAATGGATGGTGCCATTGCTGGAGCGGGGCTGCCTCCCAATATAGCTCTGTCAAGAGAGAAATTGCCACTTTCCCTGAAGTGGCTTTGCAGCCAGAGCTGCGTGGGCATGGGAAATTGGAATTCACGAGAGTGGGACAATTCCATTACAGTCTCCTCTGGCTTTTTCCTCCTTCTATAATAAGGGAATTAACTCCTTTGCAGCTCTAAGTATATCTGGAGGACGGCAGCAAGGCCGTGAGCAATGAGCCCATGATGCAGCCGGATTTACAAACTGTATCAAGAACATTATTAGGTTAAAAAGTAGTTTGCACTGAAGGAACTTTTTTTTTTTTTTTTTTTTTTTTTTTAATTTAAACACAGCATTTTACTTGGCTTTTATTGTACTGAATGGATTTATATATATATAAAAAAAAAAAAAAAAAAAAAGGAAAAGAAAAATGGAAAATGATAAATTATTTCCACTGTGAAGTTTCCAGTTGTGATAGAATGTAGACTTTGGGGGGAAAAAACGGAACAAAATAAAACTGTAATCTCTCACTACGCACCAGGCAGCAGTGCACACACACAATTCCCCATCTTCACATAAAGAGAAAGGCAGCCCTTTGTAACTGCAGAGATGTGTGGAAGTGCTGGGGTCACAGCTTCAGGTTTCCCACTGAACCCCAGGAGGTTCATCTATGGCACCCAGGATCGATTCCCTAACGTCTCCAGCAGTCGGGTTCAGAAAGTAATCTTTCCACGCGCTCACGCCAGTGCCTGAAGAGCAGCGTGGCGTATTCACTGAGATGGGATCCAAAGAAAAGGCAACAAAAGGCAACACAAAGCACAGACCTGACAATCGCACGCTTTTTAAAGGCAGACTCCAGAACTCTTTCTGAGTCTGCACAGGATAACAGAGGGGTTTGGAATGAGTTCAATGCCTTAAAATAAAATAAAATACCATAAAATATGCTTGACGTAACTCTGTATGACCAGAAGAGGAGTCACAACCACATAGAAAGAACAAACAAAGAAGCCCCCAAGCCCAGGGCAACCCCCAGTGCTGCCCTGAGAGCCGGTGGCCAGTTTCGCAGAAGAGAGGAGACAAGAAAACAAGAAAAGCAAGAATGAAGGCAAAGAAATACAAGTACCAGAAATGGCAATGGAAAGGAGATCCAGGGTTTATGAAAGCATGTTGTGATAACTTCCAAAGGGCTCAGAAATATAAGGATGGGAACCTCTGTCCCCCTGAGTTATCCTCCATAGCCAAAGCCAATTGCCCTCACCTGCAATTTCTATTTAAACAAAACTCCCTGCAGCGTGTGACGGATGGAGCCCTGCTCCCAGCTCAGGCAGTGGGAGACTTTTCACAGGTGAGAGTTTTAACAGCACAATTTTCCCAGCATATTATTTTTGTCGAAAATTACAGCTATATTTGTTTCTACGTTGGCGCCTCTTTAATTATTCAGGCTAATATTCTTAAGTTATGAATTAAAAAAAATGCTTGCCAGATCAAAGCTTCTTCTAAAAATAAAAGGGGACAGGTTGACGCCAGCGAGCAGCGGGTCGGGGTAGTTAGTACAGACCCTGAGCGGGTTCCAGCACAGCTGCCCCATCCCTGCAGGGCTTGGAGAAGATACGAGGTGACATCTTTATTTCTTTTAACTTACAAGATGCCTCCTGGGTGGAGCAACTCTCTATCAGGATGAAGAATTTACCAGTTTGGCAGCACTACAGATAAAGCCATGTCCCTGCTGAGGGCTGGTGTGGGGCAGATCTGCACTATCCTGGATTTTACCCCGCTGAAAAATACTGTGCCTCCCTGCTGCACAGCCTTTGTGGAGCAAGGAGCGAGGGCTGGCAAAATAACGAAATGAACTCCCTAAGCGAGACTGCCTGCCTTCCAGAGACACTCCTTCAAGTTATTCAGAGACTCCTCAGTCTGTGGTTGGAAAGCTAGTGTAAACAATAAAGGACCCCTTTCATAGTCCAGACATTATTCTCTGAAACAAAACAAAACAAAAATTAAAAAAAAAAAAAAAAAAAAAGAGCTATGAAAAATCTGACAGTGCTTTAATGAAAACCAGAAAAAAAATAATGACTGAAAAACATAACGTGATCAAGGGATAAATTAAGGATTTGCAAGTGTCAGTCCTGAGCCAGGTCTGCAGACCTGCAGGTCAGAATGAGACGCGTGTGCCATGAAGTAAGCAAACGAGCTTTGCACCACACACACAGTTTAGTGGGATGCCTCACAGCAGCGTGGCCAGCCGTTAGTTACACAGCACTGCCATTCAAGTGGGACGAGACGTGACGACTTCCCAGTACCTTGCACTGCACTGGCTGTGCTCTCCATTAATACATCATCCAGCATTAGATCTAAAAGAACGAAACGGCATTAATCATCCGGCAGGACACACGGCAAGACTTCCCTTCCCCTTGAGAGGTTTCTACGGCTCTCGCGCTCTCCACTGCCTCTACCGCGAGCATCTCCTCGCGGATCCTCTCCTCGCGTCCCATGGAGGGTGGGCTCGGGCACACAGGCTCGTCATGAACACTGAAGGGCTCTTGTGCTTTTCCCGTGTACACAGGTGGAAGCCCAAGAGATCCCTGAGAACGCCCTGGCTTGATGGTGGTGAAGGAGGAGATGCTCCTGGAGGACAGACTTTGTACCTGAGGTGGGGCACGCATCCTGCTGGGCCAGCGCACCTTACAGCAACCACTCCTGCACTTGCCTACACCTCACCAATCAGGATCCCACACGCTCCTCTGCTTTTCAGACTGGGTAACTGCATTTGAAAAGTCTATGAAGAAAAACAACTGTTAGATGTCTACATCTGGCTACATGAAAAATAGACATCTGTAGGTAGATTCGGGGATGCTCAGGAAGCCCTGCTAGAAGGAGCCCCCATGCAGTTGCTGGCACAACCAAAGCCTCATCTTGGTATCGGCTGCAAGTTCCCACCATGCAGAAGGAAGCTAAGCTGTGACATCTGCTGTCTTTGAGGGCAAAGCCGGACACGGTCAATTAAAAACAGCATTTTGCTGGACGTGAATTGGGAAAACTGTTCTGAAGCGATTTGGAGGGCTTTAAACTTTGCTCTTCAAAGGTTTTTATGGCGATTGAATACTCAGCAATATTTGATCCTCAGTAAAATAGCTGTTTATTGCCTCTTTAATTAGACATTTCATAGGACTGAATGAATAACTACATCTCCAAGGATGGTTCATGATTCCTTCCCGCTGGGAAATTGCCCAGACTTACATCTTTTCATCTAGTTCCTCTAGCATTATAAATAAGGTCATTAATAATAACTAAACATTTATTTTTCTTCTACGTCTGCCTTTCAAAACTGCAACTTTAAATAGGGATCTTTCTATTCACCATTTAAAAGCATTTTCTAAACCATCATCCTGAAACCGTGTTTGGGAGCTTGGACTGACCAAAAGTGCTTTCTAGGCATTTCCTTGGTGTGAAAACCATTTCCTTCTACCTGGATCCCACTTAACTGAGAACAGTCTAAAGTGTCCTCCAGCGCTCTTGAGGGAAGCCTTCGTCTTTCCACTGAGCGTCGAGGAAGCCAGGCTCTCAGCATAAAGCAAAGTTTGATGTCCAGAGGCTGGTGTGAATAATCCTATCGGTTACAAAACCTGTGAAGCTAATGGGACTTAAAGACACGGGAAAGTGCTGCATGAGTGCTGAACCGAGAAAGGCTGAGACATGCTTGTGTTTCATGGTTGCACAATTAAGCCTGTCACAGCTATTAAACACCCCTTAGGTTATTCAAAAAAATAATAAAAATAAAATAAAACAGACTTAATATTACCAGCATTCAGAACAAGCACTTGATCAGACAGTCTCTTAAACAGTACTGAAGTCTGTCAAAGATAGAGAAGGGATGTGAAAGGGGACACGGAGTGAGCAGCAGGCAGACCGACTGGGGAGGGAAAGAGTGAGGTCATGGACACGGAGGGCAAAGAAGAAAGTTCAGTCACAAGAGAGCATGCGAGAAGAAAAGTACCTCTGACCTTGACCTCTGGCTGACATATTCCTTTCTTTTTCAATCAAATTTAAAGAAAAAAAAAAAAAAAAGACCAAAAGACAAAGATGGATAGACTTTTGACAGAGTGGAGGTTGAGCATCATTTCACATTTAAAGCCTCCTCCAGGCAGGGCTGCAAGCTTGCACACTGAGCTTGGTGTTTGGATCAGTTTGCATCAATGTAATTTTGCCTAGTTAGTTACTCTCCTCAATCACCTTTTTTTTTTTTTTTTTTTTAATTATTATTTTTTTTTTCTAATCTGTATTTCTCAAGCAAATGCATTGATATGTTTCTCTGAGGAGTTTTTAAGCATTACTAGAATGAGATGGCTCCATTATTTTATTACACTCTTGAATAGCAGTGGTGCTACTCTACCAATAAATAAACCTGTTTGATAAATGGGACAGGTAGCATCACTGTGGCATTACAAGGCTGTAATAAACCAAATAGTGAATCCAGTTATCAGTAACAGTGCTCATGATTCAGAAGATTTACGTTGCCATCCGGCACTGCTGATCTTTGCACAGTTGTCACTATTTGTGTAACACTGAGCTCTGCTATCCAAGAAGCTCCAGGTCTGATTATTATTATTATTTAAATTTAAATAACCTCAAATGGATAGGTCATTGCAAATCACACAGCTATTAAAAAGGCTTCCATGGCTCCTAGCTCAGCCTAAAACAGCACTATTTCCTTCATGCAAATTTCATAGCTGGACATGCTTTTAGGAGAAGAATGATCACCAGACACAAGGCAGGGAGGGGAAGGAGGAGGGGATTGTGTGGAAGGTCAAGCAGGACTCAGAAAGATGTGGAAAGACTACCGACCAGCCATCTGTTTCTCCTTACTCCTTCTCTTTTTCTCCAGCCGGCGAAGCCTCTTTTCCTCCCGCCTCTTGGCTTCTTCCTCCTCCTGGTGCTGCCGACACTTGTGGAAATTCTCCACCACGACCCCCACGAACATGTTGAGGACGAAGAAGGCCACGATCAGCAGGAAGGAGATGAAGTAGAGGAGCATCCACGGGTTGTAGTTCATGACTGGCTGCACACGGGAAGAAGGCAAATATCAAATGAACCTCAAAAAAATGGGAGCCAATGTCTACAGCTACTATATCCACAGCCTTGAAAGCGGGCTCCCCTTTGAGGTAGGTTAGCGTGCTCTGCTCCTCATGAAAACTAAAGTCTTCTGAGATGTTTTGACAGAATATTGCTCAAACACCAAGCACACGGAGGACAGAACCAAGTCCGTTCTGCCAGCAGCAGGACAGTCACATCTTTTGCAGCTATTGTCTCCATCACTGAAAACTTGTACCTACACAAAGCAGTTCTTTTCTCCCCAAATGCCCAAATTGCTTTAGAAGGCCAGCCTTCATTCTTCAGTGGGTGTAGTTCCCCTGCAGTGGCCTAACTACACCGATAGTGTGGCAAAATCTGCAGCAAAAAGACTGGATATAAATCCAGATTTTTCCCAGGGCTCCTCAGCACACCCCAGGACGTGGCTGCCTTCCTGGCAGTCCCCAAGCCCCCCAAGCCACAGTGTTCTGCAAAAAAAGAGCTGAAGCTTGCGACCTCTGGCAACCACATACCTGCTGGTCAACTCCCACAGCGTCCAGGCCATCGTACATGATATCCACCCACCCGTCCTTGGAGGCCAGAACAAAGAGAGACATCAGGGCCTAGAAACGCACAGAAAAAAAGTTACACGCAGTTGCAGTAAAGCTTTTTTTACCTGTAACATTTTACTCTACTTTGCCCTTTCCTGTCTGGGGATTGTCATTACCTGGCTGATAATGGGACACTTTGATGACCAAGGTTTCTCCTGGCAGCAAAACCCAATCAATGTCAGCACCCGGTTCAGCAATGAGTGCTAATTCGGAAACCACAAAGCTGAACACAAAAGCACCTTCACTTCCACCCTCCAGGTTTCTACTGCTCCCTACTAATTAGTCCCTGCCATGCAGCTAAAATAAGGCAGTGTCACAGAGATGGTTTAAAGTGTCCGGCTCTATTAGACAAGCCCTTCTGCAAGATATATTTGGTTTGTTATGTAGCAGTGAAGCAATTAAGTACTCCACGAAGCCACATGTGCTTGTTCCGTTCTGAAAAGAAGTGTATGCCTGCTTGGAAACACCACCTTTGGGATTTATAGAGACAGAATGCTGTGTATGTGAACTGAATATTTACTGTGACTGGTAGTGCCCTGTAAGAAAATCCCATGGGATAATAATGCACAGGTTTTAAGTCAAGGAGGTAAAGGAGCAAAGAAGCAGATTACCGTTCTATTAATACCTGGCCGAGATTATCAAAATTATACTTGTGCCGGACCCATTTGTAGCTTGCTTCTGCACAATCCGATTTATTTGTGATGTTTCTGGTGTCCTCCCCCTGGCAGACAAAAAACTTGCCTTTGAAAAGCTGCAAAACACATAAAGAAGAGAGGAAAGGTAATGACTCGGACCACAGGATTTCTCTGCAGAGGATGGGCATTTCTCATGGGGAATTCTGCACAGTCCATGCAGACCAGATGAGTTAAGGGAAATGGCCTTGTTCGTGTGGGTTATTGAGTGTGAGCACAGCCTGTATAATATGTACCTAATGAGCAAATGCATGACTTCACACCATTTAGGACACCCACCTGGTGTGTTAGGTTTTGTGGTTCAGTGGTCTGAGACCAGCTGAAAGCCCATTGCCACTGGGTCGCCAGCTCCAGCATAGCCTGGGCTAATCACTGGGACCACTCCACGGCTGCTTGCGACACACGGGATGCCTCCGACAGCTCAGCCCAGCCAACGATGCTGGCTGCAGGAGTCACTGGGAAATGAGGCTTAACGGGGGCTCTGCCAGCTGTGCGCAGGTGGCACTAAAGAGGAGCAGCGCTGAGCTCTGCTCCACTTTGTACAGGTCGGAAGGGGACATGCTGGAGGGAAGCCGACTTGCTGCAGCTGATGTTGGGCTCTTGCTGTGTGCAGGGCTGGCAGCGCTCTGTCTCTGATTTGAATGCTGTTCTCCAGCCACCACTGGGCTCTGCAGCCCTGCAGGGGACTGGAAATATTCCTCACATAGTGCCCAAGGACTTGATCCCAGCTGGTGCTGGGTACCTGATCCTGACCTTGCTTCCTTTGGTGTAAACCATGAGAGATGCAGCTCCTTGGGAGTTAACTCGTGATTTACACCCAGCACAAGGAACACAAGCCTCTGTGTACTTAATTCTAGAGCTGGTGCTTCCCACAGCCAGAACAGAAAGTGGCAGGGGAGGACTGCTCCAGACAGGGTGATGGATGCTAGCAGAATGGATGGGCTCGGAGCCTGCAAGACATCCAATAAACCTGATTTTATTTCCTGACAGAAGCTATTGACATTACTATCACTGATTTTGGGGAAAGTGGCAACCTGCTCTCCAGGCTCCTTAAAACACTGCTTGGGTATACAAAGAAAAGATGCTGATGCTTTTTGATCTGTTGTTCATTTCAAATATCAGAAGAAATAATAGCGAACAAGACAAGCCTACACATTACTCCATGGGTTTCCTTCAGAAATCAGTAGCGGCAGAAGGATGTTCTCAAGGCATGCAAAGTTAATCACCACTGAATGCAATCATAAAACTCTGAATGTAAGAAGAGACGCATTCCCTGATCTTTCCACGGAGAAACACTATCTGTTTGTAAGGCAGGCGAGGGAGATATAGCCTGCACAGATCAAAAAGTTTTAATTAAGCAGGAAGGTAAACAACTGTTTTAATATATTGTCTATAAATACAATTTCTCCTGGAGCTGGACTGTAATGCCCGTCAGATGGGAGCAGTAACACAGCTACTAACTGGGTTTGGAAACAGAAAGCCCAATTTGTAAAAGTGCTGCTCGCTGGCTGTGCTTCAGCTGGAGCTACAGATTCCAGCATTTTTGAAAGGGAAAGACCAAGTGTTTTTGCAGTATGCTTGTTTATCAATCTGTTACTTGTGTCCGATGATGCCTAGCCACATGTGGACAAGTGGCACAACAAAGAGTCTTGCTAAGAGGAAACACCATTAGAAGCTTAGAAATCTAGATTTTTGTAGCATAAGAACTAAACTAACTATAGTTTGATCTTCTGCTTATATTTACATGGGAAAACCAACTGTAATTTTGAGAGATAGTCTTTTTATAGAAATAGTTACATCCTTCATCTTACACCTAATTAGACATAAATATTAACTGATAATTTTGCTTCCTGAATACAGGCTCAGTCTTGCTTGTGTCTACCACTTAAGCACATCGATAGTCACGACAATTTAACAGAAGACTGCAAGTCACTAGGGGAAGCAATCGCAATTAGCAGGGAGGAAATTCAAAGAGCATACTGCAAGTTTTGTTATTTGGCATAAATTTTCCTGTGTCTGAGTTTTATATTGTTTTATGGGATATGCTTAGGTTTATGAATCTGTTTAGTATAATGGATGGATGTTGTTGTGCTGTAACGCTCAGCCAATCTAGCTGCTGTGATGGTTATGGATGGCATGATTTTCTCCTCTGTTTATTTTCAATGCTGTATTTATTATTTAAACTGTATATTAGTATAAAAAATTATATAAGACACCTTTCCAAAAACAGAGCAAAACAGAGCTGCTTTCCAAAGCTGGTCACGACAGATCAGATAAACTTCAGAGGGAAATAAGTGTTATGTCAGAATATTTATATGAAACAGTCTCTTCTTCTCAGGTAATGAGAAACCAATTGCATTGGAAACTCTGTCACTTTTTCCCCTGGGTTCCTGCACTCCTGGGACTGAGGATATTGCTAGCAGTGCCAGCAGGAAGCAGACTCAGAAATTTATATTTCTGCAAGCTTTCAGTTATATATATATAAACTGTCAGAACTTGAATGAATCTCCAGGTTAAGGTCTCTCTGGAGTTTACAAACCTACGATTTCAGCCTTGAGAGTTTCTATTTCCCTATTGCTTTAAACCTAGAAGAAAGGTAGAGGGGAGAGGTCCCCACGTTATCTCACAGACTGAACAGGAATGGGATTTAACAGTTTCCCGAGCAGAGTTTTTCTAGCAGTACATGCGGTGCCTTGGGCCTGACCCTTCTGTGGTGTGGCCAGGGGAAGAAAGTGGCGAAATAGCTTGATTTATGTCCTGCTGGAGGCAGAGCAGAAGTCCTTGTGGTGGGGAAAGGATGAAGAAAGCCTGTTCTGTGCCTCCAAGGGGGTCATCACATTGGCTTTTGTACCACTGCATGCAATAGGGAAGCTTCAAGAAAGTTCAACACATCAAGTGACACATAGCCAAGACTGGAAAGTCAGGAATAATCGTGTTTTGAGAGCACTGGAAAGGCCACGCTATCCTGCTGAGGTGTGGACTGAGGGCTGCAAAAGCCCTTGGGTCTGAGTCATTCGGGGCTGTTAGCTGCAGCAGAGTGAGGCATTCAAAACCAACACACGTTTCTAGAGTTGGCTGCAAGACCTTGACAAAGCCAGAAAGAGGCAAAGCCAACCTCACTAACTGGCTGTAACCACTGCTACTTCAGCTACAGCTAGTGACACACATAGCTGGTCACTGTTGTTAGTCTGAAATCGTTAGAGTTTTTAATAGCTGAGCAGTAATGGGAAATCTGCCTCCTCCTCGCTGGAAGGGAGAATTCCCCAGGAAGACTGAACAGCCCCATGGGTTTGGCTTCAGAAAGGGCACATGCTGCTTCAGATACCCAGCTGTGGAGCCACTCATGGCCTGCTACACTTTCTGCATTGGTGCCAAGGCATACAGGGACTCACCTGAACTCCCAGGATCCCAAAGATTATGAAAAAGGCGCAGCAGATGACCACGATGTTCCCAATGGGCTTTAGGGATGACATGAGTGTCTCCACCACCAGCTTCAGTCCTTGGGCTCGACTAATGACCCTGCGAGGACAAGTAAGCACAAAACCCATGTTAGTCCTGATCTGCCCAGTTCTGCCTCCCCCTAGAATAGAAGACCTGTGGAAAAGACACCATTAGACATTTTTTAAGAATGGCAAATAACTCAAAAAAACATGATGAGAGAACCCATGAGATTGTTGAGCTGTTTGAGGGAAAGGGATCTCTGCCTATGCATACAGCCTTGCACAAAAGAAGAGGTGGAAGCAACCACATGAGAAGAGCCAGACCAGAAAGGTCAGTGGAGGAGGACCTAGGAAAGGAAGATGTATAGGCTAGCCTCGTGGATTTTAAACTCAGAATGATGATTTTAATCTAACCTACTGTCTACCCTTGATCCACCTCCTGATCAGCTTCTTGTAGTTGCCACACATTACAATATACTCAAAGCTTGGCGCTTTCCTGTTCCTATTGTTTGGCTCAAAGAGCTCTCTGGTTTCCAGACTTGATCACAGCTTCCCTGGGATGCAGCCTCTCATTTTGGTTCATCCACAAACACACACCTTTATCCAGGACTGCAGAGTCTTCCAAGAGTGCACTTCTGTGTGGTTTTAGGCAAGGCTCTTGATTTCCCTGTTTCAGCCTGGAGAATTGAAGCAGCCACTCTTACCCAGCTGCCTGCAGGTGTCTGTACGTGCACCCACAGTTCTGCTGGGTACAGAATCCCGAGCTGCCCCTTGGTTCCACCAGTCTCAGCTTTATACCCACTGTACAGCCTCAGTTACAGAACCAGTGCTGTCATCCAGGTGGAACTTCACCAGTGGGACCGCAGGAATCTAACCTCATTTCTGTAGTTGCTCTCTGACTGGTACTGCACAGAATTTCCTAACAGAGGATTAGGTTATATGGAAAGGTTGGTGGAGAATAATGAGCACATCACCAGAGAAGCTTGTTAGAATATATGTATAAAAGAGGAGAAACTGTACTGTACTCTCAAAGACAATATTATGATGAAAGGACAAAGCTTGTGAGCGAAGCTTGTGAGAGAAGCCATCTCACCATGCTGGGCAGGATGAACGTGGTATTCAGGATCACAGACGTGAAGGTGGAGAGCTGGGGTACTGACAAAGGCATCTGAAGAGGTTGCACGCCTCCCCCTTCTTGACACCAACTGGAGTTAAGCATTTCACCAGCTCTGTAAATCAGCTTGTACTGATGCCACAGAACCTGTGCTCTCCCAGAGCAGAAATAGCTGTCTGCTGCGTCAGCCTGAAGGGGGGAAGCGCCTGTGTGCTTCTGGGTATAGGCTGGTGGCTCCTCCGAACACTTGGCACTCAGAAGTGCCACAAACTTCCCCACCTTCTTGTTTCTGCCTGGTTCTCTCTTTTGCCATCAAGTCTTCTCACCGCCTCTGCCGTTTAGCCCCAAACCCAGCTGCCCTGCCTGAAGCACAGCTTGGAGTTCTGTTGTCTGGAGAAAATCCAATTTCTTCTCCTCTCTCCCCCTTTCTGGTCTCTGGTGCTCCCAGCAGAGGTCCCCATGGACACGTCCACATGCCCGACATGCATGGCCTGAGCGTGTGCTTGCCTGACCTGGGCTGGGACCATGGCCAAGCCTGCACAAGCCTTCTCCTGCGCGCTGAGCCCACAGCTCGAGCAAACTGTGGCGCTCAGTGCACAGGCACAGGTTCTTTCAAAGCCTCTTGGCTTTAAACAGTATTCTGAAAACTTAAAAATTATTTCCCTTTTTTCTGGTTAAATATTTACTCAAAATGTCAAGGGTAAATCATCAATTATCCTTTTAAAAAAGAAACAGATGGTGATATTTTTATCCACTCCCTTACCAGTGAAACACAAAAGGCAGATGCTTCTGTTACTCACGCTGGGTGTCTCTTCCAGGTAGCTGGTGTGGCTCCTTATTTTTGACACCTCAGCTTTCCTGAAGCTCAGACTTAGGATATTTTAGGAATTGAGCTGGGGGTTGAGGGGTTATAGAAGGCTCGGGGAGCAGAAGGAACTCGAGGTTGAGGTGCTCCAGGGGAAGGTGCGGAGCCCATGCAGCCATGGCAGTGGGGGGACCGGTTGGTGCGGACTGCCAACGTTGCCTACAAGAACTACTCCAGGCTGGGGCAATTATGCTGCTGCTGTCACATCATACCCACACCGAGGCTGAGAGCTGTGCGTGATTCAATGGGGGGTCTCAACGAGCCCAGCAGGCAGTGTCTGCAGGGCAAGGACTCCTCCCAGTCCATTTCAGTATACAGGGCCAGGGAGTCTGAGGTTGAATCCCAAACTTCTGGATCCTCACATGGTCTAAGGATTTCGGTATCCTTCACATACTTCCCTTGCACTATCCTTGGTGATATATTACAACTGCCAAACTACAGATGGGAAACTGAGGCACAGGAAGATCACGGTTATGTTCCCAGAGCTCTGCGGGCACTTCACGTCCAATGATTTCAATAGAAATTAGGTACATTGGGATCTTGGCTTAGGTATTTTGCCCGCAGTTATGCGGGATGGAACGGAAGTCAGGCCTTGTAAATTGAAGGCCTGTGGTCTAGCTACTGGAGCATCCTTAAATTTGGGGGAACAAGGAAGAAATTTAGCCTCCAGAGTCTAAAGCTGATAATTTTCTCCAACGGTTATTAACGAAACCTATCCTAGAAATAATAAAGTGATTTCCCTTGTGGTATACTATTTAGTATCCAACAGAGATAGAAAATAGGAGGTTTCCCGTCTGACTTAGCAAAGTCGTGTGTATTGAGAAAAAAGGGCTGAAGAACTGCAGCATTTGGCTGCTTTCAGAGATTTGATCAACCAGGGAATTCCTCAAATGAGAACGCATGAGGGTAAAAGCTGCCACCAGTCTAGCTCCATGCCAGTACTGTTTCCAGCCCTATGGAGAGAGAAGACTTTGAAAAGATTGTGAAAAATGATAGTTCTTACTAATGAAAACCTTCAGACCTTGGAGCTGCCTCAAACTAAGGGCCTGATCCAATGTCGAGGCAAGTCCGTGCAAAGACTCCTGCTGTCTCTCTTGAGAGTCTGATAACTCTCTCAGAAGTGCCAATGAAATCCTCAGCATTTCCAGATTATTAGTGTCAGCTCCAATATGTCAACATACAGCATCCCTGTGCCTCGTCAATATTGCCCGAGATCCTGCTGCTATCAGGCTTGCAGACTCATACTGTCTGATCCACCACTTCTGCAATTTGTTGCTGAAGGATCCAGCTGATTTGGAGCCCTCCGGACGTGACAGAGCCGGAGACTCGCTGATGTTGCTTTCAGGGCAATTCCCATCTGCATTAAGCGTATGACAAATAGGGAAATTGAAGTTAGACCGTTTTTTTTTGTTCGTTGTGAAGAAATGCTAATCCCTCGAGCTTCTCCTGGTTCTGCTGGTCTCAGCATGCACAATGCTGTCAAACCCCTTGTGTGAGACACTCTGAAACCACTGCCAGCCTCACCCCAGCTGGATCACATTTCCTAGTGTTAAGCCTGCTGGTCTGATTAGAGCACTCAGATGAAGAAGGAGCACTTAGATGAAGTAGCAGATCAACATTAATGAAGGCCTTCCTCCACAGATTAAAAAGAAAAAAAAAAAAGGCAAAGGTGATAATATGATAGGGAGAAGAGAGTCTATGAAACGACTATTTCATACTGCAATGGTATGAAGAGTGAATAATTTATCCATCTGTTTTGAAAGGCAAAGCCCAGGTGCTGTAGAGAGTGAAACAGCACTGAAGTCCAACCAAATTAATTCTGAATACATTTTCAATCTTGATTTCTCTTGTATCTTAAGCTACAACACTTGATCCCAACAAGAGCAGGTTGAACGCATTAGGAAGGAATGTTATTGTATAAGCAATCCCTCTACTGGCTGAAACATCAGAGGGTCATGGAAACATCTTTAAATGTCACTCCTTTGTGAATATGTTTTTGGAATTTTGGTCATAAAGCTGGGCTTGAACCCTCATGGATTCAATTTGGAGGCTGATAATCAATCATGCAATCAAAAGCCAGTGATTGGCACGCAGGCCAGAGTTTTTTTATGCCTGTGCAAATGGCACAAGCATGTGTGGCTCCGTGTGCTGCATAAAACAGCGGGGTTGTTTGCATGGGGAAAAAAAACAAGCGACAGAACAAGGGAGGTCTTTCTGCAAGAAGAACCCCTTCCAGTCATCAACCAGAAAAGCCAACGTAGAGGCGACAAGGGCTGTCCCTGCCCTCAAGCTCAGGGTGAGAGCAGTGGCTGCTCGCTGATGGTGCCCTCCCTGTATCACCATCCCCAGGTGCCCGCACGATGGGAGGGCAGCGGGCAGCCAGCTCCATCCCCCAGTGATGGCACGAGCTGTCACTTCAGGAAGGAAAACCAGCGACTTGGTCTCCATGGGGGACTTGACCTTGATAAGGGGACTAGGGCCATGGCATGCACAATCCTGCTGCCGTCCTTCACTGATCCAGCTGGAAATTGCAGCAGGGACACGGAGACCCGCAGCAGAGTGGGGCAGCCCGGATGCACATCACCGAGGCAGATGGGTTTCCACAGGCAGAGATTTACGACTTAGTGAAAAGTCCCTGGTTTGATGGCTGCTTTTTCATTTCCTACAAATCTAATTACAGGGGAATAGAACTGATTGTGAACATATTTAGGGAATGGGCTTGTTGCTGTCTTTTTACATTTCCTTTGTAGTATAAAGCAGTGTGTTGGCTGAAAACATTCACTCTTGAGAAAACATATTGAATGCCAACAGGAATGGAATAGCAATGGAAGGACCTAATCCTGCACATGCTCCAGATGGCAGGTCTTCCTCCACCCTGCAGCTACTCCATGGATTATTCTCCATAACTGCAGACTACTCATGCACATAGGTGACTGCAAATGAAGCCTCAAGTCCTGGCAAGGCAGACCTACAGATGCACAAAGAAGCACACAGGTGGCAGGGGCAGACAGCGACCCTAGCAGGGCTCAGCACAACCCAAACATCTCTGTCTATATCTGATTTAACCACACCATCTCCAGAGAACAACTCGCATTCTGCAGCTCAGAGATATGGAATTGATCTTTGTTTTACCCTGAGATAGCCCAATTATTTTGCAAGTTTTCTTAACGTGGGTCAAAAATCAGTCTAAACAGAAGAGCAGAACAGATCCAACAAACCACAAATCTGGCAGAAACTCCCCCCACAAACAACAGCTGACATGGAGATGCTGGGGGACACCTGAAGAGAAAAAATTCTGACCTGGAGTCACATAAGAAGACAGTCTAGTTGTGTGGCCAGAGAGATGAACCACACCAACAGGAGATCTGTCCAGATAAAAATGATTAAAGCAGCTCATGCCCTAAAACTCTCCAAGCACAACATACACATAGCACAGTTTAAGAGAACTTCTTTCATAGCTGTTAAGAATATTTGAAAGATATATAATGTATGGTCATGGCTATTGTTATTTAGACTTATTATTCACACAAGGGTAGTAAAACAACATCTTCTGTCAGAAGCAGGGTCCTTTTTTTGTTGTTGTTGTTGTCCTGAAAGAGAAAATCCTGACTCAAAGAGAACCTTTTATGAAGGAAGCAGCAGTAAGATATGACAGGCACACAAAGATGCTTTCAGCAGGAAGGTTTATTAGCTGCTGCATAACAAGAGCAGCATCAATGGCATTAAAGAGGGACTGCATTTAGCATGGGGAGAAACCTTCATGCCTTGGGGTACGGGACAAAACGGGTGCTGCTCCTGGGGCAGGATCTTGCTGGAAGGGTGCCTGCCATGGAGCATGGGATAGTGCCTCCTGCTAGGGGTGGGAGAGCGAGTCAGAAGGACAACCACTTGCAGCTTGTCGGGGCAATATTCAAAATAAACATCTCCTTAAAATTAATGGGGAACTGAGGGGAAAAGGCTTCTTTGCATTCTAGGTTAAGCAACAGTTTAGTCTCTGCTTCCTTAAAAATGATCTGCCACCTGCTACTGATTTCCTTCTTTGTTACGAAAGCCATTGACTGCCTGAAGGAAAGGGGGAGAAGAAGCTGTTAAGCTGCACTTTACACAGAGCAAATGAGAACACAAATACCGGGGGATGTGTGTTTTAATGAGCATAAGAGGCATTGATCAGTTTACTACTGCAATGGGGGCTGATCCCAAAACGCAGCGAGTGCCCGGAGCCCCTCGCGGCTCAGCAGGACCTGCGGCCACTCATTGTCTGGGGAGCAGCAGGAGTCTGGGCACAACACGCCGTGCCCTTGTCTCGCTTGCCCCTTCCCTTGCACGAGTGCTGCTGCTTTGCAGCAGTGATCAGCAACCCCTTTGGAACGCACACCCTAGGCGCTTTGAGGTCTTCTTCATCCTCTTCTTACCTTAACGGCCGCAATGTCCTCAGCAGTCTCAGAACCCTCAGCATCCCCAGGATTTTCGTGCCGCTGTCTGACACCATCGAGACCAGGATGTCGATGACTGAGATGAGAACCAGCACCCCATCCAGCACGTTCCAGCTGCTTTTCAAGTAGGCTTTCTCCCCAAAACACAAGCCTAGTGCCACCACCTGCCCGGACAACAAGTTGCAACAAATTAGGACTATTGCATCCAATATGTTTTCTCCAGTTAGCAACCTGCTGAGAGTGCATTATTTACAGATACAAGTCTGTGAGTCCATTTGCTTCCCAGTATACAAGCCTAATGAGACAAATCAGCAAAGTGTTATATTGCAAGGACTGTAAAATAACTGCAGACACATCCCAGATTGTCCCTCACAGCTGACGTATTTTTAATGCAACTAAGCCTAGCTGCACAGAAGTGTTTCTAACATGTTTAGATCTGGCATAAAAAGTTTGATTGTGTTTTATTTCTACAGACTCCTGGAGGAAAGGTTCAGAGTGGCTGACCCACAGCAATCAGTTACAAGCTTTGCAAATACAGAAACTAGAGAAACTTTCCATAGAAAGAGCAATTGTTCTGTGAGATCATTATGAATTACACAAGAGAGATTTACAGCAGTGGGTTTCTGAGCCTCCTGCCTCAAACCCAGCAAAGAATTTCAATGTGCTTAAGTATCTTCCTCCTCAGGAAAGCACATAGCTGCTTAGGTTGTTGAGGACAATGGGCTGTTGAAGACAATGGGACTTACATGCATGGCTGAAGTTAAGCATGTGCTCAAGAGCTTTGCTGAATAGGGAAGGATTGCTGAATTGAAGCATCCCATTGCTCATATAATGGTGTAAATCAAGAGCAACTTCAGTAAAATTGTTCTGATGTAAAACGTGCTCAGAATAAGGCGTGTGGCGGGTATTTGAATATGATTCAGAAGGGGAAAATATTCACCCCGCTCGTCACTGGTAGACCTAGGAGTTTTGCAAGCCCGATGTAATAAAATATCACTGATATAATACAGACACGCTTATCCTCGAGCTTCATTTACCTTAACTGTCATCTCAGTCAGGAAGATAACCGTGAAGATGTAGTTAGACAGTGTTAGGAAAATCCGTTCCTATTAGAAAAAAAAAAAAAAAAAGGAAAGAAAGAAAAACAAGATACAACATTTTATGGCTCGCTTTCCACAGCTCTATGCCTCCCCGCGCACATTTGTGTGGATGCTGACTGCTCTGCAGCTTCTGTGCTGAACCAGGCCTCGGACTGTTTGCTTGTGGAGTGGGGAAATCCAAATATTTAGACAACCTCTCTGCGGGCGGCCGGGCCGTGTCAGCACCATGGAGAGGGGCAGCGGCGCAGCACTGACTCCTCTGCCAGCACTGTGGCAGCCCCCAGGCCTCCGGATGTCCCCTAGGTCTCTGGAAGTCCCCCAGACCCCTGGCTGCCCCCCAGCAGACACCCTGCCATCTCACACCCTTGCCACATCTCTCCCTGCCCATCACCTGCGGCTGCTGCCATGCAGCGCAAATATCACCGAGCTCCCAGTTCCCTGGTAAATTAAGTCAATATTGGAACGGCTGTGCTGCCAGGCAAGCAGGACCCATGGGAGGCCAGAGCACGGCTGGCATGAGTTGTCACAGCTCCACCGAAGCCGAGAAGCTCGAGGGGTTGGTGCCAGATGAGACCTGTCCCCAGAAGGGTGAATCACTCGCCCAAAGCCACAGGCGAGACCCGGGCACGAAGCCCAGCGGTCTCATCTCCCCATCGCCTGTGCTATCCACCAGACCATGCACTCCTCACTGCCACTGTTCTGAAAGAGCAGCTAGCGATTACAGATGAGACCATGGACTGGTTCCCTATCTGTAGTTAGCAGAAACCTTTCTTTTTTAATGATGACCATTAAATAAATTACACTTTTCCCTAATCCCTAAGCAATCTCTGATTGCCTGTGCTGAGAAATGGATGGCAGAAGGTGGAAGCTGGAGGAAAGGTGGGGAGTATGCATGTATACATGTATACATACAATTGAACTGGCCCCGGTTCTGCTAATGACACTTTTGGATTTATTTCTGCTGCTCTCTACAGAGCAGTCCTGTAAGAGATGCAGATCTCTCACTCAAAATGAGATGCAATTTAAACAAGACAAAACACCTTGGCAACTCTCTCGCTTGCCAGATCATGATTTACTGAAAGTGACTCAGGAACCACAGAGTAGCTTGTTTCCATCCTGGGCCTATAATTAATTAGGTCCCAAGCCTGCACTGTGATTGCGCGAGCTGTGATAGGGAACATCTCCGGCCGCCCGCTGACTGCCACACAAAAGGCTGCTGCGAGGGCGAGGCGGCGTGCGGGAGGAAGAGGGTAGGAACCTGCTTGTGGTGCTGGAGATAAAACAGCAATAGCGTGGAGGAGACTGAGGATATTACATTCCTCTCTGGCAAGTGTGGGGCTATTTTGAAGGATAATCTCCATGGCCCATGTTGCGCTCTCTGAAATGGGGAGCGCGTGTTGGCTAGCAACAGCATCCCCTGTTCTTGATAAGCCAGCTGAAACTGGGGCAGGGAAAGAGAACTTGCTTGAACAAGCTAGAAAATCCACAGCTTGGGGAAGCAAAGTACAATTATTTTAAACAACTCAACCTAAACTAACTCTCTCCATTTCCAGATGAAAGCTCCATCAGTGTGGGCAGGGGCTGGGCACTCCTCCTGGCTGCCGCTGCTCAGCATCAGCATTCCCCTGCTCCTCTCTGCTGCTCCCAGACCCTGGCTCAGCTCACCTCCTGCCCTGAGTGACCCAGCTCAGGTCCCTTGGCTACAACCTGATGCTGAGGAGCCTCACACTGGTCCCTTTCCTCTCTGCACTCTGCCAGTGCCTGGGGACACCACAGCTCATCCATCCTCCCTTATACCGACAGCAGTACTGTTTTGTGCTATGTGCTGTGAGCTCCCCTGACTCTGCACGTCACACTACTCCCTTCATCTCCATGCAGCTACTGTTCCTTTCAGAGCCAGCCTTGGTGAATGGTGGCTCTCAAAGGACACAGCAAGGGGCTCCAAGGAAGCATTTAGGATCTCAAGGGTGTCCCATTTGGGGAACAGCAGGGTGATTTCCTCCTGCTAGATTGGCTGGCAGGGAGTCCTGCTCTTGTCTCACAGCTGTGAGTTGGTGCTCCATGGCTGCACAATAATCAAAAAAGAAAAAAAAAAAAAAAAAAAAAAAAAAAAAAAAAGTGGATTTAGGGGAAGAACCTCCGGGCAAACTAATTCAGTAAGGAGGACTACTAGGGAAAGCTTAAAATAGGCACAGAGCAGCCACGACTCCACTTTTAAGGTCTAACATTGAAGATCCACGAAAATGAACAGCCTGACACGCCTACGACAACAAAACAGGATTCTATACGATTGCGATATGAGCAGTCTTTTGCAATACATCAGCAAGAGCCCAGCATATATCTCACCGCAACCTATGCTAAAATAAAAGAGCAACTGGATGATTCTGCCCCCCTGATTGATGAAAGTTGGTGCAGTGAGGGTCTGGTTTGAAAAATCATTACACAGTCAATTAAAGCAAAATGGTTCAGGGAAATGGAATTACAGTGCACATATCAATTCAGTTTTGCTTGTGTCACAACAAAGATCATAGACAAAAGGGAGAGAAAAGTATGAAATGAACAGTTTCCCCCATTCCCTTCGCACCATACATACGTGCCCGTGAACAACAGATGGATGAAACGAACATTGTGCTGAGAGAGGAAAAGTGTTTGAAGGTTGATCAGAGAAGGAAACTGAGACAGATGCCATGCTTATGCCACAAATTAAGACCTTGATTATACTTGCAGAAATGGGATATTATTAGGGGAGCCTCGATAAGTGGCAGACTGTGATCTCTGTTCTCATTCTTTGAAGGGACTCTGGAGAGGGACCAAGAGAGCTGGGAGCAGCAGCCCCAGTGCATGGAGCAGGGGATGGTGAAAAGCCTTTCCCGGGACAGCATTACACCAGTAAACGCTATATTTAATTCAACACATACGCTGGCAGATTCCCATTTAAAAAAGGAAAAGAGAGAGCCCAAATGCACGGTGGTGGGGTGCAAGCCACATGAGCTGGCTGCACGAGGAACACGCCAGCCTGGAGCACAGAAAACATTAAACTCACAGCGCTGTGAGGCTCAATTTTGGGTCGTTCCATGGCAATGGTAATGCAGTTGAGGAAGATGATCACCAGGACGATATGATCAAACATCTTGTGCGTGATGATTTTATTGCACATCAGACGGAATCTGCCAAGGAAAAGGAAAAAAAAAAAAAAAAAAAAAAAAAAGACAACACACAGACTAGCTGTTAACGCTCGGCTGGTTGGGGACGAACACGCTTCCGCCTGCGCAGCAGCCGAAGCACGGCTGGGGAATCAAGCACCCTGTTTGCACAGCAGATGAGCCACAGTCTTGCAACCCCCTCCCTGGCAGAGTCCCATGCTGCAAGCAGATCTGGGTACGAACAGAAAAGGACCCGAGCTACAAAGTTCAATGTCAAATTTGGGCCACAAACTTCAAGCCCTAGTTAAAGCCAGAGAGGACTTTGGCTCACTTGTAGTGGAGCAGCTGCTTCCCCAGCTCGGAGAGGCAGCCAGGTGTGGATCTGGCCCCTGCCTGGTCCGCAGAGTTCAGGTTTAACTTAAATAAAGGAAGAAATACCTCCAGCAAGCATGTAAGGGTTGAGTGCACACAGAACAAAGAGACAGAAGCTATTTATTGTGACAGATGGCTGTACACTGACCCGGGATTTATAATGCCGTATTACATTCCCCTAAGTCTGTTTCTGAAAATCTCTCTAATCTTGCTATGAATGAACTCGAATGCTGTCCAGGGCCCACCAGCTCAAAGGTGGGAAACCCTCTTTAAGCGTGGGTTAATGTCCAGAGGAAGGAGAATGGGAGCTTGAAGCCCAATTGCCCCGTGGCTGGGCTCTGGGAAGGGCAGCACTGGGGTTAGGAGAGGGCAGTTTTATGGGGCTGGTGGGAGAGGGAGGAAGGAAGGGGGAGGACAGAGAAGATGAGGCTGAGAGGAGGTTCAGCAAGTAAAGGAGGGCCCTTTGCTGTGTTGTAAGTGTGCACCAGGTGCAAAACTAGATTTTTCTGCTTAATGCAGCTCCTTTCTCCCTCACTTCCAAGTCTCTGCTCCATTGAATAAAAAACTTACAGAGTGCTGGCATCAGTGATGAAGCCCTCGCCATGCCTGGGCTGCAGACCACCACCAAACGCTCCCAATGCCAGGGCTGTGCCCGCACCAGAGCACCCTGTGGTGCAGGGACCATTGGGGGGAAACGGACAGTGAGCCATTGCAGCGGGGATATCTGCACCAGGCATCCCACTGGTACATGAGCAGCCTTACCTTGAGTGAGGAGCAAAGATGTAGATGGACCAGGAGTCTCTCTCTCTGCAGCAGGCAGGAAGACGTGCCCGGATCCAAGCTTTCACACGGTCCCTTTTGCTCTAGAAGGAAAATGTACAGCAGAGACTGACCAGGAGGGAAAAACAGAGAGAACAGTTTAAACCCCCAAAGCTCCCAAGCAAAGGATTCAGGGCAATTTTTCACTAAACAAATATCCCCAAGTGCTCAGTAAAGCCAAAGGAAAACAATCTTTCACCAAAAGAACTTCAGGGAAAGGAGCTCCAGAGGCCAGGTGAGGGCTGTGCTGGTGCTGAGAGCTCACGGGGCCTCACGTTGCTCACAGTACCTGCATCCAGCACGCGGCTAGCCAAGGGGATGGACTTGGTAAGTAAATCCCTTGTCCCAGAGGACTGATAACCTGCTCAGATCAGCCACAGACCCTCCAGATTCTCGGCAGATGCTTGCCTGAATATTCTGAGTTGTTTTTTTGTTTGTTTGTTTTAAATTATGTATACTGCTTATGTCAAAGGCTATAAAAGGAACAGAGGGAGGGATTCCTGCTGCTTGCTGGGTCAAGCCCTGTGGCTGTGCACAACTGGAAAGCCAAAGAAGCCATTTGGGACCTGTGTTTCAATCCAGGAACACGATGGCAAGCATCTGCCTCTCATTTGGCATGAACAGATTAGACAGCAGATTACAAAGCCAGAAGGGAACATCGTGGCCAGCCTGACCTCTTGGATGAGCATGGGCCTTCCAGCTCCCCCGAATTAATTCCTACTTGAAACCACAGCACATCCTCAGCCATGCACACATATATGTTAGACCACCAGGTTATTTAAGGCCAGGAGGGCAGATTGTAGTGCCATGGCCAACAGGTCAAGTAAAGACACGAATATCTCAGTGCCAAGGGGAAGCCTTGTCTCAGCTGCGACAGCCCCTGGATTAGGTCTTCTTGAATTCTCAGCCATGGGTCTCCAAAGGGAGGCCAGGATCTTTAAGAAAATTGCCCTGACGGTGCTGTGAACTCACGCACCTCCAGCAGAAGCCACCCAGCACCTGGCTCCCCAGCTGAACTCCACACCCACCATGCTGGGGCTTCCTCAGCCCTTTCAAATCGAAGCACTGGGAGGCAAACCCGCAGACCGATGCGTGTGACATCACCGCTGTGCTTCGCATTTGCAGACAAATAAAAATGAATTCTCACTCATTCATTACCCTTATTTCCCCACTGCCACATGGGCCTGAATCTGCACAGGTGTGGGAACGTGGCTGCAGGGCTCCTGGAAAATTATTTTGCAGGTGTTTGGAAACAGCACCGTGAAGCACAGAGCAGGAACCACTGCTGAAGCCCAAGGAGCAGGGTGAACCGCTGGGCTCAGGCACTTGTAGGCATTTCATCTTTAAAACGGGGAAGGGGGGATTCTGTGCTCATTTTGAGCCAAACTGTTAGCAATTTGAGGTACTCTGGACTGTAAAAATGGGATTTGTTAGGGTAATTGAGTGGAATGGAGGAAATGCTTTCTGCTCCTACATGTACTCAGCCAGGGGTCTCATTAGCGATGGGTAATAGCTAGTGTAGTGCCCGTCTTAATGAAAGCACTTGGTGACAACCTGAACCCTTCTGAAAATGAAAACAACCTTGTGAAAATTACAAGAGAAGCCTGCATAAAAAAGAAGCTGAGTTTTTCTACCCCTCTCCTTCGGCTGTCTGTCCTTCCCCCCCTTCTACGCAAGCACGCCCCAGGCCATGGCACACCAGTAGGTTTTGGCCACATCTTGGCTGTTTTCACATTCCTTTCCCAACTCCAGGCAAGGAGTCAGAACTGCTCCCTTCACTCTAAGCCGTATTTAATAAAGCATGCATCCTGGGGATGTGTTATCCCTCCTAGCAGCCTAGTCTGTTAAATTATCCCAGAGTTAACAAAGGTTAAAAAAAAAAATAAGAAAGAAAAGAAAAGGATAAAATCGTGTGTCTGTTCAAAGTTGCAGCAAAAGCAGTGATTGCTACCCCAGCCTCTGGACGTGGAGTAATAGCTGCGGCTCGGTCCAGTTCATTTTGCGAGCTGGAAGGTTTCCAGAAGTATCTATTATTCAAAGCAGTTCTGGTATTTATCATGGGGATTCGTAGTGAATGGTAATGCGTCAGCAGCACAGAATGCTTCTTTATATTCCTTTTGTCCAATTTTAATGCCAAAGATATTTTGGGGTTTGTCTAATTGTTGCAGCTCTGAGTTCATAGGCTAAATCAGATAACAAAAGCAGAAAGCGATCTTCCATCGCGTCCCTATTCAGTGTGTCAACGCGAGGGCAGCCATGGCTGCAGCTTGGCTGCTTTGTCCGGGGCTGAGTGCTGTCCTCCAGTACATCCGCATAAATCTAAAGTCAAAGGAATTACTCCAGATTTCCACTAGTGAAACAGCCCAGTTGGGTAATTTGAGCCAAATGTAAAATATTTGCGAAATAAAAAGCGAGCTCTTCCAGCCCAAGTCCCATCAAATGCTTTCTCTGCAAGGTCCAGACACACATCAGCCGTGCACAATCAGCCTGATTGCTGCTTAAGCACGCATTATGTTCGAAGCAATATATCAATTATGTTGTTTAAATCACATCTATTTGTTCATAAAACACACCTGGGCAGGATGAATAAAGACTGGGATGGGGTGGGGGGAGAGAAGAAAACTACTCCTTAATTTGGGTGCTGGTGGCTTCACCAAAACCCAGCCGCTCACAGCCGCCCCTCTGCTGATATGGGGATGGATACGGGGGCACATGGGGCCGGGGACAGTGATGCTTGTTGATGGGCTGTGATCATGCTTGTTGCCTTCACCCCACACCTTCAAACAGGCCCCCCCCCAGCCCATGTGAAGGAGAGATGCTGCTAAATAGCTTCTTTTTTTAGGACTTCTAGATATTAATGTACTTCTGAGGGCAGGGTGAAAGGCAGCTGGCATTAAAAGATGACTGATGCACTCCTCCGAGTCAGGGAAAGGGTTAGATTTATAAAAGATTTATTATAAGGATGGGGGGGGGTGAACTGCTGAAAAACGCACTATGAGCAGCAACAGACCTCCAGGCAAGCTCGAAGCTGCACAGAGGCACTCGGGACCTGATTATTTGATTTTAAATATGCAGCAGGGGCAGGCTAGGATGGTTTGGGGGAACAGCTGGACTGCACATCACAGGAAAAAATGCAATAGCTGGAGTGAATCCGAGCTGTGATTGCAAAATGCAGTGGGGATTTTGCCCCTGGGAGGAGGGGACACTTGGCTCTGCCCTCGCTTTGCACTCTGAGCACTCAGTGTTTCTCAGAGTTTTTCTTCTCTCTGCAGAGCACAGAAATTTTGCAGCTGGCATGTGCAGCGACCTGTAACACAGCCTGGATCAGCAGATCCAGCCAGCAAAGGTCCCCCAGCAGATCCCTGACCTCAGGTACAGCCTCACAAACCCAAGCAGGCAGCAGATCGCTATCTTGGTGAAGCTTCTCCTTGTCTACATCCACACCCCAAATAACAGTTTTTGCCCTTCCTGATTTTGTACTTCTGGGGCGAAGGGAGATCAGGGGTCCAATTCAGGCCCCTCTGAGAAATGTAAATTCAGAATAAACTCTCTGAAGGCAGTGGAGCTGCACTAATATAATGGGAGTCTGGGAGATCCAAACGAAGCCTTTGCACCGCCTTTTATTTCTGTGCAGAGGCAATCAAAACCATCCAGCAAGGAGAGCTTGTTAAGCTTTGTTGCAGAAGGGCATATTTAGGATTGCTTTGATCTGAGTAACAGTTAAGTTCTTTTCTTCTTCTGGTGGTAGGGGAGTTTTGAATATATATATTTTTTTCATTTAAAAAATAATGACATTTTTTCTGACTTTGTCAAAGCTCACATAGGGGCAAAGAAACCCCCAGAACGTCAGGAAGCAACCACAAAGGGAAGCTCCGCAACCTGGGGACTCATTTCACTAATCTAAGCAATATTTTCCGATCCGTCTGGTTTAGTAATTTGCAGTAAGTGCATATTTTGGAGCATGGGGAAAGGCAACTGCCAGCTGAGGATGTCCCAGCTGCCGAGTGTGGAAGCACCACGGGCAGGGGCATGCTTTATTTACCCTGTTTTGTCTATTCTTTCCCTAGGCATTTGATTCTGAGAGCTCCATGGAAAGAGCATGGACCTTTGGCCTAACCCTGAGTGGCCAGACCTCAGCACGCAGAAAGAAGACATTTAATTTCCTCTAAAAGCAGCCACCATTGCCATAACAAAAATTAAAACCACACATCTTATTCAACAGCTTGTCAGCTCTGGCTGGAGCTGCGGGGCTGGGTGGGATGGGAAGAGGACAGGAGGGACATGTCCCATCACAAGGTGTCCAACGCAAAGGGAGCTGCTGGGGGGTAGGAAGGAACCTGCAGGATCTTGGCACCAGGTGAGCTGGAAAAAGCAGCACACGTTGGACATAAAAACCATCCCTAGCCAGCTATAAAGAGCACGGTCTCCTGATCACTTCCAGTCGTGCTTTTTCAAAAAATAATTACCTCTCCTATTCTTAAAAATTCAATTTATTTTATGGAGGTTAAAAACCAGGTTAAGACAATCAGTAAAAATCCCAGGCTGAGGATCCATGCTGGAGATGTAATGGGATAATGGCTTGTTTTAAAGGCGATTTACGGCTGAGTGACTCCATTCTGCCAGCACAAACTCTCTTTCTTCTCCTGTTCGCTCTCTGGAGTCACCGCGGCCTTTTGCATCCCTTCACATGCTCCAAATCCCATTTTAATTCAACAAACTCAGTGAAATATAGTAAAATCATGCCCACAAGCTACAGCTCTTATGTTCTCAGCACCGCCCCAATTACCATTTCGTGGTTGTACCCAAAACCCATCAGCTTCACCCGACACAAACCGAGCAATCCCCCAAATGACCGACCGGACCAGCACGTCTTTAAAGCCAAGAACAAGGTGAGCTGAAGCAGCGAGAGAACCTGGAAACAGCTGAAAACACCCCAAAATGCCCATGCCCTGAGGACATGCCCATGGACATGCCGAAGCCAGGACTGTGGGTATTCTCCATCCGTGCTGCCCCACTCTTCCCCTCCTGCTGCTGGAGTTTCTGAAACCCCCCAGTCCCAGTGGCATTTACACGATTTTGGGCAGCAGCAGCACATGGCAAATTACGTGCCTTGATTTGGAAGTGCAGATGCGGAGAATATGCAAAGCTGGAGATGCCTCTCTACTATCTGGCGCTCTAATCAGCTCAAAATTACAGCTGATTTTTCTTCTCCCGCTGCCATGCTTTTAGCTAACGCTTCCTAAATGGCACTTTTCAGGCCGCTGAAAAAGACACACTTATTGGACTAATGCCTCTTCATATTGAAATTAATGCAAAGCCTTTGAAATTACCACTGTCTCTACGGGACTAATGCCTCCGTGGGACTTGTGGGCCAAGCCCTGCCCTTGCATTGCCTGTTGATGTCAACAGAAATTGTCTGCTCCTGTGTGTGAGAGCTGAAAGCCAAACAATGGCTGGGGAGCAGGGAAATGTACTTATTGAATATATTAAAAAAAAAAAAAAAAAAAAAAAAGAACAGAAAAGGATGCAATCTTAGAATAAAATCTAAAAATCATCAAGGTTGGAAAAGACCTTTGAGGTCACCAACTCCAGCCACCAGCCTGGCTTGCCGAGTCCAGTCACGAAACCATGTCCCTAAGTGCCACATCCACCTCTCTTAAATACCTGCAGGGACGGGGGCACCTACTGCCATGATGGGGGCATGTACTGCTGTGATAGCCTTTGATCCAAATCTTTTCCTTGAACCTGATGTCTCCATCCAGAGCCATCTGACACAGCACTGAAACACTTAACATAACGCCTGCCCTTCTTCTGGCTGCGTCCACAGCCCGATTGCTCCTGGTGCTCTGCTGGTGCCCCTCAGCCTGGATGGTGGTGACACCCAGCTCTTGTAATGGCCATAGCTTTGCACCCACTAGCACGCTCCCGAGACACATACAAGATAGCACTTGGTTGAACAAAAAAAGCCAAAAGCAAGCACTTGGCACTTCCTTACCATGTTGCCTTCGTCATCGCCATCATCGCAATCCTGCCGGGGGTCATCCAGGTGGAGCTGGTGTACCAGCAGGCCTGGAGAGGTTTTCCCATTGCAGTCCTGGTGCTCGGAGGCAGTGGTGCGACTGCTGTGCATGCTGCTGGTCCGGTACAGGGAAGGCACCTGCAGGGTGTCCTGGAGGTCGAAGGAGCCTTTTGTCTCCAGCGACTCCATGCGATGAGGTAAGGAGCCGTTGAAGCTGCCGGCCCGGCTGGAGTGTTCCTCATCCGAGCTCTCCCCGTCCTCCGAGCTTTCCTTCCCCTCCCCAGAGAGCAGGGACCTGCGCTCGCCGCTCTGGCCCCGCCGCTTGAGGCTGGGCGCCCGGCCGATGCTGTTCCAGCTGGAGCGACGGCTGGTCCAGCTGCTGCCGGCGCTCCAGGGGCTGTGCGGGGAGCTGCGGGCGCTGGGCTGCGGGAGGGACAGGGACAGCATCAGCACCATGCCACCCACCTGGGCCGGGCTGTCCCCACATTACTTGGGCACACGAAACAGCCCCGTGAGCTCAGCAGGTGCCCATGGAGCATCCACAGAATGCTCAGGTCCCTACCGGGGACTTGAGCTCGTAGGCGGCGGGGTCCATGGAGACGCCACTGGCCCGGCGTGACTCGTAGCCCTGCGCGGCCTCGCCGAACACAGCACTCTTGGGCATTGGCATCGGTGTGGCAGCAGTGTGGATGATGAGCGGTGGGGTGAGGCTCTTCTTCAGCTCTGGGTGGTCGCTCAGGGCCATCACTGGAAGACACAAGGGGTGTTTAGGTGCCCCACTCTCCAGGGGCATGCTCACAGCCTCCTCTTGGGCAGGCGGAGCAGCTTCATGGGAGGTGTTTCTCCAAGCGTCAGGAGGATGGGGACCAAAAAGCCATCTGGAGAGCTGAGAGCCTTCCTCCAACATAGAAGTGGAACAGCAGGGTGTAAGTTGGGAAGAGACACTGATGAGAAAGGGGAGCAAATCTGTTATCTGCTGCCCCTCAACCCTTCAACTGAGCCCTGCCAGTTCCTCCCCTTTAAGCCCCTGCCTGTGCTGGGGTCCCTCTCTCGTCTTCATCTTCCTTCTTCCCCAATCCCCCCAGGGGCTCCTCCACTTGTGACCCTGCAGGGATGCTCTGAATACCCAGACCTCATGCCCAGCAGTGAGAACGTGAGCCTGAATGCTATCACATCTCCCTTTGCAGCTTGCACTCCAACCCCACAGCACAACCCTGCTGTGGGCCAGGATGAATGCATCCTCCCCAGGAGGGCTCTCCCCATCCAGGACATGTTTTTTGCAGCAGAGCGGGGTTTCTGCAGCAGGGACGGGTGTCCCGGGGCTGTTACTCACAGGCTGGGTTCGACAAGTTTTTCTTCAGTCCGGCCTCCTCTTCCAGGCTGCGGGGGAAGAGATCGCCCTCCGAGTCGGACTTGGAAGCGTCACCCTGGATCAAAGCAGAGCGTTTCAGCAGGGAGGATGGAGGGCTGCACTGCACGGACACCCCTCCAACAAACGGATTCCCACTGCCAACAACACACCTACGGATCCACCGAGTTTTGTACCACGATGCAACACCACCTTTCACAAAATGAGGCATGCACATATTTATACCACAGACTAATTAACCTCCTACCAGGAAGACAGACTGCCTCTGATTCCAAACGCAGTCCCAGAAAGGGATCAGGAAAGAAAAAAAAAAAAAAAAAAAACACCTCCAGAAAGCATTGCTTATTTTGGGGGTTCCTGGAATTGCACGTGGCATGGATATGAGGGAAGGAATCTGATGAGCAACTTCAGGACAAAAATTGATCCTACTCATCTCTCTCAATTTATGTAGCATAGCTTAAAACTCCCTGTGCATGGGCATTCACGTGGCTCTTTCTAGTGATGCTTCGACAAAGCAACTGAAGATTCAGAAGGGACATGAGGGAGCCTGACTTTCTACACAGCTGATGGAAGAGGCTCCAAGAGGTACCTGCTAACAGCTGCCCCTGGGTGAACAGAAGCAGGAGTTTGGGGGATTTACACAAATTCCACTGCATCTTTTCAAATCCCGAGAGCTGCCAAGGACATGGGCCCGTCCTCAGGAGGAAAGGGACTAAGTTTACCATTTCTCGCAGCATGGTGCCTGGGCTCTCGCTCAGTCTCGTGGCACGGACCTGCTTAGGGACCTCCCTGCATGGTTCTGTCCATTGGCACTGCAGAAAGGTGCTTAGGGTGTGGTATAGTCAAGACCCATCCGGCAGGAAAAGGTGCTTGCCAGAATGATGCCCATCTACCAGAAAAGGATTTGGGGCTGAAAATGCTCAAACATTCTGGCAAAGGGCACCAGACCCCGGCGTGAGGCACGTCAGGAGGGAGGAGGGCAGGGAAGGGAGGCAGGGTGCCGGGATGAGAAGCCAAGCAGATCCTCACTTCAGCTGGGAGAAACCAGGAGCCCCAGAAACCCCACCCCAAGGCCAAGCTGCACCCTGGAAGCCCCTGCGGAGGTTTGGTGCTTGGGTTCCTGGTGGGAGAAAGGCAGAGGGGCCCCAGCCTGGAGGAAAACACAGGGTCAGAGGAGAGATGGCCTCCAACACGAGGTCTGGTGCTGTGCACCTCTTGGTTAGGGCAGGGGTTTGCTCTGCTGCTCCCCAGCTTGTTTGTTAAACAGTTAGGGTGTTTTTTTGCTTTGTTTTCTTTTTGTTTCTTTTCCAGGCAGGCTGGACACTCTCAGACACAGTCTTAAAATGGAAGAGTGTGATGCGAAGAGCTGGCCCTTCTCTTCCCCTCCCGAGCACTCGGGACTTCTGTGCTATTCAGGGAAGCCCGCCCTGCAGGAAGCAGGAAAGGTCGGGAATGCACCTTGCGAGAGGGGGCTGTGGAGCCAGGCCGGCCCAAACCTGGCTGGATTTGGGGCTGTCTGGCTCCAGCGAGCGCGGGCTCCAGCTGGCTGCAGGGACGCTCCTGCCGCCGGCTCCGCAGCTCCGGGGGCCTGCCAGGAATTACTCACTTCTCCCTAATGGGTTATTAAAGACGAATAAATAATGGGAAAAAAATCCGACGTAATTCATATTCCTGGAGTGCTCTTCGACAGCCTGGAGGAAAGTTTTAGGGTGCACAAGACGTGTGCCGAGATGGGGAAACAGAGCCATGAGGGACTCCCCCCAGCACCAAACCCCACAGCGGGGGGGCAGAAGCGTCCCCTGCAAACCAGCAAGCACCAGCCCCAGCACGCTGCGGCAAGCACTGCGCCCGGGGCTGCTGCCCGTTACCTGTTCTTGCACTCCCAGCTTGCCTTTCTGGATAGAAAAGGGGTTAGGAGAGAAGAGGGAGTTACAAGCCTTTCGGGAAAATGGGGGTACATTGAGAAGGACCCCGCAGCACCGGGGCTAAGGCAGCGTGTACCCGCGGTGACAGAGTGCACTTGGATATGATGGAAAGGGCTTTTGTGCTGAAGTTAAAGCCAGACGTCTTAGAGAGGGCAGAAAGGGAAAGGGGTGGTGAAGAGAAAGATGAGGTCGGCAGATGGGCGAGGCTCAGGGCATGCTGCACTTGGGAGGTGTGCGGCTTGCTGCGGCCCTTTGCCACCCTCTCATCCTGACCTGCTCCATGTGTGGGGGAGTCTCACCAGGACCCCACATCCCGGCCGACCTTCCCTGGACAACCCAGAGCATCTTCCAGCAGTGACTGCCTCTGTCCCACCTCATCCTGCAGAGCATGGGGCTCCTGCACCCACAGCTGAGCTGCTCAGGGGATTGAATCCAGGTCCCTTGCATGCCAGGAGCTGCTCCCACACCCCCATGGTTGTGACCGGGCTGCAAGCACACTTTGGACCAAGCTGGTGCAAGCCCCACAGGCAAGCTTACCCCATTGTAGGGCTGCACAGAGGGGTCGGCAAGAGGTGGGGCTGGAGCCCCACCAGCCACCCCGAAGCACCCACCTTCATTCCTGCAGCTCCCCCATAGAAGGACGGGACCCAAAACCAAGGCTGACTTGACAATGAAGACAACAAAAAAGAAAGGAATGACACCAGCCCGACAATCCCCACAGCACGACAGCTACTACAATGGGAAGGGTGACCAGGCACCACAAGGGGACACAACCACAGGGGGCACGGGTGGGCTCATGCGTGGGCGTACGTACCGCCGCCGGGTCAACAGGCAGCTGAATACAGCTCAGCTGCCCGCTCGCCTCTTCTCGCTTGGAGATCTCCTGAAGGAGAAAGGGGGGCAGGGAGGGGGGGGAAGGAAGGGGAAGGGGGGGTTCAATTTTCACACTTTCAACAGCAGAACGGAGCGGGGAGTCAAAAAATCAATCAATCAGGACAAAAACGAGGAGAGGCAGGGAAGGAGAAGGGCAGCGTGCGGCTGCGATGGAGAGCCAGCTCCGCGGGGAGAGGGTGGAAGACCTCAGGTGGAGCACAGCCCTCCAAAGAGGCCAGCCTTACCTTTAAATTAAGTGTTTCAAACAGAGAGCTTGATTCAGCTCCTAAGTGATAATTGTGCTAATGAAACACCAGCTAATTATTGAAAACACGATTTTTTTTTTCCTTTTTGCAGCTGCATAATGGGATCTCTATTTATTATGCCATCATTAGGCAGCAATGGAAGCTTTTAATGAATGTTTGATTAACACAATATCAGTCCTCTTACAGCCAGGTAAAATACCTCCAGCGCCTCTTCACAGTGCCAGAAATCAGTATTTCCTGGCCCATTTGGAAAGCCCGAGGTGTTTGCACCTTTCTTCTTGCTATTGGCTCCAGCAGTGCATGTGGAAGGAGGCACGGCCCCAGGCACATGGTGTGGGGCACCAAGAGGCACAGGGTACCCCCCTCCTCAGCTGCTCCTCTGTGTGGCAATGCCATTTTGCCCTGCTCCAGGCTGGGATGAAGAGTTTAAGACTGATCAGTCAGGGAGTCTGGGTGGGAGGACAGTGTCTTGCAAGCCATGCGACGGACACTTAATTTAAAGTCTTTGGTTGTAAGAAAGAGAGGTGTGGACTAGCCATTGAAAGAAAACATGAAGACACTTTTCTTTCACAAGGACAATCCCGACAAAGCTGATAGGAATGCAAAAGGATGCAAAAGAAACACCATCCTAAAATCTCTACAAAGGGAAAATGAAGACGTCTTCTTCAGAAGAAGAAGTCAAAGCCCTGTTTTCTGCTGCTACACCCAGAGCACAGGTAGCATCCTTCCAGCAGGGGCCAGTGGGCATGCTGCGGGTGGCCCCGGGGAGGACACAAGGCAGGGGGAGAGCCAGAGCCAGGAGTGAGGGAGGACAAGGGAACACGAGACTGGGAGGATCGCCAATGGAAGAACACGCTTTGGAGATAATATTGTTAGGAAGTCCCTCGGGAGAGGAGCTTTATGTCTGACAAAGAGGAGTCATTGTTTGCTTCGAAGAGAGAAATCCCGAGGGCAGGGACCTGAGAGTTCAGGCAGTGATTTCAAATTAGCAGCTCCATCAAACGGAGTCCCCTGCTCACCTTCCCTGCACGAACACCAGACCCAAGTTAAATCAGAGAGCGCGCGTCCAAAAATACCCGTGTTGCATAAAGTCCTGCGTGTGCCTATTGCATGAGAGAAGCAGGTCATCAAAAAAAAAAAAAAAAAAAAAAAAAAAAGGAGAGGAAAGAAAGGGAGAGAAGCTCAACCCTGCAAAATATATTGCTCCATATTCAAAGTTTGGAACAGGTCCTTTTTGTTTCCCAACTGCTTATATACATCTGCTGCCTAGCAACTGGGGCTGCAAAGCCATGCACTAAAATTAACGAGGTGCTCACAGATTGAGGGAAGGCAGTCAAGGACCGGGAAGATAAAGGCAGCAGCCCTGGGATTGAGTTTCAGCCCAGACAGCTGAAGGAGAATGGAAAAACACCTAACTCCGGAGAAGGGCTGAGTGCAACCACTGGAGAGAGATGCAGGGGTTTGTTTACAGCGAGAGATGATCTCTCTGTTAATTTTGCTTCGGAGAGGAGCCTTTGTGCGATCGCTAGCAAAAAGCAGAATGAGATGTGTTGGAGGAGCAAAACTGAACAAACACAAAGCTGCGAGGCCGGAGCTGGCGGGCAAGGCTCTGTCTGCTGCAGCAGCGCTGGCTCCCACCACGGTGAGCTCAGGCTGCTGGCCTCGGCATGTGCTCGCTCCCCGTCTGCTGTGGAGAGCTCAGCTTCAGCCGAGGTTTGTCTTTATTACGTTTCCATTTACTGGGCGAGTGCTGAGAGCTCAGGATAATAAGGACATGGAAGGAAGGTGATTACTAAAACGTCATCCTAAAAGGCTGAGACATCAAACAGCACTGTAAGCAGTCACAGATTACACAAATCGGGTGCAAGCCCATCGAAATTGCTGCGGTTGGGCAGAATTAGCCCCGAAAGGCACAGAGGGTCTGGGCTTTGGAGGCTGTGCTGGGAACGGTCCCTGTGCTTGCTCCTTGGTAGTGGCGCAAGGAAGACATGCCCGTAAGGACATGGCTGAAGGAATAAAATCACAGCGCGTTAAGGCAGGGCATGACCTTACAGCGAGCCGTGCTGTGGGAGCAGCTGGCCGCAAAGCGAGCGTGAGAAATTGCTGCCCAGTGCCATGAATGTGCAGGGTGCGAGCGTGCTGTGGGAGAGCTTGGGGATGCTCATAGCGTGGGGCAGGGCTGCAGAGCTGGTGCTGGCTGAGGGTGTCACTGCCCTCGAGGACTTGGGGGGGCAGAAAATGGGACAGTGCACTGTAAGGCAGTGAGACACGTGGGCAGCGGGGGCTCCTCCACTTAGGTAACCTTTGGAGAATCAATTTGCTAGCTTGAGCAAAGTGTCGGTTTCGAAGCAGTCATCATTCCACACGTAGACAAGGAGATTTTACCTCTTCTTGCTCGGGCAAGGGAACATTGAGCTATTGAGGAGAACCTGGCAGTGACCTTCCCTTCTGCTGAATGGCAGGGGGGTAGTTACAGAGAGCGACAGCTACAGCAATAACAATTAAACAGGAAAGCACCAACACAGAGAGAGACGATACAGAAAAAGAGAAAAAAATTCTTCTAGCTATCTTCTCCTGGTACGACCCCATTAATGTAACTTTAAACTGCACTGCAAAAAATAATAATAATAAAAATAAATACGGTTCTGTGCATAGCCCTTCATAGGCTGGTAGGATAGGGTGATACACAAGCAACACATCTTAAATAATATTCAGTCACCCCAGCACACTTAATAAAAAGCACAGATAATGTGTAGAAGCACAGCCCATAGAGGCAGATCCCAGTGGATGGTTTTAGGGTATATATCCCTCCCTAAACCCCGGGTAGGGTGCAGAATTCCCTTACTCCTACTGAGCATCTCGGCAGTTGGACAACCTCTGCAGGGCAGTGGGCATGGCAGGTCCCCACACTGGGGACTCTCTGACAGCTTGCTCCTTCCCAGCTGGACAGTTTGGGGGAAAAGTGTGCAGCTCAAAGCTACCCCCTGCCCTTCACAAAAGGCCACAGCTGCCCAGTCAAGGTTCCCAGCTGGCAGGGACGAGGACCCATTCAAGTTAAACTGGGGAGAGCACTGCTGTGCTGGGGACAAGAGGAGCTCCATCAGCGCGGACCATCAAATAGGCAATCAGACTTATCTCTCGGCAGCCTGCGTAAATTTTCAGGAGGGGTTTAATCTAGCTCACAAGCACGGCAAGAAGCGTTTCAGAGACACTGTCATAGCAGTTATCCCATCCGCAGTGCCTGACTCACCGCTGAATTCTCCCTCCTGCATTAACTCTAACAATGCCTTTCATTTAAGCCCTTCACTTAAAGGGCTTGCGGTATTAAATTGCACCCTAGCTAAGGAAAAAGAAGGGGAAAAAAAAAAAAGACCTTATATTTTTCTCCACTTCTTTGCATGTACCACTGCTGTAGATGTATCGCTGCCCAATTCAGAAATCACAATTCCTGGGTCTGGTCTGGAGGCCCTGAAAACTTCAAAAGACAGCGAAGGCATGAATATGAGGACATTACCTCCGTCTGGAAACCCTCCACCAGTATAGCCACCAGCAGGTTAAAGAGAACATAATTCCCAAACGTCATGAGAGCAATGAAGTAGAGAGCAGCCCAGGAGGAGGTAGATGCCATGCCATTGTAGAGGACCTTGTTCCAATCTTCCTGGGTCAAAATCTGCAGAGAAAACATATCAGGAAAATGGAGACACAGGAGAACAGCACACTAGGTGTCCGCTCTGGGTGGGCACCCCGTGTTGGGACTGCCGCCAGTAGATATAACCATAGTTGACATTTCTGCCTCGGGATTTCTCCTCATTAGCCTTCTGATTTATTTGCTAATGCGGCCTGAAACCCCCTCTGTCCCCTCCCTTGTGGTGTAAGGTACTCTCCCTCCCATGGCAAGAAGTTTTGCTAAGCTCTATCGAATACTTTGAAAAGCATCCCCAGCCCCCACAGCCCCAAAATGCACACGAGCTGGGTGCTTTCCGGTTTGTACCTGGAAAACGGTGACGATGGCCCAGAGCAGGGAGTCAAAGTTCTTCCTGTCAGGCAGCGTGTCGCCGTCTCGCTCGGAGGCGAACTTGCAGCCGAAGAGGTGCATCCCCAGGATGCTGCAAGGGAGAGTGCACGGGCTGAATGGGGACCGGCGGTGAGGAGCAGCCACGCAGCCCGGCTGACTGTGCCTCCTGACTTCAGCCGGGCAATTTTATTGATTTATTTTTATTTTTAAAGATGAATCATTCATTCACTGAAAAACACACTTCAAGATCATACAAACAGACTGTGAATTTGGGTCAGACCTGTCACACGGTTTCAGCCAAAAAGTGTGCCTGAGCCTTCTTTTTCTTTTTTTTTTTTTTTTTTTTTTTTTTTTTTAAGTCAAAACATTCTGTTTCAACATTTTCTAAACAAAATGTTTTGACTTTCTGTTTTGCAATGACACATTTTCAGCAAAACAGGCTTAAATTGAATTAGGAAGACAAAAAGGATTCCTGTGGAATGCCTCAATGAAACCTATCAAGGGACCCACAACATCTTTCCCGATTTTGACAAGAAAACAGAATACCTTTCATTTCAGCCTGATGCTAAAAGAATCATTTGTTTTCCCCTGCTCTCGGCCAGTAACCTGAATAATCAAATTATTCACAGCTCTGCTCGGCACCACGGCAGCAAACGGTGTTTCGGAGCAAAGTGTCTCACTGGGGAAAGGAATATTGCTCCACGAAGGGACGGGCTTTTGTCAGCCCTCGGGTTGCACGAGAAGCAGCTGCTACAAGGGCCAGGCTCTTTGTGAAATCTAGACTGAAACCCAAAAATTCAGGGTCACGCCAAGCTTATTTTCTAACTGCAGATCCTCACTTCTGCACAGAGGCCAGGACAGAGCACTAGCACCAGCACAGCTGGCTGTATTTTAGGAACGCTGCCCTTCTCCTTGGCAGTATTTTTAGCACCTGGCTTTCTGCTCATCAGTAAGTAACAAGACTGCTGTCCTGGGGGGATGTCAAGGAATCCTCCAGCTGAAAGATTTTCCTTGCAAATCATCTTGCAAAGACCGATGTCTCAATTGGCCGGAGTTAAGAGGAATTAGCCAGCAAGCTGCTGCCAGCACTGGCCAGCAATGGGGCTGCTTGTTCAGACGAGCCTTGGTAGGGACCCTGAGCAACCACAGGACCGGGGATCCACAGCTCTCACTCAGCACCCACCTAAATATGAAGATGAATAGCATCAGCAACATGCAGAATGTGGCCACATTGTCCATGGTCTTCATGAGGACGACGAGCTGGCGCTGGAGGGCTGGCATGAAGCGGACCAGCTTCAGCACTCGCATCAGCCGGAAGGTCCGCAGGACAGAGAGGCCCCCGCCCTGCTGGCCCACGATCTCCCACACGCTGAGGGGGGGAAAAAAAGGTCACTGTGGGATGAGAAGGCAATGCCCAATGCAAAGGCACAGAGGAGAGGAAGGAAAGGAGAGGGTGAAACTTGGAGGGAAGAAGGATGGGAAGCAGGAAGCCAGCTCCGGGCAGAGAGAAGCTGCCAATGCCTCCTGCGGGCTGGACACCATCCAGGATCACAAGGAGCAGAGCCCCACCAGAGTGTCAAAGTCACGCCTGCAAATCAGCGGCTGCAGCTGCAGGTGCAATTACAGCCTTTGCTCATGCCAAAAACCAGACAGCTACTTAATTGGGCACTGGTTGTGCCACTTGAATGTTAGACTTCCCAGGACATCAGGACAGATAGCTCTCTGTGCAGGCTTCTCTCTAAAATGGCCATAAAATAACCCCAAGACATATATTAGTAATTGTATCTTAGTGCATTAGTTTACAGAATTGACATAGGAAGGTATTTGTGCCCACTCTCCATTATTTTCTGTTTTAATGAACCAGTCAAATTAGGGGAAACACACATAAAGAAAGCTCTGGTTGTGTACCTAATCACCACGATGATCCCATCAAAGATGTTGTATGGATTCTTAATGTAGCCGAAGGGACCGTAAACGAGGACTTTCAGCAGCATCTCCAGGGCAAAGAGGCTCGTGAAGACGATGTTGCTGATCTCCAGGGCATTGGTTAGCTCCTCGGGCTAGGGAAGGAAGGGGAAGAAAGGGACAAGATCAGCAGCTCCGATTGCCCCATTTGTTAGGCACATGCACACTTGCACCTGAAATACATCAGCCCGTGTAACATGTAGGGACACTGATGGAAACGGTATAAGTAGGAAGTGGCAACAGCTCACTGAAAGCCCAGGAGAAAGAAGAAAAATGGCATTCAAGTTTTATACGTCTGTTGTAAGCTGGGGAAGTAAATCCAGACGTGGACTTCACGTTAAGCACAGCTTTAGCACCACCATGGGAGGTTTACATCAGAGCATCACGCACTAAGCATCAACGTTTTCATATCCTCCAATTCTCCTTTAACAGAAAGGAAACTTGGATAGTTCTCACGTAAATAGCATTTCAAGTCTGCCTTTTTATTTAATGCCTCATCAAAAGATTTAAGCTAAGATTTTCAAGAGCAGAAACATTAGGTGTTATACCTGTAACGTCTCAATAAAGCCTCATTATCAGCAAGCCCTGAATTCCGCTCCTGCAAAAAGGCCACAATCCTGGCATATCAGAATGGCAATCTAAAAATAGAGGTACTAAAAAACACAAATGACAAAAAACACAACAGACTTCTCATAATCTTAGACCTAAATTAATACCTTTCATGTTTTTCTAACGTATTTCACAGAGGGTTCCCAACAATGCCTGCAGACACCAAGCGCTGCGCTTTCCCCGGTGGGTGGGCGAGCATTATTGGAAAACATATGGCAGAAGACAAAAACCGACGATGTCTGTTCAGGATCAGACTCTTCATCGACAGGAAAGGCCGGAGCAGAACCTGCAGCAGCAGAGCCCTTCTCCCCGTGTAACCCCAATGCACAGGCCCAGTGTCATGATGCACGGGTTTAGGGCAGCTGCGCCAGGCGCAGAAGCCAAGGTGTGATGTACATGGGCGGGATGCTGACTGCACCCCCCACTTCCACAAAATGCCTTTATGGCCAACAGCAGCAACAAAAACTTCCTACAGCATGTAAGAAGCTGCCAACGCCTGGTTACAGGGCAGCATGAGCTGCAGAGATGTCCCAACCCCAACTGGGGGCTGGGGAAAGGGTCACTACCTTGCTCACAGCATCTTCAGCCATGGTTCAGAGGCTGAGAAACCCCAGTAAGCAAAGCTTTACAGGCATACACAGACAAATAAACAGTTAAACCCACACGAGCTTTTAACTCCCTTTGTTTCTGCAGTCAATGTCTCAGCACAAGGCCAAGCCCTTTTAGCTCAATTCCTTCAAGCCCAGTGTGATGGAAGATGGGGATCCAAACCAGCCTGCTGCTGTCTCAGCCTGGTGTAATCCCCAGGGACCTGCATTGATTCCAGTGGCAGCCTGTGATGAGAAAGCAGGGGTCCCAAGGTAGCAAAGCAGGAAACGGCAGCATCAAAAAGAAAAAGTAACTGGAAAAAAAAAAAAAAAAAAAAAAAAAAAAAGTGAGGGGAATTGGAATTGGAATGCTTCCTGCATCTCACACATCCTTGTGGAGGAGCAGATGATCCCTTGGCCAGATTTGCCATGCACACACCCGAAATGATCTAGAGCCGAAGTACAAACACTCCAGCTCCCGATATTAAACACAGTGCTGCTTTAACATCGTACACCTCCGGGAGCACCCAGACACAAAGTCACAAATAGGCCAAGAACCTGTACGTTGAGTCGCACCTCAGGACGAATTCAAATAGCTAAAAGACTACATTAGTCACAAAAAAACAAACAAAAAAAACAAAACAAACAAACAAAAAAAAAAACGCCAACTCATTCAGAAGCATCCCAGTGCCACAGTGCTAGGCTTTCCTTCTCACCCTTCGGCACCACTAACCCGGCACGGAGGCTGCTGTCACCCGGGGCACCACAGAGCTCCTGGCCCGGTCTCCGAACCCATCAGTGTCGGAGCAGGGAGCGCAGAGCTTGCAGCTCGTGGCACTGGGGTGCCCACAGCCATCGGGGGCACCACTGCCGGCTGCTGCCCTCCCAGCAGGGTCAGGACCTCAGCCTCCGCTTGGAAAGGTGAGAGGAGACGAGTTCAGGGAAGCTGCGGGTGGGAATCAACAGGAACTGATACTGCTCGTGGACAGAGAGGGCTCTGCTTTCCCCAGAAGCGGAGACATTGTCCTTTGTCCCCAGGGAAAGCATGGGCAGCGTTTTGCCAGGTCTGGAAGGAAAGCTTCTCCTGACCATTTTGGAAACCAGAGGAGGCCAACATCAGCTGGTGACCACAGCCAGACCCCCACAGCACTGAGTCCCAATATGGGGTCATGGATGTCCCCACGGTGCCATCCGCAGAGGGGACAGGCCCCCACAGTGCCCCACTGCTGCTCATCCTGCCCCCTGGCAGCCCCACCTCCCTTCTGTGTTTTCCCTAAAAAAAAAAAAAAATGAACCCTGCTCCTCCACACACTCCTACTTCCCTTGCAGGAAAAGGATATTAACATTGGAGACATTGGGTGCACACAACAATAACGAGGAGTGGGATCTCCTGAAACAGAACTGAGAATAACCAAAATCCAAGATTAGTGGCCAAGAAAGGTTGGAATGGGAAGGGAAGGGGAGACTTCTCCCCAGGGGCCAGAGACCACGGGGAGGGAAAGGCGAGGGAGGAATGGCTGCTTCAGGCTCTCTGGGGCCATGGAATTACTTTGTTCTGGGAAGCAGCAGGTCCCCGAGCAGCGGGTGAGAGTGCCATGAGTTACTTGAGGGGTTTCATGGTGGCTCCCAGCAGGGGAATCCCCAGCGCACAGCTCCCAGGCCCCTGCTCAGCTCCGGGTCCCTTCCCAGGGACACGTCACTGCTGTCAGCCCTTGGGGTGCTTGCCCAGGCCCTAGCCACAAGTGCTGCTTTCACACGCACGGGAATTATTTCTGCAGATGGAAGCGGGCTGAGGCTGCGAACCTGCCACAGGGGATGTGCGTCCCGGCTAGCAGCAGGGCTTCAGGCCCCGGGGGCGCTTCCGAGAGCCCCCGCTGCAGGATTCCTGTGGAGCTGCAGACACACAGAGATAACAAGGCTGTTTAGGAGATGCTCCTGCCTTAGAGAAATCAAAAATGCGTCTGAGGCATCTTTCCTTAGACATCATTAAAATACTGCAGGGAAGTGGCTTCTCTGTCCCATGGGAATTAAGACTGTCATCCGATCTGAACCAAGATAGAAGAGTTTCAGATGTGGGGAACTGAAACACAGCATCTCCAAGCTGAAACACTGCGTCTCCAAATTTCTGCAAGCCCTCCCCCCGTTTCAGGCCCTATTCCCTTATCCATTTGCTCTGTACTGTAAGTCGTCTGAAATTAAAAAATACAAATAAGTCAGCTTGAAGAAGAACACGAGCTTTTTGTTCCCCAAACGTTCAAATGGATGTTTCAAATATCTCAGACAACATATTTCAATAGATTTTTTTTTTTTTTTTTTTTTGGAAGCGAGTTCATTGACACGGCTCCCCTCCTACAACCAGCTTCAGTTTTGATAACTTGCCTTTTTTTGGCAATAGCTGTCTCATCAAACCAGGACTGACCAGCTATGGATGTAACACCTGGGTGAGCCAGGGCTGCCTGGCACGTGGTTGGAGGAATCAGCCGGCAGCATCTTCCCTGCAGGATCCACCAGGCAGGGAGGTAAGCAGCATCGATCCTTTCACTAAGTGATGTATTGGGAAGAAGGAAACCGTCTGGGTTTGTTTTACCAGAAAACATGCATGTTGCAGGGAACCACAGCCCCGTGTGGGTCCACAAACGCAAGGTGCAAATCGCCCATCTTTGTGCAGCACAAAGCCTCCCGCACACCACTCCATCAGAGCACATCTGCCAGAGTCACACTTTCCATTAAGAGAAGAGCCTGCTAATTTCCTCATCAGTAGCAGCAGTGACTAATTAAAAGGAAAGCATCCTATGATTAAACGAGCAGCACCCAGAAAGAACAAGATCCAAGCACACCTCAGGCGCTGTGTGGAACACCAACTCTTCCTATGAGTCCTCCCCATGAATGCTGAATTTCGTCCCCAGGACACCTCACCCCGCTGGACACACAGACGTGGTGCCCTGGATAAATCATCCCCTGTTAGCTCTGTGCCTGTGCAGTGTCGATTTGTTGATGTACCCAAGAGTATGCTGACGAGTTCTGGCAGCACACACGGTGGGAGAGGACAGCGTGGCACCTCTCATAAGCGCCGTGCAGCAAACGAGCGTGGCAGGGAAGAGGCTGGGGTGCAGGAGGGGTGAGAAGGGCTGGAGACCTGGGGTCTCGGAGAGCTCACCCACATTTCGGCTCCATCAGGGGAAGACATTTATCCCATTCACCTCTCTGCTCCCACGTAAGCTGAGAGGAGCACCCAGAGCCTCCCCTGGCCCCCCATTGCCACAGGCAGCAGAGCCAGTGAGTAATTCACGGTGGCTCGAGGGTGCCCCAGCTCTGCAGGGCACAGCTGAGCTAAGGGGAGGTGAGGGATGACGCTTCCAGGTGCTGAATGATGCACCTTGAGGGGTGTCTCAGAGCACAGCCAGCACCTTCCCCTTTTTCAGCATTCAGATATAAGCTACAATGCATTACTTTGGTGTTTTTGCATTTTTTTTTCTTTTTTTAAACCAACTGGAAGTTCTCAAGCAAGGTTTCCAATGGAAGAAGGGATGGGCTGGATTTCCACTGAGGTAACAGGGGGCTTTCCCCTATCCCACAAACACGAGACAAAAAGCCTTCTGTCCTGCCACAGCACAAAGGGATGCGTGGGGTGACCGGGCAGGGGGCAGGTCCCCTCTGAGCCCAAGGCTCCACTGCTGTAAGTGGATCCAGACCAGCAGGAAAACTTTGAAGCCATTCAAAGGACTGCAGAATAAAACCCTTCTGAAAGCATTTCCATGGCAACTAAAGCAAAATACCACAGAAAGAAAATAACGACCTCAGCTATTTCCCAGGAAACACCGACAACATTTTCCTGACTCATCACTTGCAGATTTTTAATACATATATACACATAAGAAAAATTGCATGGGTCACGCAAACACGCGACTCTCCCCGCTCCTCAGCCTGACACCTCCCATCAGGAGGATCCTCCCCACCCTCCGCATGTGGACGCACCACATCCACTTCGAGGTGGGAGTGAGACCCTAATTCCTGGGGCAAAACGCAAGGAATTCAGATGAAGAGAAGCAGAGAGAACTAGCAGCCCGAGGCGCCTTTCCCTTGCCCTCTGCCATGCCCGATTCCCCGGCGTTTGGAGCTGGCAGCCTCTGCTGAGTTCTGGCCGCCCCAAATCCACTTCAAGGCCCCCCAGTAAGCACCGCTCTGCTCAGCTGCAGGCCCGCTTGCTGTTTTATAAATAGAAGCTGGATCCGCGGATATTTTCAGCCATGACATTCATTGTCTTTGAGACTCCCTGGAAGGATTTGGGCTTTAGCTGTTGTCCTGGTCCAGCTGCGCCAACCTGAACCACACTCAACCAGAGCCTGCCGTGCCGAGATGCTTTCCCTACGGATCCTGTGCCAAACCCATCTAAATGAAAAAGTTCCCCCTGTAAAATGACTCAGAAAGCAGGATGGCACAGCTTTTGCTCAGCTCCTCAGCACAGCCTCAGCCCGTGGGTTTGTCACCGCTTGTGGCCACAGACCTCTCCTGCTTGTCCCCATCCCTCCCAGCTCCAGCCCCCAGCTCCAGGGAAGGGAGGCACCGCTGTGATGTCCAGGGTTTAGAGACATTTGTTAAATAGAAATTACTTTGATAGACAAGCGAACAAGCCCAGCTTCATCCCATCACAGCATGGGAAAGAAGGGTTCTGTTGGAGGCTGAATGGGGACTGAATATTTCATGCCACAGCAACCATACGAAAGGGAGGCAGGCAGCTTCCATTTTGGGGAAATCTGAGCTGCCTGCAGCACAGGGACCCCCTGCACCACCTTGCCTCCTCCTTATCCTTCCCCTACAGCTCACACTGCCCCTTCCCACCCAACCTGGGAGCCTGACAGAGCCGCAGATCCAGCTCTCCCCCTGCACACCGGGCCTGGGCTGTGCTCTCCACACCTGTCTCTGGAGGCACAGCAGATATTCTCACTTGAACTCCTTATCTCTCCCAGCTTGAGATTTCCGGATGAACATTATCCAAGAAAATGCAAGAAAAACATGAACCAGCTCATCCCTCCGCCCAGGTTTCGAGGGAGCTTAAGCTGAACAAAAGCTGCATTTCCACTTGGTCACACCTTGTAAGTACTTGAGATTTAAAGCCCTCTATTTCTCGTTAATCTAAACCGAGTTCCAAACTTATCTCCCCATTAGTACTTGAGAGGTACCAAGGGGAGAGAGGGGAAAAAGAAAAAGAAAGGAAAATAAAGGAAAAGGCTGCCTGTACAGCTCTTGCCCAGTTCTGCTGAAACGGGGTTTCTGGTGCCAGTAACGCTATCTCTAATGCTGACAGGCGTCCGCGGGGGAAAGCTGGTAGAGTCCTAACATCAGCAGAAACCCCATTATAACAAAGAGCTGAAACCTGGTGGGGAGACAGGAGCAGGGGCTGAGCGGGCATGAGGGGCTCTGTGAGGACACGGGTGGCTGTGGGGCATTGTCTTTTTTCAGTTTTGCTGGATTTTTTTTTTTTCTGGCTCCCACCCAGGGGGAGCAACCACAATAATCTGAGTTGGAGCAGAGAGAAAAGCACGACTATGTGCAGAGACCAGCGACTTGTCATCGCACGGGCACCGAGCAGGTCTCCAGAGCACACAGCATTTTGCCATTTCGCCGAGCCGCAGTCTCTTCCCGGCGCTGCCAGAGCAGAGATAAGACGAGGGTGCCGCTGGCAGCTGAAACAACAGCTGTAACGATACGATCTAAGGCAGCCCGAGCGTTCCCAGCCTCTGAGCAAAATTAACCGGAGAGGATTGACACTTAAGAGCTCCCCATCCGCAGAGCTGAAGAAAACTTCAGTGGATGTCAAGGAATCCACATAGGTTCATCCCTAAAGCATGTGGAGAGCTGAATTGCCTGATAAAAAAACATCATTCATTTTCCCACTGCACGAAAGCTCCTTTTAATTTTCAAAGGATGCAATCTCCAAAACCAGGATAAAGCCTACTTTACGGGCAGGGCCCTGTTTTTAGCAGATGTGAGGACTGTGGCACCACCGCGTTTTGCACGGTGCCCTGAAGGAGCTTGGTGAGCCAGTCAATTAACAGACACGAGTTCCTACAAGACCTCATAAACCCTTCAAAATGCCAAGGAGCGGAAGAACCCCTGAGGTCCGCAAAAAGAATTACCCCCAATAACAAACAGAGAGCTGGTTTTGAAGTCAGTGATCCTGGTGATTAACAGCTCTGATGACTTCCATTAGCATTGATTTGACTCCCCCAGTCTCCAACAACAAACCGTTAATAAGAGTAATTTCTGCTGAAGCAGGAGCTAATTGAATATAACACGTGCAAATCTATAGGGCACCTTGTTTTCCTACAGTCTGAGTGCCCTGTGCAGCTGTAGCACTGAAAAATTGAGTTGAGGCTAGCTGCAAGCTCAGCCCTGAGCAGAGACAGCGGGCTCCGAGGGAGGGAAAGCCTCGCTGCGCTGCCAAAGCGCTGATCGCTTGGCTGAGACGAGCTGGCACGGGGCTGGAGGGATGTGTAATGGAGTTAAATAGAGAAATGGGATGTGCACCAAAGAGGAAGTGAAGCTATCTCGAGGAAGAGAAACGTGCCTGAATGTGGGACCCCCTCAGCTCCTTGGAGTAGGCAGAGGCCATCCAGGGAAGGGGCTGTCTCATTGATTTCTCCTTGATTTAGAGGGATGCGTGCACATGCACAAGGGCCTTCCTACATCAAATCCTAACAAATCAGATTTATAGGGGGAATTGTCAAATTACAAAGTAAGAAAGTCAGGCTGGCTATTAAGCAGGTGCAGAGCAGCCAAAGCGCAGGGCTAAGGAGGTGGACGAGCACTTGTTAAGATCTCATTTTGGCACACACAGATGTCCAAGGAGCCGCCTCCCTATGCCCAACAAATCTGCAGCCGCCCTCTGCCACCACTCCCACATCCAGCTGCATCACGTTTGGCTAGGCTTGGATGCTCCTGAGCACCCAGTCCTGGGAGAAAAGTGCTTCTGACACCCAGAGCACCCTCGTTCCTCCAGGCAGCACGCACAAAACGGAACCAGCAAGTCACTCAGGGACTGACTTCTATCCCTGATCTCCAACTTGTTATCTGGAGCAGCAACTAATGAGTCTGGGGCAGGGGCAGAGCATGGGGAATGCAATAAAAAGGGGACAGGAGCAGGCACAACGCTGTCCCCGTGTTGGCAGCTCCATCTCTCTCTGGCCATGCCGGGAAGTACAGACCCACAGGCTGGGGGCTCTGGCCCTCCTGCCCCATGCAGAGGTTGAGGATGCTGCTGAGGCTGCTCAGGCCTCTACAAAATAACCCCAGTGGCTGAGCCAAGCTAAGTCTTGAGTCTCTGCCCTGCTACAAGCATTTTATGCATTCCTTTACTCAGCATTGGCTTAAGACCCAAAACAAATCCTGAGGTCCCCAGGCTTCCAGGCAGGTAATAACTTTCAGCTACCTTCTTTTCTTCCCACTGAATTCAGGCAGAAGCACAAGCACATAAATGCCGTTTGGGTGACCATTACAGAAGCTTGAACCCGTAGCCCCTCCACGCTGGCAGGTTTTCCAGTGCAGCTGCAGGTACTGCCCCTTCTGCCCCTTCCTCTCTCCATCATCCTGGAGACCTGAGAATTTGACGCCTGCTGCCGCTGATTCGGGACGCTGCCATGTTCTGCAGCCTCTCCTGTTTACACAAATAGGTGCTTTAATCCATTTTGCCAGCAGGCTTTCCTCTGGCACAGATGGCTGATATTTTCATGGTGCAGCAGCTGTTAGATCGTGACGTTCCTGGTGACAACCATACGTCAGCTGTACCGCAGCGCCTGCAGCACGACCCACGAGGAATTAAGCCTCAGATACCACCGTGAGCTCCTGAATGTCAGCACGGCCTCTTCCCTTGTGAAGAACAGCCTCCCATGGCTTATGTACTCCTCTCTTTGGGTGCTGTCCCAAAAAGCCATTCGCCTTTGTCACCTCTCCAATTTGCTTTCCCAAAATGAACAAATGTGTGCTACAGGTCTGAAACAATTTCCCCTTCCTTTACAGACCCCAGAGTTCTGGCCCAGCCTATATCCAAGTCCCCACGAGCTCCAGCCATTGCGGCTTTGGAGGACCCTCTGGCTGGGATCTTGCCTCTGTCTTGCTAACAATGGCGCAACACCACGGAGACGGCGGCTGAAACTCAAGCGCTATTTAAACAAACGAATATGTAGGGTATAGTTCATACTGCGCGAGTTCAGACAAGGAAAATCGGCACAGCCAGGAAGCTCAATGCGAACCAGATTTTAAAAACAAAAACAAAACCCCAAGCCCTTCCTTAAGGAAGCCCTCACCGAATTCTTTCCCCTCCTCAGGAGTCCAACATCACGCCTTGTGCTAAGCCTTCGCTTTTCACTCCAAGGAAGGACTTTAAGAAACAGAACGCAGCACATTGTGGAGTGCAGCCTGGCTCGCAGCCAGGGCTGGGGGGAAAAGCAGCACACACACCCTCTGCTTTAGCAGCACATTTCCCTCCTGCTCTGTGGCAGAACAAGCTTTTGCAAAGCTCTAGCCGTTTGAACCCGCAGCGATGCAGAGTCTCGGCTTCCCTAAGGCGAATCAGTCAATTGGTTCAGCAGTGTATTTAGAATCCCCTGGAGCCTACCCTTAAATCACCTTTATATTTCTCTACCCAAAGCTAATAGTTTCTACCTGCATTTTGCTTCATCTCCGTAGAAAAACAAGCTCTTTAGCAGTCACATTAATAATCCGCGGCAATCTGGTTGTCGTTTCCCTGATGGAAAATTTCACAGTGCTGCCCAGCAGCAGCGGCGGCCACGCGCTGAGTGCTGCTTGCCCCTCATGCCTCCGCTCTCCTCCCCCTGCACCCTGCAGGGGCAGAGCTGGGGGGCACGGGGAGGACAAGCAGCACCCCAGGGTGCACAGCCAAACCTGGCCAGGCACTCAGAGCACACAGGAGCCTCGTGGAAGCAACCTGATGCTGAGCAAGAGTCAGCGAGCTCCCTGTCTGAAGGAGCTTAGAGGAAACCCTAAGCCCCCCAGCTATGGTTTCCCATTCTCCCCTGGCTACAGCGGTGAGCATCCCATGTTCTGAAGTCCCAGAACTTCTGAATCCCACCCCACACTGCTGGGGATATGGGGTGGGAGAAGCCCTTTCTTCTCCCATCCCAACCATCCCATTCTTCCTGGAGCACCAGGGTTGTTGGTGTGGCCTCTCCCATCTGGCAAGGTGCTGGTAAGTGCACCATAAAATGTGTCCTGAAAATATTTATCCTAATATAGCCTGGTGTGCCCCAGCCAGCCTTGTGTGAAAAGCCCACAAGGTAAATATCCATCAAATAAGCAGAGAGCTTAATATAGAAATTCAGAAAGTTGAGTACTCTTCAAGCCCCCTCACTTGTTCGCAAACAATCAGCCAACAAAGATAAATTTGGTGAGGCTGATCACTTGCACTTCCAGGCAAGGTTCTTGTAAAAGAGAAATCACAAGTTTCAGTGTTTATCATCCCCACAGAAAGGCCTGGTCCAGCATCTCTCCACTCTTAACTGTCAGATTATGAAACTGCCGGCTGCAAGCCTCCCGAGTTCACAGAAAAACACCTCTCTGCTCTCCACCGCCACTTTAAGCAGATGAACTAATAAAAACAGCTCTGCTATTCACTCCAAATGCCTGGGAGAAAGGAATCTGGAATGGTAGGAGCTTCAAAATACCATCAGAGGAAGCAACCACAACTGGAATCCTCTTGGTACCCAAAGCCCCCACCCAAATCCGCCCCTTCTACCTGCCTGCTAGGGGGGCAGAGGCCAGGAGCCTGCTGCCAGATTTCCCCCGATCCCAAGGATTAAGGAGCTGTTGCCTTTGTGGTGCTTGATGCCAGGAGCTTGCCCTGCCATCCATCCAGGCGGGATGGTCCCTGCTGCATGCACAGCAGGAGCCTGCGCCAGCATCTCTTGGAGATGGGCAACAAGCTTTGACCGCCCTTGGGCAACCCCAGCAAGATGGTGGGCAACAGAGCCACCACGGCTCCGTTACCTTCCAGCCACTTGAAGGAGAAATATAAAGGAGAAGAGCTTTATAATGAAGCAGACTTGCAGACACTTCCTCACACAGCCCCACAAGCACCCCACAAGGGGCAGAACATGAAGGTGAGGTGGGGCTGGCGATCTCACCGGCAGCACTGCAGAGAGCACGGCTGCTTAACGCGTGCTGAAAACCGAGGCTGGCCGGCCAGACTGCATTAGGACATCAGGGAAAAGGCGCTGGTTGGAAGGGACACATTTAGCACACCCGAGCTCCCCCGACGCTCAGTCACTGAGGCATTAACGGCACGGGAGGACATGGGGACTCAGAGCCGGTCTGGCACGGGGCGCTGCGGGCAGCGGAGAAACGCCTCCATGCACAGCGGCGAGTGACTGTGCAAATAGAAAATGTGCCAGTACGGGGGAGAAGTAAACAAGGACGACTCCAGAAGCAAGGGAGTTCCCAGAAGAGGCTGGCGCAGGGACAGGGCTGGCTGTGGCTTGGAGGGAGAGCCCCGGCGCCCTGCAAGCAGCACTGTGCCGGCTGCCAGCAGCCCTTGATCACCAGAGGGCATGTAGCAAGGTTTTGTAGCATCTCAGCACCCAGGCTAATAATTTCCCACAACAAACTGTGCACCTGCAGGAACCCAGGAACCAGCCCGTCCCGTGCCCTTGCAGCATCCATGGGGCTCAGTGTGCGATGCAGCGCAGGAGCAGGGCAGCACCCATGGATGCAGCCACAAAACCCAAGCAAGGGACCAGACCACAGCTTCTGAAAGCAGAGCTCTTGTCATCCTTATAGAGACGTTTCCAGGGTGGCAACTTCTTTCCTTAATGACTATATGCAGGGAAAAGCTCAGCTAGCTGACAAGTGGATGAGAGGCTGGAGCCGAGGCAGCCTCTTGCCTGCAAGGGCCTAGATAATAGAGTGGAGGAATAGCCGGCGCTGAGTCTATTTTCGATTCAGCATGCTGCTGCCGGAGCGTTCACCGGGGAAGCGAAGGCATTTGTTACATCCTCCCTGGGGACCGCGCATTCAACAGACACTCCTGCCTGCGGCTGCACTGACCCCGGCGGCTGCCACGTGGCAGCGGGCTCAGCACAGAACCGAGCAGCCCCAGCACGGCCGGGAATCACAGAAATTAGGGATGGGAAGGGACCCTGAGAGATCACCTCATCCCATCCCCCGGGACTGTGGGAGGTCATGGCCCGGCTCACCTGCTCGTGGTACTCGATGCCCATGCTGAGCGTGTTGATGAGGATGGCCACCATGATCCCGCGCCCGAAGTATTTGCTGTCCACGATCTTTCGGAAGGTCTCACATACCACACGCCAGAAGGCCAGCACTCTGCCGGCGCTCCTGGCCCGGGCCCTGCCACGCTGGGGGTCCCGCTGGTCGCGGTAGTGGGCGTCCTGCGTGAACTCATAGACCCCTTCCTCGCTGTCCGAGTCCACTGTCTCGTTGTCCGTCTGCTCGGCCTCACTTGCCAGCGCCTTCAGGCAGTAGGGGCAGCCCTCGGGGCTGCAGGAGCCACCGTCCAGTTTGGTGCAGGGGCTGGAGATCTTGCAGGAGCTTGGGCAGGGACCTGAAATGCCAACGGGGCAGGGTGGGAGGTGGTGAGAGCAGTCCCCTTTCTCTGATAGCACCAAAAAATTCCCCTCAACATGACAGTTATTTGTGAAGGGGAAAAGGGCTCCTGAGCAGAGGCAGCTCTGGTGCTATCAGCAAATGCTAACATGGACGTGGCTAACCAAAGGCTGTCCCAGCCCTCAGTTAACCCAAGCAGCCATGGTCACCTGCACATCCAGCCTTTTTCTAACGCCTCATGGAGCATTTCCCAAAGGGTTAAATATCCCCAGGCAAAGCTCCTGCTCACCAGCTCCCCGCTCACTCCCCTCCTCGCTGACCCCAGCACCCCCCCAGCCCAGCACCCATCTCCTTGCACCCTTGACCACGAAGGCCAGGAGAAAGCAATCAGCTCCTCCAGCCCTGGCACTCTCTGAGCTGCAATTAGCAGGAGCGCCACAGCCAGCAGCCTCCTTTCCTGCTCCCGCTGTTTGCTGATGCTCCAAAATCCACAACTCCCCCCCACAGCAGCTCCCAGCTGCCAGGTGGCTCCCCGGGGGACAGCAGCAGTGGGATATTCCCCCCATCACCAGCTGGCTGCTAGGGAAAAGGCGAGCTGCAAAGCTCCCGACTCCTGCACAGCACCACAAGCACTAGCCCAGCACCAGAAAGCTTCAGGTACGGACTCTGGGCTGGGGGAACTCAGCTTTTCCCCATGCAGGGCCCTCCTGGAAAGGTCAAACCCCAAGGTGTTAAAAGCCACTGTGGCAGTATGGGGATGGCATCAACTGCCTGGGAAAGCCTGGCCTGGAAATGCTGCCTGGAGTCCAAGAGGGTTTGAACGAGGTTGGCCCGAGCTCCCAGACCTCAGGATGTGGAAGGGGAAAGAGTGCCTTGCGGTGAAGGTATGAAACCGTCGCCTGGGGAGAGCTATGTTCAGTTCCTGGCGCTGCTGCAGACTTCCTGAGCAAATCGCTCAGGGCGGATTTTTAATGCTCAGCATCTGCGAATGCCATTGAGAAGCTGTGAAGCACAGACACCCCCTCGCCCCCAGCCTGGAGCCCTGCGGAGCTGCGGGGTGTGCTGAGCCTTGGCTCTCCTTGGTCTGGAGGCATCTGCACCCGAGGTCGGCACCGAGTGGGGGACAAGCAGCCCCCACCAACCCTGGCCTTTTACCAAGGAAAGGACTTGGCCATTTGGAAGCAGCCAGGCTGGGCTCCAGCTCTGTTCAGTGTCCCTGAGCCAAGCTTGAGATGATCTGGGGAGTGCAGGGATCTTGGTAGTGCTCCCTCTAATCATAAAATAAATTGTATTTTGGGGGAGATTTTGAAGGGAAAGAAAATGGGTTCATTGAAAACATTCATTTCCCTTGTGTTTTTTCGCAAGTACACAGCCTGGACATTTGAAACTTCTCTCCCTGTTTTGTCTGAGATGCATTAGGTAGGTTGGAAGATTCCCGCTGGCCTCACCTGCAAATCCATCACCTTTATCCGTAACGTGGACCGAAAAGAACCCTGCAAAGACGTGGGTGAAAGAGAAGGCCATCAGTACAGTGCTCACCTTTCTGCCACGCAGCCCCACGCCAACACCCAGCCCCAGCACTCACCCGTGCTCTGCGTCTCCAGCAGCTTGTGCATGGTGCTGTACGGCCCCGGCGGGATGTTCAGGCTGGTCAGCGTGCTGCTGCCGCCCCCCACCGCCGCCTCCCCCAGGCTCTTCTCCTTTAGCACCTCGTGGGAGGTGCTGGGGTGCACCGTGGGGTACACCTTGCCAGCCCCCATACCCCTGGGGACACCTTCTGGGCTCGGCAAGCCGAGAGCTGTCTGCGGCAGGGCCGGCCGGCAGCGCAGCGGCTCCACGTGGCAGTCGGCGTGGTAGATGCTGTGCACGGACTCGGTGGTGCCAGGAGCAGCGCCAGGGTTTGGTGCCGACGGGGGCAGCATCAGCCGGTTGGTGCCGTTGTGGAGGGAGCCGGTGTCCACATCGCTAATCTCTGGGCTGGCACGGGGCGCCCGCAGGTTACCATTGCCCAGGTGGTAGTGGTGGTGGTGATGGTGGTGGTGGTGGATGAGGTGGTGCACCGAGGACCTTTTCCTGGCCCGGCGCTTGCCGGCATGCCGGTCAGCCCCCACCTTGCCAGTGGGGCTGGTGAGGAAGCCCATCCTCACACCCACCACCCGGTAGACCTCCACGAGCTGCTTGCTGCCTTTACGGGCGATGTAAACCAGGTACTTCAGGAGCTCGTCGTAGCAGCTGCCCGGCTCCGAAAAGCTGGCCAGGGTGCTGGCGTTGGACAGGTAACGCACCCGCTGCTCCTTCATCAGCTGGCTCTCACGCTGCTTCGTCTCCGAGAACTGCGTCGCTATCACCACAAGGCAGAGGTTGATCATGAAGAAGGAGCCCACCTAAGGGGATGGGAACCATCAGAGCCCCGTGTCCTCAGCTCTGCCCACCCCACGGCCCTTCCTCGCCCTACACCACCATGCAAGGAGCAGGTGACAAACCCCATCTGGCCCCGGTGTCACCCATCGAGGACCAGAAGCCAAGCCTAGTGTTCCCCATGGAGGACCACCAGCCAGGACCACAGCACGCCTGACTCAACCCCCAAGACAAGCCCCCAAGGTCCCCACTCCAGGGACTCCCACACCAGGGCTCTGCGGAAGACATCAGAGATCAAAGGCAGGAGGAGATTATTTTGACAAAAAGCTTTTGCTCTTTTAAGATCGTGTTTTTCTCTCTCCGCAGACAGCAGTTGTAATTATCGCAATTAGTGGCATTACGATGAATGCACTGAGCCCTCCTGATAGGAGCGTTTTTTCTGGCAGTGTGTGGGTAGCTCGCGAGCAGATCCCTTTCCCCTGCTAACGGGATTTGCGGGTTACTGTTACGCAAGGGCAGCGGCAGTCTGCATCCACAGCTTTGAGATTTTATTTCCAACCAGGGTTTTCACGAGGTCCTGCTTTCTGCAGATGCCAGCCTGGGTCACAAGGAATTTCTGATATGCTAATGGGCTGCCACAGACTGCTAACAGTGCCCGCACGGCACCCGGGAAAGCACTGTTTGTCCTTCTCTGTTGTTTTGGGGACGCAGTGAGCAAAGGACTGCTTCTTTTTTGGGGGAAGATAATAGATGAACCAGAAAAAGCATCATGGGCTAAGCAGACTCCTACCTTCTCATCAGGGTTTGACTCGCGGTTTGATGAGGACCAGAAATCCCCACAATGGCCTAATGGAGGACATGCAGCTATTTTGCTGGATTTGGTCCAATTAGACAGGAAGAAAGGGACTCATCTCACTTATTTCAGCTACATCTGAGTGAGGCACCTAATGATCCTTTAGAGTCAGGAGAGGAATAGGCACATCAAGTCTGCAATGCATCTAATTTATTTTGAATGTCTACCTCAGGAGCAGATGAATCAGCCCCTTAAAGCACCTATTTTTCTCCCTTGACGATAAAGGGAGTCTAGACAATGAGCTCCTCCACTCGCAGGAGACACCACCACTCACGTAGATGAAGCCCATGGTGGAGCCCACCCCTCCGAAACCCTTTGTTGGCTCCTCTGTGGGTGGTCTTGGTTGACGCTGGGAAGCGTGGGTGGGCTGTGGGCACTCATCCCTTCCCTCCTTTCTTCCTCTGCTCTCTGAAGTTTGGGGCTGCTTTCCCTAAACATCCCCTCTGCACCGAGGAGGCCCAGCCAGCTGGGCTCTTCAGCATGGGGGAACCTCTGGGCAGCCTCCTCCCTTCCAGCGCTCGAGACCTGATTGGGGAAATTTCCCTGCTTCTAAACTTAAATTCAAGGAGGCAGCTAAGGGAGAGGACCTCAGAGGACAAAGAGAGAAGTAGGAGAAGCAACAGCAGTGTATCTACCATAGCTTACATGCACCTTCCCTTTGCAGCACAATGCAGTGCCGTGCCGAAGCTGCATGTCCTGCAGCAGGCTGTTTTCTGCTACGTGGACCAGCCTCACATCCCCTGTGCTATCCTGTTCACCTGCTCCTCTCGCCCACTCCACCCCCTCCACAACGCCTGGAGACCCCTTGTCCCTGCGAGGCCACTCACAATGATCAGGAGGATGAAGTAGATGAAGTTGTAGAAGGAGTGTGCATCCATGACGAAGTACATGATGTCCACCCAGCCTTCCAGCGTGATGACCTGGCGGAGGCAGGAAGGGAAAACCAACCCAGCAAGGCTCTGTTACAGCACCAAGAGAACAAGCAACAATTCTCCTGCCTGGGCCAATTCTGACACCCCGTAGCTGGTCTGGGTGCAGTACAAGACACTGAGGAACCAAATCCCTCTCCCACCAGTGCTGAAAGCCACACTGCTGGTGGCCCACAGCGAGGGCTGCATCCAGCCCTTCTTTTCCAGCTGGATTTAAGGCCAACTCTACACTTTGCAGACAGAACAGCAGGCTCTAGGCTCTGCTCTAACGTCAGGACACTCCTCCTGCACCCACACAGCATTTGGAACCAGGCTTTTCTCCATGGGACCGTCATCAAAGCAGGCACCAAGCTGTCTCCCTGCTTTTTTGAGCACCCTTGTGCTACTACAGAAGGGCCTGCTGGTGCACCTCAGCCCCCAGACCATGGTTGCACAGCCCCACAAAATCTGGGGAGGCACAACCAGCCGTCCCACCCCTGCCCTGTGACAGTTTTCACGCCAGACTCACCTGAAAGATCGCGATCCAGGCGTAGCCGATGTTGTCGAAGTTGATGGCACCCTTGAAGGGGTTGTGCTCCCCGGCTGAGCAGTTGGTGTAATACTGGTTCCAGTTGACACAGGACGTGTTGGTGGTGTCATTGTAGGAGTAGTAATCCAGGGTGCACTCGAGGCCCTCCTCCCTGCGCGTCGGGATGCTGCGGCAGTAGCGCATCCCGTTCTCGCGGGGCTGGGAGCAGATGAAGGGGTTCTCGTCCTCGTTCTCCGTCTGGTAGTACCGCTCCAAATCCACCGCGTAGGGGCTGAAAGGGGCCAGACAGGGCTGAGGTTTGCACACCAACTGCGGGCAGTCTGGTGTGGTAATGACTGAAGCGACAATGATGTGACATCTTTTATTCTGCATCGTAAGGGTTTTTTTCTTTGTTTGTTTGCTTAAAGTCCCTTGGGCTTTCTGCAGCCCCAGTGGGGGAGATGATGTTCCCATCAGGGCTTAGGGAAACTGAGGCAGTGCACTTGGTCACTCAGCGGGTCGCTGGCAGGGCTGGGACCCCTGACCCCTGCCCCATACAAACTCTTTATCAATAGAAGGGGGGAAACAGAGATGGAAATAGAGGAATAGAAAAAGAAATCAGACGAGAAGTGGAAGAGGTTGGTCAGATGGGGTTGAAGCACTGCTGTGTTGTGGTTTTGGAGAGACCCCTCTGATGGCATTATGAAGAGTCTTTCCCTCTGGAAGACCAACAGCATTGACCTGGGGCTCTAAGAGCAGGCTTTAGCCCAGCAGCACTTCTCTGAACCCTCTTTGCTGCACGAAGATGGAAATTGGCCAGTTTAAGCTCCTGTATCTCCTGCCCTGGTAATGCTGAGCACAGCTTAGGGATACTCTATGAACACAGACCTCCCAGACCTTCCTAACACCAGAGAAGCACAGCCTCCATCTACAATTTAGTGCTTGTTCAGCCCATAGATAAGCTATAAATTCCTTCTGAGGGTGGTCTTACCACAACAAGCATGGAAAAAACACTCAGAGAGATGAAACAACCCATGGCCGGCCAGAAACTGGCTGCTTGCAGAGCAAGAAGCTGTCTCCTTAATGCCGCCAGTATTCCCACTAAAGCTTGCAAAGATATTTTTAAGCCTAGTTCAGCCCAGTTAAATCCTGCAGAATTGCCTTTAATACCCTTCAGAGCTTATCAAAACCCCTGGAATTCTGGCTCAATTAAGCGGCACCCAAACCTGTAGCTTGGTTGGATTTACCCAAGGGTAAAGGAGTCCCCCTGCCCTAATGCCATTTACTTAGCGGGGTCCTGCCCTGGTAATGGTTCCCCTGATTTCCCCTGGGGGGCACAGCCTGCAGGGGGTGGCAGGCAATCTGGGGATACGTGGGAGAAGATAAGAGGTGCCTCATGCCAGCTCCACTCTTGAGAGCCCATCATGATCCTCGTGTGTGCAAAGGGAGATCCTCTGGGCTTACATACTCGTGCATCCCAGTGTGGATCCAGCTGGATCAGCACCAGGGAGGCTGCGTTTGGAGGCAAAGCACTGAGAGGTGACAGTTTTGGAGCTGCTTTGCATCTGAGAAGCCCTAATTACAGCCCCAAAGGCTGCCAGGCTGGGATGCTCCTCACAGCGCTGGGCTCCCAGCACTATTTGCAGCACAGTTGCTGTATGTGAAGACAACCAAATCACCGAGCACAAACCTGGGGGCTGGGATCTGTGAAAAATTAGCACTTTTAGGCAGGGACTGTCTGCTGCTCTGAGACTAAGAATGTCTAGCATCATGAAGTGTGTGCTCAGCTCCATCAGCCTCCCCTGGGGTTCAGGTGGGACCACAAATACCATACCAATAAGCACCCCCAGCTGCTGGACGGGATTCAGGTATCAGCATCCTGACGAATGCAGAAAAGGTCACACGTTAATGATATGCTGAATTTAGAAAGCCTCGACTCTTAAGCCTGGCTGTTTTCTTGGAGGCTCTTATCAATCACACAGGCTTCCCAGTGCCAGCCGAGGGTGAAGGGCAGCACTGCGGGATGCGAATGGCAACTTGCTGCAGCTGGCCCGGCTCCATCCTTGTGCACCACGGTGGGAGCCATGGTGGCATTTTGGAGCCAGGAGCGCGCACAGAGAACCGGGGCTTTCTGCTGGACAGCCCCAGTGCCCTGCCATGCTCCAGCCACGGCCACAGGACTCACATGCTGAAGTTCTCAGGTAGGAAGCAGCGATTCCTGAGCAAACCCGCCCACAGCTGGACTCCCACGATGCCAAAGATGAAGAAGACGAAGAAGCAGAGGAGGAGGACGTTCCCCAGCATGGGCAGCGTGTCCAGGAGCAGCGTCACCAGGATGCGCATACCTGAGGGGAGGAAGCAGTCATCAGAGACGGAAAATCTGCACTGAATTTTCTCCTTCCATCCATGGCCTCCTGAGCTTTTCCTTTTCCCCTCCATCTATACCCTTCCTTCCCCTCTGCTCTCCACATCCCCTGTGTTGCAGGTCCCCGCAGCTCCCTGGCCCCACCACCCCGGGTACCCCTGTCCAACCCGGTCCCACTCCCAGGCACACAGCCCACCTTCCCCTCTCCTCTCCCTTCCCCCAGACCCCTTCCCAATTCCTCTTTTCCTCTTGAAGTTTTCTGCCAATTACCAGCCCCTTTCCTTCCCTGAGATCTGACTCTGACACCCCCCTTGCTCAGCCCTGTTGTATTCCCCACTAAGGCTGTATTAAAATTCCCTTTCCTTCCTAACTCCTTTCGTCTACCCTAAATCCCCTCTCTTCCTTCAAACACAGGATTTTCTCTGGCAGTTTATTCTCACGAGCTCAGGAACAGCCAGTTCTGTAACAAAGACAAATTGATGGTGACTTCAACTTGACATTTACACACAAAAAAATTGATTTTATCTGACATCTCTGTAATATTCTGCTCATCTCTCTCCCTCCTTCCTTCCCTATCTTCTGCATTCTCTCACTCACTTACATTGATTTTCATTTAAAGGAACCCTTACTGTTGCTCCCTTTACTTTGATACTTCAAGAAGCTTTCTGATGCTGTCGTCTCCTCCATCAGGTTTTTCCTTTTACTCCTCTGCTGGGGAGCAACCACCATGAGTCAACTCCTAATTAACTGGAGTGACTTTCCATGGTTGCTGCATTTATCATCATACAAAACTCTCCTCTTTCTTTCCCTACCTTATATTTCTATCCCATCATAACTACGTTGCACAGGAGCCAAGATGAATTACCCAGGATTTGAAAACACATTAAGTGAGTTACATCTCCAGTCAGGCGGTGACAGATAAATTCAGCCATCATCAGTTCAGCAGCAGGGAAAAATCCCATCACAGAAAGGATTCGGAGGGTACAGTAACGTCTGAACCAGCAGCAACAAGCCAGATTCAGAGTCGGGACAAGAAAAATAAAGAGCCCAGGCACTTCCAGCACAGAGCTGGAGCTGATCAGTGCTTATGGAGGCACAGGGGTTCACACCTGGAGGTAATTGGGCTAAAACAATGCTGAATCCAGCACCCAGGGCTGCAGGAGCAGGACACCTCTAACAGCTGTACCCACACCTAGCACACCTCATCCTTGCAGCCTCAGGGAGGGACAGGGCTCACTGGCTCTCTCCCACAGCACAGCAGGAAATCTGGTGAATGGGATGGGTTTGGGGGTTCGCAATGGCAAAGGCAGCTCTGAGCAGTGGCCTGGGCTGCCTGCTGCAATGTTGGAGCTGGCAAAGCTCTCTCGAAGAGGAAGATCTTGCAATGTTTCCTGGTGTTCCCTGGGTACTTCACGAGCCTCAGAGCATCACTGCACTAACAGGAGGCTAAGAATCCCCCAGCAAAAGGACTCAGACACTTTGCTTCCCAGGGAGAAAAATGCTTGGATGTATTACTTTGCATTAAAACCAGTACCTCAATTCTTAGGGCAGGAGAGGGATCTTCTCTAGGGTGAAACCACCAGGCAGAACTACAAATGGCCATCAGTTTGAGAGTGGGATATGCTAAATTTGCAAAAACGGGGAGTCTTTTATGCTGTGGTTGGGGTACTTGGGTGGGCACCCATGCAGCTCTGCAGGCCAGGTTTGCTGCACAGACCAGCTGTGGGGAGCAGAGCGAGAGATGCTGCACAAGGAGGCTCCTCAGTGCCTCCCAGGGGCTGCCTCCAGGCATGACACGGTTTCTGTGTCCCAGCTTCTCCAGGAAAGGATGGGGAAAAGCAGGGAGGGCTTGGATCCCTCTGCCCAGGCTGCATGGGAAAGGCTGCTGGCTCCCCACCACCTGCATCCCTTCACCTTCGCAGCCTCCTAAGGCCCCCTTCAGATGAGAAATAAAGGAGTCTGAAGCCAGCCCTGGGGATCCTCTTGTCTGGTGGCACCCAAAGGCATGGTCAGGAATATTATTTGATTTGGCAAGTGCCAGGCACTGGAAACCCAGGAGCGGTGGTAGGACCTAGACCCACCCGGGCCTGGGTGAATGTTGGATGGAAGATGGAAAGCATCTGCATTTGTTCTTTCACCTTTGGGGCACGGATATAAAAAATTTATAAAGGGTGGAGCAAAAATCCAACTTACTGGGGACTCTGTTAATGGCCCTGAGCGGCCGCAGGACGCGCACGGTGCGCACGGCCGAGAAGCTGACATTCTGCAGGTCCAGCGAGTACTCCAGCATCCTGCAAGGCACAGACAGGGACTAGTGTCAAGGGTCTTCGGGATTATCAAACACTGCAAATCAAACTGCACACCAACCGCTCACCAAGGGAATTTTACTGCATCTCTCCCCTCAGAAAGGTTTACCAGAGGAATTCATTAAGGGTTGTTTGCAGATCGGAATAAAGTCAATGAGCGCACGCAGCCGGGTCTCTCGCCTCTCTCTCATCTGCTCTGGTTACTGCTTCTGCACAGCATCCAGGGCAGAAGCTTCTCAAAGTCCCTGCTCACTGCGGGAGGGAAATTGCTAGACAGAGCCCTGTTTATAATGACTGATTGCTCCCATTTCACAGCTCAGCACAACGAGGCACCACCTTCACCTGACTTCACCCAAGGCTGCAGTTCACCTGTGCGAGGCCCTGGGGCAGCCCAGACCCATCTCACCCTGCTCACAACACCTTTGCTCAAGCACAGCAGGGCCACCAGCCATGTCACCGCCAGGATTTGGCCCTTGTCCCGGAGGAAAGCACGAGAGACCTGCTGAAAAGCATCTCTGAAGAAGCAGAGCCAGGCAAACGCGACGACAGAACCGCGAGGCTCCCTGCACAGCCGGGCTCCTGCTGCTGCAGGCAACCACAGGATATTAATCTCTTCCGAAAATTATCAAGTTCCATCTTGAAGCGAGTTGGGTGGTTCCCTCCCTCCAGCTTTGATGGTTAACAGCCTAATTTCCAGCCTCAATTTATTCAGGGCGAGCTCACATGCATTTGCTCTTACGCCAAGCGCTGCCTTTTAAGTTGCTCCTGGAGCCGTTCTGTGTCGCCGGTGTTTACCCACCCGACGTATTGACAGAGCACAAAGCACATCTCCCAGCCTTGATTCTGCAAAGCCAAACAAAGCGAGCTCTCCCAGCCCTGTCTCATAGACAGGATCTCTGCTCCCAGCCATCTCCATCCCTGTCCCAGCCCGAATTACCTTCACCTGCTCAGACACCAGCTGCTGGAGGAGGCGTTGCTGGTGCCTCAAAGGCATGTGGTGCTGCCCCATCCCTCCCTGCTGGAGATGTGCTCTTGGTGTGCTCCCCAAAACCTATGGCTCCACACCCGACACAGTGATACCTCACCCCATTTCCCTTGGTAGGCTCCAACGATGATTACAAGCCATAGCCAAGACCAAAGCAGCCTCAATAAATTCTTCTGCGTCCTATCCAGGAGCACCACACACAGCCACCAAGCCTTTGTCCTCGTCCTCTGGCCAGGCAGGATGGTGGCAGGGCCATGGGGACACACCTGACCTGATACAAGGTCAGCCCCCCTCTGCAGGGCACGGCACTGACCTTACTCCAGAGCTGTGTCCTCCCAGGAGAGCCACCAAAGCTTCCCCAGCCTCTAACAGCTCTAAAATACCCCTCAGTGCTTGGAAATGAGATTTTCATATGGTTTGCAGGATTCTGGTAAAAAGCCCATGTCAAACATACTGCTTTTCTTTCATCCATAATTAAAACAGAGGCGAACAGCAAAATTCAGAGCAGCCCATGATTATTTGCACCAAGACAAATCGTTTTCTGATTAACGACAGCTCCAGACTCACTGCCAGAGATGAGCGTGCTTGTAATCTGCAAAGGGCATGTTGTAGAACGCGGTTTGATTTAACGTACTAAAAAACAATTATAATGTCAAATTAAAATTAAAAAAAAAAAAAAAAGGATCCCACCACCCTGAGCAAAGAGCTCAATACCAGGACCAGGAGCAGGTGGGTGCAGGGGAAACAGTCACGGAAAGGCAGCACCAGCAAACACCCCGCAGCTCAGAGGTCTCCTCCCATGCACAGGAGGGATCAATCCAGTCCCTAACCAGCAAAGCTCCCCAGGGAGAGCGAACATCAGGGTGCTGAGCAACGGGGAGGTGACAGGTACATTTACCACCCTGTATCGCATCAGTGCACTGAGAATCCACAGTGTAAAAAGCCCTGGACGAAGCTTCAGCTCAAATGTCATTTCTGTTCAAATGTGAAAGCACGATGCCTGTCAGAGTCTCTGCCATGGTCCCGAGTGCCCAGCAAAGTTAAAAGTTCAGAAAAACGCTCAGCATTAAATAGGATGGATCCACATCAGATGCTGAGACTCAGAGTGCTCGGCAGCCCCCGGTTGCCGAAGTTATTCAGAAAGAAAGCGGAAACATTTCGGAAACATTTTGGACTTTCTAAGAATACAAGCAGAGCATCTGCAAAGCCAGACGTACAACAAGCTGCTGGGGGGATGCATGAAAAGAGCTGATGGAGCCTCTGGCAAGCACTCCTGCCAGAGGGAGAGGTCCTGTGGCTCGCAGCAGGACAGACAGACAGACAGACGGGGCACAGGAGAGGCAGCTCGGGACAGAGCAGGCAGCAGGAGCCTATTCCCGTCCTGCCTGGGAATGGCCTGGCAGCTCGCTGGGCTGTGTCTGATCTAAATGAGACCTAAATGCTGCCAGCCTGGGCTACGGATGGAGCTGTGCCCGCAGCCGTGAGCTCTCCACCAGGAGCCCCCGCAGTGCCCTGGGCAGCTGCTTCCTGCCTCTCCACCACCCGCAGCACAGGGACAGCCAAGGACCTGGGGACACAATGCATGCGGAGATGGGACTGAGGTGACCAAAGCTGCAAGGTGACAACCCCCACCTGCATTGGGGTCGTGTCCCCAAGAGCTGCCCCCCTCTGCCATGGAGCTGCCAGGACGCAGATTTACGCAGCGCTAGGAGCTCTCCAAGCCCGGGCACACAGACGCCCCTTATCTACAAAGCGCAGCAATCGGTGGATGATATTAAGCCATCAGTGCTGGGAAAGACAAAGGCGAATTATTTAGGCGGTGCTGTATCTGTAGAAAGCCGGGATGAAATTTCCTCCCGGCCCTCGCAGGCTTCGCTGTGCTCTGCTTTTCGCTCAGGCGTTGCTTTCTGAGCCTCGCGAGCCTCACCGCATCCGTGGGCGTTGTTAATTTGAAAAATTTCCATTTTATTCCAGCCCAACGGAATAAAAATAAAAGTGGTGGAGGTAGCGCGAGCCCCTGGATCCGGCCGTGCCGAGGCACCGTGAGTCCCAGCCAAGACACCTGAAAACGGGGCTTTTGGAGCAGCAGCAAGTTCAGCTCAAGCTGAAAAACTGGGAGAAAGTGGAGATTTCTCTCTCTCTAAAAGTCCTAAAACTTCTAAAAAATACCCCTTTTTGCAGGTAGGTTTGAGTCAGCTGGGCTGCGAGGGAGGCTGCAGAGGGCTTGCTGCAAACGGCAGCCTCCCTGTGCCGAGGCTGCTCCACCTGGGAGGCTTCAGGAGGGGTGCCCAAGGCATTCACCGAAAGCACCCCATGGCCAAAATGGGACCCCCGTGGGGACACCTGGAGGTTTGGGGTCACAGCTGGTGGCTTGGCTTGGTTCTGCCACTGCTGCCCCCCGGGGACGAGGCAGGAGGCTCCCTGTGGCCGGCTGGCAGCACTGGCAGTGTTGCTGAAGGCCGGGCACGGCCTCTGCTGCAGTCGGTGGGGAGGGCAGCTGCACATCGGGTAATTGCGTGTGCAAATTGCCCGCTTACACGCACAATTACCCAACTCCTCACACGCACAATTACCCAACCACTCACACACACAATTACCCGATTGCCGGCACCACGCAGCCAAAGTCCCAGGGTGCTGCTCCTCGGTGCCCTGAGGCACTGGAGACAGCTATGAGCAAACAGAGGGGGCACGAAAAAGTAGCTTTCACCTGTACCTTTCTATTATTATTTTTTTAAGGGATGAAGGGGAAAGAGGAGCCTTTGCCCAGTGCCACACAGGGAGGCTGCAGCAGGGAATCCCACACCCCGTGCCTTGCCTTTCCTCCCCGTGCCCACCCCGTTGCTGACGCAGCCCTGGGTGCCTCGTGCGGCTGCAGTGTGGTTTGGAGGAGCCCTGCCTGCCTCTGAAGTGCAGCAGCACTGAGAGATGGAGGCCACAGGCTGGGAACATCACCCACAGCATGCAGCCAGAGTGCTGCTTTGGGTACTATGGACATGGGATTGATGCTCCCCGCAGTGACCCACATGGCAGAATTGTCTCCGTGCCCAATTTCTGGCAACAGAGCTTTTCAGAAACCGTCCCATGCTTTTGTTTTAGGTGGGGCAAAGGACTGTGGTGTGTCTTGCTCTCTGCTACCCTTGAAAACACCAAGGCTTTCTGCAGCATATCTCACCCCTGAAACTCAGCACTCGAAACCAGGAGGGAGCAAGACATCCTTAAGAGTTGTTTATGAAAGCTTCAGTGGAGCTAACCCTTTAATACTGCCTTCAGCACAGGGAGAACAAAAGAAAACAAACATTACAAGAAGTGTTCAGGAAGCAAAGGGAGAAAGAAATGGTATGTCTGCTTCAAAAGCAAGCGGGCTGCCAGCCACCTCCAGCCCCAGCTCCTCCTGAACTGTAAGCAAAATATTCCAGAAGTGTTTAACTTTGTCAGAAAGTCCTCTAGGAGGCCCGTCACCGTTCCAAGGCACAAACAGGACACTTGGCCAAACAACTGGCTGAGCCCGGAGGAACAGCAGAGCCGCACAACCCAAACACAGGGTGATGCACAGCCCTGCCTGTGGGGGGGCAGGAAGGCAGACGCCGACCCAGAGCCCCAGAGGAGCCCTGCCCGACCCTGCCTGGAAAAGGCAGAGAGGAGCCCTGGAAGCACCAAATCCTCACCTGATGCAAGCCCCCCTTCTGGGGAAACGACCAGCCTGGGGATTTTGCTGCTTTTCTTTGGTTTGATGAGGCTGGCTTACAGCACAGCTCGATCTGCGGGGTCCGGCCAGGGAGCAGGCAGCTCGATCACTGCCTTGTTCTCCTCAGCTTTCCGCAGCTCCCGGCACCCTGCTCAGGGCAGGGGCAGAGCATGGCCGCGGGTCCCCAGGGGGCCAGGAGCATCGGCAACCTATGGCCACGCTTTGTCAGCTGAGCCTGCAAGAGATCCTGCATATTTCTGGGTGTAAACAAGCATCTGTCCTTGGCACCTCTGCATCTTACGCTGCAAGAGGTCGAAATCCCATCGAGCCGCCACGCAGCGCCTGGTAACCTTCAAGTGCTCTTTGAAAAAGCAAACTCCCCAAATCCTCTCCTTTAAAATAAAGGAACATAATTATGCGATTCGTCACTTTTTTTTTTTTTTTTTTTCCTTTTCCCCACTCAGCTCCATAACCTACAGCCAAAGCTGTGCTTCACCAAGCGGAGTTTTGTCTATGTAGCGCTCCCCTCATCTGCAGCAAGTTTTGCTGTAATTACAGAGATGTGTTGCAGACATTACACTCTCTACAATTAGTGCTAATTGCATTACATTGTCACAAAGAAGTCATTTATTCTCCATGAGCTCATGAGATTGGTCTGGACAGTTTAACAGAGCTGAAAAGTACTTAACGGCACGCTGCGCAAGTGGCCAGCCCAGAACCGGCCAGCGGCACTGCCTTTGGGGCAAATAAGCAAGAAATTGGTTCCTCTGTGACCACAGCCCCCGGCAGGGCCAGAAACTTCTTGAGGAGGGAGGGTGAAATGGTTGAAATGCCATTTTTTTTCCTTTTTTGGGGGGGAAGCAAGCCTGTCCTGGGCTGGTGGCGGTTACGAAGGGTTTCCGCGGGAGGTCTGCCTGCAGGGAGGAGAGCAGTGGCACACTGTAGCGGAGCTGTTGTGCTGCTGGTGCTTTGCCTCCTCCTCTGCAAGGAGGTTCAGGGGCTGGGGGAGATTTGGGGCAGGCTCCGAGGGGCAAGGGGCTGGCGGAAGCCCTGACATGAGACACATGTGAAAACGCTGCTCGTTTTATGGGGTACCTAACAAACCCAGAGCGGCTCAGAGCATCACCCTGGCGCTCACTCTACTCCACAGCTCAGCTCTGGAAAATTCCCCAATCTCGCCCCAAGCCTGTATCTTGGGTTTCCCCAAGCACATCACCTGCACTGTACCCCATTCACTTTACTGGGCTGGGACCTGATCCTTGGTCTTGTCTTTGCCTTCTGGTTTTGTCCTGCAGGTGTTTTCTACCTACACCTTCAGCCCGAGCTCTGGTCCCCTGATGTCCCCTGGTATGGCAGTACACTGGTCCCTTGGCTGTCCCCAGCACTCGGCACTTCAGAGGGACAGCGAGGGGTCCCCGGGACAGCAGTGATGCTGGAGCAGGAGGCAGCCAGGGCCAGGATGGATGGGGAGGCTGGGGGAGAGCAGCGGGACAAGCGGCTGCAGAAAAACCCCGCGTGCACTGAGGGAGAGGCTCTGCACAGCCAGTTCGATCCTTTGTCAGCTGAATTGCTTGTGACGGGGCCCAGATGGGAACAGCTTGAGCACACAAAGGAAAGGCCGATCATTTAGCGAGAGCCAAAGCTGACCTGGCAGGAGGCACCAAGGCGGGCAGGCTGCGAGGCTGCACAACCACTGGAGCTAATGAAGCCGCCGCACCCCGGGGGATGCGGGTGCCCGTACCCACACCCAGGGCTCGGTGGGGGAAAGGGGCTGAATCCAGACTCCCATTCAGCTACAGAAGGCAGGCAGGCAGTTTGATGCTTGCTGAAGCACAGCACAGCTATGTAGGAATTAGGGCAGCCTGTAGGAACAGCAGCAGACACCCCTCATGATGGGAGCCCCATCATGGGCATCAAGGATAACCCTGTCTCCAAACACCAGACAAACTAAAGAGGATGGGAGAGGGCTGGGGGGGCAGTGCAGCGCCCCCATCCCCACTCAGCAGAGTTGGAGGCAGCCCAGCACCCCCAAACACGCCACCCCCAAAGCACATCATACTCAAGTCCCCTTCCTCATCACGCTCAATCCTGCTTCAAGAAATAACAAAGAACTAAAGAGGAATCTGGGATCTTTCAGCCCCTGCAGCAATGAATTCCTAGGAGCGCACTGGGAGACCTGCCGCCTCCTTACTGGTTGTACTGGGCCACCTTTGCGGTGCCCCTAGCTCGTATCAAGGGGCTGTAAGGGAAGCCCACAGGCACGTCGCCCCGTATGGCAGACGGCGGGCGCCCCGCTGACACCCTCGCCTGGGAAACGGCCCAGCCTGGAGGGGCCCCGCTCCTTTCCAGGAAAATCCAGTAAATTTGATCTGCAGCTCTATCAAAAGCGGGGAGGGGAAAAAAAGAAAAAAAAAAAAAGCGCCATTTTCCCAAAAGGTCTCCGGGCTCTCAGAAGAGGGAGGGGAGGCGAGGGCCGGTGAGCAAATCCTGTGCCAAAGAAACTCAGCGCCCTGGCTGGGGGCCAGGCACTTTTCATGTGGATTTGCAGCCCCAGCCAGGAGATTCTCGGGTGCTGGAGGAGCCTTAACTCAAACCAGGTGCCTCGGAAAGGAAAACGCTCAAAAAGGCAAACTTGGTTGCTTTCCCTCAAAAACAACAAAGAGGGCAATCACGCACATTTCACTGAAATATCCTCCCTGGAAGGCAGCTCTCTGTGCTTCAAACGATCTGCTGAACCTCCCCCTCCTGTTGGGCAGCCCGCATGAAACCCAAGCCCCCGGCGCTGCGGAGCAGAGCCCAGCGCCAGGCGGGGTGGCCGTGCGGCACGGGACGTGCATGGGCTGGCCAAAAACTGCATCAAACGGCTCCTGCTGCATCCCTGGCAGTGCCTGTGAGCCAAACATCACCAGTACACCGTCATCACCACCACCAGGCACTGGAAATCTCTCTCACGGGTGATGGAGACAACCAGCAGGTCCCCCTCTGGGTTGGTATCCCCGCTGGTGGAGAGGGTAACGGCCTCACGTTGCACCAGGGGAGGTTTGGAGGGGATATCAGGGAGGATTTCTTCGTGGAAAGGGTGATTGGGAAGGTCTTGCCCCAGGGAGCAGTGGTTTCACCATCCCCGGAGGTATTTGAGATGTGTGGACATGGCTTAGGGACATGGTTTAGCAGCGGACTTGGTAGCGTTAGGTCAATGGTTGGACTCGATGATTTTAATGGTATTGTCCAACTTAAAATATTGTAAAGTTCTAGGATAGGTGGTGCTGAGAGCCCTGATGCATAAGAACCTGCGGGACCCCAGCATTCACCACCACACAGCTCCCCCTCCCCAGACCTGGCACATGAGACACGAAGCCCACATGGGCAGGGGGAGCACCTGGTGCGCCCGACTCACCCCGCGATGACGATGAAGAAGTCCAAGCGGTTCCACGTGTCTCCCAGGTAGCATTTCTTCCCGAAAATCCCCAGCGCAATCATCTTGACTATCATTTCCACGGCAAAAAAGGCAAAGATGAAATCGTCGAAGCTCTGCCAAAGGAAAGGGAGTGGGATGAAAAGGGAGCAGGATGAACGGCGCGTGCCCTGGCCTCCACAGCTTTTTGCTGGTCAGGGAAGGGTCCCACAGCCCTCCCACCCCAAAGCCACGCGTACCCGGCCGTACCTGCAGGATGCGGCAGCGCGGCGAGTCGCAGGCGATGTCCTCGCAGGGGTGGAACATGCCCAGCGTCACGCAGTTGAGCAGGATCACCAGCATGCTCACCCGCTCGAACCAGCTGCATGGAGCGAGGTCAAGGAAGAACAGTGCCAAGCACAAGCCCCCCAGGGCTCCTGCACACCGGTCCAGGACTGTGTCCCCAGTTTAATGGATAGGGAAAAGGAGGGGGGTGATGCCAGCAGGACCCCAGTTTGCTTTGTCCCATCCGGGACACCTCACGTGCTGTCATCTTACAGCTGCCTCTCCTCACCCTGCTGCTCTCCAGGGTGGTGCACTTAAATACCACAAGTTTTCCATAAAATTACTCTCCAACTTTCAAATATCCCTTCCTTAACCCTTCTTCCCTCACCTTCATTTGGCACCAAGCACAAAGAAATGCCCAAACACAGTATACCAGCAGTCACCACTAAAACAAAAAGATAACCCTTGTCTTTCCAGCAAGGCACACACCAAGAGCTGCTTCCTAGGGGTCAGATTTGGGGTTTTTTCACGGAGACCCTGCCCACTGTTTGGTACCTGAGTGGCAAACCAGTGGTGTGTTTTCCCCATGGTGACATCAGTGGCCATGGGTAATGTGAAAAATGCTATAAAATTAAAGTTGCATGGCGAGACTGCTGAGTGCTGATATGATGGATTAAAAAATTAAATTAAAAGAATGATATAAACTTTTAGAAAAAAACACACCATTAATTTCCTCTCCTGGCGTTTCACAGAAAAGCACTTTAACAACATTACAATTTTCTATTAACTATGTCACAGCTTATCCCAAGGGCGTTTCCCTGAAGCCAGTGATTGAACTTTTCATTCCCAGTCCAAATTAAGACTGTCAAAAACATTAACCGGCCGCCTAAAAGGCTTAGGGCCGTGAGGCCCCACAGAGCCCATTCCCTACCCAAACGCTGCCTCTCAGAGCAACGCTGAGGAGCTGAGCTGCTGGGACAGGCTTTGAGCACTTGCTTGGACGGAACAAAGTGCGCTGCTGCAGCAAATCCTCCCAGGGAAGCTTCAAGCCTGGTACTGAATCTCCGCATCCTTCTTCCAGCCAACTCCTGGCTGCCAAGGGCACGAAGACACGAAACCAAGGAGCTGTTACCACCGCGGTTATCTGCCAGCACGAGGGCTTCCAGCTTTGAGCAGGACGCTCTGGGTCCAGTTGCATTCAGGAATATTTTAAGCCTTGACCTCCAGATACAAGGGGGATGGCAGAACACCTCAAGCAGGTGCCCCAACGCGTGCCCAGTGTTTAGGATGTCCTTGCCCAGTGGCTGCAGGGTCTCCTATAGGGCTGAAGCCTGGAAAAATAAATCTGGGGGGGGGGGGGAAAGGCTGGGCTGGAAGCTCCTGGACCCTGCTCCGTGCTTGCCTTTGGGTTGGATCAAGCTACCCTTCAGGCAGCTCCTCTCTGCACCTTCACCACCTTGTAATTAGAGGTTTGCATCTCGTTTAGGGGGTAACAAGAATGCTATGCTGTAGCTCGTGGCCGTGCTGGTCATGGAGACCCAGAGGTGGCCCTGGGACATGCGTCCTGTGAGGCTGACCAGCCCTGGCACGAGGCAAGAGGCCTTCAGGGAGCTGCCAGCAGCTCGGTGCCTGCACCCAAACAGGCACAGCCCCCATCAGATGAGAGCTTTCACTGCAACTTGGAGCCGGGCGGTGTTTTGGAGCCTGTGCTGTCGCGTTATCGGGCTGGAGAAAGAAAAGGTGTGGAGGAACCAGCAGGTGCCTGCCCGGCAGGGCGTGGGGCTGAAGCACACGGTGCCACAGGATGACCCCGCTCCGATTTCTGTGAAATCACATGGGGCTGAGTCACCACCCGGTCCCTGGCAATCTGGATCCTTTAATCTGAAGAAATGTTTACAAGATATCGGAATAGAAATTCCGACTGTCAGGTCGCAGCTACGGGCTGGAATATTTATCCCAAATATAGCCCTGCAGGGGCACGCACGGAGGGCGCGCTGCAGGAGGGGGCAGGAGGCTTCAGCAGCAGCCGCGCCAGATCCGCGGGCGTTCCCCAGCCTGGGGGGGCTTGGAAAGCATCCACGGCTCTGCCAGTGATGAACTGCAAAGCCCTCAAGAAAATAAGGAATCAAAAAAAAAAAAAAAAAAAAAAAAAAAGCCTGCAAGATCCCAAATTGGTGACAGAATGAGTGTGTGTCTGACAAGGGCTGCGCGAAATATTCAAGGCGGGAGCGAGGAGGCTCAGAAGGAGACCGCTTGGTCGGATGGGAACCCGACGAGACAGACGGACAGATGGAAGCTTCCCCAGCCAGGCAAATCCTTGCAAATAAATTCTTTCCCGGCAGAAGAAGACAGGCCTGGCTCTCCCCATGTGGCCAAAATGAGAACACGACCTGGGTGCGAGCCCGGTCTCCATGATGGGTGCCCCGGCGCTGGGAACAGGCACCCCTCGGGTGGAAAAATAGCCTAGGGAGAGGGGGGGCGGGAGCAGGATGGGATTTCTTCTGCTGCTGGCATTTTTCTTTGCCCGGCTCTGACCGCAGACCCACTTATCAGCATATCGCTCCCTCAAGCAAACACATTTTCAGTCCAATATAACGCTTCTCCCCGATTAAATATCCCCGGGGCAGGGCCAGCACAGGATCCTGCTGGTGCATGGGGCGATATGTTAATGTGCAGCTGATAGATCAGAAGGTTGGGGGTTATTTTATTTTTTTTCCTTTATTTATTTTATTTTATTTTTTTTCTGGCTGAATGAAACTTCAAGCTCTTTCTTCTGCTAATGGGATTTTCAGAGCCACACAAAGTGCTGATGGCTACGGCTTTGTACCTACTGTTGTTTGAGGGAGAGGCTGACAAAGGAAAACTTCAATTAGCAGCAGCAGAAGGTGCTTTATTGAATACTGCTTTCTGCTGCTGCCTTGGCAGTGAAGGGGCAAAGCCGAGCGGGGAGCACGAGGCTTGGGAAGCCCCGCACGGACCCCACTGCGCCTTGCCGCACCGCGTCAGGACCGCATCCTGCCCCAAGGCACTGCTGGTGCCAAGCTGGCCCTGCGGTGGCCGTGCCCTCTTGGTGCAGGGAACCTGTGTCAGACCGCATGACCAACACTCACCATGGTCCTGTCCATGCCACGGGATGTTGCAGAGTCCCCGCTTTTGGGGTTGCCTGCCCATCCCGAGCCATTCTTAAAACCCCACAATTTTTATCATCGGCTTGGTCAGAGCTGAAACGTTCGCAGGTGCTCCGTTTCCAGAACAATCCAGCAAGACTTTTGCTATGACCTCTCTCTCAAAATTTAGATAATGAAAAGCACAAGACAAAAAAAAAAAAAAAAAAAAAAAAAAAAAAAAAAAGAGAGAAGCTGAGTTAGGAAAGGAGCCTTCGCCCTGAACGAACGCCCTCAACTGCCTCCCCCCAGCACCACCTGCGTGCGCACGGCTGAGCACGACCTCCCGTAATTAAGAGGCAAGAACCCAGGATTCAATTAGCCAGCACTACCCAGCTTAATATAATCAAAAGAGAAAGATATTGCATTATGCTCACTATGATTTGGTTGCAGAAGTTTGGATCAAATTCACCAGCAAGGAAATTAAAAGGGACGATGCTGCTGGAGGGCAGCAGCAGCCGCACTCCTTGGCAGAGGGACAGCAGCACCAGGACATTTCCTGGGCATTTCCCTCCTGCCCTGCAAAGTTTTGGCTCTCTGGGACAGCTGCTGCTGTTTGAGAAACCTGCAGAAAGTGCTGGTGAGGCCGGGAAATTTTTGTGCAAATGTGATGCGAAAATTGGGTTGAAATGACAGCCTTCCCCTGCAGTGCCACTGAGTCCCACCAGCTTAGGAGCGACGCCGGGATAAGCCGCAGACGTTAATGAGAACGGAGTTTTAGGCTTCATTCCTATCATCAATTCCAGAAATAGCCCCTTTGACAAGAGCATAATGGGACTTCCAGGGTCTGGCCTTTGGGGGAGAGGAAGGCAGCAGCCACCAAAATCCTAAAACATTAATTCAGGGAAGTGAAAAGCCCTCTGAATTAATCTGAGGATGGAAATAAAAACCCCTTCCTAGCTCTGCCGCTGACTGCCCAGGCCACCAGGAGAAGGCTCTCAATGTCACACCCAGTGGAAAGGTAGGATTCCTGCCGCAATCCTACCCCAACCTACACATTTAATTGGGTTTTATTTCATTTTTTTAATGGTATTCCTTCAAAATTGAGGCCAGCAGCCACGTTGTGCTTCCAGCATGTGCAAGAGGCACCGCAGCCCCTGGGAGCTCTCCAAACATCACGGTGCCACCCCAAAAGCACTGCCACAGTGTGGGGACAAGCAAGGACACATGAAGTGGTGGCAGGGGTGGCCTCTGGGGACATCATCCGGCCTCCCGTGCTCCCCCCTTGCTCTGCAGCTCCCTCAGACTGCTTCCCCTGCGGCACAGCTGGGCCTGGGAGGTTGTTTTAATTCATGCAGCTTCACAATTAGACCTGGGAAACCCAAACAGGGCGATTATTCATGCCACAGGGTTTGAAATTTCATTTCATTTATTTTCCCTTGCAGCCATTGCAGGTGCTGCACCCCCTGCACCACAGCCACACCGAGTCCCCAAGGCAGCCAAAACCACACAAAGTGCCCCAAAACGCCACTGTCACCCATCAGAGCACAGGAGGCATTCATCACTGCTCAGCAAGGAAGCAAAACCCTTTAACAGAAGAAAATAGGAAATTCTGGGATTAATTGCCTTAATCGCCTTTTCATTTTCTCCCAAAGGTTTCAAACCTGTGCTGCCAGAGGTGCTCAGGGGAGGCTTCCCCCACCTGGGAAGCACAGCCACTGCTCCAGGACAGCGTGGTGCCTGCTCAGGTGATGGAGGGAAAAGGGATGCTGTATTTAGAGGGGCTGAAGCTCGATAAAAGACTTTTTGTCAGAAAAAGAGAAAAAAAAAAATCCTGACAAGGCTCTTGTTTGCCTGACTGTTTCAGAATTGTTTCCCCTTTGCCTTTTAAATTCATACTTCAAGCTTTTTTTTTTTTTTTTTTTTTTTCCAGCAACCAAAAGGGTTTAAAATCTTACTGCTTAAAGAGAAAAAAAAATGCAGATAAAAAGAACCCTGCGAGCTGAGTGCCTTGCATAATCCCCAAACTTCAGGAGCTGGAGCTTTTAAGCAAAGCCCTGCATATCGCTCGCAATTAGCTCCTGAGCTGGGAGGGCTGGCACGGCCGCGGGAATGGCACTGGAGGGGGGGAGAGCTGTTTTTGTTAGGAAATTAAATAACACGATAAAATCCCAAGCCAGAGCACTTTGGTGTGAATTTAGCCCAGATTCCCATTACTGTCCTGCTCACACCTGTCCCACGGAGGCATGTGGGAGAGGCATGGCGGAGGCTTGGTGACACCCGTTAGGAGCTGCAGGGAGCCCTGGGTCCAGCTTCCCACACAGTTCCCAACACGCTGCCCTAACATCACTCACAGCAAAACCCCAACATCTCTCCCCTTTCATTCCCATCGCTGTTCCAGCACCTTCTGCTGACATTTCGGGGCCATGGGGTCAGGCTCCTGTCCCGACTGCCCCATCCACACTACCCCATCCCTCGTGGCTCCCAGCCCAGCCCGTTAGGAAGCCCCAAGGAGCAGCACCCTCCCCAGCAGCTCATGCGTGACATTGGACGAGATGCTGTCGTGAGCAGTAAAATCCTCCCTAATGGACTCCCCCACTGCAGGAGGGACCAAGGGTCGCAATTTAGAACTCCTAAGTATGCTGAAGCCATCACCAGTGCTTGATAATATATTTAAGGCTTCTTCTCCCACTACACCTTAAGTGTGGAGTGGATACTCACTTAACCCCCAAATATATAGCTTTTAAACGCACTGGCTGCAAAGTGTCACTTAGAGAAGCCTGCCCTTTAAGCTTGCTGGTGATGGATATGGCAGAGCAGCGGTGCTGGTTGCTCACCCAGGAAATATTCCCAGCACAAGACACCATCACCTCCCAGCCATGCATGCTCGTGGTCTGGGGGGTAAACCAAGGAAATCCACAAGCTTCGTGCTCCTGCAAACAAGTGCAGCAACCTGGTGCTTTGCAAAGCAACGTTCCTGTGTGCACAGAGCCTCCTGTACAGCTCCGGGCACAGGCTACCAGCAGCAGGGCAAGGGTGCCCCAAGGAGCCCAAAAATGAGCCTTGCTTCTTGCTGCGGTGGGCAGTGCCTGTGCCCTACAGCCTCCACCTCACGAGGATGTTCAGGATATTTGGGATACTATCGGGTTTTCACCATCCCTGATTCAGCTTGCTGCATTGCCCAAGACAAAACTGTTATGCAAGGCTTCCTAAACAAGTTGCGGTGAAATCTTTACAACATCCTACACCGACACGTCGTTGGGATATGTCACATATTTGTCTTATTTTGTTCCTTCTTTGTCCTTTTTTTAGTCTCCTTCTACTTTTTTCCCCCTTGGAAGTACGCTGGTTCCCATGGCAACAATGATGTTACGGGTATGGACAGAGCTCCGGTGACGTCCACGAGTTGGGTATAAAGGCGGATTTATGTAACATTCGTAGAGCACAGGAGTGGCAGCAATGCCTCTGCATGGCCACACGTGTGGCACGAGCGGTCCCGTGCCGGGGACTCCACAGCGGTCAGCCACGCTCAGACCAAAGAGGGAAGGATGGAGAGGGCAGGGCAGGGCGGAGGAGATCTCAAACACATGGGACAGAGAATCAGGATAAAGCATAGATAAATATATTTATATGTTTAGGGTATTTGCTTGGAGAGCATCACCTGCACGTCGCTGCTGGAGCAGAGGGCAGGGTCTGGGCGGCTGGTGAGGAGAAAGACTCCTGCAGCTCCCAAAAGCAGGCAGGGAACAGCTTGGGGAGGCTCTCACAGGCTTCAAAGCCTGAGCAAAACCAGCACATTTCCTATTTTTCACGTTTTCACCAGCCAGTGATTTGCGCCCCTTCCCAGGGCAGTGCACAGATGGAGAGGATGTCTCTCCTCCTCCTCCTCCTCCAGCAGTGCCCAAGGAGGAAGCTCCCAAAGCAAGATGCTGCTGTGCCCAGCACCGCCTCGAGTTCCCCACTGCCCGTGGACCCATCCAAAGCCCAAACACCTCTCCCTTCACCCCTGCATCCCCAAGGTGCCCCGTGCACCCCTGAGCCCTGCCAGCAGCCCACACACACTCTCACCAAGCCCCAGCCTATTAAAAATACACGAGGCGAGCGCATGAAAGATTCATCCAGGGCAGGAGGTGTCAGCAGCTGCAGCGGGGCACGCAGGAGCTGCACAGCTTGACGGGGTCAGCAGCAGCAGCTACTGATTAATGCGGCGATTCCCTAATTGCCCTAACAAGGGGTGGCAGGAAGTCAATACAGCAAGATATCGGGGCGAGGATCACAAACCCGCCTGGGTGATGCTGCTGCAGCAGGGAAGGCAGCTTGGACAGACAGGGAATTCCCTCTGCTGAGTGAGGGCCAGGAAAAGCCTCACAGGGAAGAGCTGTTAGGAAAGGAGCTGGGAGTCAAGCAGGCTGAACAAATCATCTCCATATCCATTGGAGACGCACGACTGGCTTCTACTCCCAGCCCTCCCAAGCTGCGGTCCCTCTGCAGGCAGCTGGGTGAGGGATGCTCATGGGTGGGATTTGAGATGGGGAATGGAGGCACCGGGCGCAAGGGATGCTCGGGGCTGAGCCTCCTGCAGTGGCACAGCTGGGAGGAGGAGATGTGACGCCTGGTGCCCAGCAGTTTTGTTGGATGCCAGACCCATAAGCAAGTTCCTTGCCAGGATCTCCAGAGAGGCAAGCAGCTCTGGGGCATTTCTATCAATTTTCACCCCTTCCAATGAGAGGGCACAGCTCAGGATTGCCTCTCCCCACCACCTGCCCTCCAAACAGCATCCTCCAGGCCTCGGAAAGACACAGGCTCCACGCTCACCCTCCTTTCTGAAAGTGATGGAGCTCACACCCTGGGGTTTGTCCATTTACTCTCTAAATAAATGGAATCAGCAGAGGAACAGCCTCGGGCAAGGCAGGCATGGCAGCAGTGCCACAGCGACCTTCCCTGCTGTGCTGGCTCCAGCACGAGCTGGGAGCGCCCGGCTGCCGGCCACATCTGCTGCAGCAGCTCCCTCCTCTTTCCCACCCTGGTATTTTAATCGCAGAAGGGTATGAGCTCAAAGCCCCTGAGAAAACCCAGCCGGGCTCTGCAAAAAGCTCAGAGGACAAACCCAAGGGCAAACCTGGCGTCATTTTAACCCTATGGACCGAGGTGGGGCAGATGCTATAGGAACCAGCATCACTTCCGAGGGGCGCAGGTGACACAAAGCCAGCTGAAGCACGGTGGGGGCTGCAGACCCCATGTACCCCCCTTTTCCCTGCACTGTCACCAGCATCCTGCCCTGGGGATGCTATCTGGGGCCGCTCCTTGGTGCAATCCCTGGGGATCCTCAGTTGCTACAACAGTGATGATAACCAAGGTGACGGCCTCCTCTGGGAGTCCACGGGAGCGGTACCCAGCCACCCCATTACCAAGCCCTTCCCACTTAGTGGCTTACAGCAATTAATGCTGGGTATCACTTTCCATGCAAAGGTGTTTGAATGGAAAAACTTTGGGGCAGCTCAAGGTTTTAACAAAGTTTTGGCTATGTTTTCTGACCTGGCTTCAAAAAAAAAAATAATAATAATATTTACAAAGTCTGAATGACGACAAGTTTCCAACTGGACTGCTTCTGTTTCACTTGGAAACAGAGCCAACGTTTCCTTTCTAAAAAAACACCAACACAAAATACAATATTTCATTGCAGGTTAAGTACTTAATTAGACAGAGACCATCTTGCACGCTTCAGATTCTAAAGCCTAAGACCAAAAATACAGAGTGCTTCTCTGCGCAAACTTCCACACCTGGGTGAGCATCGAGGGCATCACCCTGTGGGTGGTGACAGAGGCGGCAAGCACCTCACACACTGTCTGGGGGCAGAGCTGGTCAACCCCCAGCAGCAGCAACATACCAAATTTCCCCAGCACTGAGGGGATAGAGTTTGAAGCAGTGGGTGCTGCCTGGGCATGGTGAGACAAGCGGGCAGGAGCACGCCGTGTGCTGCTCCCCAGCCACAGTGAGAGCAGCAGTACCCAGGTACCTGAGTCACTTCTCCAGGTGTCTGCAGGCGACATCCACGTGCATGAGCGGAAACATCCTGATGCCATGTCAAAATACCACGGTGACTAAACGTGACTAAATGTGTGGCATGGGATCAGGCTCATGCAGGACGAAGTGGTGCAGAAAGCTCGCTTCCCAAGCTCACTTCCCAAAACTTGCTACCTGAGGGCACAGCACAGAGGGTGCCTGCAAGAGCCAACTGGGGACTAGGGCAAGGGTCCTTCCTACACGCTTGGTCAAGCATCTCATTGCTCCCTGCACACAAATCTTTGTGAAACTAAAGGATTTCCACAAAAATAAAACCTTGCAGTTTCTTCTCTGTTAACAAACAACCTATTACAAGCTTTGCTGAAACAACTGCAGGCTCCAGCTCATGCCCTTCGCTGTCCTGCCCCTGCTCTGTCACAACCTCACCTTCCCCTCCTGCTCCCCATCCACTTCTCACTTCTGTTATCTGCGGCTGAAGCTCTTAGAAACAGCTGAGAAAGCTCCAGCCTCTCCATCTCAGCTGATCACCGGTACCTCTCCCAGTCCCAGGTGGTTTAATCGCCTGCCCTCTAATGCAAAATGTGTGTTCCCCTTCTAACGAATAAAGCAAAAGGCAAGGAAGAAGCAGAAAATAAAGCCATCATGCATGGGGCTACTTGGTGTCTGTCTTCTTCCCAATTCCATTATTGCTCTGGAGGAGGCCCAGGTATTATGGCCCCATCATTAGCAGCTGCTCCAGTTTCTCTCCAAACCCTAGCAACGGGGCCCTAATGAATCCCGCAGCCAGAAGCAGGGGTTTTAACCACCACAGCAGCACTTCCAATGGAAACCAGGCTCAGAGCATCTCGCAGTGCTCATACCCATCTGTTCCCCGAGCCCACGAGGAGCTGAGCCCTGTTGGTGTGCGAGCACAGGGCGGGGGGACCCAGAGCTTCCAAGCGCTCACGATCCATTTGCACCTCATAAAATTCTCATCGCCTTTGCCTGGAACAAGTGCAGTGACCGCAGCATCCCTCATTAAAAATACCATTGCATTTGCAGCAACCTCAAGTGCCACTGCCGGGGCACAGTATGGGCAGTGCTGGTCCAGGACGCGATGGGGATACAGGAGACAAGCGCCTGCTTCAACCAGCACCACAACAGGCATACAACTGGGTGCACAACGGGGTGTACAACCAGGTGTACCACTGCAGCAGGTGTACCACTGTCCATACCATGCCTCTTTTCATTCAGTCGCATGAGGTGGGTTAGGAGCATCCAGGCTGGGATCCATCCCCACAGCGCTGCAGGTGCAGCCGTGCATGTCCCAAGCACAGAGGCTGGGGGCTGCCACCACCCCTATCCCTTCCCAGCCCCGCACAGCTCCCACCCTGTGCTTTGGCTGCGAGCAGTCGCTCCGACTGCGTGTAAATGCTCCGGGGAGCCAAGCGCTGCCAGCAAACACATTAGAGGGAGCAGAGCAGCTGGGGGAAGGAGGTCGGCTTTGTGCGCCTTGCCAGGCTGCCTTGCTCCTGCCTTCCTTCTCTGTGGCGGTAAGCAGGGAGGGCTGAGCTGGATTAAAGGTTGCCGTCCCGATCACAGGTATTTCTGTGAGCACTAATGGATTGTCCCTGATCTGGCCTTGCACATCCTGTCACGGTGTGGCTGCAAGGAGCCTGGGCCTGCTGGCACTGCCTTCGTGCTCCCCAGACAACGGCGAGCGGGGAAAAAACAGCCAAGCTGGAGGCAGCCAGGACAGCAGCAGTGGGCAGGGAGCATGGCATGGCCCAGCCTGACCTTGAGGACATCCCAGGCAGGTGACATCTGTAAACAACCCCAGTCCACCAGGTCCTGCCCAAAGCAGCACCATTTCCCAGGAGGAGAGCATCCTGCAGGGCCCCAGGCTCTGCCTGCTGCAGGGCTCGGGGATGCAGCTGCCTGGCCTGAGCCGGCATTTTGGGAACAGCTCCCCCTCCCAGGCCTGTCCCCAGGTCACACTTGTTCAGATCTGGGATTCCCACGAGGATCACCAAATGCAAAGCTTGACTTGTGCATGCATCAGCATTTACTCCCAGTGAGACTGACCCTGGAAACCTTTCCGTCTGCTCAGCTGAGCGAGCCAGATTGCATGTTCCTTTAAGGAGCACGCTAAATAATTTTATTTTTATGGCTAAATGCGTATATGTTTGGTAAATAAATCTCAAAGGTTGGGGTGTGATAAAGGAGCTTAAAAACCCGGATCAGCTTTCACTTTCCAAGCCTGGAGAGACAGAGCTGCCCTGACCCCAGGGAAACCAAAGTGCACTGACCTCACCTGGGCGAAACACAGCTGCTGCTGCACAGAAACCCTTCATCCCCACTTAAGTTCAAATGAATTCAGATGAATTTGCTCCCATTAGCTTCATCTCTTGGTGTCCAGGACTCCAGGACTCCTTGGCAGTGCCAAGCGAAGGCAGATCCCACCCCACGCCACCTCTGCCGGCCGCCAAAGCCAGGCTCCTTCCAGGTTTTACCGCAGGGACTTGACCTGGGGTCTGTTAAAACCAGGCCATTTATTTAGGTGCTGAGATATGGACTGAAACGGCTAAAATTAGCCCAGGAAGTTGCACTTTTATGGCTTTCTCATCCCATGCCTCAGTTTCTAAAACCAGTGAAGAAAAATCATTTCTCTCCCAGCCTTTCAGGAGCTCTTGGAGATCTTTGGGTGACAGTGCGCTTTGGTGCAGACGTCTTCATTATTCTTCCCCTCCACAGAGCAGCGTTAAATCTTTCCCCATATAAAGTCATTTTCTAAATTAGGTAAAGACGGTGAGTTTTGCACTGAGCACATGTGGGTATTTTTATAAAATGTTTAAAACTTCTCGTCTGACTTCTCCTTCCCTTGAAGGACAACGCTCTGAATTAAACCCTCCTGTGACCCCGATTCGTTTCGCCCTCGAGTGCTTGCGAGCAAGACTTGGCCAAGAAGTAATGTTAGCGAGCTCCCATTGTCACGGGTAATAAAATAGATAATAGAATGGCAAACAAATAATAATAAATGGCAAAGTTTGGGCACACGCGCTGCTTGGACTGCCTGGGAAGAGCCAGGCGGGGGATGCTCCGGGACAGCCCCCGGAGGGTTCACCCATCATTTTGGCTACCCAGCCCCAGCTAGGCGAGCCCCCACGAATCCCACGGCTGGGTTCCCAGCATCATCTTCAATTTCCACCCAGCATCGTCTCCGATTCTCCAATTTCCACCCCTTCCTCCCTGTACTCTGCTAGGAAGCCCCGCAGCCACCGCTGGGGTTCCATGCAATGGGTCCCGGCCATGGTGCAGGGTCAGCAGTGGGCGTTGGTGCTCCGGTCCCCTCCTGTGGGTCCCACACCCGGCCCCAGTCCCCTCCCGTGGGTCCTGCACCCACGCGGGCAGCTCCGGCCGCTGCCTGGGAAAGAGCGAGCACAGTCACACCCTGGGGAGAGGGAGCCAGCGCCAAGCTGGGCAGGGCTGCAGCACGCTTAACCCTTGGAGAGCTCTCCTAAAGGGGAAAATGTTTGCCAGGTGCAGGGGTTACAGTGCCGGGAGCTACACGGGGAAGGGATAGAGATGCCTTCAGCTGGGAAATGTGGTCCCTGCTGCCCAGGGACAGGCTGCTGTCCTGCGCTGGCAGCGGGGAGAGCCCAGCCCTGGATCAAGGGGGCTGAAATACCATCGGATGCAAGGAAAGGGGCTAAAAGCCAGAGGGAGCAAAATGCAAAGGGGGAGGCAGCTGCAGAGCCATGGGGTGCCAGCCTGAGCAGCTTGGTGAGCACACAAGTGATTTTACAAGATTCTTGCCCTTGCCAGGGGCTTTGCCCCCCAGTTCTGGTGCAGAGCCACGCTGCCACAGCTCGGCCGATCCTGAGCACGGACAGCAAACACAGGAAAGGTCACCCGTGCTCTGGCCCTGCGAGCTCAGGCAAAGCTGTGTCAACAGGGAAAAGGTCTGAGTGGAGCCCAAATAAGACATCAGTGCTGAGAACCGTGCCAGCAGGCATTCAGGGAGGTTTTTATGCCCCAAACACATGGGACAAGGACCCACAGAGAGGAGGGGACACGGAGCGGGGCCAGAGGTGGCAGAGGATGGGCACTCCTGGCACACACCAGCCGCTGCAGCTCAACGCCAGAGCAGAAGTTTTTCATCCCCAAAACCAACTTCCTGCTCTGATACTTTTGTTATTTTTAACATTTCTGCTGCATTATAAATATCTACCGGGCAGGACGCTTGCCTGCGAAGCTGTGGGTCTGCGCTCCAGCTGGGGCAAGCTTTATGGCTCGACTTCTCTGAGAGACGACCCAAAAAGCTGGAGGGGAGCCAGAGAAAGGGCTGACCCACGGTGAAAGGCCAAGGGAATTAAATCCTTCGAGCCCTGTGGCTGCGGGGGCACCAGCAGGGCGGGAGGTGACGGCACTGTCCTGATGGGGGGGGGGGGAATCTGCACCCCAAAAAGTGCCCCTTGTGCCGGGGGGAGCAGCCTGCAGAGGGAACGGGGGGGTAGGAAACCTGTCCTAGAAGAAGGTTCCCCAAAACAGCGGGAATTTCTACCCCGAGCTGTTTACTTCCCACATTTCTGCAAATTTCCCTCGTGGCTAATTGGGATTCAGACGCAATTAACACGGCTGCCACTCACCAACCCAGCGCGGCAGCACCAGGACACCACCAGGCACGGGGGAGGCACTTGCAGGGGGACAAAGCCCTCCGGGGCCAGGTGGGCTCCCACCGCCAAGCCAGGAGAAATGATCCCGAGCCCCTGTGCCCCCCGAGCCTCCCTCGCCAGGGGAGATTTGGCCCCCAGCAGCCGTCTTTGACAACCACCACCCCCCTCCCCATCCCTCCCATCACTCAGTCGCGTCTCTGAGCACCATCGGCTCCCCATCCCTGATTAATCGCCCATAAAGGATAAGTGGAAACAGGCTGGCACGAAGGGGGGGCTGGATCTCGGTATTTAATTACCGCGGCTACAGGGCTGGGCAAGGAGGGCGGCTCTTTTGCTCCCCTCCGCAGGGTCCCCCCCCTCCTCCAGCCGCTCTCCCTGCCCTGTCCCCAGCCTGGGGACGGCTGCAGAGGGGCCAGGACCACTGTGTGCCTCCCGTGGGACCTCGGAGCCTGCTCTTCCCTGTGACAACCTGAGCTTTCGGTGGGTGTTTTAAGGGGTGAACCCCAGCCCGAGGCTTGGCACAGGGCATCCTCTTGGATTGTTGCTCCTGCTGTGTCCCTGTCCAGTTTGCAGCCCCCATCGCACCCAGAACTTCAACGAGGACTGAAATACCCCCCCCAAAAAAAGGTCTGAACATGCATGGGGTGCTCACCCTGGGAGAGCAGCCCTGGCCCCAGGGCACCGCAGGCAGACGGGGCCAGAGAAGGGGCGAGTGCCCCCCTGCCCCTCTTCCCATGGGAGCCTCCGGGCCGCGGGAACAGCGCTGCTGAGAAATTCAGGGATCGGCTGCAGACAGCAAGCTCGGAATTGGAAGCTGCAGCTGCTCAGGGCAAAAACCTGGTTCTCAGAGCTGCATCTCGCCCCTTGAGGGGTCAGAAACCCGTGGAGTGAGCTACGTGTCCAAATCAAAGGCGGCCGCGGTCAGAGCCATCCAAGTAACACAGGCGGGCAGACTGTCTGCAAATAAACAGAGCGAGCCAAAAATCACCAGCGGAAGCGGCGGGGGGGAAGGAATTCTCTACACTGGGCAGGCCAGGGAAGGAATGCTGTGACGTTCATCAAGCTAATAGATTAGATAAATTATTCATGGCTAATTATTTGCCCTGCTCCATGCATGGGAGAGATGCAGGGGAAGCAGCACCAAGGGCTGGGCAGGAGCTGAAAGCTCCAGACCCCAAAGAAACCTGGGCTTTGGGTGGGATGGGATGCTTACGGGAAGCCTTGCTTGGTGCTCGCCCCATGGAGGAAGCAGAGGAGGAACAATTGGGGTTGGGGATGTCCCACAGGGAAACGTGCTCCAGCAGGGCCCACACCTGCCCACAGGATGCACAGCTCCATTGGGGCACAGTGTCACAGCAGGGACTTACAGGGACAGCATCCTGCACGCGCTGCTGCCTTGTTCCCACCCCAAGGCCACACCTGCTGTCCCCAGCACCCCGCAGGCTGTCCCATGCCATCCCCATCCTCACCCCAACACCCAGCCCTGGGATCACTCAGATTTTAGCCAGGTACAAGGCGCAAGGCAATGGGCACAGTGCAACGGGACACGACCGCACGTAGCTCTGGGTGAGTGCAGTGAAATGCAGAAACAAACCCTTGGCACTGGGGCCAACCTCTCCCCACAGCCCCAGATGGGTTATTTCCAGCAAACACAGCAAGTGGCCTCAGCTAAAGAAGCAGCAGCACACGCCACCCCTGGGTATCACCTGGTGCTCCTGCAGCCCCGGGCGCAGCTCCCTGCGCTGCGGGAAGGCGGCTGGGGGCCCTTGAACAGGGAGAGCTCACCAGGTGTGGGCTTGCCAGCTGCCCTTTGCAGCTGCGAGGGCTGGAAATGCCATTGGAGGGAGTTGAAAGGGGGGAACAAAAAAGAAAACACGTGTTGTATGCAGGACTTGAGGGGCAAGCAAATCACAGCAAAAATCAAAGCAAAATCACAGCAAATCACCCCCAAAAATCACAGCTTCCCCTTGGAGAGGGCTGCAGCGAGCTGAGAATTGCTGCAGCACAGCTGCCCCCCCAGCTTTGTCACTTTGGGGCTTCCCCAACCCATGGGAGCAGACCCAAAACCTGGGCCGTACAAGCAGTGATGCTGTCCCCCAGGCACCTCCATGTGCTAAATCCTCCTCTGAAGCACCTCACCGGGGCAGGGAGCCTCGAGCACTCCATGACCCAGGGGGAGCGCGCCCAGCGTGCCAGCGCCTTCCCGCGCCCCGGCCCCGTGTGAACGCGGCACGGCCGGCCTCTTTCCCTGCTGGATAGCCGTCGCTCCCAGGGAGCGATTTCCTCTGCATCGCCGTGACCCCGCTCCCCGGAGAGCCTCGGCTGTCCCTGGGATCCATTCTCAGGCTTATAAAAACCGCAGCCGGGGCTGGGGGCAGAGCGCGGACGGCTCTGTGGACCGGAGTGGGATGGATGCAGAGCTTGTCCCACACAGCCAGACCCCACAGCACCAAGGGATAACATATGGGTGCTCGGCCGTTCCTACAAACCAGCCGTGCCCTTGGAAGGTCACCCACGCAGAGTGTGAACCCATTCCCAGGGTTATTGTTAGAAGTGAGTGAGAGGTTTAAATAAAAAGGCGAAGTGGCAGCTCCGTGAGTGGGGACACGCTTCCCAGGTGCCCGGCCAAGGAGATGGAATGCACCAGGAGCGAGCCGGGACCGGCTCCGTCCCCATCCCCAGCCCACAGCGGCACCACAGAGCCCCAGCCCAGGCTTTCCATCAGCTCCGCGGGGTTTTACGAGGCCCCGGGGACCGGGGAGGCTGTTACGTTAGCAATCCTCCGCCCGGGGAAATAGCAGGTGTTGAGGCACGGCAGCTGCCAAGATCACATTATATAGACGTACGTAAATATTTTAAGAAGCAAAACACAAAATAGTGGGAGCAGCAGGAAGGTCACGAGCTGTGGGACTGAAGCCAGAGAGCTGCCAATTACTAATCCTCGTCTCGCATCACCCGCTAGGGAGGACGCGCTCCCCGCGATACCCACAGGGCTCACACTGAGACAGGACAGTCCCGGGGGGCTTCCTGACCCCCCTGGGACCCCCAGCCCAGCAGGGAGCTGCTGCTGGAGGGACGGATCCACAGAGCCACTGGCAACCCCCAGCCCCTAGTGCCAGCCCCACAGGGATCCCCCAGGGACATCCTTGCCTCCACCACCTCCCCAGGCAGGAGCACCCCGGGGGGCTCAGCACCACCCCTCCAGAGCCCCGCTCACCCCTCAGGAGGTGGCAGCGAGGCTGGCAGCCTCCTGGGCAGGGGTCTCCATCCCAAATCTCCCCCTCCCCGCGGGGGCACAGGGCTCGTGGGATGTTTCCCCTGCTTTGGGGCCAGGAGATGCTGCCAGCACCGGCTGCTCCCCCGGGGAGGAAGAGGAGAGCCGGGGCTGGGGAAGAAGGGCCTGTGGGGAGGGAGCAGCAGGAGAAAGCCAGCACACTGCGAGCCTTCCCCACCCGCCCTCCCCTTCCTGGCTCCTTCCTCATGACTTCTCTTGTGTCTCCAAGATAAATATTTCGTCTCTTTCCTCCTCGCAGCGCTCGGCAACCCGTGCGCTAGCAGCTCGGGCACCATCCTGCCCCGGTGCTGGGGCGGCAGCGGCCTCGTCCTGCTCCCATCAAAGGCAGCAGTGACACCCAGGGGCACCAGCACCTGTGCAAGGTGCTGCCATGTATTTTGTAACGCTGAGCCAGCATTACAAAAAAATTAAAAAATAAAACAGAAATCAGGCTGCTCACCGCAGTCCCAGCCCCGTTATCTGCTCAGCAGCCCCCGTTCGACGCCAAACCCAGCAGAAACCCCTCTGGATCCCCCTCGGAGGGGAAAAAGCGGCTGTGAAGTGGCGAGGAGAGGGGCCTGGATGGAGGTTGTGCAAAAACCTTCCCAGCCAAGCCCGGGCTGCTCGGTTTGGCCGGCGCCGCTCTTGGCCTTGCCGCCGGGGCTCGTGTTGCAGGGAGGCTGGGGCCGGGCTGCGGCTGCCAGCGCCCGAGCACGGGCGAGTGGGGCCGTAATGCGAAGTGACAGCGTTTACTTCGTAATGCAAAGTGACAGCGTTTACTTTCCGCCTGCCGCAAACACGCGTGCCTCCAGACCCACAGCCTGCCCGGCGCCGGCCGCGCTGCACCAGAGGCCCCCCAAGCCCCTCGGCCCCTCGCCGCGGAGGATGCTTAGCCCAGATCCTTGCTGGGGAAGTGAGGAGAGCGTCGGCTTGCCTGGCACCAAGATTGCACGGACACAAGCCTCGGCACACTCGGGAAATAGTTTGTTGGGACAGCCCCCACACCACCGGATCCCTTCGCTCACAGCTTTTGCTTGGGCAAGTGCGTGGCACCGGAGCTGAGCGCGCTGCCAGCTGCTCCCCCGGCTGTCCCGGCAGCTGGAGTCATGGGAACACAGCAGAAATCACAAGAAAAGTGTAAAAACCAGAACCCAGGCTCTCCGTTCACACTGCAGAGTCTGCCTGGGGGTGATGGGGATGCGCTCAGTTTGCCAAGACCCTCACCCAGCTCAAGGATCAGGGTGTGGGGTGAAGCACCAAGGGGGAATAAGGTTCCACCAATGCTCCTGGCCATATTTTTCCAACCAACTAACCCCCCCGTGCTGGCACACAGCCCCCAGGAGCTGCCATCAGCTCTCCCTCCTGCCCCCATCACCACGGGGCTGGCGCTGGCTCCTCCGCCCCAGCTGCAGCGGGGCCGTGGGAGGTGGGAAGGAAGCAGCGAAAGGTAGCGAGCGCGGCACTGAGCCCGGCCAGAAATAACCTCCTGAGCCCACCAGGTTTGGCTGCCTTTCCCCCACCTTCCGGCAGCGTCCTGGATTTCTAACCTGGAAAGGGAGCGGGGGGCTGGGAGGAGGAGCAAGGAAGGGAAGAGCACTGGGGCGAGCTGAAGGCAGCTCAGGGCAGGGCTCATCTCCCGATGATGCCCAGAGTTGGCAGCAGAAAAATCCTACCTCCCCTCACTTTTCCTGCATGTCTGGGGGCAAATCATCTAATTTGCCCTCTGTAGGAGCACCTCCTGCAGCCCCTCAGGGCTGCAGACCCCCAGAGCTCTGCAAACCTCACGATCCCTACACAGCCACAGCTCGCCCCGGGCGGGCTCCAGGCAAAAGCATCCCAGGAGCTGTGTGCTCCCAAACCCTCAGCAGGGCTGTATTAGTTCAGTCACGCAGCCCTATTGATTCAGGAGCATTAATTGGTCTTCACTGTTCAAATACCGGCCTCAATTAGAGCCACTTTTCCTTTTTTTTTTTTTTTTTCCTGGATCTCTCCCCTCGGCTCCGTTAAATACCAGAATACCTCCACTGGCCTTGGGGAGACTTGGTGTTAACTGTACATTTGTATCCAATTTACAGTAAGGCTCTTTGCAGCCTTAATGAGCAATCCTCTAAAGAAAAGGAGACAGAAAAAAAAATAAAGGACACCTACTGCAGGAGATGCTCGCTGCCAGGCTTGGTCACTGAGCATCTGGGGGATCAGGGCCAGCCAGCTCCCACCCCGAGTGAGTCCCAGCTTTGGGTAGCACACAGCTGGAGCAATAAGGGGTGGCACAGCCTCCCCAGAAAGCTGCCCCACAGCCCTGGGCATGACCCCATCCATGCCCCACATACCCCAAGGAGAAGCGTGATCGTGATCTGCTGCAGCATGGCTCTGCAGCCCCGCGCTTTGCTTGCCTCGTGCCAGCCGGGAAGGCAACGGCCCTTGAAGTTGCTCTAATTCTCATTATTTCCTTCTAGTGATTTCCTACCCGCGGCATCCCAAGCCAAAGCCCGGGAGACAACGGCCAGGATTTCACATTTAATTAAGCCTCGCCGAGCTGGCTGCAGCCTTCCTTTGCAGCCGGCACTGCCCCCGTTACCCCCGAGCCCTGCAGTGGGGCCAGACGAGCTCATGGGGACCCCAACCCTGCTCCTCCAGGGTCCCGCACACCACGCTGATGGCCAAGGCTGGGGTACATCCCCCAGAGCACCACATCCTAGCCGTGGCGAGAAGCCCAGCGGTTGAGTTTTACCCCCCTCCTTGCCTATTTTTATTTTTATTTTTTTTTAATTTTTACTGCCTGGCTGCTGGTTGAACAGAGCCCTGGGATTTCCAGCCCGGTGTCAAAAACACACTGGGAATCACGAGCTGATTCATTAGAGCAGGGCCAGGGAGAGGCTGGCTGCGCTCCCCAAGTCGTTGGAGGGGGAAATAAATGCAAAGATTTGTCAGATGCACAAATGACATGCTGCAGCACCCGCAGCATGCCAGGAGGAGCAAGCCCGCGGGCAGAGCCACAGCTATGGCTAAGGGCAGCAGTTTTACCACCAGACCTGGATAAGGGCAGCGGCACAGACACCTCCCGAGGCAGCCCCCCAGTGCCAACACTCCTGCTGCAGGAGATGAGATGGGGTGTGTGGACCCCAGAGCCATGAGCCAGGGCAGCCCAGCCCCACAAGGGGGTTCCTTGAGGATGGCACAGCCATGGGACATCACCTCACTCCTTCCTCTGGCCATTTGCCGTGGTTCCTGACTGGTTTTATTCTAAACACTAAACCATCTAGCGTCCAACCGCCCCTGGAGCACATGGTGAGATACTCAGTGAGATCTGGGGGCAAGGGAAGGGGTTTCCCACTGGCACAGACCAGCAGCCCCTAGAGCCTTGGCAGGTGGGCAGAAACACACTGCAAGTGCAGAAGTAGCCCTGCTGCCGGCCTCAGGGGCCAGCAGAGCTCTTGGTGCAGATCTCCAGCTTTTTTAAAGCCTGTCCATTACAGCACCAAGTTCCTGACCAAGACAGACCCACAAATCTGTGGGGGCACCGCAGAGCCACCTGCGCACGGGCTCTGGGCCACGGCCACTGGCTCTTTCGCTCTCCTGAAGTGCCCACACAACGTGGGTTTAATGGCAGGTCTGTAGCGATGGGGAAAGAAGGGCTGTGTGCATTTCCAAGAAACCCTTCAGCAGCTACAAAGGAACCAGCTCCTAAATTTTCCAGCTTGTTAGTGGCAAATCTCAGGAAAACGCTCAACGGGAAGCGTCACCTTGGGGTTGATCAGCCCCATCCCACCTGGCCATGTATCAGGGCCACAAACCCGCAGGGATTTGTGCTGCCCACGAAGGAGCAGCACTGCCCAGCCTCTGCATCCCACCGGGAAAAACCCAAGGTGGGAGTCTGAGGAGGAGGAGGTGCCCCTGGGTAAAACCAGCCTGCAGGGTGCCTGTGAAAAACCCACTGTGACACCGCTCCGCCCTCAGCAAGGCAGGTTTCCAGCCTCCAGCCCAAAACACCTTTTATTATTTTCCCCCCATTCAGCAAGACAATCAGTTAATTAATTCTATTTTCCACACCCCCCCCCCCCGGACTTGCTGCCTCATGATGAACCTCCAAGCATCATGCTCCTGCCTGGTCCCCACCAAACCCTGCTCCCTCTCCGTGCCAGGGGTCTCCTCGCGATCCCAATTCCCCTTTGGGATTTTGGCCACACGGTCCCCAGGCCTGGCCCTGTCCATGGTGGGGTCACCTCGGGACAAGCCCCTGCACCTTCCCCGAGCGGAGATGTACCAGGGCGATGCTAAAAAACCCTCCCGTTTCCATGGGTACATGAGGCACATGTTGCTATGTGATGTGCGGCCCGTCACCAAGGCGACGGCAGGATGTCACCACGCGGGGCTTATTAGTTGCCATGGCTATTAAAAGGCGCTTGTCCTCTGGGGACCCCCAAGGACCAGGGCCACCGGCTTCCCCCGGGAGGCCACCGAGGCGCTGGGTGCCTGGCAGGTCCCCAGATCCCCCAAGGCTGTGGTGATGGGCGGCTGCCAGGTGAAACGGAGGAGCCCAGCCCCACAGCACAGCCCCTGGGGAGCCTCCCCCTACCCGAGCAGGGGGCACAGCAATGGGGGTTTCTTGGCCACGGTGCAATTGATGGAGACCCCAAAACCTGGGGAGCTAGGCGAGCCCACGTATGCAGCCCTCCCCTTAGCGCAGCACTGATTTGGAGATGGCTCCAGCCCCAAACCTGGCATCACCAGGCAGAAACACAGCCCCCACAGCACCTCAGGATAAACACAAGTGCATCCTGCACCCCAAGGATATAACCCACAACACAGTGAGATCCCTGCCTCCCCATGCAGGACCCCTCAGGCAATGGGGGACCCACTCTTTGCTCTCAGGGACATTATTCCTGGCCATAAACCCCTGGGGACCGGTCCGATAGCCCCAGAACCCCTCTCCATCTGCTCACAAACCCCTGCCCAACAAGCTCAAAGCTCCTTTTTTTTTTTTTTTTTTTTTTTTTAAAAAAAAAATGTGGCCACACAAACCCCCAGGAAAAATACTTATATGCTTTATTAAATAAATTAAAGGTATTATTTTCTCGTCATCTCATTAGGTTTTCTAGGAAGGATATAATTTTTTTATTTAACTCCCTTGGACAAAAAACCCACGAGCAAAAACCTATAGGAAGGTATATTACCCTGTAGTGGAAAATTAGATTCCTCCTACACAATACTATAGGATGATTTAAATATAATATATAGGAATATAACATGTTATTAAGTTGTATAGTATCTTTCTAGAAAGACCTCCAGTACAGGACTCTCAAAATTACTCCAAAAACCTATTAAGTTTCAATCTAGCCCAGCTGGCTCCCTTTCCATTCCTTTCTGCAAGGCTTTCCCTCAAAGGTTAGGGTTTTAATCGCACCTCTGAGCTCTGCCACCACCTCACTGTGCTCCTTGGGGCACAGTGAACCCGAGCAGAAAACCCCAAAGTGGTCAAGGGCCGTCTCTCTTCCTCCTCCCTGCCCCAGGTGCTGGGGGCGCAAACAGTTCTCGGGCACGTGCCCACACCCGTCCTCTCCCCCTCTGCAAAACCAAATGGGTTTGGGAGGAAAGTTGCCTCTAGCTGTTGCCATAGAGACTCTGCGGCTGAGCGCGGAAAACCCAAATCTTGTCAAAAATGGCAGAATTTAAGATTTTAATCAGAGAGAACACACAGGAGGCCACGAGAAGCAGTTTGCATCCTTGCCTCAACAGTTTCTGCCCTCAGCCGCGGTTGCCCCATGTCCAGCGGCAGGCACAAAGAGCCTGGGGGGCGAAAGCCATGGAAAGAAAATTGGTGGGAAAGGCAAATCCCAAAAAAACCCCAGCCCAAAGAGGGCTGGCAGCACACCACCATGGATGCAGGCTCTGCCTGGGGATGCCGGCCCCTCGGCAAGGTCCTGGCTTGAAGAAAAAGGGAAGAAAAAAAAAAAAAAAAAAAAAAAAAAAAAAAAGGAAAAAGTTCAGAAAAAAGAAAAGTTCAAATTGGCTCCAGAGAGGCAGGCAGCTCACTGGTGTTTTCTCTCACCGCTCGTGGCCAGGCGGATCTGGGGAACAACAGCCCTGCGCCAAGCTGCCTGCACTCCACTGCCTTCATCCGCTGCCAGAGGAACGACACAAAACCCAACACCACGAGCGAGGCTAAATATTTCCCGGAACCTCCGCTGCTTATCCCACAGGCTTCACCTCTTAGCCAGTGCAGCCAGTGACAGAAAAAATAAAATAAAATACAAATAATAGAGCAAAACCCCAGCAAAACAAAACTCGTGGCCACGAGCGGTGTCTGGGAGCGTCTCACCATTGCTCCTCGCTGCCACGTCCTCCCTGCTACCTCCTGCCCTGACTTCCACCGTGACCACAGAGTGGGGTAACTCACTGCCTTGGCATCCGCGGCACCCAGCTAAGACAAACACCGCAGGCTGTGGTGCCCGGAGCATCCCCATTTCTCCACCACTTAACATTTGTGGTGCGGGTGACCCCTCAGGGAGAGGGCAGTGGTTTTGCAGGGTGGCCCCAGCGAGGCACGGGGTGACCAGAGCCGTAGTGTTAAGGGAGAGGTGGCGGTATCAAGGGGTGTTTGTGTTTTGTGCCTGAGAAGGCACAGTTTGAGGGATACCAAAACAAGGGACTTGAAAAAGGAGCAGTGTTGGCTCGGGGAATATTGTTGTATGAGCTCAGCTGCTTCGGACGGCTGGAAAAAATCACGCAGAAGCCTCAGCAGGAGGATGCGGCACGCAGGGGCCAAGCACAGTGCACGAGCACAGGGTGGCCACTGCCACCGGCCCTGCTGGACACAGACCTGGGGGTAGGGGGGACACAGGCACTCTATTTTGTACACACCGAGGTGCCACCAGCACAAAGGTCCTTGTGCTTTCTGCTAATCCCAGCTCTCCTTGGATGCACCCACCCCCCAGCAGCTCCTCACACAGCCCAGAGCCAGAGGCAGGACCTGGGCTGGTCAGGATGGTGCTGAACAAAAGGCACAGACAGTGACTTAGTGTTGGGTTACTGCAGCACTGGCTGAGCTTTGGAAACGAGGTGGCTTGGACCTGAAGGTCACTGGAAGAGGAATTCCATGGCTCCTCTCTGCACCTCTGCATTCCTTCCACTCTGCCGTGCCCTGCTCAGCGCACAGTGGGTACATACACGCTTATGAGCCCACACATTGCGGGGTCCCACACCTTCCCCTGGTCCCCAGGCCAATCCTGGGCACACTTTTGGCTCTCCATGCCCAGAACAAGACCTTTGTGCCCGGGACCCCTCTCTCTGGATGCCCCAGCTCCCCCTTTGCTCAGCAGCAGGGCAGCCGGCCACCCACAGGCGCAGCCCAGCACCTGCATCTCCTCAAGACGCAGCTTCGGGGCGCAGGGTAGCACCTCCAGTCCCTAAATAAAGCCTAAAAATCACTCCAAATAGGATTCACCAAACGCAGGGAAAGCCTCGGGGCTTCTCCTCGCCTGGCACCGAGCCCTGCCCACCCCGGTCCCCTTCTCAGCACGGTCCCCGCGGCCGCCCCATCCCCCTGAGCAGCTCCCTCGCCTGCTTTCTCTCGCTGTGCCTGTGTGTGGGTGTATTTGGAAACGAGATCTTTCCAGCTGAACTGCAAAATGAAATGCAGAGATCACAACTCCTTGAATAGATTCTTCACACACACACACCCCAACCTCCAGCCTGCCTCCGATGGGAAACTGAGGCAATAGTAAACCTGCAAGGTGGGAAGCCAAGGTGTTGGGAAGGTAAAAGGAGGGGTTTGGGGAGGGGAGGAGGCGCACAGCCACGTTTTCAGAGCATCCTTTTGTCACAAAGGGGATTCACTGCCAGATCTGCAGCTTGACCACGACTTGCCCTGCCCTCCAAGCTCCTGGAAAGGAGACAACCCAGCTCCACAGGGCTAGGAGAAAGGAGAGAACAAAACAGAGCAAAACGCCAAGCCCAGAGCCCAGCTGCAAGATTTGAACATCAGCTTCTGGAGGAGACAAATCCCATTTGCTGAGACGAGGAAGGGCAGCATCCCCACCCCTGTCACAGGTGCCCACGCTGGTGCTGGGCTCCTCAGCTGGTTTCCAGCCTGGTACCAGGCAGGATTCCCCCAGGCCAGCCCCAGCCCCTCACCACGTGGCTCCCAAGGGAGCTGCGCTGGCGCCTGGGGTGGCGCAGGGAGGCAGAGCCTGGGGACATGGGAGGGGGACAGGATGGGATGCTCTGTACCATAGGGGATGAGGTGGTGGGACAGAGCAGGAGCATGCTCCCAGGTGCCACCACCACAGTGATACCATCAGAGGGGGAGGTTTCCAAAGGGACGTGTCCATGCAAGATAGGGCGAGCAGCTGGGAGAAGGAAATGCCCCTTTTCCTTCCTTGTGCACGTGGGGAGGGGGCAGCAGTGCCCACAGCACACCGGGGTTTGGTGTTGCACCCCCTGGGACATCCAAACCAGAGCATCCACAACACATGGGGAAGCTCTTGCTCCTCTCCACAGATCCATGGGTTCATGCCCCCCTTGGCTAGGGCAGGGGGGCTGCCCGAGACACCTCACTGAGGCATTCCCAGCCCACCAACAACTGCCCAAAGTGGGCAACAGCTCAGGGAATGGCTGGGAGCACGAGGAATGGGGCTGCAGCTGTGATCCAGGGGCTTCGCCTACCCTGCTCACTCCCCCGAGCCCAAGCCGCCCCCAGCCCCAAGCAGTCCAGGGGGTCAGACAGAAATGCGATTTATACGAGGCACAGGCCTTCAAGATTTATGCCGTATGCTCGTGGTGCAGCACAAACACATTCACATCTGCGAGCGGCTGGGTCCTCTGTCAGAGGAATTAGGAGTTGTGACCTCAGAAGTCACGACGAGTCTCTAAAGGAGCATCAGAGACAGACCTGCGCCGTGACCCCGGCAGATTACGGTCTTGGGGGCATATCCTGAGACATATTTATGTTCCTCTGAAGCCAGATAAGTCAATAACCACATACAGTAGCAGTTACAAGTCAGATATTAATTTAATTCCTCTCCTCCCTGCCTGCCCAAATAAGCATTAATTCAGCGGAGCACGAAGGCCCCGTTATTCATCATCCTTACCGGGCTCTCTTCTCTCTCCAGTTAAGGTAGCGTTGCTGCAGCCAGCCTGCCAGGAGAGGAAGGCTCCCAAAAATCAAGACACCCCCAAAAATCAAGACGCTCCGCACCTACAGCACCATGCCAGGTGCCACCAGCCTGACCAGACCAGGGCTTTACATGCTATGAGTGGATAAGGCTGAAGAGGAGGTTACAGCACAGCGTATCAAATGCGTTTCAAAGCCTCATTCAGGGCTCAGCAGAGGGAACATTTGCTTCCTACGGCCCCTGGGGTGGGGAGGGAGCCAAGATGTTCCCCCCAGGAGCCTCCTGGCGCTAAAAACGAGCCGATTCCCGATTAACATCTCCACTTGCATAGCGTGGCTGTCAGCTTAACGCCAAATGTTTTGGCACATGGAGCCGCAGGCATGGGGGCAAGCCCTGCCCTGCAGAAGGGAGCCACATCCTTGCAAGGGGTTAACAATTGCTTTGTAATTGAATTAACAAATCATTGACAAGTCCTATCCACCATCTGGGCAGGGGAGGGCTCTGCCTTGGGCAGCTGCTGGCCACCAGCCCCTCAGAGGCCATCAGTACCAGGCAGGAGACACTCCAAACCTGGCCTGTGTCGGTTCTGAAGCCCAGGGCGGCACAAAGCCCAGGGGGTTGCAAGGGTGGGTGAAGCCCCCTCCAGTCCCAGACACATATCGGGAGAATCCCGAGGTGGGTTTGGAGGCTGCGCTGGGGGAAAATGTCTTGGAAGAAACCCAAAAGAGAGAGGCTGCTTTGCTACTGGAACCCTGCAAGCGTGGGGCTGGAGTGCGGATTACAGCAAATAAATCTCCTTTTCTTTATGAGCTCATCCCTGCCAAGTTCCCAGCTCCCATCACCTGCCCGATGGGCTTCAGCATTTGGCTTGGATTTTGTGCTGCCCCCCAGGGGGGCACCCCCATCCCAGGGCGCACATCCCCACTGAGGGAGAAACAAGGAGGGTGAGAGCAACGGGTGGACCCACAAAACCACCCCCAGCCCTTCCTCCCGGGAGGCGCATGAAGAATCCCAACCAAAACCACTCTCTAGATGCCGGAGCCAAGCCGAGCCCCATCCACTTGTGGCTACAGGGTGACCCTGGGACGTTTGGTGGCAGCATCCCTGTGCCGTGTCCACACGTGTGTCCCCAGGTCATCGACCAGCACCAGGCCACCCTTTAGCACTGTGGGCAGAGAGTGAGTCTAAAACTTTCTCTCGGCAAAATAGTCAGGGTGAAAAATGTGTCTTTTTTTTTTTTTCCATCCGCTCAAAGCCTCTTTGCTGAGGCTTTGGTAGGAAGCAGATGTGAAAGCATCCGAAAGCACAATCAATTGTTACTCACTCGGTTATATAAAACCATGAGAATTTCCTCCTCTTTTTTTTTTTTTTTTTTTTTCTTAGCGCCAGGCCAGATTCCTGGCTGAGAGGCCGAGGCTCGTGAGTGCGGCCAAGCCAGGTTGGGGGAAACCTCCGCATGCATCACCAACCGAAGGGAAAAAATTTCCCATCTATGTCGCTCAACGGAAAGCCAAGGCGCTCCGCAGCCTCCGCCAGGGGAAGAAAAAGCCACGGTTTGGCCCCGGAACAAACCCAGAAACACTCAGGCCTCCTAATTAACTAGAAAATCTCAAGCCCTCCAAACCACAGGAAGGCTTCAAAGCCCTCCCAGCCCGGCCGCGGATGCTCCTTCCCTGGGTCCCCGCGCACGGGATGGGGGCTGAGGCTGCCCAGTGCCTCCCGCAAGAGAAAGCAACTGCGGGATCCGAAAACAAAGGCGGCGCAAGGGCTCCTTGGGGCCAGAGGTTTTTCTCTCTCCCTCCCAGCAAAATACAGTAAAAATGGAGGGGTGAGAGAGACGTGGGTTCTAGAAGCCCAGGCAAACAAAAACCTGATCTTTTCTGTGAGGAAATAGAGAAAAATAAAAAATAAAAATAAAAATAAAAAGAGCGAAGCAGAGTTTAAAGGAAAAATGGGAAAGAGGCATTTTTTCAGCCCAGTGCCAAAACATCTGCAGGGGGTACGCGGGGGGGAGAAGAAAGCAGAAAATTTTGTATGCATCATAAAATCCCGGGCATTTCTAGAGTGATTCCAACAACACCCAGTGCTACCGAACCAGCGTGGGCGAGCACAAAAGGCAATGGGCTTGAGGGCAGCAAGCAGCCGAGGGGTGTCACTGGCACTGGGGGGGGGGCCGGCAATGAGAGGTGCTTGGGGGGGGGGGTCTGGCCCCTCCTGTCCAAGCCCCAGGAGATGCAGGCAACTGGAGTGAGCTGCCCCCTCCCCAAATTAAAGGCAGGCTGGTGGCATCCTCGCAGGAATCCTTGCAGATTTCCTGCCGGGGGGCTCAGAGCCACAGCAGCCCCTGTCCCCCGGGGGAAGCCGGGTCCCCGGGCTGGAATGACATAACCAGCATGGGCTCAGCCCTTTGTCTGCGCGCCGAGAGGGAGGGAGAGAAAGAAAGGAAGAAAGAAAAGAAAACTTCTGGAAGTCATTACAATTCCTCTGCTCCAGTCTCCTTTTTGGCAGACGGCTCCCCCAGCCCTCCCCCCCCAACCCAGCCCGGCTCAAAATGCCAGCCTATGATTTTTAAATGAGAAAAAGCTGCCCCGTGCTCCAGCGCCTGGATAAACTCCTACACAAACTTCCAGATGTGACACAACAGCCTTGGGAGAGGGAATTCACCGAAGAGAATCTCCCTTAAAAAACACACACATGGAGCAGCCGACGGAGGTAGCGGCGGCGGCTCCCTGACGCTGGGTGAATCCAGAGATCCCCACCGAGCGGCGGTGCAGGAGGATTGGGATCGGTGTGACAGGACTGGGATCGGTGCGATACCAGGATGAGGTTCGAGCAGCTCCTGGCTTCGCGCGGGAGGCAGCAGTGAGGGAGCTGTCGGCCACCGCGCCGAGCCCAAATTTGCTCCCGCAGGGCTCCGAGCGGCGGGGAAGAGGCTTGGCAGTTATTTGTCCCTTGGGAAAGGGGGAATAAAAGGGGAAAATAAAAAGAAAAAAGACACCACGCTCGTGCTGCCCTTGCTAGAAGGCAGCGGGTCCTGCTTTTTCTCCTGATATCGCTGCATGGGAGGCAGAGCAGCCCGTCCCCAGCCAGCTGTGCCCCATCCCAGACCCACCCTGTCCCCACAGGCAGGGAGGGGACATGGGGACCCCCCCAGACCCCAATTCCCCGTGAGCTGCATGGAATGGGGCTTCTATATCCCCCGTGAGCAGGAGGTGCTCGCTGGTGACCTGGCCTGCGGAGAGAAGTGAGTGCAGGGACTGAGCACGGGTTAGGTGAAGCCACCGAGTTACTCCTTGGTGGGTTTTTAAACCAAAAAGAAATAAATCTTTCAGCTTCAACCTCCCAAAACAAAGTACCTCAGTTCATTACATCCAGAAGTGCCATGCTTCACAAACATACCAGCGATCAAAGAATGCTAACACACTTAACCCTCAAAAAATACCCTTCTGATAAAAAAACATTTTTAACTGTGCTACAGCCGAGCCCTTCAAGCAGCACCCAGCCCGAGGAGGGGAAAAGGACCTCGTGCGCCCCCATGGCACGGAGCACACCCGGTTGGGGAAGCCCAAACCTTGGCAGGGCTCGGAGGGCTCGCGCCCTGTCCCACCATGCAGGATCTCTGCTCCGACACATCAGATGTGCGTAGGGAGCAGGGGGCTCAGCCCCAGGTGTCCCTGTGCAGCCCTTAGCCATAAAACAGATTTAAAAGCTGGAGTCCAGAGGCTGTGAGCTCTGCCCCAGGAGGACGAGACGGGGCTGTGCCAGGTATCCTGCGGAGCAGCACCTCTGCACAACCAAACCGCTCCGGGTGTACTGCTCTCCTGCTCCGCACACAGCCACCGCGCAGGGAAGAGGCAGGTTGGAGCACCACAACAGAGATCACAGGCCCTCCAGTAACACTGTTATTTTCCTATTCAGAGCCCTTAACGCCACGCAGCAACATCCTCCCCGCTTTCTCCATCCCTGCTCTTCAATCACAGCGCAGCTCTCAAGCCATAGCCTCGTTTCTTGCCTCTGATCAGAGGAGCAGCCTGGCACAGCCCCTGCTGCAGCCTTTCATCCTCCCAGCTTTCATGGTGCTTTTATTCTATACGGGAAAGGCAAGGAACCAGCTTCCCTCCTCCTTCCCCCCAGGGACACCCGTTCCTCCCTGCCTGCCAGCCCAGCCTTCCCCGGCCCCGATGCCCGCAGTCCCAGAGCAGTGTCCTCACAGCATGTCCCATCACCTCCCTCCCCTTTGGGGGGCCTGTCCCCAACCAGGCTTCCCTTCAAAGACCACGATGGGGTGGAGAAGAAGGAAGCAAGAAAGTTTTAAGGTTAAAAACCCAATGTTTCAGGCCCTGGAGTGTTCAATTTCTGGATCAGGACAAACTCCATGACCTCTTTCTAGCCCTAAGGGAGCAGAACGAGAGCCCAGCACGGGTTCCCTCATCCTGCTCCAGACCAAGGGAGAGACATCCTCAAAGCAAAGGATGCTTTGAGCTGGAACAGGGTAGAAGAGCCTGACAAATCGTCTCGACAGGACCTGGCATCCTCGCTGACACCCAGCACATCAACCTTCGCCCTGCTCATTCATCGCGGTCACGCCAGCTGCCTGGAGGGACGGAGAGCGGCGTCCCAGTGGCACTGGGATGTGACAAGACCCGGGAACACCAGCTGCCCTTCCTAGGACAGCGAGAGGGCTCTGGGTGCAGCAGCAGCTCCAGCACCCACCGCCAACACCCGCAGCACCCATCCTGAGGGCGGAGGGACGTCGGAGAGCAGGCAGGCAGGAGGTGGATATCCACATAGCCTCACCCAGGGAGAGGTAAAACCGAGATGAGAGCACGGAAGAAGCCCTCGAGAGCCCCTCCATCAGCTGCCAAAGGCAGCAGGCAGGGCAGGCTCCTGACAGCCACGTGGCCGAGCACTGTCACTGCTCCCCAAGCAGCTGGTGGCTGCAAGGACTTTCTGAGGATGCGATTAGAGGTTTGTGGCACCAGGACATGATTCCTAGGAGATTACAGAGCAGGAAGAGTCATTTTTTCACTTTTCTGGCCCACCACGATAAGCAAAATAAAAATAAAAGTGTGACATATAAAAAAGCAAAGGGCTCGGGCTGCAGAGAGCCAAACCCACGAGCAGACCGCTCTGGTTAATCTGGCTAAAGACCACTTTTTCTTTTCTTTTTTCTAAATAAACTCCCCCAGTTGTGGGTCAGCGACCCAGGAAACAGCTAGCTGCTCACAGCCACCCAACCTGCAGCCCTGCGGCATCACTCCCGGGGCTCCCAGTGGTTCAATTCCCCCCTTGGAAGCAGGTGAGGAAGCGGAGAGGAAGAAAATGCCACCCCCAGGGCTGTGCCAAGCGCTCAGCCCTGTGCACAGTGGGGCTCGCAGGTGCCATGGGGAGGCTTTGACGGTAACACTCCTCTCCCAGGGATGAAAGCGATCCTGCTCCTAGCCATGGAGGACAAGACACATTTCAAGCCATTGCTGGAAGGAGCGGGGCGGAGGGGATTTTACCCAAACCAGATGAAAACGTTCAGGTGTCGACACCTGCTTCAAAACAACACCACCGGGGAGAGGCAGGGCTTTGAAAAAATGTCTATAAATCAGCTGTTGTAAACTGCATTATCCACCAAAGGCAATGAGAGCATCCAGACTCGCAGTTAATATCCCTCCCCAAAGCAGAACGCTTCACAAAGTTTCGAGATTTCCTAAGATGCTCAAATAAACGCAGCCTTGGATTGCTTGGCCGGGGTGAGAGAGATCGGGGGGAACTGCAGGGCACATTCACGGCTGGGAAGAGAAATCTTGTGGTTGTTTTTTTTTCCCCTCCTGGGGGACATTTTAGGAAATAAGGCAGACTGTTTATCAGATGAATTATTGCCAAAGCTTAAGTAAAACAATATCCACAGCTCCCGCAGCCCCTCACCAGGCACACCGACCTCAGCCCCGACGGATTTGCTCCCAGTTCATGTGAACTGGGAGCTCTGGCCCAGCACACGCTGGCCCTCCGTGCCATGTAACATGTCCTCCCTGCCACCGCACAGCCTCTCCCACTCCAGATGTGGGGTTTCTGCCTGCCTGTGCTCGGCTGGCTTTGGCGCAGGGAGCGCGGCCCCGGGAGTGTCCCGCTCACCCGGGCACAGGCTGCTCACAGGCACCATCCCCTGCTGGAAGCCACATCGCCTGCTTTTATTCCTTGTAGGATTTTTTTGTTCCTGCGGATAATACGCGGAGCTGGAGTTCGAGGATGGCAAACCACTGGCGATGCGAGGAACCGTGCGCTGGTTGCGACTCAACTCCAAGGGAGGCTTTAAAGGCACTGAGACTGCAGCAAGAAGTGGCTTTCCTATTGTCTTTTCTTCTCCCCCGCCCCTCCTCCTCCCCCCCCCTTTTGAAAGCTTAAACTTGACTAAAGCGGCTTGGACACAGAACCTGTGCAGAGCACATGGGGGGGGTTTGGAGGAGACCAGGAGCTTTGGTGGGGTCATGGCTCACCCCGGGACCCAGCCGGGAGCAGCCCTCAGCCACTGGACACCCTGGGGACTCCACTCCCCTCCTTGCCTGGACCCCTCCAAGCCAGGAGCATCCCCTGGGCCACAGCAGCCTGAAAGGGTTTGGGGATCGCGGGCCCTCCAGCCGGCCCCACACGCCGTGAATTATTTAGGGACCCCGCAGGCGAGCAGCAAACCAGCCCCCCTCCATCCCCCCTGCACCACCGCCTCCCCCCCGGCTTCCTTAAAACCCCCAGGGAAGGGACCGGGTAGCCTAAAACGGGTGAAAAACGGGGTCAGGGAGGAAGGAGGGTTCTGTAAGGGGGGGGAGCTGGGGTTTGGGTCCCTCGGCGTGCCAGGGACAACGGGCAAGTGGCAGCAGACAGGGCTCCCTCGTCTCTTGCCCCCGTTCCCCATCCCCAGAGGAGCTCGGGGAGGGGGCGCACGGTGGAGGGGACCCCCCCAAGCGGGACGGGGCGAGATGAACCCCCGGCAACAACCCAGTAAACTTCCCGAGAGGGCACCGGGGAGGGGGTGAGACGGGTCCTACCCCCCTCCAAAACCCAACCGGGTGCGTGTGGGGGGGTGCGGGCAAAAAAAAGGGGGGGGGGGGGGGCGGGCTTACCTCGCCGCCGGCACCTGCAAAGGATACGGGTTACAGACCAGCCGCAGGCACCAGCTCCGCGGCCGGCTCTCCTGGCTCAGGTAGAAGAAGACGACGGGGGCCAGCGCCGGGTAGGGCAGCGCCTCCGCCTCCGAATCGCCGCCGCTGCCGCCGCCGCCCCCCCCGTCCCCAGCCCCGGCCCCCTGCCCCTGGCGCCCCCCCGGCCCCGGACAGGTCGTTGAGGCGGATGAAAGTCTTGGCTCTGCCCGGCTCCGGCTCCTCGTCGGCCGCTCGTTCTCCAGCCTCGTCCATCCTCCGGCAGCGACCCCCGGGGAAGGGGGGGAGCCGGGGAAAGCCGGGGGTGGGGGGGGAAGCCTAAAGGGGGGAGCCCATAGCGGGGCCGGGGGGCTTCAGCGGCGGGGCTGCATGGCCGGGGGAGCCGGGGCCGGGCCCGGGCCGCCCCCCTCGCCCTGCCCTGCCGGCTGCGGGCTCCGTAGCTCCTCCTCGCCGTGCCTCCGGGGGGGCCCGAGCCGCGGGAGAGGAGGAGGCGAGCTTTGCCCCCCCCCACCCCCCACCCCTTCTCCCCTTCCAGTAGCCGGGGCTGGCCCCCGGGGGAGGTTCCCTAAGGGCTCCGGTGGCCCCCCCCCCGCCCCACCATCGGTCCCCCGGGGGTGCTGCCGCCGAGGATGCTCGGGCGGGCGGCGAGCGGAGCGCTGGGCACCGCTGGAGCCCTCACTCCAACTTCAAGTCCCGGCTCCTCCTCCCCTCCGCAGCCAATGGGGGCCCCCCCCGGCCCCTCCGAGCCCCCGCCATTGGACACCGAGGCCGTCAGTCAAGGCTGCACAGCTGGACGGGCGGTGGGCCCCCCCCCTCCCCACATCCCTTCCCCGGCGCGGCTGGACGGGGCGCACCCGGCGTGCTCGGAGGTGTGCGGGGGAAAATGGGGCGCGGGGAGACCCCCCCGTGCCGTGGGAGGGCAAAATCCCCTTGCTGGAGGCCAGGACCCCCGTGCTGGAGGCCTGCAGCCGTCGTGGGGCTGCTGGCACAGGGGGCTGCATCCCCCCGGGTGCGAGGCACACACGGTTTGCAGCCCCCGGGACCCCCGGGGATGCTAAGGGGAGGGGGTCACCGCCCTGCTGGTGCTGCTGGTCGGTTTCTCTGCGCTGCTTCATGGGCTCCGGCGAGCCCTGCCGAGCATCCCCCCTCCCGCTGCAAAGCCCTGAGCCTCCATCGGTCTCCCCCCGCCTTATCCCTCACCACCCATCACCGCTGGGCTGGCCGCGGGGGAGCTCTCACCGCTGTGCCCCCACCAGCACCGCCCCCACACCCAGCCCCGCTCCCCCGGATCCCCCCCAGGCGGAGCAGGGACCCCAGCTCCGGGGCAGAGCCACCCCCGACGGGCACAGCCCCCGGTCCCGGAACGGGGGGGTTCCGGCCCCGCCGCCCCCGATCCCCCAGCTCCGAGGACGCTGCCGGAGCTCCCTCTGCCGGTGCGACGCCGGCCGCGGCGGGAGCCGGACCCGACGGCGGGCACCGAGCCCCGAGCATCCCCCGGGGAGCGGTGCCGATAAGGGCAGGGGCGAGAAACCACCCCCCCATGCTGAGCCCAAGCTCCGTTTCCTAACGCTGAAGACACCTGGAAACACCTGGAAAGCTTAAAAAGAGCTTTCTCGCCCTCCCCACCATCACCTCGCCCCACGTCATGTCACCACGAGTGTCCCGCAGGTAACCCCAAGCACCCGCAAGAGCAAGGGGAAGGTGCTTGGCTGACCCCAGACGCCTTCTGCTGGCCTAGGAGCATGCTTGAGCTTGGATTCACAGCCCATGCTGACCGGATCAAGACAAATCACATTTGTTGACAAAACTTCAAGGGCAGCCGGGCTCTGCTGCAGAACCGTGAAACAGTGTTCGGGAAGGGGAGATGCAGCCCCACAGCACACCACCAGCAAGCCCAGGGGGACACAATGTGGCAGCACGCGGCCTGTGTGATGCTGGCCAAGCAAAGAACCCATGACATGGGTGTTAAGGAAGAGGATTTCCATCAACTTCCCATGTATCTGAGCAATTCACCCCTCCAGACACCGGTGCTCTCACCCACGGGGAGGGTGCAGCTCAGCCAGCTTTGGCCTCTCCCCACACCAACCACAGTATCCAGGACACACGGACACCTCAGAGCCCACCAGCATGGCCTCATGCTGTAGGGGAGACATCAACTGCACCCCAGGACCCCCCAGGCCACACAGAGGGATGTCCCACCGCACCCTATATGGGCACAGGGGATGACACAGGGCCACCCATGGGCCCCACCACACCCTACATGAGCCCAAGGGGTGACACAGGGCCACCCACAGGTCCCAACTGACTGTACCCATTTCCCTGCACTACAAGGGGTGGGACGGCAGGGGGGAACCCAGCGGGGGTCCTGCCGCCACCCCTCGCAGAGCACAGGGAGGAGCAGCAGCAGCAGCTCAGCCACGGCGCACAGCGAGGGCCGCAGACGCATTTGCATGTGCAAGGTGCAACGTGAGATCAAGCAATTTCCTCGCTACATATGTACAGCCCAGCCACAGCTGCTTTTGATCCGCTTCCCTTTGTGTCCTGATAATGTACAGAGAGCCTTTGTGTGGCGTTCTGTTTATTTAAATGGATTGGGAGCAAACATTTTTTTAAAAAACGAAGCTTTGAGCCTCTAAGTGGGTTACCAGATTATATGCTGTCTCCATTTTAATTACATTTGGCTCGTTTTGTTTATTGCATACATTTTCAAGAATTATGCTCGTTGCAAGAGCTGGAAACATCTCGCTTTCGGAGGTACCTGTCCCATAAAGGGATCCAACACCACACAGAGACCACGCAAACCTTCCCATTGCAAAAAGCACTCTCCTTCCAACTAGGATGGAAAAAGAAGAGCTCCACGGAGCTGTACATCCTCAGAGCTTGAAAGGAAGCCTCTGAACGTCAGGAGGATGAAGCCAGCGGGATTTTGGCATCTGTATGCTGCAGCAAACAGAGAGGCTGAAGGGCAGGGGTGCTCACTGCACTCCCCGCACCCAATTCCCATGGGTACAGAGTAGTGCCCCAGCCCAGGGCATCTCCCCTGGGAGCCCTTCCTATTGTGAAGCAGGAATTTGCCCCACACAAACCCACGAGGGGTTCGGCTTTGACGCAGAAGTGGAGCGAGCGATCGGGGAGAGGGCACGCGGCCACGGCCCAGAGCCCCGGTGAGGGGGCCGGAAAGCAGCAGCAGCAATGACCCCGGAGAGCAGAGATGTGCGTTTAGGGATTTGGGATGTAAATGAGAAGACATTTCAACACAGCCTAAGAAACTAATGAGGTCACATTCACCTCGCACTCGCAGCCCTGGCCTCCTAATTAGACCAAGGATAGCACAGGGGAGAGGGATGGGGGTGAGGCAGGGACAGGGCGGGCGGCAGCAGGAGTTTTAGGGCTGGGTGGCTTCAGAGGGGCTGCAAATCACACAACACTGACAGCTTGGTAGCTAACACGATGCCCCCCAAATTACTCAGAACACCCCCCTGGGACAGGAGCCGAGAACCCCACTCGGCCCCCGATGCCCAAGGAGGAGCCCGGCCCCCCCACTGTGCTCCCCCTGCTATTTCCATGCTTTTCCAGAAGAAATACACACTGCATTTCGCTGGTACTTCTAGGAAACCCATCACGAGCACCAGTGGGGGAGCTGGAGGCGGGTGGGTGCTCACCCAGGATGACCGTGGTGCGGTGAGGGGGCTCGGAGCCAGCCACATGGGAGCTGTGGGGGAAGAGCCCCTGGCTGCAGCCATGTGAGGAGGAGGAGGCGCACTGAAGGCAGCCTCAGAGAGGCTCCAGCCCTGTGAGAGCGGGTCACTGTTTGTTTCACTGCTGACACACAGCTGCGGTAGCTGTGGGTGATGTTAATGTGACGGGTTGATATTTCTATCAGCTCTGGGAGCTGCAGATTGAACCCATACAGGCATCTGGCTCGGGGCCGGGCAATAAATCGCAACAAGGCACAGAGCTCTTCTCATGCCTCGGGACCAGGGAGGAAACACGTTTCGCCTCGGATGCCATGGGTTGGGGCAGGGCAGGCCTCCCACCACCAACTCATGGACAAGGGTGTTATTACAGTGCTTTGAGGGCAGCGAACCAGGGCTGTCCCTGCTCCCCTGTGCCAGCAGTGACACACCGCGTGCTGTGGGGCTGTCCCATCCATGTGTTAACCTCATGAGGAACACCACTTGCCCCATCTCAGCTGGTGTGACAACAATAGGGACAGTACATAGCATCCTACCTGCCTCTCCTGCCCTTCACCCTTCCCACTGAGCCCATCCCCACACAGCCCCAGGCCCCCACATTGTCTGCCCCCCTGCTCCTCCCAGCCCTGGCTCCATCCCTCGCAGCAGCTCTGTGGTGCTCCCATACATCAGTGCCCAGGCCAAGAGCCCCCAGCCTGAGGGTTTTAGCACATTCACTCCTCAGGCCAGCGCCTAATGACCTGGGAGGAGTGAGAGCCCAGCCCCACGTTTGATACAGCCCGAGATAACAGCTTAACCCCGCATAACCCCATCCGACAGCTGCTTTTTCCCAGAGCTTATATTGCTAATTCCCTTTTTCATCACCGCTCCCTCGCCCTCCTCCCTCTGGTGCCACGGCTGTGGCCTTCGCCCTGAGCATCCCACTGCCCCAGCAGGCACCCAGGGCTCTGGGCTTCACCAGTCCCAAATCCCACATTCCCAAATCCCAGCCCCGGGCACCAGCAGCCACCCTGGAGGTCTCAGTTTCATTTAGCAATTGCTTCTCCCAGCTGCTAGAGGCTACAGGCAGTGCTCCATCTTTTATTTATTTTTTTTTTCTTTTTAATGAATATTTTTATTGTCTCTCTCCATCTTTATTAACCAAAGAGCCAGACAAGTACTTGGAGGGGAAATATACTATGGCACGAAGCACAACCACTGCGCAGGGAGGATGGACAACACCGGCACAATCAGTTTGGTGTGCAGAGCAGAATTACTAATTCCAGCTAGGGACCACTTAGTTTTGGCTGATGACCAGCACTTTCCTGTGTGATCAATGTTTGCACCTTGACTGTTTGGTGCACAATCAATCTGTGCCTGAGCAGGGCTGAGGTTTGGGAACTGCTAAGTCTATGAGCACAGGGCTGCGGTACCGACACAGCTGAGAGCTTGGGCACAGCGAGAGCCGAGCTCTGTCCGGCTTCCAGCACTGGGATGCAGATGGGACCACAATATAATTTAGAGTGGAACCCAGATTTCCAGTCCACCCCATTTCCCTTATCCTTAAAAAGCCTCGTTTTCCTTAAAAATTGCCATTACATCCAGGAAACACCAGGAAGGGAGGGAATCATTCTGTAAAGGCTCTCCGTGGAGGTGGGCATTTAGTGGCCAGATCTCATCTCTGACCCTCAGAAGGAGCAAAGGGCCACCAGTCCCACAAAGACAGCCCCCCCATGTGGGATTCAGGGACTAATCCTCGCAACCAGGACAGCTTTGGGGCTGAGAGCCCAAACACTGCACAGAGACACCAAAATGCAGACTGGTCCGCTGGAAAGGTTGCTCAGAACCAGGAGGGTTATTCCTGCTGCTCCACTGAGACCACGTGCTTTTCTCCCAGGGACCCCACTGCAGTGCCTGGGAAGGAACTGCACACAGCCAGCACCATGCTGGATGCTGGCCCTATTGAATATTTTCCAGCACTCATTATGAATTCGGTCGGGGCTGTCCCCGTGCCCTGCTGAGAGGCCCTGGTGCTGCGCACCAGCAGCCTCAGCACTCCAGATTGTCCCCACATCGCTCTGAAGTGTTAGTGCACAAACAAAGCACGGCTTTCAAGGAAGAGGCAGCCTTCAGAAAGGGGGAAAAAAATCCTTGACTGAAATCCAGCCTTCTGCTGTGCCACTTGCCAGAGACAGCTCCCTGCATGATGCGCGCATCCATCCTTCATGGAGGGCTTGTCCCGCATCCTGCGGCACCATGCCACCACTGAGCCCTGTGCATGGCAAGGTTTGGCACTGCCACACTTGTCACTGCTGCTGCAGAGATCTGGCTCTGTTAGGCCAGATTTTAGGCAAAAAATCTCTATCAGCCACATTCAGGCAGGCTGCAGCGTGGCACTTTCAAGCAGGCGCCCATCGGGACATCCAGCCTGGCCCCCCTGGGCACACATGGGATGGTGACGGGCACCTGAGCAGATGTGAGTTTGCCACTCCAGTATCACACCCTGAAACCTTCCCCAACCACCCCAAGCCCTCATTTCTCGCTTTTTCCTCCCAGGATCTTTGTCAGCCATCAAGAACCGCCGTTCGCGGTGCCTCCTCTCCCCACCCCCTCGCGTTGCTCTCGCCTTTCATCTGGTTCCCATGCAGCGCGGGTGCCGGGAGCCAGCAGCACGCCAGCACCGCTTCTATCAGCAGCTCCCACTGTAATTGAATCTTCAAATCTTGTCTGACAGGAGGAGACAAGAGGGAAATGAGGAGCTTGCTGCCGAGCCCCACAGCCCCGAGCACCGCAGTGCCCGTTAGCAGCGATCCCAAGCGCATTGGCTTCAGTCCCCAGCAGCACTGGAAGTGCTTCCAAAATCCTCCTGAACTCCAAAGGCACTGCCATGGCTCAGGGTAACCCTAGAGAGGTGGAGAATAAAGCACAGAAATGCCAACCTGAGCAGTGAGATACCAGGAGGCCGCAGTGCAGCAGCAGGGGATGGGCTGCAGGGCTCAGATCCCGGCTCAGGAAGGACCAGGGCACAAAGACCTTGCTCAGCACACACGGATTCACAGTGAAAGGGAAACCTCATGAACAGCACATCCACAGGTCACCTACAGCCCTCCCAAACAGCTCCAGAAAAAAAAACACAAAAGCCAGGGACACTCGGCAGCACTCCCACCTCTACATCCCAGGCACAGGTGCACCAAGAGGACCCCCCCAGGATAGCCCTCACCCCAACTCTTACCTGCTTGTTTGGAAGCCTCAGACAGAGCACATCACCCCCAGCACTGCAGCAGCACCTGTAGGACTGCCATCTAGGGGGAGAAGAGCCCTCGGTAGTGATGGGCACCAGCTGGGACAGCATTAATTAGGAATAGGTGGATGGCCTGGAGGTCAGATTCGTTATGTCCCCCTCATGAGGGCTGTGCTGTTGTTGGGGTGAGGGGACCACATCCCAGCCCTGCAGCATGTCCCAGAGCCAGGTGACAGGTCTGGGAGCACACTGCACCCGTCCCAGCCCTTCCCTTGTCCCAAAACCACGGCTTCTCCCACTGCAAATGACCCAAACGACTTTAAAATAAATGAATGTTAAATAAACGTAAATGAGCGGGGATGTTTCCTGCTCTGCTGAGGAGCAATGAACAGCAGGAGGATGGGGAAATGCAGGCCTTGTGGGGCTGGGGGGAAAAGGCTTGGGACAGGAGAACCCCCCCAAGCCAGCGGCACATGGCTGCCTGTGGGATCCCTGCTTCCAACCACAATGTTCCCTCGGGGCCAGCAGGAGCCCAGGTTTTGAGTGCCAGGAGCCAGGGCCCTTGCACTGTGCTTGGCTTGGTCCCCACCTGGTGCCACCAAACACAATGACACTCACAGATTAGGGACACCCCCAGTGCCACCGTGCTTTCTGCACCCCCGTTTTGCTCCTTGCCCCCTTCAATGCCCACGTTCCAGCTTGCCCGCACCACCCCTTGACACGGAAGGGGCTTTTAATTTTATTTCCCTTTCCTTATTTTTTTTTTCCTTTAAGATCTCTGCTGGGAAATCTTTGTAATTAATGGCCCTTTAAAGTAAAATATAATTAAGAATAATGTGGAGCACGCTGAAGTCTGCCAGCAGCTCGCGATGCAGGCGGTTGGTGGGGAGTGGGCAGTCGAGCGGCTCCGGGTGCCTCACACAGCTGCCTCACCCTGCCCTCATTTAACAGTAAATCGATCTCCAATTCACCAAAAAATGCCAGATTTCTCCGTCACACCCATGGGGATGCTGAGGCAGTTTGGGGTCTCTCAGTCCCATGGGTGCAGCGGGATGGGATGCTGAGCCCCAAGCGCTGGGACAAGGTGCGACCCCAAAACGCCCGGGTGCTCGTGTGGCTGTGACGGCACAGTTGGTGCCTTCTTGGGTAGAAAGGCGTTATTCCCACACAGTTCTCGAAAGCCAGCGAGGGAAAACCTGCTCGCTGAGCTTCCAACAAAACCCGAGCTCCCCAGTCACCCTTTTGCAGGGAGCGGAGCGCCGCAGAGGCGTGCAAATGAGGAATGGCTCATTTAAATTTAATGCTGATGAGGAGATCTTCCTCCTCTTTCCAGCAGAGAGCAGATGTTCTCGCTTCACACAGGCAAGGCGCCTCTAAATCACTTCCCCAGCACCGAGGTGGCTGGTGATGTCATTGTTTATAGGTTGTTGGTTATTATTTTACAGACAAACCTGACATTTTCCCTTTTAAAGATACATTGGGGCGGATTCTGGGTTTCTGCCACTGCAAATATCCTGGCAGTCCTGTCGTCAGCCTTCTCTTCCAAGAGGCAGGCTGCTTTCCGTACAGCACATAATTAAAACAGCACTTTGAATTTTCAGCAGCTTGCAACATCTCCGTGATATACGGGAACGCAGGCGGCGCGTTGCTGCCGTGCCCAGCCCCGGAGCCCTGCGCGAGCAAGGCGTGTGTGCATGGACGCCGTGACGGGTGTGTGCCCATGGAAAAGTGCAAGCAAGTCCACGTGTGAGTGCAAAAAGGTGTAAAGGTGCAGGACACGAGGGGGGACAAATGGGTGGCTAGGTGCCTGGGTGCTTTGAGCCAACTCAGCCCTGTTCAGTTGAATGGAACAGCACAGATATGCCCAGCCTCTGACATGGGTCATAATTAACTTAATGAGTCCCCCTGGACACAGGCTGATCACCTGTGGGGTTTTAGCCAGGCTGGTGGCACTGCGGGCTGCAGGGGTCATGGCTCAAATGGGGTAAAAAAGGAGGAATTTGGCAGTGCCCAGCCCTTGTGGGTGCATGTGGCCAGGTGCAGGGAGCATGGGGATGCTGGAAGGGGGATGCAGCCCTGCAGAGCCCCTGGGGAGCCCAGTGCTGGCCCCATGAAGCTGCTCTCATTCCACACACCAGTGCCAGCACAGCTTTTCTTTCCCTTTCCATCCTTTTCTCAGGAAATACATTATTGGGAACGCCTGAGGAAGGCAGAGAACCATGGCTGGTGGTGCAGCCGGGGCTCTGAGAACCCAACCCCACCAAAAAAAACTCCATCGGAGCCCCTCTGGGTTATTCCCATGAGCAAACAGGGTCGGAGCACAAACACTTCAACTTCTGCAGCTGCCAGAGACGGGCACCTGGCCCAGCACCATCCCACTGGCCCTTACTGGTGTGACTGGGACAGATCCTGCCTGCAGCAATAAGCGCTCAGTGCTCGGAGGCACGAAGGAGCCAGGGACAAAAGGGAGGAAGGTACCGCACCAACAACCAACCAAGGGGAGCTAACAGCACCAAATTGGCTTGGTGGTGTTGGGTTTGATTACTTTTTCATCTGAGGCCTGGCTTCTATCTGTCATTAATGTTATATTGCATAACCAGGGATAAATCTGAATGAAGTTAATACCCACGGAGCATGGTGCCGAATATTCATGTACTGGGAACCAGAATGAGGCAAATGTGAATCTTTATTACCAGTGGAGGTTGTTAAATATTTATATTTTCTGTTTGAGACATGCTGTGACACATGAAACTCAATTATAATATAACTAAAAACCATGCTAAATTATAGATAAACGGCAACAAATGATGGGGAGAAGGCTGAACTTCACCACGCGTAGCCCCATGGGGGAAAAAATGACAAACTTGGGAGAAGAACAATGCCCCAGTGAAGCCGTGGGGACAGACGGGGACAGATGGATGGACAGGGAGGGGGCAGCAGCCCCCACCTCTCCACTCGGCTCCCCACCGGCCGGCTCTCAGCTCCACACCAGGCTCCCCAGCCCCACTCACCCTCCCCAGGGGCACGCCCCCAGCCCCCCCCCCCCCATTTCCCCCCCCCCCCGTTGTCCCCCCTCCACCAGGGTGCCTGCCCCATCCCTCCCTTCTTCCTGGCCGGCGCCTGCCTCGCCAGCGCCGGCTGAAGGGAGCTGCGTGCAGGAATGGCCTCGTTTTGCCAACAGATGAAAAACATGCCATTTATTGAAGAAAACAGCAATAGAGGAAGGGAAAAAAAAAGGGGGAGAAAAAAAAATAACAAAGGAATTTAAATTAAATTTAAATTACAACTTTGCCAAGGCTCGTGACCAGAATCCCTTAATCCCATTTCTAATTCTGCTCCCTCGGAGCCAGCAGCCCCACGGACCTCAGACCCGCGGGGATCCGATCCCACAGCCCACAGCCCTGGTGCAGGATTGGACCCGCAGCAGGATCCAACCCAGAGCATCAGAGACTGAGGTTTTAATTCCCCGGGGCTGGGAATTCTGCCTGCTCTCGGAGCGGGGACTGAGCGCCCGTCCGCGGCGGCTGCGAGCGGGCTGATTATTAGCGGTAATAACGCTAATCATGGCAGCGTTTCCTGGCGTGGTGGCTGGTGGTGGAGGCTGATTACCCAGCCCTGGCGACCAGCGGAGGGCTGAAGGATGCTGAAGAAGCCCCAGCTGGGAAGGCGCTGATCCCTGGAGGGGGCTGGATCAGACGGATCCTGCTGGGGGGAGGACAGAAACAGCCGTGGTCCCAGCCCGGCTCGTGCTGAGCCCTTCCAGCCTGGGGTCAGGCATGAAGCATGTGTGTGCCTGGCACCGGGGGCTCAAGCAGGGCTGCGATTCCCCTCCTGCTCCCTCTCCATCGCGTGCAGCTGGCAGATGGCACGGAGGGAAGGGCAGGACCTGGGACGTGTCGGGTGATGCGGTGTGAGTGATGCTGGCACACCAGGGCAGGCTGGAGAGTGACCGGAGGCAACCCACAAGGCTGGAGACCTTCCTGGAGACCTTCCTCTGCAAGAGCTCGGCTCCTGAAGCAGCTTCCCCGCAGGCTGCCCTGCCCCGTGGGACTGATCCTGCCCCCAGGCACGGGGCTGGTGCCCGGCTGCTGGGCCGCATCCAGCCCCCGCAGCACGGCTCTCCGTCGGCACGCGGGCTGAGATCTTGCAGCACAGCCAGGATGCCATCCAGAGCTTTTGTCTTTGTGTACTCCTTCTAAATTAGATTTTGCTCTTTGCTCTGTTGTCCCTGCCAACCCCTTAGGAGCTTGGAAATAGCTTTGTCCCCTTCTTCTCCCCCTCTAATTTCCATTCGTTCACCCAAACACGGATTCCCTTTCGTGCCCGTTTTCCTCCCGGGGTGGGAGGTAACGGGTCTGTGGTTGTGCATGGACAGCTCCGCACCATCCTGGCCCCAGAAACTTGAGTTTTAAGGACCCAAGAGCTGCCACCATGTCCCCAAGGAGCGGGACCCTCCACCCCGTCACCCCCGTGCTGACATCAGTGCCGCCGCTACCAGCACCCTGGATCTATCCAGGGCCCCGTGCCTAATTTGGGATGCGGTGGACATTTTTAATCTGCCACTATAAATATTCATGGACTGTCAGCTATGAAAAAGGACCCTGCCTCCTGCCATGCTGCCCTGCCGGAGGGGACCAAAATGGAGAGGGACTGAGCCCTGGCCGGCCACCACGGGATCTCCCCAGGCTGGCTGCCTTTTCCCAGTTCTATACACTCCAGCAGGGGATGGCTGCAGGGGACCACACGGCTCCGAGAGGTTTCCTCGTGGCCGTGACGTCCCCGGAAAGCGCGGGGGCGAGCGGCGGCACGCGCGGGGGCCGGCTGTCAAAGCCTCGAGTCCCGCGGAGCCGCAGCTCGCACCTGTCACAGCAGCCCGCAGGCTGCTGAGCTGCAAAAACCAAACAGGGGGCTCGTGCTGCATCCCGTTCCTGCTGTGCACGGCCCTGGGGATCGCTTGCTGCCAGTTCTCGTGTCTCCACATCGCCACGGTCCCCGGGGAGCCCCCGACATGCTGCGCAGACTGCCTCGAGCTGTGCGAGTCCTCAATGTGTGCTTCACCCCAACGCATCGACCCAAGCCGGCCTCTGTAGCACAAACTAAATTAGCTGCCTTTAATCTGGAGATAATCGCAGTGAGCCCGTCCCAGATTTGTGGGTGGTGGGGACGGAGCAGCCTGGGGAAACCAAACCCCACATCCCGTGGTAGACTCTGTCCCGTTGAACTCCCAGAGCCCCCTCCCCGGCACGGACGCTGCCCTCTGCAAACGTCCTCCTCCGGCTTCTGCAAAGCCTCCAAAACGCACATTTAATTTAGATTTAATGCAATAGTTGCCGTGGTCAGTAAATACCACAACCGTATTAGCGGAGGATTAATAGCCGCGCCGTGGCCAAGTGTCTGCTGCCTGATCCTGGCTGTGCACGGGTGGCCGAGCGCCGGCTCCCCCTGCCCTGGGGGCTCTGGGGGGGCTCCTCGAGCCATCCCTTGCTTGTTTTCAAGAAAGACCCCTCGAGGCCAATGACCCCAGGGTAAAGCAGTGACGTTGGTGCAGTGCTCCCCAGCAGGATCTGCTCCCAGCACCATCCCGACACCGAGCTGCAGGCGAGGGCAGAGCCGCCCCGTCCCCCCCGTGCTGCCCCCAGCTCCCTGGCACCCGCTCGTGTGGAAAGTCAGCTTAAAAAAAAACAACAAACCAACAACAACCAAGTGTTTGACAGCTTCGGCTGCAAATTCTGCTTTTCACGAACGTTGGCGTCGCTCGAGCTGGATGGCACGAACAGCTGGGTGGGGTGCGAAGGGGGAGCGAGGGGGGCCGGCCCCAGCATGGAGCGGTTCCTTGCACGTGTGGGGCTTCAGCCCCACGTCTCCCACCCCCAGCCCTTCCTTACATCTCCCTGCACGGAGCTGCCAGGGGCTCCTCTAACGTTTTGGGGCACAATGAGGCATTTCCATCACTCCAGCACAACACCAGCACTGCTGCAGCCCCCAGCTACCAAAACTTGCCCGTTTATGCCCAAAATCACAGGGATGCACGGGCTAATTGGCTGCTCGGGCATGAGCTGATCGGGTGCTCAGGTGTTGCCTAATTGGGTGCTCAGGTGTTGCCTAATTGCCCACCCATGCATGCAGCAGTGGGGCGCTCAGGTGTGAAGCCATCGGATGCCCATGCAGGGAGCAGAAACCTCGCTGGTTTTCCTCTCCTTGGAGGGACTGGAAGCAGGGGAGCCGAACAGCACCCACACATGGCCCTGTGGGAATTTTGGGGTGGGAAAAGTCCCAATTAGTGCCGATTAGTGCCACGACACCCTCCTCACCTCCCTTCCCACAGATGAACCATCACAAATAGCAAACAGCTTCCACAGCCACCGGTGTCACAGCACTGCAGGGATAAAAGCAGGGAGACCCTGAACCAGCCACTGATGGCACCGTGCTGGGAAACATTAATTAGGGGGAAAGCCTCATTAAAACAGTAAGGGCAGCCTCGTGGGTGTTGGAGGGGGATAGGGCCGCAGGTGCCACGGCACGGAGGTGGCTGCATCCATGGGGACCCCAATGGGGCGCGAGGGGCTTCAGCCCCTGGAGAGCTGGTGGCTGCTGGAGTGCTGGGATGCACCGATGTGTGCCCCTGGCAGAGGGAGAGAGATGAAGATGATGAGGTTAAAAAAAAATAAATAAAATGAAAAGGAAGGGAATCCCTGCTCCAATCTGTCTCGCTGGTGCCCCTGCTCCCTCCTGAGCGGCCTAATGAGAAAACCAAGTGTTTGTGGGGATAAAGTGACACACGGGGGCTGTTCAGTGCAGTTTGTGGTGGCTTTTTTAATTTTTTTGGACAGCTCTGCAGCTGGAGAGGGAGCAATGAGGGGTGCTGCCTCCTGCCCCGAGCTGCTCCGGTGTGGCCCCAGGGTGAGACCCCCACTGCCCCCCCATATCCGTCACCAAACGCAGGGCAGCGCCTCAGGACCAAGTGCCACGACAGCATTTGTTTGTCACAGAGAACCTCTCTTTTTATTTATTTTTTGACTGGTCAGCCCAATTAATCCTGACAGACGCTTCGCAGCGCATTTTTGCCCAGTGGCTGCTTACGGAGACGCGAAAACCAGCAGAACCAGCAAGAGGGTGCGGGATGACGGCACCCTGTGCCCGCACCCCTGATATAGTATGAACTCACTTTAGGATAGAATAAATCTTGTAGTTAA
>CM021782.1:6264118-6283655 GCA_011076525.1 Nettapus auritus | reverse complement strand
AGAATACTTCGTCACTAAGAAAATTTCTGACTTCGTTCTTCAAATCACCCCAGGGTCTGGCGGGCACCCACACGGCTCCGTGGACACCCCGGCCCCGAGCCCTGGGCTCTCGGCGATGCCCTCCTGGCATGGACCTGCTCCAAGGGCTCGTGAGGATGGGAAGCATCGCTCCAGGACATCACATCAACCCCACAGCAAAGGTGCCAAGTTGAAAAACAACCACCCAAAAAAAAATAAAAAAATCCCCCAAACCCAAAAAAGCAGTGCACAAGCAGCCGTCTGCTAAAGCCAGCAGATTTTCATCTGGCTTTCCAGAAACACTTCAGTTCTTAAAACAAAGGGGAGGGGGGGAAGAACTCCCCTTCCACAAGCACAGCAAGTATTCACGAGATGAGGTGCAAAATTCCTCTCTGACTTCAAAGGCGTTTCTCCTGGCCGGGTACCCGAACCCTGGCACGACCCACTGGAAAGCTCCAAAGGCTCCGCTGGCTCTTGCCATCTCCCAAAATCCCTTCGTAGGAGCGGGGGCGAGCAGGGGACAGCGCCAGCCCAGCAGGGCCCCATCAGCAGGATGCGGGCAGCCCCCGGCGGGACGGATGGGACCCTCGCTCCAGCCTTGGCTTTGCTGGGAAAGCTCAGAGCAAGCCTCCCTTTTTGGTAACCATACAAACCACGTTGTGGGTTATTTCTTTGGCTGGCACCGGCTTTCCGCAAGCAGAGGCAGGTGCCAGGACGGGGGCAGCCCCCACGTCCCCAAAACGCAGCCCTGCCCAACCCACCTCACTGCCCTGCACCCCGCAGCCCCCTGGTACAAAACGAGCCCCGGGGAAGTCTCCGTCCTCAGCACGGCCAGGGTGGGACTGGGGTTTGGAAGTGCTTCGGCTCGCCCTTGGTGCAAATTTCCCTCAGCGGTGGGAAGGAGCAGCTTCCTGCACGCGCCGTGCGTTGTTCCGTGTGCCGCGGGCTGCTCGGTAATGGAAAAACACCGCGGCTGTCTTCACGGGTAACACTTCCAAAAGCACTCGCCTCCGAAGCCATCCAGGTGCTTTTGAAAATGTTGTCCCGGGTTGCTATAGGAACCCTAATAGTTTTTGCATCTGACTCGCGCACTAACGCTGGGATTTGTATTTCGTTTGTTTTCTTTTCCCTCTACAAGACTTGGCGAGCAAGGGTGCAGGGGAGGTGGGAACCAGTGGGGCTGTGCAGTCCCCCCAGGCATCTGGGAGGTTTTGGGTGCTGGGGAGATGGGGTTGAACCCTCCAGGGGCTACCCCAGCTGGCAGCACCTCTGCTCCCCGTGGCAGGGGCTGCGTTTTGTGCTCCCACCCGCAGCAGCTCCTGCTTGCACCCGGGCTGGCCGTGGTCTGTCCCCCTGGGTCCCAACGCTTCCCAGGAGGGGCTGAGCCATGGCCAGGAGCCCCCCAGCTCGTGCCCAGCGTGACTTTCTGATGGGTGTCCCCCCCCAAACACACTCCCAGGTCCCAGCCCGGTGTCCGTCCATCTCCTTCTCACCCTCCTGCTGGCACAAAGGGTGCCGGGGCGGGGGGGCTCACTGGCAGAGCAGCCCCCGCAGCTCCTGGGGCGAGGTGACGGGCAGGGAGCAGGTGAAGTTGCTGCAGAGGTAGGCGGTGGCTTTCCCGTCCTTCCTCTCCAGGGACGAAAGGAAAGGCAACTGGCGGTAGAGGAACCCGGCGCCGTCCCCGTCTGCCAGCATCAGCACCTGGTGGAGAAGGAAGGAGAAAGCTGGGGGGCACAGCCCACAACACCCCCTGTGCTTGCCCAAAGCCAAGGGGACAAAGCCAAGGGACCCATGATGTGGCCGCATCCCCACGGGTGCAGCCCGGGTGTCCCTCCCGGCAGCTCTGGGGGGTGGTGATGGGGATGTGGGCAGCCCGGGATGAAGCCCGAGACTGGAGGAGCTGTCCTGGGGTCAGGCACCAGTGGCACCATTGCCCGTCCCACCCCACAGCCCAGCTCCTCCTGCCCCCAGCTGCTTCCCAAAAACTCAGCCCCCGGCTGGCGCTGTGCTGGGGGCTCTCCCAGCTGCCGCGGTAGCACCAGGCAGGAGCCACGGCGGGGCTGCCGGGATAATTAGCTTTTGCTGAATAGCAAAACATTTGTTAAAGCCTCAGGCCTTGCGGTCTAATAACAGGAAAGGCCGGGAGCTGGCCGGGAGCCTGGCCCCAGCACGGGGACGCGAGGGGCGAGCAAACGCGGTCCCTCCACGGGCTCTGGAAGCAGCAGCCTGACACCGAGCGGCGCCCTGTCCCAGCACCACGGCGCTCAGCCCTCCACCAAGGGCTGCAGATACCCCACATCCCCATCCTGCCCGCAGAGCCACCCCCGTGCCTGGCACGGGCTGCCCCTGCCCCGTGTCCCCAGGCGGTCACCGTGTCCCCAGCTCGCCCGTCCCGTCCCACGCACCCCACGTCTCCCCACAGCCCCTGCCCTGCCCCAGCGCCGGCTCAGCCCGCGCTCCCTGCCCTCCTCGCCTTTGTCTGGAATTAATTCCAGGAGTGATTAATTACCAATTCACGTCCAATCTGAAATTCATTATTCATTTTTCTCACAAGCTCCCTAAGGTCCTCTTGAGGGGCCGGGATAAAGGCGAGCCAGGGAGCTCGCACGCCGCGGCTGAGGAGATAATGGGATCCTCCATAATTACCCTAAAGACCATTAACAGGGCCGAGATCTCAACCAGGAGAGGGATCCAGCCTGCCTGGCCCCATCCTGCTGCCACCACCCCGGCCCCAGGGGGCAAACGCAGCCAGGGAGATGCCAGGGAAGGGGTGGGTGGCATTGGGCCACGCTGATGGCCCTGGAAGTGTCACAGGGAACCACGTCGGGTCCTCAGCGCCGGCAGCACCGCTGCATCCCCCCGGCAGCCGCCTCAGTTTAAATGTACCGGTTTAAATGTACCGGCTCCGGCGCCCTCAATGCCGTTTTATCATCGGCTTCTCATTACGGCGAGGCTTTCAATGTGAGGTTTGTAAGGAATTAATTACTGGAGCGACCTAATTAATTGTTTGTGTTCCCACCGCCGAGGCTGGCCCCCAGCGCCCTGCCGGCACCGGGGAGCGGGGGCGGCGGGGACGCGGCGCTGACGTCTCCGCAGCCCCGATTCCCAAAGCGGCCGCGTCCCCAGGGCGGTGACTCAGGGCTGCTGGGTGGGGAAGGAGGGAGGAAGGGAGAGGATGAGGATGGGGAAAAGGAGCAGCTGCGCCTCCCACCCCGCAAACCGAGGAGGGATGGGTAGCAGGAGGCACCCGCATCGGTGCTGAGCCGCCAGCCCCGACTCCCTTCTCCCTCTTCACAGAATTTCAGGGGTTGGAAGGGACCTCGGGACATCACCGGGTCCAACCCCGTTCTTTCTGTTCGGGAGGTGACGAGCTGTGACCCACTGCCGGGGCCCAAACTGGCCCTGGGCAGCGAACGCAGCGCCGTGCAAGTCCCACACCACGGCTCCGGGAGAGCCTGGCCCCGCAGCGCCGTCTCCCTGTGTCTCCCTGTGTCTCCCTGTGTCTCCCTGTCAGCCTCCATCGCACGCGGCTGACACTGAGGAGAGCGGACCCCTGGCCCAGCCGCGGTGACAGCAGGGAGCAGCAGCTGTCACCACGATGGGCGCAGGACGGTGACATCCCCACTGCCAGAGACAGGCTGAGCAGCGCAGGCACCGTGCTGTGGGAACGAGCAGGGCGGAGGCAGGCTGGATGAGCTCAGGCCCTATAATTCCCATATATTTGCACACCGGGAAGTGGAGACGTGAGCCCTCTGGGGCTGCACCTGGCACAGATCTTCCTGCCGTGCTCACGAGCAAGGAGGAAAAGCCCTTTTCCCGGCCAACCCCATCATGCAGCAGCCAGGCTGCTCCTGCTGGTCCCCATCCTGCCTGCGCCCAGCCTCTGGCCGCAGCCCTGGTGAGGATGCTGCCGCGCTCCTGGCTCTGCTCGAGCCCCCAGAGCCGGGTGCCCCCTGCCAGGAGCCCGCTCGGATGGGCAGCAGCGGCTGCAGGAAGGCAGCGAGGTGTTCGCAGCACTGCCGGGCTCCTGCTGCCAGCCTGCAAACTGGGTCACTCGCTGTAATCCTTCAAAGGGAGAGGAATAAAGCGGGAGGAGGGCTCGCATGCAGCACGGGGAGCGAGGGAGCGCTGCAGGGGAGCTGGATGGGGACGGTGCAGGAAGGACCAGGTGCTGCATTCCCAAAGAGCAGGCTCTGATCACTTCTCCAGGTCCTCCAACACCACTAAATGCCGTTGGGCATTCACACAGGACAGCCCCTGCAGGCTGTGCTGACATGAGCACAGGCGAGAGAAGCGCTGCTAGGAGCTCAGCCCACCCCAGTTCTCCCCAGTTGGGTTACAAAGGGAAACTGGGAGTCCAGCCCCATTGCCAGCCCGATGCTGTGGCTCAGCCCCAGCACCACACCAGGCACAGATGGAGCCAGCCCAGCGGTGCCACGAGCGCTGCCCCTCGTCCCCTGCCACCTCTCTGCCCCGGGAGAGCCGCACAGGGCTCAGCCATGCCCTGCCACCAGCAGGACAGGACGGGAGGTCCCCAGGAGGGAGGCAGGGCGGAGGAGGAGGAGGACGGATGCGGCAGCAAGCTGGGGAGAGGACGAGGTCGCAGCAGCTGCGGGATCAGGGACAGGATGAGGACGGGGCTGTTTCACTACCTTGTTCGGGCTGAAGACAGAGTGCACGCAGCGAAGCATCTCTTTGGTGTCTTCTCCTTGGGGGTCCCCGCAGATCACCACCTGCCCAGAGAGAGCAGATGGCAGAGGTTCAGTCCCAGCGGGCTCTGGTGGCACAGAGCAGGGCAGCTCAGCAGCCCCGGCCCTACCTGTTTGAGCGTGTGGTGGAAGACGGCGGTGGCCCGGGCCATCTCTGGCAGGGCTAACGGGATCTTCTGCAGCCTCTCGGAGAAGGCGGCCAAGATCTGCCCAGCCTTTTCCACCCACTCGTTGTGGCCGGAGTAACAGGCTGCTCGGAGCAGGTTGGTGACGCTGACGGAGTTGGCGTTGGGCTCTGCTCCGTCCTGGTCTGCGGGAGGCACGGCAGCACCATCAGCCTGATGCTGGGCATCACCCCTGCCCTCCCCAGGTCGTGCAGGGCACGGGCAGGTCCCCCAGCTCACCGTCCTTCAGGCGGAGGAGCAGAGCGTTGTCGCCGGCCTCGCTGGAGAAATACGCAAAGCCCTTGGGGTCCCAGAAGAGCTTGTCCTGCATGTGCTGGAGCTGCAGGGCCCACTCCAGCCAGCTCTGGTCCAGGGAAGCTTCGTAGAGGTCAAAGAGAGCCTGGATGACGAAGACGTAATCCTCCAGGAAGCCCTGAATGGGGACAGCACTGCAACAACAGGCAGGGACAGACATCAGGGTCTCCAACCCCGCAGGTCCAGCAGGGCAGAGCCCTCCCCACCAGCACCTGTGATGTGGGGGTTCCCTCCTGAGCTCAGCCTGAGCTCAGCAGTGGCTGTGCCAAGTCACCGCACGGCTCAGCCCCGGCTGAGCGCGGGTCCTGCAGCAGCACAGGAAGGCTCCTACCAGCTCCACAGACGAGGAACACAAAGGATTTGACCTTAAGCCCATGGGCTGGGTGACACACTCCGCACCACTGCTCACCTCTGCTCCACCACGTTGTCCTCGCCCCGGTAGCAGCTCCGCAGCAGCCTCCCGCTGGCCGGGTCGAAGAGGTGCCTCTGCAGAAAGCCGGCTGCCTGCGCTGCCCGGCTCACGTACTCCTGCCTGGCCAGGGCTGCCCCAGCCTGGGCAAAGCCCGAGATCATCAGTCCTGCGTGGGCACAGGGACAGGCTCAGGGGGGCTGCGGCACCAGGGAGCAGCGGGTGCCACTCATTTTCCTTTAAAGGATGCTCGGCGTGAAGCTCATCCCCCCTGACAGGCGAGGCAGGCCGAAGGCAGCTCAGCAGCTCTTCCACTCACTTCAAACCGTGGGGAAAATCACTCGCTGTCTCCAAAGGGAAAGGAGGAGCACTGCAAGGCCAGCAAGAGCTAAGCCTTCGCTTGTGGGCAGAAACTGGGCTTAAGAAAGTCTTCCTGCCTGCTGCACTTGGCTCCATGCCGTAACTCCAGCTCAGGCTCCAGACCCAGGAGCTGTGACCCTGCTGTTATCTCCTGCTGCAGGACGCTCGGACAGACAAACAGCGACCTGTGCTCACCCTGCTGATGCAGCAGTGGGCATGGACCCGGGCCCTGAGCCCCCAGCTCCATCCCCTCGCAGCCCAGCCGAGCAGGCTGCGCCACGCAAAGAGTTTTGCTGCTCTCTGCTGGCAACAAGGGAAGAAGAACAAAAAAACAAACCCAACCCAAATCAACATCCCAAACGTTCAGCAATGTGTGTGGGGCTAAGGCCCCCCAGCACCCCGCTCACCGTTCCACGAGGCCAACATCTTGGTGTCCAAGTGGGGCCGCGGCCGCTGCGCCCGAGCTGCTTGCAGCCTGCGCTGGCTCTCCCGCAGCAGGGCGCTGAGCCGGCCCTGCTCCAGCCCAAAGCGGGCTGCCGTCAGCTCCGGGGAGGACCGGACGATGAGGACGTTCTTGCCCTTCAGCTCCTGGTGAGGGTCCTGCAAGGAGAGCCCCGCTGTAGGAACACCGCCTGGCTGAGCAGGGTTGGACCCGGGTGCCTAGGGCGGCTCTGACGTCCCCCGGGCAGGCCTTGGCTCTCCCTCACCTGCATGGGGCTCACGTTGCCGTCCTCCTTTACCCCGTAGTGGTGCATGAAGACATCTCCCAGGGTTGTCCCCTCTACAGACCCCTCAACCGGGTCAGGGAGGAGAGCCCGGATTTCTTCGGCCCCCCACACACAGAAAGCTCCCTCTCGCTTCTCACTGGATGCGGCGGTCGGGTAGGAATCCGCATCTTCTGCGCTGTAAAAACCTCCAGCCTGGGGAGAAAGCAGCAGAGATGTTCCAGCTGCTGGTACAACATCCCCGGTCTGCAGCACTCCATCATGTTCCGGACAGGGTGAGCGACCCCCTTTGCTTGGTCCAGCTCGGGGAAGCACCCACCTGGTCGCCCAGGTCCCGTGAGACGTAGAGCAGAATGTCCTGGGCAACATCGGCAAAGAATTCATCGCCGGATATCTGCAGGAGAAATATTTACACCACGGTCTGAGCAGCAGGACGTGGTTGCTGACTCTTTCAGAGAAAGGAGCTTCCTTTCCTCAGGGGCTAAACTATCAGGGGCTCGTGCAGCGTTTCTGTCTGGATGAAGAGAAGTGGATAAAGGGGAGGATGGGAGTGCTCAGATGGGCAACGTCTGGGCCAAAGCCTTGAAGCTGCTCCCTGCCCCAGCCCAACCTGAACTCAGGGTGCTGAGCACACCCCACGAGGGGCATGGTGGCCGTACCTGGAAGGCTCTGCTGTAGGTGGCTGCCAGCTGGCCCTGGTCGTACAGCATCTTCTCGAAGTGAGGGACGTGCCAGTGCTGGTCGGTGGAGTAGCGGTGGAAACCCTGCAAAGACCAAGCAGGTGTATCCCCACTGCCCTCCTCCTGGTCACTCCTGGGGTTATCCCTAGGGCTTTCCTCCTACCTGCCCGATGTGGTCATGAATGCCCCCGTGAGCCATCATCTTGAGGGTATGCAGAGCCATCTGCAGTGCCCGCGCCCCCTCTGGGGTTGCTCGGTGCAGGGCCCAGTACGTGAAGAGAAAATTCAGGTTCACTGCAACACAGGGACAGAGCGGGAGGCTGCGGGCTGGGCTCTGCCCCCCAGCAGGGCTCAGCTGCAGAGCCCGGACTGACCTGGGGTGGGGAACTTGGGGGACTCGGAGAAGCCGCCGTAGTCCTCGTCGTAGGAGTTGGAGAGCTGCTGGAAGCACGTGGCCATCACCTCCTCGGACGGCGGGGGTGACTGCTGGCCCTGCACGCGGATCTGGGACATGGCTAGCAGAGCTTCCAGGATCTTCTGGCTGCTCTCCAGCAGGGCGTCTTTGTTCTGCCTCCACTGCGATGCAGTGAGAAATTGATGCTTCCATTCTTTGCCTTTCTTTCTGCTTCCCACACTGCCCCAAACTGCACCTTTGGTTCTCGGTGCCCTCCGCAGCCCAGTCCAAACCCACCCCCCGCCCAGCCACAGCTCTGACACCCTCTTTGTGCCACTGACTCTCTGCCTCTTCCCTCCTGCACCCCCAGAGTGATCTTTCTGCTCCCCCTTGGCCTGAGCTCTGCCTGCCCCGTACCTGCTCTGCGATGCGGAGCAGGAGAGTCCGAAAGCCAATGCGGCGAGCGCTGTCTTCTGGAGGGAAGTATGTCCCCCCTGCGAAGGGCTTGAGGTCCGGAGTCAGCCAGACGCTCATCGGCCACCCGCCTCCACCGCTGGTAGCCTGAAGGAGGCATCGGGGTGCGCAAAGACCCCACAAGAGGTTCAGCCCACCTCATGCTGGTCCTTCTGAAGCAGGACTACAAGCCTCAAAGAGAAAAGGGCAGAGCCTGCCTGCACCTCTCCTACCTGCACGAAGGTCATGTACACTTTGTCCACGTCCGGCCGCTCCTCACGATCCACCTTGATGCACACGAAGTTCTCGTTCATAATCGCACCGATCTCCTTGTTCTGGAAGGACTCCTCCTCCATCACGTGGCACCAGTGGCAGGTGGAGTAGCCCACTGCAAACAAGCCCTCAAGCTCAGGCGAGGCCCTGGGGGGGTCGCTCAGAGACAAGCCAGGCTGCTGTGTGCCCCCACAAACTGCTGCGGCACAAAGGCCTCCTGCAAGCACGGGCCTCGCCTGCCTCCTGCTCCAAAGCTGAGGACTGAGGTAGCCAAAAAGCCCCTGGATGCAGCCGCCCTACAGCCAGGGCCAGGAAAGCACAGGGCCATCTCTCGCTAAAGGAGAACTGGTGCCCAGCATCCTCACCTCCACCACTCCCCACACGCAGCCTGGCTTATCTGTTCCTTCAGGGGTGTTAAACGTGCCTTGTTTCTGCTTACCTGATAGAAATATCAGCTTGTTTTCCTTCTTTGCTTTATCAAAGGCCTCCTGACCCCAGGGGTACCTGCGGAGAGGAAACAAGAAGGAAGCGGTGGGGCAGAGCCGCTGGGGCTCCTGGTCCACTCTGAAGCTTCCCGAGAAGCAGCAGCATGGTCACGCCAGGTACAGCGGCCTCCACAGAGGGAGGACGAGGTGGGGAGGTGAGGGGCGCTCTTACCAGTCCACGGGGTTGTGGGCATGCTGCAGGAGGTAGGGGGACTTCTCGTTAATCAGGCGGTTGGTGAAACGTGGGGGGCCGGGCGGCCCGGCTCTCCCCGCCATGGCCATGGCGATGCTGCCCGTCAGAAACACCGACCTGTGGGACGGGACGCTCGGTAACACACACATGGCCCCGCTCGCTCCCATCTCACCCCTGGGGAGAGCCATGACACCCCCGGGGAGAGCCGTGATGCCCCCGGCCACCTGGGTGCCCCAGATGTGGGGTGACACGTCCCCCGCATGCCCCCCAACCCTCAGCATTTGGGCAAAATCCCCTTATGGGTGTCCCCAACATCCCCCACGTTCTGCTGTGGCTCTGTACCCCCTCACACCCCCAGCACCCCCCAAGGCAGCCGTTTTGGGGGCATGGGTGGTGTGGTGCAGCCGGGTGGCACGGGGGGACAGGAGGGGACCCGTGAGACCCTGCTGCTGCTGGGGGCACCAGGATTTGGGGATGGGGGGGGTGAAAGTGGGGTGCAGGAAGGGTTGGCAGGGGGATGCGGAGCCACGCAGGGGAGGGCTGCAGGAGGGATGCGGGGCGGTGCAGGGCTATAGGGACACGGGGAGGATTTAGGGGAACGCAGGAGCGGTGCGGAGGGTGCAGGCACGATTTAGGGGAGTGCGGATATACGGGGGGGATTTCGGGGAATGCAAACGGTGCGGGGGCATTTAGGGGGCTGCAGGGGGCACACGCAGCATTTAGGGAAGCACCGGGAGCGGTGCCCGCGGCACGGCGCAGCTTTAGGGCAACGCAGAGCAATCAGCACGGACGGGGAGCACTTGGGGGACACACAGGGGGGTGCCGGGGCCGTAGCTGCCGTTCCCCCTCCCCGTCCCGGTAGGGCCACGGCGGTGCCCGAGGGGCCCGACCCCGGTCCCGGTGCCCCCCCCCCCCGGTACCTGCGGGCCCGGCGCAGCGGCGCCGCGAACATGGCGGCGGGGGCGGGCCCGGCCGGGCGGGAGGGATCGGGCCCTGCTCCGGGGCCAAGCCCACAAACAAGGCCCCGGGGCTGCGTGGGGAGACCGGGGAAGGGTTTCACCCCCCTATACCCACCCCCAAATCCCCCCCCTCCCGGTGTAAGGAGGCGGCACGCCACAGCTCGGTGGAGAGTTTTATTGTCGTACGGTCGCTTCACGGGGTCCTAGGTACAGCCGCAGAGCCCCCGGTACCGTGCACGCACCGAAGCGATAACGCCTGCCAGCCCCCCACCCCCTGGATCCCCCCCAGGATTCCCCCAGATCCCCCTGGATCCCCCCTAACATCCCTCCGAGCACCACCCGCCTCCGCACCCCAACCCCAGGCAGCGGCTGCGGGGGTCGGGAGGTCCCGGTCCAGGCTCTGCTCGAGGCTCCGGGGGGGCTGCAGGGATTTTTGGGGGGCTGCAGGGATTTTGGGGGGGCACAAAGTCCACTGAGCATACAGGGGGTGCGGGGCCAGGGCACCCCCGGCTGGCGAATAACACAGGTGACAGGAGAGCAGGGCCACGGGGCCAAGCGGAGCAGCGGCATCCAGGAGAGCGGGGAGTGCGCGAAGCATTCGGGGGGATGAGATTGAGGGTGGGGGGCACATTTCAAGGGAAAAAAGGAGCAGAAAGGGGAAAGCTCCAAATCCTCCCCGCCCCCCCGGGACCGTCCCGTAGCGCAGCCGGCAGCCCCGGGGGCTCCATGCAAGCGCCGCGGCAAAGGGGAGCGAGAGCGCGGTGCCGGCGCTGGGACCCCCGCCCGATGCGCGGGGCCCCAAAAACGAAGCCCTTGCGATGTCCCCTCCTCTGGTGGCTGCGGGGGCACCCCGTGAGGCCGGGCTCCTCTTGCGGGTTCCATGCTGGCTGCCCGTGCCCCCCAGCGCGAGGCGTCCTCCGCTGCGGCGAGCGACCCGGCTGCCCTAAGGGTCTCTGCAGGAGGAAACTCCGGGGGAGCCGTAACAGCCGGGGAAGGGGCAAGAGCCTACACGTGCTGCTGGTCCAGAGCCTTCAGAGGAAGGGGTTGAGGCCCCCCTGCGAGGCTGGAGGGGCCGGGGGGCCGCTCAGCGGCAGTAAGGGTTGTGGCAGGGTGCTGGGGAGCTCGGGGAAGGGCCCGGCACCGGCCTGGGGGAAGGCACTGGCAGAGGCGGGGAGGGCGGCGGGGACACTGCTGAGCGGCAGAGGCAGCGAGGCGCTGTAGGTCATGGCGTTGACGGGGAGGCCCGCGGGCAGGCCGGGCACGGGCGAGCTGGTCCGCATCTGGTTGAGCGTGGGTTTGGGCTGCTCGGCGAGGCTGAAGGGGTTGGTGGGGGACGGCGTGCTGAGACCTGCAAGGAGACAAGGGGACGCGTCAAGGTGGCTGCGTGTCCTCCACAACCTCCTCCTCCTCTTCATCCTCCACACCGAGCACCCCTCTCCCACCCAGTGTTTGGGGACCCCAGGAGCAGCAGCACGGCCCTGGCAACCCGGGACCTACCCGAGAGGAAAGGATTGCGCGTTTTGGCTGCCTGCGGCGGCGCGACCAGGGAGTCCAGGTTGACCAGGGAGGAGGCGGCGGGGCCGAGGAAGGCCTCGGGGGTTTTACAGTCCTTCCGCTCCTTGCAGGACTCGGCCAGGGAGTCTGCCAGGTTGGTGAGGTCGAAGCTCTTCGCCCCGTCCTGCTTGGTGCTGGGGAACAGGTCTCCAAAGGGGTCCAGCTCTGGGGCAGGGGAGAGGAGATGTGTGAGCTACCCGTGGGATGCTGACAGCGACCTGATGGTGTGCCCTCATCCCCCCCCCGGGACATTTAGGAGCACATCTCACCAGATTGCAGCCTCTCTGCAGCAGGGCTGAGGCTGCAGCACCACGGCAGACAGCAGGAATTGGGGATGTGAGTGCCCACGGGGACCGGTGCTACCCCCTGGGCTGTGGGGCACCCGAAGGCCACGGCACGGGTGGCTGCACATGGGGATGAGCTTTAGCCATGGCAGCAAGGAGCCATGCACAGATGCAGGAGCAGCTCCTGGCTGGCCACGGAGCAGCCTCCCTTCCAGAGGCAGGGATGGAGGAATGTCCCCCCTTGTCCAAATGGCCCCTGCCCGTGTCCCCAGCGCTTACCCGCGGGGCTGCTGGACTTGGCCGAGGAGGGCGGCTGCGAATGCTCGGGCTCCGGCTGCTCAGCCGCCTCGGGAGGTTTTGCAAACAGGTCGAAAGCGTCCCCCCCTGCAGCTGGGGGGAAGAGGTGAGACTCCAGGAGGGGGGCGAGCGGGAAGGTGACGGGTGGGAGACGTGCGGGTGTGCAATGGGGGCTGCGGGGCCCACAGAGACTGGGATGGGCCAGAGCAGGAGCTCGGTTGCGAGCAGGCAGTTCTAGCCAAGGTAGTGGGGACAGGGCCACCGGGATGGAAACAGCACGAGGAGACTGTTTTAACGACCAGCACTTGCACCCAGGGCTGGTTCTGCTCTCACCCCCTTAGGGACCAAAAGTTAGGGCAACTCCCTGTGCATTTGGGGCAGCGGAAACAGGACTGCCATGAGGTGGGAGGAAACAACCAAGGAGGAACCGAGAGCAGCACCGAGCTCTGAAACCCACGTTTTTCCTATAAACAGCTCCCCACCTGCACCGTGGCAGGTGCGAACAGCAACCGTCCTGTCTCGGCGGGCACAAAGGGGAGTTTCGGGGGGAGCAAAGCCAACAGGTATGAGGGGAGGACACCACCCCACTGCGGGAGCACTGCTGAGGCTGCCACCCACTCCCATGGGAGGGCTCCGTTAACTGTGCCACGTTAATTAAAGCAGCCTGACTACTGCGGGCAGAGAGAGAGCCTAAAGGTACCCTGAAGTCTTTAGCATGCCAAGGAGCGAGTGGAGTGCCTGCAGGAGGTGCTCACAGAGCTGGCTGCGGGACAAGGGGCACTCAGGAGACCCGCTCCCAGGACAGCAGCACCAGCCAGCGCCGTGCACGATCCCCAGCAAAACCAAATCATCGCTCGAGCCGCTTACCGGGGTTAGGAGGTGGCTCAGTCACAGCTGCCCAAGGGTCGGTCGCCGGTGCAGCACCGGAGCCCTGGGCAGGAGGGGACGTCGTCCCCCAGGGGTCCCCAGGAGAGAAGCCAGAAGGGGCAGGCGCCTTCCCCCATGGATCGGTGGCGGCGGGGTGGAAATCCCAGGGTCCAGCAGGGGTTTGCTGTGTCGAGGCGCTCGCCTGGGGCAGGGGCTCCCCGCTGCCGGCTGGCACTGGCACCCAGGGGTCTGTCGTGCCGGTCCAGGCTGCCGGCTCCGCTTTGGGTTTCACATCTGAAAGGAGATGAGGGGAACGGGGTGGGGGGCAGAGGGATGCTGAATGTTAGGGACGCGTCTGGGGACCCTGGCTTCCCACCAGCATCGCCACCCAGGCGTGCAGAACACAGGGCAGTGGTCGGGGGAGAAGCCAGTGGTCCTTATTGGGTGTGAAATGGGCAGGGGCAGAGGCCGGGGAGAGGTCTGTGCCGCTGCCCCGAGCTGTGGCAGACGTGGAGCAGCCCCTACCTGGCACATCCCATGGGTCGACAGACGTGTGGCTGGAGGGGGCTGGCACCGGCCCGAATATATCTGCCAGCTCCATGATAGAGGACTGCAAACAGAAAGGGAATAAAGGCGTAAGGGAGGCACAGCGCAGACCTGCGAGCCCAGCCCAGGGCCACAGCATCGCTCGGGAGCCCTAGGCTGCATGTGTGGCCATCCAGGGCCCTGGTGCTTCACCTGGCTTTTCTTCATCTTATCCTCTTCCTCCTCTTCCTCCCCACCCTGGGCAGTCTCCTCCAAGGCTCTCTGCAGCAGGGAGTTCTCCCCTTGCCAAGCCCTCACCTCCTGCGGGGACAAGGGATGGGGCCGTGAGCGGGCCGGGGCCCCCCAGCAGACACCTCCTCCAGGAGACAGACCCAGCGCAGGAGCTGCCACCGCATCCCCAAAAAGTCCCAGCATCCGAGCAGAGGTAGCTCCTCCGGGGCCGAACCCGCCGGGAGAGCACGCAGCAAACATCCCCGCAGGAGCGAAAGCGAAGCGGGCGCCGGAGCGGGGCCGGCAGCGGGGCCGGCGGCCGCAGGAGGCAGAGAGAAGCCCAAGTGCAAGAGAGAGGAGCGCCCAAGGCTGCGGGGCACAGGTACCTTCTCGTGCTCCTCTTTGCTCAGCGCGAGCGCTAGCTGCAATTGCCTTTCTTCGTCTGTACTGGAAAGTGGAGGAAGTGGCTTCTGCCAACAGAGGAAATCGGGTGAAATTTCAGCTGGGCCTCAGCTTGCCGAGCAGCTCGGTGGTCGCCGTCCTTGCCACCAGCATCCAGCAGCCCCTCGCCTACCTGTGCAGCATGCCCGCGGGCTTGCCACAGACCCCAGCTCTCCAGTCCCCGAGCAGCCTGGGCTCAGGAGTCCGTCCTGTCCCCTCCTCTGGGGTACGGACACTCAGACCCAAGGCACTTTTAGAGAGGGACCGTGCCCACACCGCCACGGCAGCCCTGATCGCCGCCCCACGATGCTCATCCAGGGCTGGGAGCGGGGATGCCGGTGGGGGTCTGCATGTGCACAGCCCAGGGGGGCTCCGAGAGGCAGCGCTTTCGAGAGCATGTTCCTACAGAGCTCATCGCAGCAGCGAGTGGAAGCTATAAATACTGCATTTCCAGGACTAAAATAGGGATATGCACATGCTGTTCAGCCTCCAGGAGAGCTACCAGGCAGGGGAAGGCGGGCAGTGAGCACTGCCTCTGAAGCGTGTCCCCTGCCCCAGCAGGACTGAGGGCGCGATGCTGGGTGCCAGCCCCCCAAGGGCACTGCCCACGTCCTTGGTGTGCCCGGCCGTCCCCGCACGGGCTGTGCCAGCCGGCAGCAATCTCGGCTGGTGTGCAAATAAGCTGTCCCAAAGAAAAGGGGCAGGTAGGAGAGGAGACAGCCCTGAGGGAGGCTGCACAGCTGGGGCTGGGGCTCTTTTGCTGCCCACATCCCCGCTCGGCTCCACCAGATGGAAAGGAGCAGCCGTAGGCGGAGGCAGCCGTGCCCCATGCAAACGGGAGCGCAGCGGGACGTATCGCCTCCCGACAAAGGCAAGAGAAATAGGACGTGGGGCCAGAAGACCTTGGTGGATGAGGGCAGCTAGGTTTGGTGTCTCAGCCCTGGCGCTGTCCCTGCTGCATGAGGACGGGCAGCACAGCTGGTTCCCCTGCTGCCTGCTGGTGACTGCGATGCTGGCACAGCATGAGCAGCCCGCTGCAGTCACGGATCCAGGCACAGCCCTCGGGCAGCCCCATACCAGCCATCCTCCACAGGGGCTGAGCCCCCACAGATAAGCCCGGGCACGGGGCAGACCCCAGCCCCACGGCCATACCTTCTCGGCCTCCTCCCGACTCATGGCCAGGGCAAGCTGCAGCTGCAGCTCCTCCTCGCCTGTCGTCTGCGGCCTCGCTTGCTCCAGGTCAGAGGCGAACCGTGGGGATGAGGACGATGCTGAGAGAGAAAAGAATAAGAGAAAAAGAAGAGGTGAAGGACCAGCGCTGGGACTTCAGAGAGGAGATCAGCCACCTGTCCAGCAGCCTCCCCAACCCCATCCGCAGCTCCAGAGCGTGGTCTCCCCAAGGGCCATACCCCCGAATTAACACAACCACAAACGAGCTGCACACCGCAGCTGAGCATCACCACCAGCACCCCAAAAAGCAGAGGGGGGAGCACCGGATGGGCACAGCGAACCTCACACAGCACCCACCTCAAACCACACACAGCACCCGCCTCCTCCCCGCCAGCAGCACTCACAGTTAAAGGAGGAGGGCGAGCCCCGCGTCCGGCCGTAGTCGTCGCCGTAGGGCGATGCACGGCGGCCGTAGGCGGCCTGGTGGCTGCCGCTGCCCATGCCCTCGAGGGCCATGCGTTCCTTGGTCTGCAGCGCGTGCGCCCGCTCCTGCTTCAGCCGCTCCTCGTCCTTGAGCAGCGCCATCACCTGCTTCACCTTCTCCCGGATGTTGATGCCCTGGTCCTTGCCGTCGCGGTCGACGTACTGGAAGTCCTTCAGCGTCTGGATGGTGTAGAGGTTCTCCCGGCACTGGTGGGTCACCTTCTCGGAGCCGGTTTTGATGAGGTAGTCCAGCAGGGTGAGGGCTTTGTACACGTGGCGCCAGTTCTTGCCGCTGTCGTTCAGCCGCCGCCAGATCATGCCCATGACCTCGGCGAAGGCCACCGTGTTGAAGGTGAGGTCCGCGATCTCCGACATCAGGGAGCTGGGGGGCCCCCAGGGGTCGTTGGAGGTGGCCTCCCGCACCTTGATCTCCGCCTCCGAGTAGTTGTGCACGATGTTCTTCACCTGACGCCGCAGGGCCGAGGTCGTCATGGCTGCGCGCTGCCCAGGGCCCGCTGGCAGCGGGCGCTCGTGGTGGGGAAGGGACGGGCGCTCACGGCCTCACCGGCACCTGCAGCAGGGAACGGGGACACAGAAACCTCAGCACCAGCTTGGCACACCAGAGCCCCGGCCCAAAGCCCTCAGCCGGCACCGAGGATGCTTCTCAAGGTGGAAACGCCCATCGCCACCGCGTCTAACGCTTACCGAAAGCAGGAGGGATGCAGGATGCTCAGGGTGGGAAAAAATATCTTAGAGAAAACCAATACCTAGCACTGCAGAGCTGCCAAGAGATTTGGCTTCGGATTCAGCAACATTTGGATGAGCTTTTACCAGGCGCTTCTGCTGCTACGAGCACCCACCTGAAAATGGCAGCTCCCTCCTCCAGCCCCAGGCTGCCTCCAGGCCCCAGCCCCCTGCAGCGCACGGCCTGGGGGCTCCCCTGTACCCCCCGAGGCTCCCAGCACCGCCAGGACATGCCGGGTGAAAATAGAGGCCTGGCGTGACTCAGAGCCTGCCCTGACAGTTTTGCTGAGCAAACTCGGAGATTTTGCTTCTGGGATGGAAACACGTGCTGCTGCGGGGTTGCTAAATCGGGGGGCTATCCCGGCGCCAGGCCAGCAGACAGGGAGGGTAACACAAAACCCACTGCAAAATCCCCAAATCCTGCCCAAGCCTACCCTATGCACGGGTGGCCGCTGTTGAAATGCACCCACGAGGCTCCCGGCTGACCTGCACCCGCATCCCCTTCCTGTGGGGTGGCCACGAGGCACCCGCGGGCACCCTGACGCTGCTGCTTGTCACCACGGGTCCCTGCCGTGCCACCAACCAGGGCTGGCAGGGCAGGGAGCTGCCCCTGTCCCTTCCTTCTGGGAAATGCCCGTCCTTCGCCAGCAAAACCACGTGGCTTGTCGTTGCCCTGTTTTCTTGTGACCCCATCACAACTCTGTGCCCTGTTCCATTAGTCTTCATCCCCGCCTGCGGGTGCTCAAACACCACGACCCCCATGTTATTGGGGGATCAGCAAAGCCAAGAGGCAGAGGCTGGAAGCAGGCTGGAGCTCCCCACAGCCGGGCTGGGAGCTGGGCTCCTCGCAGAGCTCCCACCCCAAAACTCACCGGCAACGCTTCCCCGCTCCCCGATAAGGCTGCCAGGCACGGGCCTATCTCCCCTGCCCAGCCATGAACACAGCCGGCGATTACCGGTGCCCGTCCCAACGCCCAGCTCACGAAGCCGGCACCTCCCTGCACCGCAGCCACCGCGCCACAGCCGGCCTCGCCGCCGGCACCGTGCTCTCCAGCTCGGGCCGCCGCTTCCCCAGCCGACACAGAACCACGCTGGGGCCGTGCCGACGTGCCCACGAGCCACGCACAGCACCCGCCACGCTCCCGTGCAACCCGTGCAACCGGTCCGGCACCTCCTGCTCCGGCGGGTCGGCAGCACCGCGGCACCGCCGGCGACGTCCCCGTGAGTCAGAGCGGCCTGGCACTGCCGCGCTCACGGGCGGCCCAGGTTTCTCTCCCCAGACGCTTCCCTGTATCGATTTCCTTTCGCAACGCCGCTGCTCGGCGCGGCCTTTGGATCCCACCAGCAGAGCCTCGCTCGGGCGGCCGCGACGCTGGCGCGGAAACGCCTTCGGGACGAGGGCAGCGGCGCGGCAAAGTCCTCCGGGACTTGGCTCCGCGCTCTGCTTTCCACCACCACCCAGCAGGAAGATAAAGTCAGCTTTCCAAAGGTGCCACCGGCCCAGCAAACACCGGCGTGCCAGTCCATCGGCCTCCGCGGAGGGATGTCCCCTCCTGTCCCCAGCGGGTCCCCCAGCCTGGGAGAGCCCCAGCCCAATGCCACCGGCTCCGGCACCGCTCATCCTGGCCGGAGAACGTGTCCCAGATGGATTTCACCAGGCTTCCCGCGAAGTCTGCGTGGATAGAGCTGGGAAAAGGGGTTGGGACAGCGGGTGGAGGAGCACGGCCCTGGCTGGAGCGCTGCCAGCGGCGTTGGAAGCAGCGGGTTTTTACCCAGCCCGGTATCCCCCCGGAATATAAAGGCAGTGAAACAGAAGCTGTGCGGGAGATAAGGCGGCAGCGCCCGGCAGCTCATATGGAATTACTGCAGTGACCTTGAGCTGGAGGCTGCCAGGTGGGAGAAGGACACCGGGGTCCGGGGACAGGTCCCCATCGCCCGCGTCCCGGCGCAGGGCACTGCGGAGGCTGAGGGGATGCGGGGGGGGACACACACGGGTGGGGGGCAGGAACGGGGTCAGGGGGGAGCAGGAGGGGCCGGGGGCACCGGGAGGGGCACGGGCAGAGGGGACAGGGGCCGGGGGCACCCGGGGGGGGCTCACCGGGTTCCCGATCAGGTGCGGGGCTGGGAGGGAGCAGCGCCCGAAATGCAGGCAGAGCCCCCCGGCGGGCAGCACCGGCGGCTCCGGGGGGCCGGCGGGGACCGGGACCCTCCCCCGGCGAGCGGCGGGACCCCGGCAGCCCCCGGTACCCTCCCGGTACCCCCCCGGCACCCTCCAGCCCCATTCGGGCCCATGGCGGAGCCGCATCCCTCGGCATCCCCCCTCGGCGCTCCGCACCCCCTGCGGATGCTCGGGGCCGTCCAGAACCTTCCTCCCTCCCTTCCTCCCTTCTTACCTCGGCGGAGCGGCGGGGCCCCGCCGTGCACGGGGCGGGGGGGCCGGGACCGGGACCGTGCACGGGGGCCGGCACCGGCGGGAGCGCGCAGGAGGCGGCCGCAGCCCTCCCGCTGCCTGCTGCGCGCCGCCGAGCTGCCGGGCAGGCTGGGCAGGTCCCGGCTGCCCGCCTTAACCCCTTCGGGGCCGAACGAGCCCCGGCCCGGCCCCTTCCAACCCCTTAACGTGGGTCTCCCCCCTTCGTCCCCGAGACCCTAAATCCATCCCTCCCCCCCCCGGTGCGCTAACCCCGGGGGGGATGCGGCGCCGAGCCCCTGCCCCGCCGCATGCGGGAGGCGGGGATGCTCTAAATGCTCAGTCACTGCCCCTCGCTGGCAGGCTGCCAGCCGCTGCTCGCTTTTCTTAATATATT
>CM021782.1:6170223-6264018 GCA_011076525.1 Nettapus auritus | reverse complement strand
CCCCCCCAGCAATGCAGCTCCCTCTCTGGTACCCAAGGCCGCTGCTGCAATTTGAGTTCGTCAAAATTTTTGCCCGGATCTAAATTTGGAGCAGATTCTTCCCCTGCTCTGAACGGCTCCCAGAGCCTGGCTCGGGGAGAGAGGGAGGCATCAGATGACATTACAAAATAAGTCATGTCTCTCGATTGCTTCAGTGCCACCCCCACTCTCCCGGCCTCTGCCTTCCATTTTAATCAGTGACAGGCCTTCAAGTATTATGGATATATATAATCTTTTTTAATATCACTGGCATTTTCTATAATAGAAAGCATCTCCCGGGTGCCGAGGCATTGGGGAGGGGATCACACGTCCCTGCAGCTGCCCCCACCACAGAGTGGATCCATCTCGCCCCGGGCCCTGCCTGGGGTCATGGGGAGAAGGCAGCAGGGAGGCCCCGAGCTTCCAGGGGCTTTGAGGATCTCATCAGCCCGACTTCCCCGGCAGGCTCAGGCCGAGCAAGCTGAACATGAATCCAGTCCTCTGTTGGGTCAGCCAGGAGAGCAGCCAGCTGGGGCAACCCCAAGGAAAGTCTCCCACCACCCTGCTCCTGGGGCTTTTTCTCCCTCTGTTCTCCACAGTTCAGCAGGGGCAGAAGGCCCAGGAAGGCAGCTTGCCACTCTTCAGTCACTGGCTTTTCCTCTCCATGGGGAGAACATCCTACAAGCGGCAGCAGAGCTGTGCAAACGTGGGGCTTTTTGGGTGGTCTACACCCTCACTGTAGGAAGTGGTGAACCAGCAATGCCCTAAAGCTCATTTCTCCAAGCTCTGGCGCGAGCTGGTTGCTCACCCAGGCTCATTCTACAACCGAGAATCTTCTGGAAATGTGCCGTCACCTTCCGCTCACGGCCTTTTCCTGCAATCCCCTTTCCCAGCCTAACAGCGATGGTGTCTTCAGGCCCTGCGTCACGTGCTGGTTCTGGTATGCAGCTCGCAAGGCCAGGGAGGTCGCTCACCTCAGTTACGTAGCAAACAGCACGAATTATTAACACTAATACAAATAATGCCCGCGTTTGGGGGAGGAGAAGGAACGCTTTGCTAGGGCAGGCACGATGGGGCCTGGAGCACCCCGTGTCCTTCAGCACGCGGGGCTGACCGCTCACCAGGTTTTGGGCTCCAAACACAGAACCCACACCTCAGCTCACAGCAGGCCCGTAAATGAGGGTTGCATCTTTCTAAGGGTGTGTTTGGGAAGCTGTTTCTAATTTCACCACACTTCCAGTCATGTAACTTGCACCAATCAATGTAAAAAATAATAACGGAGCTGGCTCAGAGTGAGACACGGCAGCCAGGGAGCAGAATATTGCACTTGTTGGCCGAGCCCAGCCCTTCCTGTGCTCTGTTTGTATATTGTCCCTGAGGAGGTTCTTGTCCAAGGCTGTAAGAGGCACTGGCAAGATTTATGACAAAAAAAGTATAGACTATTCCCAGCACGCAGATCTCTTCCTCTTTGCAGGAAATCGTATGCCACCATCCCCACGCCACCAGGCTCCTCCCTTGGAACGGGAAGGAGAGAACAGCGTATGACATCCCTCCATCCTTCAGTATGTGACTAAAGGGAAATTTTATTTTCTCTCTTTTCTTACTAGCAAGATTTTCTGGGAGCAGAATTATATATGGAGCCTGGTTTCTATAGGCTGGACCAGATGCATGGGTCTTGCAACTAGGCTTTGCCATCTTTTAATGTGAGACTACCAGATAGAAGCATTCCTGTCTTCGAGACAATCACGTCGTCTCTGTTACGTGCAGACTCCCTCTTGTCTAGAAGACAGATGGCTTGAGCTGTTTGAGTTGGGCATATTCACAAGCTGATAATGATCTCCAGGGAGGCAGGAGCTATTGTCAGAGCCTGTGAGACACACCCCAACTTCAGGCCTTTTTCCTCTCTGATTCTCAAAATGTTGCTGAAATTCTCACTCCAGTAATGCTGAGCAGACATTCCCCTTGTGGTTCTGCGCCCGCTAAGCCAGAAGAGGCTCCATCCTTCCACAGAAACCAAATGCTTCTTCTCACCCTGCTGAGAGATCATCTCAGAACATGAAAGGAAGGTCTCACCTGGTTAGTAGAACAAAATAAGCTACAATTTGCCAGGAGAGCTGAGGGGAAGAGCAGACACTTTCTCCAGAGATACCAAATGAGTTAAAACAAGAAACAAAAAGAAAACAACTCTGCACAAGGAAGTTATTTTGTGCTGCATGTGGCTCCGAGACGCGTGTCGGTGTGGTTTCCCATGTAAAAGAGCACGTGCCTGAGGCACACACGCCTGGTGTAACCGTGCAGCGATGTACAGAATTTGTAACAGTAATGCTTAGCATGGATATGAATCTGCTGTCTAAGAACCTCAAAGGTATCATGAACCTCAATTAATAATCTACATTGATGTCATTTATTTACAGGGCCAAAGCCTCTCTGGGGAATGCTGTCCAGCTGCTTGAGCAGGAAGGCTGCACTTCACCCACGGATGGTGCCAGGTCAAGGAAGACCCTGCTTGCTCTGCCTTGGAAGTCTGCTTTGACCCAACGCCATCAGCAGAGCAAACAACATTAAGAACGAGTATGTTTCCACAAAAAAAGCTCCATTCCAGCTGTGAAGCACAAGGAAACCCAGACAGAAAGAGGTGATAAGCAGAGATGCACATGCAGGCTGGTAGAGACAGGAAGGGTGGCTCTAACACAAGGCCCAGCCCTGCTCTCCATATTTATAGCATGAATTTCACTCATTTTAATTCAGGAGTGATTAGTCTTGGAAGTAAGCAAGTAGGAGTTGACTCAGAATGGGGCATGGGTACATTAGGCTGCATAAAAAGAGACTGCATGATCAGCACATAAATAGTGATGTGTGTTAGAAAAGGCAAGGTGGCACATCCCTCAGAATACTGCATTTTCATTGAGATCCTGAATGCCCCAGAGAAGCCGCTGTCAGGAAGTCCTGAGAGGAGACTGGACAGTCAAGAATATGATCAAAACCAAGACGGATTTTTCCAAGCTACTGTCCTAGTACTTGGGCTCACGAGTACAAGGGACACCCTACTTGCTTGCTAGCAAGATCGAAAAACAAAGACTGACATCCCTCACCCTGACTGGCAGGCACTTTTAAGTTTTCCTTCCTTAGTAGAGATACCAGTGTTTTCTAGTCTTAATGGTTCTGGAGGCTGTGATATCTCTTGCCTTGTCTCATTGGCAAGTGACCACCTGCAGAAGTAACAGATGATCTCGCAGCAGTCTTGCATCACAGCATGTCAGAAGAGAGGCACCCCACTATCTGTAATCCCTTCGTTACTTCAGAATGAACAATCTCCACTTGATCTGTGTAAAAATGGTTATTTATTTAATTCTGTGTCTAGTTACAAAGTGCTTCACTTTCCCACTTTAAGGCTCCTTTTTTATCTAGCTCTTCAAATAAAGAAACCATTTTGCTCACCATTGAATCCAGCAGCCCATAGACCTGCAGCAGAAATTAACAGACGGTTGCAGTGAAAATGCATGATGAAATCTTGATGACACGACTGACAGAACAGAGATAGTTTCTCATGCAGGAGCACATAAACGTACAGGCACGCACACAACCACATAAAAGTGGCTGCCTGCTAGCAGATCTTAGCTCTAGTAATAACTTTTCTGGCTATGAAGTGTGTTTAACATTATCCGAGATACAATTAATTCTGCTGATCCCTCAAGAGTCCGCAAGCATGCTAAAGGCATCCCAGATAGAAATCCCGCATGTGGCTATGCAATGCCTGGATTTCTGTTAACAGGCTCCAGGCTGCAATTAAGGACATCTTATGTTGCATTTCACACTTACTGTGCAACAGAATTATGGACATACATTTGTCATTTTTTTGAGTTTAACAAAATGCTTACTGCTCTACCTAAGCTTCAGCACAAGCTTCTGAGCCAAGAACAAAAACAAGAAAACAAAGGTATAGGCTTTGGCCAGACTCACTTCAATGTAAAGTTTTTCCTGGTACATCCCAAACAAAATAGGGTCCACCTGGTCCTGAGGAGGTTCTACGGGGTCTCTAACTGCAGCTTCTGCAGGTTGTGCTACCTCTTTCACCTTCTGTGATGAAGTGGAAGATCTCAGCTTTTTCTCATCTTTTACTTTTGACTTTCTACTGTTTGGGCCTTCCTATTCAGGGACAGAGGAGGGAAAAAAAAGGTGACGTATAGATCAAAACACCTTTCAGATTGCAGCAAGATGCACCTTGCAATCAGCATCTCTTTTGGTGGATTGGAAATCAGCTCAAACTCAGGATATGCAGCCTCAGAACGCACCACGCTGTCACCAGAACCCAGCGGTCAAGTTTTCAGGATCCCAACACATACCTCCTTCTCTTTCCCTGCAGTCTTAGTTGTTCTTTTTTTGTCTTCTTTATCCTTACCACCAACTGACCTTCTCTCTTCTTTTCTACTGGTTATTTTGTCTTCTTTTCCTCCTTTTATAGGTTGTTTTACTTCCACTACAAAAGAAAATTCCAATTAACCCAAAGCAACGTTTTCACATCCAGACAGACAAGCCTGCTGCACCTACGCACTGTAAGCATATTATTTTTGCAATGTATTTTGCTCTTTTTAATTAATCTGAGCTGTACTGCACTGAAAAACAATGACCTTGAAGAGTACTTTGTTTAAATGAACAGGTCTCAAGCATACATCAGAACAAGCTTATATAACAGATAAAAATGCGATAGATTTTTTGAGTCAGTCAGTGTGAAAAGCAGGGCTAAAATCCAGCTAAATTAAAATGCTTATTCATTTTTCTCCATCATGTCCGTGTTTTTAATACCAAACCTCAGATCACAACTATTATCTCACACACTGCTGTTTTTTTCTGATGCATTTTCTTATAAAAGCTTTGGGGGGAAACAGCTGACCTTGCTGTTTCAGTTGCAACTCAGCAAGTTTTCTGGATTGTCACCAGTCCATGGAATCCGCCTGCTGTGCTAAAAGCACCGTTTACCTGTTTCCTCTGGAAGAACATCTACGCAGGTGTCCTTCTCAGGCAAGCCAAGCAGGGATCTCAGCTTCAGAGAGTGACTCACCAGACCATCAATTGTTTCACGCCACAGCTGGAGACTGAGAAAAGTATCGGAAACAGAAGGGAGACAGCACAGCAATTGGGCATGTTGGGGTGGAAAGGTAGGGGCAAGGCCATCATGCTTTACTCAACGCCCAGGAGTGAAGGCACCTTACAGCTAAAAGCTGCTCTGTCCAACTAAACCAATACAATTGCACCTAACATCTAAAAATCTGGGCAGAGGGAAGCTACGTTACTTTCCTTGGGTTTGTACATCAACGGGCTCACACGGACCCATAAATATTACTGGGTAACTAGGTCTCCCGCTCTTCAGCATGACACACTGGTAAATCAGCATTGATCTGCTGCCTGTACCAAGAGGAACCCGCATTCCTGTGATTTAGAAGCAGCTAGCAGCTGTTGATGTGTTTACAGTCTGCAAGCCTGAGCAAAGAAAAAAGAAACTGCATGAGGGAGGATACAGTTTATCTGAGTAAAAGGGTACAGAAAATTACCCAAAGATTTCATAAACATATCCTAGAATAATCTTGCCAGAAATAACCTTGTGTACTCCCCAAAATTACATGAATATTCTAAACTTATCTCCAGAAAGAAATGGCATTTGGGTCCTAGACAGCTGCTACAATTACTCTATTAAAAAAAAAAAAAAAAAAAAGCATAAAAAAAGACTTCTAGACCTCACATAATTACATGCGCTCTGAATCACAACACTTGCAACTGAACTTGCTAAGGCTGTTGATCATACAAGGCATTTATAAGCTTTATTTTGCAAAGGTAACGCACCAGGTTTGATACAAAAGGTCTGACTGGGTTGGCCTCTGTTCAACACACAGCTCCAGTGCTGCCTTATTGAGCTGGGAGAGTGCTTCTTCTTGCTGCTCCTCCTTCGGGATCAACTTTATAGCCTGATTTGAGAGAAATAAAAGTACTTCTCAGTTCTCCTTCCCAATCATCTGGTCCCTGAGCTTAACAGAACACACCACAGATCTCTTCCTGGACACCAGTCTGAAACCAGGTTGCACTGGGCACTTACACACCCAGACGTAGCTGGAGATTTGGGCAAGGTGCACAGGTTTCCCAAGATCTGAGAAGCAATCCCAGATCTCCCAGTCAGATTCACCCACTGCAAGCCCCTCTGCAACTCTACAGGTAGAGCAAGTCTAGCACGTTAGAAGGCCTTCTAACAACAGAGAACTCTTCTAACGGCAGAGAAGCAGCAGAAGTTTCCAAGAGAACACTACAGAAAAACTGCTGACAGAATCCAAACCACTCTTGCTTTAATCTAGGGAGGTCTGCATTTTATTCACAGCCTGTCGTGAGTGCCCCCTTAGAGCTCTGATGTATAGGGAGGACTCTCCAAGGGGAAGAGCCCTTGGGGAAGCCACAGGAGGCTGCGGGATTAAGCCTGCCCCCCGCATTCAGTTCTGGGATGACAGAAGGCTAATGGGGGAAGAGCTTAAAATATCTATTACATTGTCTGCTTCTCTTTAATTCGTCACACAACAGCCCTCAGAGCCTCTCTTGGGAATTTCCGTACAAGAGCACTGAGGGTGTGGTCAGCAGAGCTGATGTGCTTTTCTGTAACACACGTCATAAAATCATCTTGAACTCAGAGAACATTGGAAGCAGACCTTTGGGTGGGCTCATGCTGGGATACGCCAGACTATTTGTAAGGAAAATGAGAAGCCCATTGGTTTGTCATTGCACCAGAGGGAACAAGGGCGACCACCTGCTTAAAGTCCTCGAAGGAAAAGTTCCACGCTGAGGGGCCTGGCTCTTCCTCTTCCACCTTCACTTGACTCAGAGTCACATCGAGTGTGTTCTTCCAGTCTGGGATCTCTGTAGCACTCCCCTGAGTGGAGAGAGTCTCCGAGACACTCTCCTGGAGCTGCATGTCCTCCACGCTGCTCTTCGGGCCTGAGGGCACTTTCTCCTCAGAGGCTGGAGGGACGGTCACGTGCTGTCTCCACAGTTCCTGCAGCTGCTTAACCTCTCGATGCTGATAATGCAACTTTGATAACAGGGGAAAGGCAAATAGCAAAATGAGTTATGCCTTTCCTCTACAACACTAATTGTTAAAGCCACTGTGGCAAGCTATGTCTGCCCCCAGAAAGCAAGCCATGGATGCACTAGCCCTGCAGGTTTTCTTTCCCTGCTATTTCAGCTGTGTAGCCCATTAAATAGCAAGCCTCACCTTGGGATTCTTCCTGTGGAACAACTCTTCCTCTGTGACATAGGCATCCACAGGAGATGGGGTGCGCTCTGGGGTCCGAATTCGGACGAGAAGTTCCTTCAGAGTCTCTTCCACTATAGCAGCACCCTCTTGAGCAGCCAGGTCAGACTGAGGCAGCACAACAAGCACAACGTGAGTCCCTGCTCCGCATGCAAGCACACAAACAAATTCACACCCACACTAGTAACTACATGTATAAGTTACACAGTATTACATGGAAAAGAATAACTGCAAACCCCACTACACCAAGCAATACTTACAGCGGCTTTTCAAATAAGCCCCATAAAAATCCCCCAACAAAATATACTTCTCTATGCATAGTGTCATTTTCAATTCATACTTTACTTGATATAGTACTGTATTACACAATCCTATCCCTGCTAATTAATGAAATTCATTACAAACAAACATCTTTTTTAAAAGGACCAACGTGAACAGTTCAGGCGACATAACCACCTCTTTATTAATAACATTACAATAGACTGCAGAGTTCTTCGATTTTATTTTGCAAACCTGCTTAAATACATACAGACATTCTGTAAATAAATAATCATCTCACTCTCAGCCTTAATTGCAGAGCAATGAAAATACCATGTCTTCACTCCCTCCCTTGTCCTCTATTTGCATATTAAGTTCAAAGCTCACATTTACACAGCTACATGGTTGGTTACCTCCAGTTTCTCTCTGAGGTCAGCCAATTTATCCTCATACACTGCAATTCCCCAAAGGGTCACCTGCAGCAGAGCTCCTCCTAATAACAGAGGATGTGTCCTAAATTCCCAGGACTCGCTGAAAATGCCAGCTCTCTCTGACTTGAAAAGAAAGACAAACTTTCTAGTTTCTCCAGGCAAAATTACACCTGAAATTAGAGAGAAAATGTGCTGGTAAGAATCCACCTGATTAACACGGCTCTTTTCCAATCCCCAATGAGTGTCCTCATCTCTTCATAAGACTCTTTTCCCATAGCTTAGCCGGCTATCACACCTCATCCAACAAATTTTCTCTCTCCAGATTTACACCAGTCACCATGTTACCAAGCTGGTATTATTTCCATTGCACGCTCCTTTTACAGCAAAGCTCAGTACTCTCTCTGGTAGATCATACCCAGTCTGCCATCAGAAAGTGATTCACTTCTCAGCTTTCCACCCATTTACATTCAGAGCAGGAGCAACCTCCTTTCCTTCAAGACCCATGAAAAGGATCTGCCTCACACACCTCTTTTGGTGTGAGTCAGCTCTGACAGCCACGGTGGCTTCCTAAGAAGATTCACCCAGGAGGCTTGCTCTGCCATTAGTCAGACTCAGCAGCTCAGATAACACCTGAGCAGTACTCTCTGCTCTGTGCACAAAGGTCTCAGAGCTCAGCAGTTCTCATACCTGGTCTGGCATCAAAGTAAAAACACTGCATCCTCTTGGTTTCTCTGGAGGGAATCTGCTGGAGAAGCCTCCTCCAGTTATACCAGACGGCAGCTGTGCCGTCATTGCTCACTGTCAGGAAGCTTTCGGCTTTTTCACCAGCCACGGTCTCAAAAGTGAGACGGGCAGCAATGCCAACTATATGCTGTAAGGAAAAGAGAAGGACAAAGATAACAATTTCTACTCTGTCTTGCCTGAAGTCATACCACAAATAAGGGGTTGAACATCGGTTGGAGAACTTGTAAGGCAGGTCCAATGAAGTGGCCATTATACAGAGTGCACCTGGGAATCTGAGCGTCACGCCGCAGACAGAGCAATCACTTCTGTTTCTAGACCTCTCTGGAGAAAACGCAGGGACACTCTATTATGCTCAGAATAAATCCCCCATTCTCCAGCCTGGGAGTGACACCCATTGTACAGCTGTGACTTGGGAACTCAAGCAAGCTTAGCTCAACAAAACAATAAAAAGTGCACAATTCCCTGCAAGAAGTGATGCAGTCGATCCAACGTGCAGGCTGGCCACAGAAATCTAAAGACGGACCACATACTGCTTCTGGAACCAGATCATAATAATCCCCTAAGGAGTCACTGCTAAAGAAAACAACAAATGTTTCCGTGGAGTGAAATTCACTTTCAGAAGTGGGAGAACAAATGGTGGTTTACAAGACCTTGTAAGAAATAAACCTCTACCTAATGCTTTTCCACAGAGCTCTCTCTCTTTTCAGAGTCCTGCAGATGTGGCAAACAAACTCCAACTACAGACTTGCCACCACCAAAGAGGACAGGACAGACAGAACAGTAAGGAGAAGAATGGTAGCTGCTTAAGGAAGGCTGAGGGTACGACTGAATAAGGAGAAAAGGGGTCCCCCGTTACAGACGAAGGCAGGGGAAAAAAGGCAAATGGATGACGGAAGCAGAAGGCTGCAAAGGGACAACCAAACGAAGATCATTTAGAGCACAGTCTCCACCCTGCCCAAAATAAGCTGAGGAGCCACACAGAAGGAAGACTGGAGGAAAGGCCTCAGAAATCTTTTCTGATTCTTGCTCCTTAGTCGTTAGGCCCCAAGGCACAAAGGAACCACTCGATTCCTAAATCTGGCAATTTTAATATTGGAACATGCCTCTCATTGTGCCCCTGTGCTCTGGATAAGAGCAGCTACGGAGATCCCTACAGACAGATGGTGCACACCCCAAATTCTTTATTACTGTCATGAAGTAAAACTTACAGGGTCACGGACTCTTCAGAACTGGTGGAACATGGAGAAGACTGCACTGAGACAGACGTGAAAGGCTGCCCTTTACCGATCACCTCCAGCCCATCCAGATCCTGGACGCAGAGAGAAATGACCAGCCCTCAATTTCTCTTTTATATAGAAAAGTCAAATACTGGACAAATGTACCAACTGAATCAAGTGAAGTGAAGCTCCGATACCTCACTCTTTATCTTAATGGTTTTTAGATGTATCCAACAAATGTGTAAGTTAGACAGGAATTAACTGGGTCTGAGTCTCCTGAGAATCCTAGATGACTGCATTCCTCACCACAAATGCTTCGTGGATGGGAAAAGTCTCCTTCACACACCGTTCTCATCCCCAGAGCCATGTTTCAGGAAGAAAAAGGTGAGGCTAACTGCCTTCAGATGGGTAAAGGTGTCTTCCTTCTGCCCTAAGGCACAAAATCAAAGCCCTACACCAGTATTTGGGGTTTCTTTTTATTGTCCAGGTCTTAGCAGCTGCACACTGCTGGTTCAGGGTCCTATTCTGACGCTCCCAGCCCAGCCCATGCATCACTTAGACAGGCCAGACATCTTTCGTGGCCCTTTGGAAATGTGGAAACTGCCAAGATCAGTACTGCAGGGCTAAGCTTTAGATTCCTAATGCTTTTTCAGATCCAGTCCTTGGCAATTTTATGTTATTCTACAGCATTTCATTAGAGATGAGAGACACAAAGAATTTCCATGCTCCTCTAGTCTTACCGGCTTATGAAAGTCTAGCTCCTCTAGGACAGACTTTAGCTCCTGCCGTCGGCGTTTCAGGAAAAGACTCCTATCCCAGGTTAGACGGAAAGGAATCCTCTTTGGAGGTTTCAGACCTGTGGAAATACCCAAGAGCTCACTATCTACATACCTACATACCTCTTTATTTCACTCAGATCAAGTAGTGTGAGTTTCATTGCAGCAGTATCCTGGGCGCGTCACAGAAATTACAGCAACACAGCCTTTCATGCAGCAAGCCTACCTCTGTATTACTGGTGGCCCCACTGGAGGTGACTAGTAAGTGGCGTGTGCTACAGCTGCCAAAAGGGACAGCGATAACGTGAGTCTCTACTAGTGGGAGTCATCGTTTCACTCTGCTGCTCCCTCCACGTTTGTATCCCGCTTCTGGGGTATAGCCTCTCTGCAAGGCTCCCTTACCCGTTTCCATTCGCACAGTGTGGGGTTTCCCCACGTGCGTGACTGGCGCTGGGTAGCCCCGTTCCCTCTGAGTCAGGGTCAGCATCAGGCCAGTGAGTTCGTCTCCGATGCGCTCGGGCTGGCTCCAGAACTCGCTTCCTGTTCGGTAGCCCTAGGGCAGAAAACAAGGCTCCCACCAAGAGTTTCAGAGATGCTGAGAAAATAGCTTCCTGCTATTTTCACAAGGACTCAAAGCTAAAAGGAAGGTGGTGTCCAACACCGCTTGTAAGGATATTTTAGAAGTCTATAACTTATTCCTTTCTGCAGGGTAAGCCAGAATTTTTATCAGGCTGCTGTCAAAGACAAAAGAAGACTTTCTTCTCTCGAGTGCTACGCACGGGTTGAATGATACCAAAATAATACAGCACATAAGTGCAGATCATTTGCAAGTGTTATAAATGTTAAAAAAAAGTTACCATAGGTTATTCCCATAATCCTCCTGACTTACCCATACCCCCTTCTCCATGGAAATTCCTAAAACTCAAACCATCAGATCTTTCTGGCCCTGACACAACTGTGGCACGTCCCCAGTACCATGTACAGGGCATGTCACTCCAGTATGAATCACGAAATGGCACTGCCCATGCAGAGCAGCTTGTTAGCAAGGAGCCAAGGCACACCACCACTTCTGCCTGGTTGGTACAGACGGCACAGTTCGTGTTTTCATTTTTAAAATCACCGAAAGCTCTGCTTGCATACTAGGCTGAAGGACTCAGAGTGAATGATAAGTATCTAAAGACAGAGCTGCACAGATGTTATTCACAGCACCTGTGTCTGAGCTCTTTCACAAGAGCAGAGCCATCAGGATGCAGAACAAGCGGGGCTCTCACCTTTCCAGGAAACAGGGCAGGGAGACTCCGGTCAATCAGGTCACGCTCTTCCTGGATTTGTCTGTAATCCTCTGAGATGCTCATCAACAACTCATTTTCTGGCTTCTGAAGAATTTCTGTAAAGAAGGAATACCAAATGTGCTGGCTGCACTTCTTCTGAGTGTACCCTTTGCTATTGTGTCTACACGTAACCCCCTTATACTGTCCCCTGCCAAGTCCCCTGTCCTTCCCCCAGCCAGAACCAGCAGCTCACCTCCCCACAGCACCCAGGACTCTCTCCAGACCCCAGCAGTAGGAGTGTGGGGAGCTTGGAGAACCCGGAGGCAGGCTGTAATGGCAGCAGGACCAGTCCTGGTTGGCTCTGCCCACTGAAGTGTGTTGTGGTGCCACCTGGCACAGCCCCACATCCACACAGAATTTATAGAACAAGGCCTCAGCTCCTCTCACCTCCCAGGTACCTCTCCTGCTTTTTCCTGATGGCCATATTACGGTGCCAGTTCTGGAGAGCTCTGTGCTCTGATGGTGGGGTCTGACGAACCTTTTTTTTTGTCTCTTCTCTATGTTCATCTTTTAAAACTGCTGCAGTAACATTTTTACGAGGAACTTCAATAAGATCTGCTATCTGAAGAGAAATGAAACATTAAATTGACTCTTAATGCACACAGTGCTACCAAAACAAAAAAACGGGAGAACGGAGGAGAAAATTCTGCAGACTGGCAGCACCTTCACCTCATCGCTCTGTGAGGAAATAAAATGTGGCATTAGGAACACACTCAGAAACAATGGAGGGATTTAGCTGAGTAACTGGACTCCAGCTCTGGCATTGCTGCATCACCAGCTGTTCCCATGTTCCCTGATGCCATCAGCGGGAACAGAAACAGAAGAGGAAGCCTCTGTAATTCTTCCCTCCGTGACCTCCGCCTGCACGCATGACTTCAAAACCTGCTGGAGCAGTTTCTCTGAAGGCAAGCCCCACAGAGTAGGACAAGGCAGGGAAAACCACACCTCAAGCCTGACCTGTTCTTGATAGGTGCTGAAATAAATCAAAAAGTACTTTACACATCACATTCCACCTCTAGGAAAGCGCCGCACAGCAACATTTGCGTAATTTTGAAAACCAACCTGAGTGTTTCCTCTGGCCAAGGCTTCCATCTTGAACTCCTGAAGACTTCCCAAAATGTGGTGAGGGAGAATCTCTTCACAGCCATCACCAAACTGTCCTGGTCCTACAATGAAAACAAGCAAACAAATCAAAATCAACCCACGAGACAGGTGACTAAAGCTAGGCTTGACAAAATCAAAGGCAAAATACGGAATTTAACCCTACCAGAAAAACTCAGCTGTTCCTTGGGTGCCCTTGGGAAGACAGGATATGCTACCAGGAGATGGGCCTTCTTTTTTGTCTCTTTGGGTTGATATTTTCGAATGAGGAATTGCCTCGTAACTGGAATTCTCCCATCATCGTGGTGAAGGCGTGGAGCATGGAGCTTCAAAAATAAACATCACGATGCAATTAGCAACATACTTACTCACCTTCATTCCTTCTGACCCTTCCAGGATACACTGACAAGTCCTATCGGTGCACGCTGCTCCTCCTCAGAGAGGCATGTTACATGACTGCGGAGATACCAGTTTAGTTTCTACCTCACTCTTCTTGACTTTGCATTATAACTGGGACAGGGAAAACAGTTTTAAATTGCTTTCCCGATAATCTTCTGCTGTGTCACTTGGTGTTAAATGCTTCCGCTCACACAGCTTGACCCGAGTTTTGGAAAGCAAGCGGTGGTAGTCACTAAACAAATTACTCCTCTCATTACATCAGGAAGTTGGAAATGTAGCTCCAAAAGGGCAGGTGAAATACCGCGTGGGGATCAATAACCCTTTACTTTTAGGAACTGTCAAGTCACAAAAAGCAGGGCAGGCAAGAGGGAAGGAGAACTGAACTCTAGCAGCAGATTTTTGTTTAACTGAATGTACCGGACCCTCTGTTAAACACAAAACCACCAAAATAAACAAATAAGTAAATAAATAAATAAATAAAATTTCTGTGAAGGTAGCTTTTTCTATGTGTAAAAATACATACTTTTTCCAGGTCCTCTAACTTAATTGCAAGTGCTTGGATGTCATCTCCTTGCAGAACGTATGGAACAGGCTCTGGCTCCTCTGGAATTGTCGAGGATTGTTCGCATGCCTTTTCCTTCTTCTCTGAAACACAGAAGGGAAGACCTCCCCTTCAGTCGCCCAGGGAAATCCCATCTTCCTCTCTCAGCCTGGCTCCGACTGTTTTTCCAGCTGAACTGTTTTATGAAGGTTACACAGGACAATTAAATTCAGCATCTCTCACGCTTGGAAGATCAAAGTTTAGGAAGCTACAGGGACCAAAGCGGGTCACTGGGATTCAGCTGGGTCACGCACTTTGTTCTTGATGACCACAAATTAATGAGATAAATACCCCGTGCTATCTGCACGTAGAAGAAATTCCAGGAAAGTTTCCTTCCCCAGTTCCCAGTACAAGCACACAACTTCAGTGCCTGACCGCGCTGCATCGGTCACTAACCAAAAGAGCCAGGGAAAGCCACCACCCTTCCACAACACCCCAAATAGCAAGAAAAAACCCTGGAGAACCGGGCACACGTTGGTGCAGCAGCGCTCAGAGCAACCCCAAGGCAGGAATCAGCTGAAGGCAACCTTGGATTGATTTTGTATCTCGTTTTATTCACGACCTCCCAGCTGGGAGCACCTCCTTTGCACACAAATACACACACACACACAGCCCCTCCGGTTAAAAAAGGCAAAGGGGAAGGGGCCACTCGAGGACCGCTTCCACCCGTCCATTTGGGACGGGCAGGGGTCGCGGCACCCCCGCACACACCACACTCGCCCCGCAGCGTCCGACCCCCGGCCTCCGGCCCCCTTCGGCCCCCCGGGCCCGTACCCGGGGGGGTCCCGGAGCTCGGCTCCCCTCGGCCCTGTCCCGCGGCCGCCCCGCGCCTCCGCGACCCGCGGCCCTGCGCCTGCATCGCCACGGCAACGGCGCCGCCGCACCACCGAGACGAGCCCACGGGGCCCGGAGGGGAGCGGGACGTGTGCGCACAGCGGCACGGCCGGGGGGCGCCCCCTGGCGGGCACCGGGCTTTGACCTCCGGGGGCCTCGGCCTCCGGGGGGTTGAGGCCTCGTCCCCTGGCAGCCTCTGGGCTTTGTCCCTCGGTGGGCTCCGGGGTTTGTTCCCCGGCCTCCGGGCCTCGTCATCCAGGGGTCTCTGGGCTTTGTCCTCCATGAGCCTAAGGGCTTTGTCCCCTGCCAGCCTCTGTGCCTTGTCCTCCAGCAGCTTCCTGCCCTTCTCCTCCAGCAGCCTCCGTGCCTCGTCCTCCATAAGCCTTTGTGCCTTGTCCTTCATGAGCCTCCGTGCCTTGTCCTCCCACAGCTTCTTGCCCTTGTCCTCCATGAGCCTCCTCCCCTTGTCCTCCCGCAGCCTCCTGTCCTTGTCCTCCAGCAGCCTCTGTGCCTCGTCCCCCGGTGCCGGCCGTGTGTGCCCAGCAGCGCTGCAGCTGGCAGAGCAGGCTGGGCAGCAGCGAGTCCAGCACCGCCAGGCCCTGGGACGTGCAGCGCAGGCCCCTGGGGGACAGCAGTGGCTGAGTCCCGGCCCCACGCAGGGACCCCAACCCACCCCGTGCCCCCCGGTGCTCACCCGCCATCCAGGAGCAGCCAGCCCTGCTGCTGCAGCGCCATCGCCTCCCCCGGCACCCCGAACACGGCCCGCAGGGGCAGCTGAGGGGAGAAGTGCCCCCAGCGCTGCAGGGGTTCATTAGTGGCAGCTCGTTAGCAGGGGTCCCCCACCCGTCCGGCAGTGCCTCACCTGCTGCGTGACGCCCTCGTCCGTGCGCAGCCCCAGGGCGAGCAGCTCCTCCAGCCTGCGGGCACAGGGGGTGTTGGGGCTGGTGGGGCTGGGGGGGACACAGGGGACGTCCCCATACTCACTGCTCCAAGGGGCTCAGCACCACCCGCCTCCGGGTGCCGTGCCCGTGGCTCTGCACCTCCCTCATCCAGGTGTTGGGATCCGGAGTCTGGACGCGGGCCTCCCGTTGGCAGCTGCCCTCACCCCATGGCACGAACCTCCCGTGCGCCCCTGCGACGACACATGGAGGAGAGGGATACAAGGGGTGCGTACAACCCTGCACCCCAGACCCTGCTGCTACCGCCTGGGCTTACCCGGCCCCACGCCGATGTACTGCTCAGCCCGCCAGTAGGAGAGGTTGTGGGTGCTGACAGCGCCCTGCGGGACAGCGGTGCGGTGGGTGACGAGAGGCAGAGCCCGCTGGGGAGGCATGAAAGGGGGCGGGGGGGTCTCACCTTCCTTGCAAAATTGGAGACCTCGTACTGGCGGAAGCCGGCGGCCGCCAGCACGGCCCGGGCGGTGTGGTACATGTCGGCCAGGAGGTCCTGGGGGGGCATGGGCAGGACCCCCCGCCGGACCTGCGCCTCCAGCGCCGTGCCCCGCTCCAGCGTCAGCTGGTAGAGGGCAACGTGGTCGTCGCACAGCCCCAGCGCCGCCTCCAAACACCGGGCCCAGGCCTCCCGGCTCTGCCCTGGCAGCCCGAAGAGGAGGTCGATGGAGGTGCGGCCGGGGAAGAGCCCCCGTGCTGCCTCCACCGCTGCCTGCGCCTCGTCCGCCGTGTGCTCCCGGCCCAGCAGCCGCAGCTCGGCATTGTCCAGTGACTGTGGAAAGAGTGTGATGGCAGCTGGGCTGTGGGGGGCTTCGGGGGGCTGGTGTGGGACAAGACAGCCCCTCTCACCTGCACGCCAACCGAGAGGCGGTTGACGCTGGCCGCCTTGAAGCCTGCGAGGCGCGCAGGGCTGGCGGAGCTGGGGTTGGCCTCCAGCGTGACCTCGGCTCCCGCAGGAAGGTGGGCGGCCTCCGCGGCAGCCTCCAGCACGGCGGCGATGGTGTGGGGGCTGGCCAGGCTGGGTGTGCCCCCGCCGAAGAAGACGGAGGTGACGCTGCAGGGACAGCAGGGAGGCTGCGGGAGGCCGTGGACGGGCCCCACGCCCCCCCTGGGACCCCGAATCGGGCACCCACCTCTGCACCTGGCCGAGGCGGAGCAGGGTCCGGGCCTCACGCACCAGGCAGGCGCGCACGGCCGCCTCGTCCACCGCGGGCACCACGTACTTGTTGAAGCTGCAGTAGGAGCAGTGCTTGCGGCAGTAGGGCCACTGCGGGCACAGGGCGAGCGTGGGGAGGCAGCCGGGACCCACTCTGGGCACCCCCCGGCCTCCCAGCTGTGCACGCCGCGGGTGCCCCCGTTGGATGCACGGCGCAGAGACCCTGCAGCACACCACGCGTGTGGCACGGAGACCCCCACGTGCAAGCCCACCAGGTCCCACCTGCAGCCCCCCACGTGTACACCCCCGAGGTCCCACAAGCAGCCCCCCGCTAGGCGTGCAAGCCTCCAGGTGCCACGCAAAGCCCCCCTGGTGTGCCCCCAAGTGTGCACCCCATGGTTCCCACGTGCAAATCCCCCCCGTGTGCACCCCCAGGCGATCCCCCCGGTCTCTCACATGCACGTAGAGCGCGGCTGTCACGGCTCTGCCCGGAGCCCCCCGTTCCGGGCCCGGCCCCGCTCCCGGAGCCGAGGCCCCCCCCGGTTCCCCTCCCCGGGGCCGCCCCGCAGCGAGCGCGGCCACGGCCGGGCGCCAGCCCCGCAGCGCCATCGGGCAACGCTCCGGGCCCGCCCCCGGGCCCGCCCCGCAGCCCCGGGAAGCTGGGAAGGGACCGGGGAGAGGGACGGGAGGCAGCAGGGAGCCGAGTTTCGCCCGGCTCCCGCGGGAGTTTGCTCGGGGGGGCGTCTTTTCCCCGGCTCTGAGCCCAGTTCGGAGTCACTCCCCGGGTTTAGGCCGACTTCGGAGTCACTCCGGTGTGTCGCAGTGAGCGATTCGCAGTCTGCCCCCGGGGTCTGCCGAGCACCCGCAGCGTTTCCTCCTTCCCTGGTTGCCCCACTCGGGAGGTGAAAGCCCCTGGGCAGGGTGCGGGGGGCAGCACCCCGAGGTGTGCGCGCAGCGGGGTGCTGGGGGCCACCAGGTGGGCACGGGGGGAGAACAGGATGGAGCTGGGGGCCTGCAGCACCCGAGCAGGGAGGTTTCGGGACGGGGCTGGCGTCTGCCCCATCCGGCCCCGCAATCCCACACCCGGCTGCAACTCACGGGCTGCTGAAGAAGAGGGTTTCCACCCTCCAGCCGGTGCCATGTTCCCGAGAGCCTCCGCTCGGGGCAGCGGCTGACGGTGCGAGGCGTTGCGTTATCTCCATTTCACTATTAATAGAGATGAAAAACGCCCGTGACAAAGGGAGTTTCGCAAAGGCCACCGCCGCAGATTCCTGTTTCCAGGCCGGGAGCGGGTGTCTCAGAGGCACCGCTGACGCAACCCTCGCCATGCTGGGAAGAGTCCCCGCTGCTGGGAGTTTCCGAGCTTACCGCGAGTGCTATAAGATGGGCACGGGCTGTGCAGAAGCCCGGGAGCTTGTGCATGAGCCCACGCGCTGAGCCTATGCCGCGAGCTGCGGCGTGCGGCCCTTTTCCTCCGGTGAGTATTCGCGGCGCGGGGCTGCAGGAGGATGGAGAGCTGCGCTTGGAGAGCAGCTGCCTCAAAAGCCTCTGAGAAACAGGGGAAACGCTCAGGGCAGGGACAGCGCCGGGCTCGGGGCTTGTGCTCGCTGACGGTGCCGCTGCTGGGAGCGGGGATGGGGGCGCTGGGGGTCTGCACCCCCCCGTGCTGGCTGTGACCGGCGCTCGGCGCATCTCTTTGCAGACTTTCTACCCACACAAGGCAGCGTTGATTCGTACTTCAGTTCGTAACAGCAAAACCCAGAGATCCCAAACTCGGGTGAGTACACGGGGCGCTCCTGGGGACCCCGGGCTGTGCGGAGGGTGAAAGTATCCAACAAGAGGAATGCCTCTCGTTGAGAGCCGGCCTGTCCTGCACCTGGGTTAATGCTGGGGGGAAGCAGAGGAAGGGAAAAGTCCTCCTCCAGGAGGGTTTACAGTTCCTCCTCCAGGCAGGAGGGTTTGCGAGGATCCTAACACCTGAGTTTCACTTAGATCAGGGTGGGCAGTGGTGGAGCACGCTGACACCAGCCCCTCAGTGGGTACGATCTGGATGGCTGTGACAGTAGCACAGGCCCAGCCTTCTGCGGCCTGGTGCTAACGTTCTCGCACGCTTTTCTTGCAGAAAGCAAGCATGAACCAAGGGCTTTTTGTCCGATTGGTCTGCTTCCATGGGTAGAGCCCCCAGTCCAGCTTGGAGAGCCATGACAGAGACCTCGCTGACACCGCATCTCTCTCCCTGCGCACCGTTTCTCATCACCCACCAGAGAGAACGCCAACCTGGAAGTCGAGGCTCAGTCGCTCACCGTCTTTGGGAAGGAAACAGGGGGAGACAGGAAAGGAGGCCGGTGAGAGTTGGCAGCGATGTTATCTGCGTCCCAGCTGGGGTGGGACACTTACGGCGGGAGGGAGAGGAGCCGCACTCTTCCCCTTCTCGCCTCAGTGTGTCATGGTTGGGAGGTACCAAATAACTCCCGTAAAAACGCTGTCCCGGGTGTTCTCCGCTTTGCACTTCCGATGGGACACGAAGTTTGGTATTTCTGTAAAATGCTTACTGTCTGTCTTGTCCAAAACAATAAAAATACGCAACGCCAAATCTGTGTTGGAGAAGTTTATTTGTGGGTCACGAGGTCTCCACGAGGCCTGGGAACGGGGCCAGTTTTTCCAGCCAGCTGTAGGGAGCCGCTTCCTATGCAAAACCTCTCTCTCTAAAGCCCCTGCCCTTAATTTCAAGTTTATCAGGTGTGTCGTTTCACTGGGCAATGTTACATGACCTATGAATCTCAACAGCACCCAAGCAGAGAAGGTACTCACTGCGTGAGGCTGTTGTGACTCAAAATATCAGTAAAAATATCTTATCGATATCTGTTCAGGCCTACAAAGTCCTCCGAAATGGCTGTAGCCAAGCTGCTCGAGGAGACACGAGGTTTTAGACCCTTCATAAGGTCTTACAGTAACGGGACAGGGTTCCAGAAATAAGCATCCCTTCCCCACACCGCAGTATTTCTTCTGGCAGAGAAACAAACCTAACCGGGAAAAAGCAGCCCTCTGTTTCATTAACATGAAAGCGCCACCAGGCTGGTGGCAGGGAGAGGAGCCCTCCAGCGCTGGTCCTGAGGCACAGGTGAAAAGCAGACGTAAAGCTGGCTGAAGCAAGTCTGATTTATCCCTTTTTTTTTAAATTCTGCCTTCCTGAGCTCAGAGCTGAAGGTGCTTCTCCATCTGCTCTCTCAGCTTGTACTTCTGAACCTGGAATAAAGTGGAGGTGGAGAGGCTCAGACACACAGCACAGGAGGCCACGGCTTCCTCCCTGCCGCAGCCCAGCTCTTACCTTGCCCGAGACGGTGAGCGGGTACTGATTCACAAACACGACGTACCGGGGGATCTTGAAATGGGAGATCTGGGAAGAAGAAGCCGACAGCTACACAACCTGCCAGGAGCAGCGCATCCGGCCCGCACGCTGTTGTAACACCCGCTGTGCGGTGGCCCGACTGGATCACCAGCTGCTCTGAAACGCTGCAGATCATTTGCAAAAAACATTTGCAAATCCCCAGCTGCTGCTGGGCGTGATGCTCTGGCAGGGAACAGAACAGCTGGGCGCACAGGAGCGCCAGACCTACCTTCCCTTTGCAGAAAGCTTTAATGTCCTCCACGGTGCAGCTCTGCCCGGCTCTCAGGCGGATGCAGGCACAGACTTCTTCTCCCATCACCGAATCCTTCACGCCAACCACCTGGGTGGGACAGAAGGACGTGAGAACCCTGGAGACATCCCCGTCCTCACACCTCCGCTGGCCCACGAACCCTGACCCGTGCCATGGGATGCCCGGGCAGGGGCTGGGCGGATTACATCGGGTGGTTTGGGCTGCTAAACATCCCGCCAGAGCTTTCCGCGTACCTCCAACACCTCCCGGAAGGACTTCCTGGCCGTTTGTTGGAGGAAATGTGTCACAGCAGGCGCCCAGAAGCCAGCACCTCCGTCTGCTTTTGCAAAGTGATGGGAATCAGGGCTGAGTCACAGCCGTGGCAGGGGCCCGTCATCTGTCTTTGTGCCGCCCTTTCCCCAGACGTGAATATGGGGCAACAGGTTTTGTAACCGACGAGGAGATCTGGGAGACTGCCCCAGCCGCCTGCTTTGGGATCTCCCGAAGAAATGTCAGGAGAGGGATGAAGTAGAACGAAGGGATTTTTTGGAGGCCTTAGAATGGCAGCGTTCAGCCCACCCCGTGCACATCACATTGCTCCACGCAGGCGCTGGGCTTCCCGAGCTCCATCTCTAAAGTTCACTCGCGGTATTTCACCAGAGCCCTACTGTCAGCCCCTGCCTTGAACCAGTATCTCGAAATCCTAGCGACACGTCAATCCTTTTGAGTCCAGAGCAGTGACCTAAGGCCCTAGAAACTACATAAACAGGGCTGGTTCGCAACCCATCTGCACAGGGACTGTTCCAAGGAGAGACGCTAGCCTGGCACAAGCACAGCACTTGCTAAATAACTCGTTTATTTATGGGGAAGCTTGTCTGGCACAAAACCTGGAGGAAAACAATCCCGGCAGATTGGGAGCAGCTGCTCAACGTTGCAAATCATTTCTGTCTTGCGAACGGATCAAACCGAGTCTAACTCCTCATCTCCAGGGGCTCGTTGGAGGAGCCTTTTTGTGATTTAGGAGCTCAGAGTAATTAATTATCAGTAAAGCTGTCCTCTCAGTCTGCTTTCCAAGCAGGAATTTCAGAGAGCGTTATGAAAGCGGACAGGCCGTTTAAAAACTGGAGGATGGCAGCTGCTGCTCCGCAGCTGTGAAGCTGTTGCACAAGGAGTCTGCCTGAACTTGCGCACCCCATTCCACCGAGAGGAAAGACCCAGAAGCTCTGCCTGCCCCTTCCTGTCTCTCCCGGCGGCCAGACAACAGCACACTAAAGGAGAAGCTGAAAACAGAGGAAGCAGACGCAGGCGTCTTGGCGTACAGATTTCCCACCACATACACCACTGGTGCTCCCCCCGTCCCGCTCCCTCTCACTCACCTGCACCTCCTCAACCTTGGGATGGGTGTGGAGGAACTGCTCGAGTTCTGCTGGGTAGATGTTCTCTCCTCCCCGAATAATCATGTCCTTGCAGCGGCCGATAATTCTGCAGTAGCCGTGCTCATCCAGGCTTGCGATGTCCCTGCAACGACACCGCAGTCCGAACCCTACCCCGGAGAGGTGGAATGATGACCGGTACGCCCAGCCAGCCTGCTCTGGGGGCCAGGTCTGATTATTCGGAAGGTGAGATGCCACCTGAACACGTGGAATAAACTCCTGCAGAGCTCAGAGAGCCCCTGCTACAACCTCCAGCCATTGGCAGCATCCCCACTAACACCAGGGCTCAGAGGGAGGATGTTCCCGCTGTTGCCGTCCTCGTCTCTGCTGCACAAACCCCAGACCTTCACCTCTTGGAGGGAGCACAGCCACACAAAGCCAATATTCCAGTCCCCAGGAGCAGTTTGCACCGAGGTGCTGGAAGCTCTCCTAAAGCTTCACGGAGAGGGACCGACAGATGGAAGCGCTAAACCTGCTCGGTTTTCCCCGCTTTGTTAGTCCCTGCCAAACCGTTCGCGTGTGCCTCGATCCCCATCCGGCGCCACCTCGCAGGACGGACTCGGAGGAGCAGGTTTGCTTCCAGACTCACCCCGTTTTGTACCAATTATCATCGGAGATCACTTCTCTTGTCCTGTCGGGCTCGTCCCAGTACCCCAGCATGACGCAGTAGCCGCGGATCTGAAGCTCCCCAGCAGTGTTCAGAGGCACGGGCTTCCCCGTTTCTGGATCCTCAATTTTTGCCTACAAAGGAAGAGAAGCAGGGCCCTGGGGGTGCTGAGCCAGGCGTTACAGCACGCAGCCCAACTCCAGCACGGGGTCTGCTGCACACGGAGGACGTGGAGCAGGCGGGGAGGGTCCTGCTCACCTCTGTGTGGGGTAGGATGTATCCCACCGTCTCGATTCTCCTGTCAATGCTGTCCTTGGGGAACCCCATGAAGGTGACGGGGCTGTTCTCGGTGGTCCCGTAGGCAACCTGCAAAGAGGAGAAAAGAAGCTTGCCTCTGGGGAAAGGGGGCAGCGCAGCTCCAGGCTTGGGAAAGACGAAGCCAGTGATGACCACAAGGGGATGGGGGATGGATGGGAAGAGGAGATTTTCATAAATCGTTCAGGTCACCGTCAAGCAGCTGCTCTCCTGGCTCGCCAGTCACTCCGGACAGGAGGCTGCAGAGCACCTGCCTGCCATGGCGTCCTCCATGATCCCCCCCAAGACACTTGGGGCGTCATTCACTTTGGACAGCCCAGTTATGTGGATTAAGGCCAAGCCTGCTCTCCTCTTTTTTAACCTCCGTATGTCTCCCCGAGCCCTGCTTACTCCCTGCCAGACACCGAACTTGCCTTTGTGCCCTTGCGGCCACCTGCTGGAGGTGCTGAGTTCACCTTGCGTCTTCTACAGCTCGGGGCACCTCGGCCATCACTTCGATAAAAGCCTGGGGCCAGCAGCGGGTCCTGTGGGGAGCCACGTGCCCCAGCACGGCTGTTTGCTCCAGATCCTTTTGTGCAGACCTCAGCTCCCGTAAACCTCCCGCAGGCATCACGAGGCTGCGCGGCGCTCAGTGCAGCTGCGTTTACGCATCGAAAGCCTCACAGCAGGACAAAAGCCGCTCGCTGCTAAACCTCCCTCCCCGCTAATCCCGGCGGCAGGCACCGAGTCACCTCGGCTGAAGGTCACTTCTCGGAGGAGGAAAATTCCAGCTCTTTATGCCCAGCTCAGCGGCCCGTCGAGCTCAGCAGCTCGGAGATGGCAGGAGGCAGGAAGGAAGCGCTCTGGGCAGCTCCGAGCTGCGGCCGACAGCACCACGCTGGAACCGCTGCTTCACCTCCAGCTTCTGGAGGCTGCGTGGCAGCAGTGGGACGTGCTGGAGCGCTGTTCTGGTCTCTCCGGCTCACTCAGAGCATTGTGTGTTAGCAGCAGCGGCTGCTTGGTTGGGAAAGCACGGCCGGGGAAGGGCTGACGCAGGAGCGTTCGCTCCTTTCTCCTCCGTGTCTCCGGACCGGCGCACGAGCAGCTCCGATCCACTGAACGGCAGCGGGGCCCTTGCCTTTAGGGCACACGGCCCGGGGTCCCTGCTGCACCAGCGGGGCTCTGCGTGGTGCTCGCCAAACTCCAGGCACCGTGCTCAGAACCAACGGGGGACCTCACAGAAGGGCTGCGATGGGGCAGCCCCAACAAGCTATGCCCACCTCGCCAGCAGGCGTCACGCCGGGGGGAGCACCCGGCTCTTGCTGCCGCTGCAGGCTCACGCTGGGCACAGCCCTCCCTAACGTCTGATCCTCTTGTGTGACTACACCGGGGTCGGCGTGAATCTGAGCGGGGGATTCGTGGGAGCCTCTTCTTAGCCAGGAACCTGGAGGAGATCGTCTCCAGGATGCGGCAGGGACCATCTGGTGCAAACTGCTCTGCTAGGAGCCTGGCGGCCCGAGGGGAGCGACTGTAAACAGGCTTCTACCAGACGTAATGATAGCTTAGCAGCCGGGGAGGAAACCTACAGTGTTTAATGCTCAGAAAGGATTTCGCTTCCACCCACTAATACAAGTCCTGCGGCTGGATCAAATGACTGACGAGACACAAACCCAAGATCTTAAACGCTTATTAAAAATCCCAGTGCCTTTGTTTTTCTGCTTTCCTCTGCTGGACGCATCGGGACATCAACCCCAGGATCCCGGCCAAACCCTGACTCAATCCCTTCTGCCTCCCCAGATCTCTCCAGCACGGAGAGGGGAGGCAGCAGCACGCGGATCCCTCGCCGGGCGCTGCTGCGGGTGCCGCGGGCACTTCAGGCTCGGCCAGCTGCCTGGCGGCGTGCTGGGCACCGCGGGGGCAGCCACACGGCCGGGCGCTGGGGATCCGTGCCATGCCCTGTGGCTTGTCCCCATAAACACTCTCGCGCCTTCGAGGCTGGAGGTGGCACGGCTGGCGTCGCCCGAAGCCTCACCGCCGGAGTGACCCCGGGGAAACGGGCGCCTCCCGACACAGCCCAAGGAGCAGCGCGGGTCTAAAACCTCCGCCTCGAGCCCCTGCTCTTCAGCTGGGCACCACAACGGTGCTCCTGTATTTCTCCTCTCTTCAGACAATATTTCTCTCTGGGTAGCGTTTTCCTCGTCTGGGTCCAGGCAGAGGCTGAAGCGAGCCCCCCCGGTGGCTCTGCCGTCCTTCCCTCCCCTCATCGGACGCGTGGCGTTCGCTCCGAGGGCTCCTTCCAGCCCAGCCGCAGCTTGTGTCAGCACGAGACGAAACCAGGCTTCCACAAAACCCCACGCACCAATTTAAGCTTGGAGATAGCCACGAAGAGTCAAGATTTCAAGACCCAAAGGGACCCTTAATGCTCATCTCGCCTTGTCATCCTGTGTCATTCCGGCCAGAAAACCTCACCCAGTAATTTCTGCATCAGATCCGTAATTTCCACTGGAGCTATATCTAGTGTCAAAGCAAAGCTTTTAGGTGGCAAAGAGCCCGGCTCGGACTCTTGGCTTTGAGCAGAGCTATGACAGAACAGAATGGAATTGGCTTTAAAGCTTTTTTTTTTTACTGTTAGGGCTGCAAGTGACCTCCCAGCGCCCAGCGAGCCGATCACCCCTGCCTTCAGCAACGACGAGGACAGCTCCGGAACAAACTGCTGCCTAACTTGTTCCCCCTGACAAGAGATCCATTCTCCGTGACTCCGAAGTCTCTGTCTAAACTGGGAATAAAAAGAACGTCTGAACAGAACGGGGTTTTTTAAAGCACATTTCAAAAACATTTCCTGCTAGCACTGTTTAAACAGCGGCCGCTGTGGAACCGGCAAAACAGCCCGACGAAGGCAGCGTCTAAAAATTAAAACTAAAAACAAGCAGACTCCAGTCTCCTCGGCAAACATGTGGACAGCGGGCTGAGCTGGTGGGCAGCGAGGGGGCTCTGAAGACCCTGGGTTTTTCCCAGCCGTGCCGCTTATGTATTGCATAACTTGGAACGACCTCACCAGCCCCGTGCTCATCGGTTTTCCCAAGCACTCGACGGCGATAAAAGCAGGCACTTCCCCTGCGCTCGACGGCTGCTCGGAGGCTGCGGGATAAGGCCGGGTTCGGCACGGCGTCGCCCCGGGAGGGGTTATGCCGGGTCTGTAGGGCGCGAGGTGCCTGGAGGGGAGCCCTCTGGAGCCTCTGGTTGTGCCATCCCGGGAATGGTTCCAGGACTCGAAGCACCAAACTAAAATCCACAGAAAGCGAGCTTCGCTGAGAACAATCCTGGCCTCGGAAAAGAGAAGCAAATTGCCCGTGAAATAATAGGGATTTTCAGACTTCAAAGAGGGCGTAACAAACAACGGAGAGCGGCCTGACAACCCGAGAGATGTGCTCAGGGACCTCGGACAAGCTCTTTGAACCCCGCTCAGCGTAACGTTTTGGATGGATCTCATTATTCCCAAAGCCATGCCGAGTGTTTTGTCTCAGACACCTCCCCCACAGTTAGCTGCAGCCCTTCCCTCAGCAGCCAGCTCCAAATTCGTTGTTAACCAAGCAGTGATCTTTCCCCGTCCCGTTGCCCTGAGTTCGGCCGTCCCCTGGGGGCGTTTATCTCACTGCTTTGGAGCTAGCCCACCAGCCCAAATTGTATTGGAATATTCCTGAACCTTCGGGTCAACTTTGCAAAAACAGCTCCGGATCGTACCCAGCCTGCGTCCCGTCGAGATTTCGTTTCCTGCCACAGCAACAGAACCATCTTTGTGTCCGAGCATCAGGGCACAAACAAGCAGGTCTTGTAGGACGAACCGAGGGTGGCCACCCCGCTGGCATCTCTTCCCCACACGAATTGCTGCCAAACAGGCCCAGTTTGGACGGGGCTTTGAAAGTTCCCAAAAATATCAGGTGGCCGAAGCGCTGGCTCTGTGCTGATGCACGCAATGGCTTTGCCTCGGGAGGAGCCCGCTGCAAAAACGGCAACCCAGCTAGCCCGGGCCAGCAGGCTGCCGCCGAAAGCTGCCCCCCTGTGATTGTGCAGCCACTCCTGTACAAACCGCTCCCTGCGGTCTGCTGTTAAAGCTTCCTCTCTTCTTTCCAGGCCGAGCAGGAGTCTCAAGGCTTGCAAGTGTTTCCGCAGCCCTGCCAGCGCCGCAGGAACACGGCCCAGAGGCGCCCAGCAGAGGCACGTGCAGGAGCTCGGTGTTTTATCGGCAGCTGGAGGGCAGGTCTGTGCCAGGGGTTAACCCCCCCTGGTGCTGGGGCGCTAGGAAAGTGGAGTAAAAGGAAAAAGAGGGAACATGAAGAAGCAGAGCGCCTTGCAAAGGCGGAAAAGCATTGGTTTGGGTATCTGAATGAGCAGAGCTGCTGTAGAAGGAAGCAGGCCCAAAACCTCGGTGTGGGGGGGACACCCGAAGACAGGGAGAGCTCAGCCCCCGAGGACACGGCTGGAAGCCCAGTGCCTTGTTGCTTCCATGCCGTGTAAGAGGTTACCATTTAAAATGTTCTCCCAGCACGTTCCTACAGCCTGTGCAGCTACCGAAACTGCCGGATTGTCAGGTCCCCAGCAGCAAGGTGGGGCGGGACGGGACGGCGAGGTCTCGCTTTGGCCAGGGCCAAGCGGGGACGCTGCCACCGAGCGGAGCTCAATTTCTGTTCTGGGAACAGCGTGGACTCACAGCTGGGGAGCCTTTGGGAAAGTCAGGAGCCTCAGGGGGGCTGACCGGTGGTGGTGTGCTGCTGGAGAGAGCTCCAGTGTTCTTCAGAGCGGGCAGAGAGCAGCGCCAGGCACAGCAGCGACCGCCTGGGGATGGCCGGAGCCCAGGGGGGGTGCACAAAGCACGGCCGGGGAGGCAGCGAGGGCCGTGAGCTTCCCAGGGGAGGCCCAGGGCAGCCTGCAGCAGTGGATCAGGTGCAGATCTCCTGCCAAAAAAGAAAGCCTGGGCCCCAAGGCCAGATAGGCTGGTGCCACATCAGGAAGGTGATTGCTACTGATAGGCACCGAATGCACAACTAGACCTGGATCCCCTCAAAAGCGGCAGAACCAGGCCTCAGCGAGCAGCGGAATATTTTAACACCGAGTAGTTCATGCGCAGCTGTCTTTACATACCAGAATTGTTCATGCTAACAGAAATAAAGATGAAACATGGAAAAGACCATCTCCAATGTTGTATCAAAACAGGCCTGACCTGCAGCAGCAAAGCAACACCCCAGATCTATATTTATGCTGCTTCAAACGCTGTATTTATTTGCTCAGCCCGCAACGCCTCCAAGGAGGAGAGGAGGGGAGGCCAACGTCTGCGAATGACTGGGCACTGCGAGTGTTTGCAGAACTGTTAATCAATTAAGACAGAGAGGCTCTGGGCTAATCCCGCCTCTTCTGCCGCGTCCCAGCAGCACGGGTCCCAGGGGAGCTGTGAGGTACGGGGCTGGCCGGGCCCCAGGTCCCTGCGGTGTCCTGCCCGCGCAGAGGGAAGGCTGACACTGCTGCCATTGTCACCAAGCCACCCACGAGACACGAGCGGGGCGCAGGCAAGCTCTTGAGGATCGCTGTATGTTTGCTGGCCGGCCTGCCTCATCCCCCAGTCGACAGCTAGGAAATCCAGCGGGGGAAGGCCAGGCCCCGGCAGAGAGAGGCTCAAAACACAACCAGCTGGGAGCCCGGGGGCCTCTCCCCGCAGCCAGGCGAGGTGCCAGTCCTGGCGGATGCCAGCAGGCTCCCGCCACAGGAATGTGCTCACCGAGGCATGGAAATGAAAAACACGAGGGGAAAGAACTTCCTTTTATTCCCCATTTTGTGCCCGGAGAAACGGAGCCGCCAAGCAGACACCTTTCCCCCAGCAGCACGGCCCCGCTGCCACCCCGCGGAAATAACACAGCCTCCTCCTGCCTCTGCTGCGTGGACGGGGCTGGTGGGGAGCTCCCCGGGGCAGGGACGTCTTCCCACCAGCACGGCATCAGGGCACCTGCATCACGGCAGCACCACGAGGAAATACAGCGCTTACCTGAGTCCAGAGCCTGACCTCTCCAGCCGCAACGCGGGGAGAGAGGCTCCCTGTCCCCCAGAGCCTGCAACCTCAGCCCTCAATTGGTAAAGGGTGAAAGAAAGGGAAATTTAGCCTCGGAGGAAGAAAGAATAGAGGGTGGTTTGAGGTCTCTACGGTTTGAACTCTGAAAGGGGTCTTGTTCCAGAAATACACACGGGTAGGATGTATTTATGGATGGAGTTTGCAAGGACCTCACCAGCTTTTAGCTCCAGTCTGACCCCGGCTAGCAGAAATCTCTGCAGAAATGGTGACCTGTCAGCCAGGAAATCTTTGCAAGGGGATAAGAGAACCAAGGATCAGACATCGGCTGCGCTCAGGGAGGAAGCACAGATGCACTTCCTAGCTTCAATGTCCAACAGAAACAGGCTGGGCTTTAAATCCCCCCGATCGGTTGCTCTCGCACAGCAGAGCTGGGACACAGCTTTCAGGAACTGTTCAACAAATGGTTTCGAGTCAGACTAAGGCATTTGGACCTGCTCAGAGAAAAATCGATCAGCGGAAGGAGGATGTTTTAGAGGGGAATTGTTTTTCTTTTCCGCTCTTTCACCCAGCTCCCTTTACTAACGGCGCACACTGGAGGGACACTTCCAGTCCTGGAGCAAAGGAGGAAGATACGGAGGGGTCTGTGCACCCCGTCTTTCACTCCCTCGAAGGCCTGAACACACTCAGAGAGAGATTCCAGTGAGGAAAGCACGTGCCCAACTCAGTAGCTACTGAATCAGGCATAAGCAAAACCACTGATCAGCGTTATTTTGCTCGCAGAGGTTTGAATTCCGCAGTAACTACGGCAGCGAGTGCTGCGGAGGTCCCTGCGGAGCTCCCGCGGTAACAGCACCTCTCGGGGGCCGAGGCAGGGAGAATTCCTTCACGCTGCAGCGAGCGGCGAGGCCCCAGCCGCTCCCAGCAGGCCTGACAAATATTGGAAGACTGACACGGCCCGGTTCGCACCGAGGTCCCCCGTTACATCCTCGTCCAGCCCCTGCCATCTGCCCCCAGGCTCTCCAGCACCTACGTTCGCACCCAGTGGCCCTCTATCCCCCCCCTAATTAGGCACGCAGCGAAAACGCGGCTGGACCGGCCAGCTGCTGCCAGGCCCTTTGCGTAACGCCGCCTGGAGCACGCTCGGTGGCGCTGGCCGATTCCTCGGTGCAACAATGGAAAAACCCAGAAATCTCTGTGAATAAGCCAGTCTGTGTCCTAAGGCAGCCCTTGGATTTCCTCCCTTTCTTGAGACTGTCTCGCCTCTGCACAAGCTCCGCTGGGGCTCCCGCAGCCAGGCCGAGCGGCAGCGAGCTCAACAAGCCCGCAGTTATGTGCTGGGCTCCCAGCTGTTTGCTCCAGCCAGGAACTGGCTGCGAATCAGTTCAAAATGTTCCACTTCCAAACCCCACCCCGCCACTCCTGGATCTCTCCCCTCGCGCTCCCAGGAGCAGGCGCTGGGGTTTTTAACCGCTTTGCTTTGTGGCGGGACAGCGGGGGAGATCCCGTGCGTTAGCACACCTCTGCAGCACGACTTCTTGCAACGGTCCCTCCAAAACCGGCCCCAACACGGCCCCAGCCCCTGCTCCCGCTGCAATTCCCTCGCTCTGCAGCTTCTCCGTCCCTTTACCCATGCCCGTGTCTTTCCCTGCCCACAGCTTTGTCTTGCGAGCACTGCCCCGCACCTCACCAGAGTCAGGCCCGCCGTCAGCACCGCCGGCTGGAATTTCTTCCTTCAGCGTCACGTCCACCAGCCCGAGCCTCACCGCTTCCCTGCGGGCTCTGCCTCTGCTCCATCCCTGGCTGGAAGGCAACGGGCGCTGCTCCCCGGTTCCACGTGCTGAGAACCCCCCTCTGACACCCCACCCTGGTCGTGTCGCACTCCACGGGGTAGACACAGCAGCACTGAACAACAAATGTGCTCCCTTTCTTGCCCAGCTCCTAAGTTTTGCTAGATCTGAAGGTCTTCAACCCAGGTTTTGTGTCACCAAAGCACCTCCAGTGCTGCTGACCACGGGCGTGACGCCGTCTCTCTCCCATCTCCTCCAGTCCCTGCTCAAGCAAACTCCTGTGAGATCAGCAAGACAAAATCCTCCAGGACCCCTCCTCTGCGATAACAGCAAAGGTGCTTCCGCCCCACAAAAGTGCTTCTCCCCAAACCGACCTAGGCTTAAACACCGTCTGGAAGCCTGCTGAAGGCTTCAGCACGAGGACCACCACCTACGGCCAACACGGTGACCGAAGAGCAGCAGCGGTCCTCGCTGTGCACCCTCGGGTCGCTCTTCCCCCGCTGACGGAGCCGGGCCCCACGTGGCTCAGCAGGGATCCGAGAGGTTCCCCACAGAGCAGGTCTGCGTTTGTTCTTCCTGACCGTTTGCCTCCCTGTTGCCAAAACGACCTCTGCACGCTTACTCCCGCAGCGGAGCCCGGCAGCGCCGAGGACATTCCTCCGCCTGGTGCCAAGGGGTTAAGCTCGCAGTAAGTTCCCAAAGCCACTTGCTTCCAACTGGCTGCTGCCTGCGGTTTGTGGGAAGGGATTTTGCTTTTTAATAACATTATAAATAGGGCTGTGTTCAGCATGCTGCAAACCCAGTTACTCTCTCTCTCCCACCCATCTCCCTCCTCCTCCTGCTGCTCCTCTTCCCGCCGCGCCGATCCCCGATCTGACCATGGATCGGTCGGGTTTCTTCCTCGGTGTCCTCCTGGCGTGCCTCGCCGGCGCCGTGCAGGCATGTCCCCCGAGCTGCCACTGCCACGGCGGAGACCTGCAGCACGTCATCTGTGACAACGCTGGCTTGAAGAAGATCCCCAAGGTGCCCGAGCAAACGCGGCTGCTCAACCTGCAGAAGAATAATTTCCCCGTTCTGCCCACCAACGGTTTCCGGGACATGAAGAAGCTGGTGTCCCTTCACCTCCAGGGCTCGCGGATCAAGGAGATCTCGACGGGAGCCTTCAGGGGGCTCAAGAGCCTGGTCTACCTCTATCTCACCGACAACCAGATCAGTGTCATAAAGCCGGGAGCCTTTGATGACCTGTCTGAGCTCACCTACCTGTACCTGGACCAGAATAAGATCCCAGACTTATCCAAAGGGCTCCTCTCCCCTCTCGTCAACCTCTTTATCCTGCACCTGGGCAGCAATAAAATCCAGGAGCTGAAACCAGGGGTCTTCAGCGGTGCTAAAGACCTGCGCTGGCTCTTCCTCTCCGACAACTCCCTCACCAACCTGCTGCCCGGGGCCCTGGAGGACGTGGAAAACCTCGCAGTGCTCCACCTGGACAAGAACCAGCTGAGCAGCTATCCCGTGAACGCCATGAGTAAGCTCCGAGTGCTGGAGGAGCTGAAGCTTTCTCACAACCCCATCGAGGTCATTCCCGACAATGCCTTCCAGTCCTTCGGGCGGTACCTGCAGACTCTCAACCTGGACAACATGAAACTGAAAAAGGTGAGTCCTTTCTCTTGCCCTTTGCTCTGGATGGGAAACACGGGGCTCGATTCTCTTCTCCTTTCCCAAGTTCGTTGTCCCTTCCCCAGTCTGCAGAGGAGAGGGGGGATCCGGGCCTACAGACAGCGAGGCACAGCTGAAAAAAACCCTCACCCAGCCCAAGCGAGGGATGAGAGCTGTACCCCACCCTTTTGGTGGGTTGTTTTAGGCAAACCCGAATTATCTGGGGCTGATCACGCTCCTTGGAAAGGCAACGCATTCCCTCCTGAGCTGGAGGTCACACCAGTCGTTGGGAAAGCATTTGGGGTGCTCCAGGACAACCGGCAACCTTCCAGCATCCCGGACTGGGGCACGGGATGAGAGCCAAGCATCTGCCTTGCACACAAGGGCTGAAGGGCACTGCAGGGCTGGGCTGCCCGGCCTCCTTTGTTCGCTGCCCGTTGCTGGCTGCGAGGGGGAGATTCCTCAGGAGGGGCTACGAGCAGAAGCTTTTTGCTCGTGCCTCGCAGGCAGGTAGACGTGAACCTTCACCTTCACCTCCCCCCTGCCTCCCAACCTTACACATCATAAAGAAAGGTTTGTTTATTGATGCTGTCTCAGAAGCAACTCTCGCGGCACCTCACAAAGGGGCCCTGTTCCCACTAGGGAGGAGGAGGGACATTCAGGTATCCCGGCCAGACAACCCCCTTCTTTTCCTGTGAGGAAGCACGATCCGTAGTCAGGAGCATGGCGCTGGGGGAACTGCTGGCATTGGGACCTCTGAAATGCCAGGCAGCAGTGCAAGAACCGAGAGGAGCACAGCGCGAGAAGAGCGGCACCCCACGGCAGCCTGATGGCCGGGGTGCGCCCTGCGAGGCTGGAAGGGAAGGGGGCTTCTGCACTGAGAGCTACCACCCAGAGCACACCAGAGCTTCACAGAAAGCTCTGGAAACACAGGGAACACAGACAACTCAGGAAGTGGAGTTGCCCAGGTGGACAATGACACTAGCTCCAGCAGGTTGGTGCAACCCGTCGGTATTTAAGCCCATGCCCACTCCCAGCACGAACCTCTCCGGGATGGGAGTAACCAACCTCAGCATCTAAACCCAACCTGACCTCCCTCGGGGACATTATTTCTGTCACATCGCTTTTGTGGACTCAGTTTCCAGGCAGAAGTCAAAAGTTAGAGCACAGATGTCCCACCAGGGTCCCGAGCTGTGCTGAAGAAATCTGGCTAACTCACAGTGCTGGGGTGCTCCGGAGAACCAAGTGCCCTCGATTCCATCAAGGAGCACCAGAAAAACTTGAAGTCTATGCATCTAGTCTTGTGTAGCCAATTAGAAGACCACCTGTAACGTTCAGATAAGAACAGACCAAGGAACTGCACTGATATTTATCACTCCTTATTCACGATGCCTTCAAGATCCCCAGCTAGACAAACATGATCTGCTCTTTGATAGTGTCTGCAGCTTCTATTAAGTCAAGGAAAACACCTTTCTTTCTGAATCTTCTAACCCAAAGCACGATCCCAGACCATAACAGAGCTTGAGGGACTCAAGACCCAATTATGCAACAGCCAAAAAAGAACTGGAAAAGGTTCCAAAGAAATTGCAGAGGTTTGAATAGAAATTTATAAGGACTGGCCAGAAAGCAAGGTTTAACAATTCTAGCTAGCAAGAAAGACTTTATTTTCAGTGACCAGCTGGGGACAGGGCTCTTTTGCAGCCAGATCCCTCCTTTCCTCCCCAATGACCCCATCAGACACCAGTTTATTGGATCAACACTTACTGGGGGTGGCCTCTGCAGCTTCTGGGCTTGCTTTTCTGTAAAGTCCCCATGCCAGCTCTGAACTTTCTCTTCAAAACTTCAGCAGACCTCATATTCACATGGCCCACATGCAAACTTTGCAGTGCTAGCAGCTCTTTTTCCTTCATAAAAATACTGTCCTTAGCTTTTCCTTGTATGGTTGCAAAGTTTTAGAGCTGATCAAGTGCAAAACCACTCCACGTGAAGCTGTCACTTCCATGGCACTTGAGCAGAGCAAGGAGAGCCCCCGGGCCGCTTTGCAGCTCTACGACCACAGAGTTCCCTGTCCCCAGCCACCCGGGGGCTGCATGGCGTGGGCCAGGACCCACTGCCTAACTCAACAGGAACCAAGGTCATGCAGATCCCACTTTACCTGCACCCCGTTGTCATCACAAGAGAAATTACAGCGGTAATCCTCCACTTAGATAATGGGAAATTCACCAATTCCTTACAAACGCCCCTCGGGCAGGAAGCACAGCAGCTGTTACCTGCAGATACCTGCAGACACCGCCTCTTCTCATGGGGCTGGGAGAGGAACGAGAGGCTGAGAGAGCACCTCACCGTCCAACCCAGAACACAGCCGGGCTACCACCCATGTCGTACAGCATGTCAGCATCTCGCTACCAGCACCGTAAAACCTGCAGTGAAACCACCAGCCCAGCTCTGGCCCCCAGAGGCCAGCAGTGCTGACTGCCCAACAGCACTTTGGGATTCTCTTAGCTAAGCTCTAAGCCTATCCAACGCTGCTGAATTTGGAAGATGGCTGAAGTTCACGGCTTAAAATAGCCATTTCCCTCTGAGAAGCCTTAGAGAGCCTGAACACTCCCTGATGGTCCTGTCTGAAGCGTGATTGAGCGTGTGAGCTAGCCAGGAATGGAATCGTGGGTCCTCGGCTCAGAGGGTTTCTGGTAGACCTAGCAAATCTCCTCTCTACAGTTTTGAGAAAGCTGTTCCCTGTTTTGAGAAAGAGGGAGGAATGGTTTGTCCTGGCCAAGGTCGGGTGTCAACAACTCCATCTCTAATTCATCACCTCCAAAGTCTGTGTCGATGGGTTCGCTTTCACGAAGAAATTTTCCAACCCGAGTAACTACGGGCTGCGAAAAACAAAACCAGAAACAGAAATGAGGCCTGAAGGAAAAGAGAGGAGAGGGCTGCAAAGCTGGGGCCACAGCCACGCAAAGCTTCAGCAGGGGAAGCCCTCCCTTAAAGGCTACCCAGGAAAAGGCAGGTCTTGCAGCATCCCTTGCAAAAACCTACTAGAAATGAGAAAGAATAAAACAGAGGAGGTTGAGGTGCTGGAAAGCTGCCTCTATTTCTGCACTGCTCTGATGCCAAGTGTAACTTTCCACTCGGAGCCCTTGGGCACTGCCAAAGTCTACAGGCCCCTCAGACGCCACAAACACTCCCTCCTTCAGCCGTTCCAGGACAGGGCAGGCACCAGGCACTGGGAGGGTTTCCAGCCTTGGAAAGGAATATACCCAGAAAATACCTTCTTTTAGAATGGAGAAGGGTGGCTCAAAAATTAGAGAGGACGGGCAGGCTCTGCTTTATTTAGGGGTGTAGCTGCAAAGACAATCCTGCGTGGATTTGGGGTGTAGTCCTCTTCAGGTAGGAGACTGTCCGGGAGACCCCAGCACGACACCTCTCCCTTGGGTCTGTAGAGCTTCCAGCGAGCCAGGACTCTCCCCTCACCTCATACCCTTGCTCTCTCCACGCTTATGCCTCTGAAAATCTTGAATGGAAGCACTCAGGAACCAGGGAAAACATCTCCCCTCCTCTAACTCAGCACTGCTCAGCGTAAACCTGTGTTTAGTTTGCAGACAATGCGTTTGCTGGTGTGACCGTTCTGAAGACCGCTCACCTCGAGAACAACCGGCTCACCCAGCTGCCCCGCAACTTCCCCTTCGACAAGCTGGAGACCCTGACGCTCTCCAGGAACGCCTGGCACTGCACCTGCCAGCTGGCACACCTCCGCAAGTACGGCACCGCTCGCCTCCTCCCTCCCCTACCTCCTCGGGGTCTCCTTGGGGTCCCCCAGGCCGTGCCGGGTAGGAGGGGATTGCCGAAGGCTGCCTCCAGCCCGGCGGCTCTCCCCAGCCTGCCACGAGTGTGAGCGGTGCCCTCGGTGTGCCGTGCCTCTTGTAAGCTCCTTGTGTTCTTCCTCCTCGTGTCCCAGGTGGCTGAAGGGCAACCGCACCCGCACGGAGGACACGTGCTCCACGCCCGCGCAGTACCGGGGGCAGTCCATCAGAGACACCCCTGCCCTGCGCGCCTGCAAGCTGCCCACCAAGAGGTCCAGGAAGGGAAGCCGCCATTAAGCACGTAAGAGGGCTCGCTGAACCCTTCCTATCGATAAGTTGTAGTCGCTTCTCACAGGGGCCACCAGAGTTATTGGGATTTTTGCCTCAGGTGGCAATAACGCTCAGATTTGCCTCAAAACTCACCTGCTGACACCGCACTCAGCTGCTCCGTGTCCCGGGAGGCGCTGGGCTCCACACGCTCTCAGAGCAGAGAATGTGCCTGGAGCACCAGGGTGGGAGCCCAGAAAGCAAACACCGAGCTAAGGACAGGCCTGGGGCAGCAAGCGAGGGTGAAACTTGTAATTAGGTGTCAAGTGAAGGGTGGATTTAGCCCACTTCCAACCCTGAGACGGGATAACACACACTTTACCTTCCTAACTGAGAGGGGATGCTCAGCCTTTTGCCCCAGTGAAGTTCCTCCCAGGTCTGCTTCAAAAGGCAGGGCGAGACAAGGCTGGGAAATCTGGCCCCAGGCTGCCCAGCCCACAATATGGACACAAATATCAGCTCCCATCCAGCACCTGCCTTTTAACAACTGCAGCTCCTGTCCAAGCCGCTCAGGTATGCATAAACAAAGGCTGGTGCCTTCAAATGAAGGTCCCAGAATAGGGAGGACCGAGACGGTAAATACCCGTCGAATAAGGTGTTCTGGGCCAGAGGGTGATTCAGGAGACGGGGCTGACTTCCCTTCGAGCAGCGAGCTGCTGACATCTCCCAGTCCAAACACACCCTGTGACAAAGTATCACGCAAACACCTTTAACAACTGGAAAGTGCTAAGCATTCAGTTCAGAGCACAGAGCCGCAAGAAAGCCACAGCTGTCGTCGCTCCACCCCAAGCATTTTTCTTTTCCCCATCCCGGGACTCGATTTGGAGCTTGGAGGGATTCCAAAGGGCTTTGGATGAGCCTGCAAATTTGTAAGCTTTTGGGGAAGGAAGGGACCTTTGCTTATTTGTTAAGTAAAGCACAGTGACCCCGCTCTGCACTGGAGGAACAAGGGCTGTCGCTGTGTCCTCATAGAGTAAAGGACCCGACGGGTATGGCCGTTTGGTCCCCAGTTCACCAAGGAGGTGCTAACAGAATGGAGAAGGTGAATTTATGACCAAAATGTCAGGGACGGTGCCAGCGGCTCTGAGCCTTCCTGAAGTGCTTATTTATCTTGTAGTGCCAGAGGCTTTATGGATCAGACATGGAAATACCAGGCGTTCCATATAGGGCGGGTAAAGTTCCGCACTAAAGATGGAAAAACTTCAGTTTCCTAAACCACAATACTTAAACGTGCTTTATTCACAGACCCGGCCCTTCTTAACCTCCTCTCCCTGTCTGAACTCAATTTCAGTTCACTCCTCCACGACAAGAGGAAGGAAACCATAACAGCATCTCCTATAGCGCCTTTTACCCAACAAGTTCAGGACTATTAGTGAAATACAAACCTGCTTATTGCACTCTCGCAGAAAACAAAGCTCGGTACCCACAGGTGTGGGTGCCAAAACACAAGCACGCAGACCCCGCTCAGTGCAGTGACACAATTTTCAGGAATATGAAGCGACTCTGACCTCAGGGTGCACCTCCTGAGAGCCGGGCAGCTTCCTCAGCTGTCAGCTGCGTTCTACACACAGGTACGCACTTCAGAGATGAACGGTGACTTGGGTCGCTGCACAGGAGCCACGTTTCGGATGAAAGGCTGCTTGGCACCTTCTAAAACTCTGTCTGCTCTGGAGTTTCAGAACTGGGGCACCAGAACAATTAATTACTCTTAAACTCTCTTATTAACGTTATGTCACTGCTCTCGGGTCTCTTCCTTCACAAAGGAAGCGCTCACTGGCTACGAACGCTTTGGGTCAGATACTCGAGAGCCAGATAGCAAGTTGGCAGAAGGGGCTGGAGACAGGACTAAGACATCTCCTCTTCTCTGGAGACTTGTTACGGCCTCTTGACTCCTAATTCTTCTCATTCAATTACAGGCTTCACTCACTCACTGAGCGTAAAATACAAACAAAAGCTCCGAGTTAATGTCGTGTTTAGAAATGCCCTTAACCATGTGGACTTCTCCTTTTTTCTCCCCTAGCAGGCCCTGGTACGGCCTGTCCTGGTGACCGGTCACTCCACCCATCAGAAAACTACTGACTTCCGAGTCCTTCCTTAAGCTTCTCCTACCTGTCAGGAAACATATCTGATATATCCCAACACCTCCAGCCTCCTCCGAATCCCCGCTTCTCTGCTGATCGCAGGATGGAATCCACCTTCTCAAGCTTCTCCGACATCTATGCATTTTAAAAGAGGCCTTTTTAAAACCTAAACTATGCATGAGCATACTAAGACAAGCTAAGCTAGATCCTGCCGGTAAAACACAGTCATCTTTCCCAGAGGCAAGGTAACCACCCCCCCATCCATCAGTTTGTTTCGATCCGTCCTACAAGCAAGTAGGAAGGCAGAAGCATTCTCCCCCCAGCTGCCTGATCAGGAAAATCGGTCTCAAGCCATGCAAGAAGACTCCTCTGCCTACCCCCGGAGGGGATCCCTGCAGGCCAGGGCTGAGGATGATAGGCGAAGCGATGCCCACCGCCCGGTGGCTCTCAGAAAAGGCAGCGCTTTCCCTAAGTCAGCCAGAAATCTCGAAGTGAAGCAGTGCTGGGAAAGCCTGAAACCGAAGCGAGCTGAGACTGGATTCCCTCCCACTCTGCGGGGTCTCCCAAGGCCCACGCGTGTCCAGGAGGAGAAGGAGCGCGCCGTGCTGCAGCAGCCCTCCTCCTCTCTCTGCCCAGAGGCTCTCGCAGGACACCAGGATGACTGTGGTTTATTGTCATGGCCGTTACGATGCCACAGCTGCAACTTAACTGTGTTTTTTAACCCTAAAGAGTTCTATAAATATATGTATATTTATTCCTCTGTAACTGAGTGTAAATGACCTTCAGGAGGACGAAATCTCCTCCGTTTCCTACGTGGAAATCAAATTGTATATTTTCTTATGTACATCTTCTGTATAAAGCTCTTGCTGCAAAGATGAATTCGCCAAGTGTCCCGGTGTCTGTCTGAGGGCTCAGAAGTAACACAGACAGGCGGTACAAATACAGGCTTCATCCTCTTTATCCTACGGGCACGGCGACTGTTTGGGAGAGGAGGGCTTTGTTATTTCTCTCTCTACAAAGCAGGAACGTGACACCTAACGAGTCCCGGGCGGTTGTAGTAATGTCTGAAAATATTTTGGGAGGCCGAACTCTGGCCCACTATAAAAATAGGTGGCTGTCATCTGACAGAGTCCAGGGGATGGCACCCGCTGGTGTTTTCAGCTCAGCATTAAGAGCTTCACATCCAGGAAAAACTCTGGCTGCCTCCTGGCTGCCAGGACGGATGCCCTGGCCTCTCCCGGTCCACCCCAGCGCTTACAGCCATGCCTGCAGAGCTGCTGGTGCTGGCGAGGGCTGCGTTTGCCAACAACAACAGCCTAATCTGACTCCGAGCCCCACGTGTTCGGCCACCACAACAGAATCCTTCCTCAGCGTTCGCAAGTAGCGTGGCACTGAGGCAGAATTTGTTTCCTTTAAAGCAAATCAGAAAAGCCCTTCTTTGGCTCAGCCGCTCGCTGCCAGGCTGCAGCTTTAGCCAGCACCTGAAAAACGTGTCACCCCGAGTGCCAGGGCCCCTTTGCTGCCTATCCCCTCCCCATGCAGGACACGCTGGTGCTCGTGTACAGGGCCGGGGGCGCGTGGACATGCAGCGGCACAGCAGCACGTGCTCCGACACGCGCTGCAGCTCTGGCAGTGCCTGGTGCCGCGTGTGTGGATCGTTCCAGTCCCACGTTCAGCCTCCCAGACGCGTGCCATGCAGGAGGTGTTATAGCTGCACCCAGCCCCAGGTGGGGAAAGAAACCTGGCAGCTCTGCAGCAGAACAGACGCATGCAGCCACCCCCAGCAATACAAACCAGAAACGCCTCTCCCCAGATCGTTCATCCTTGCGGCATGTATGAGGAAACACAAGGGTTTATAAACTTTGAAATACACCAGGTGAAGCTCAGCTTGTGACACTGAATGAAGCATCTCTTCTTAGCAGGCTCCCTCTCTAGACGCCCCAGCAGTTAACGGGCAGGATTCCCCTCCTCCCTTCCAGTCCCTCTCCATCTTCACTCCTCAGCCCAGCCTCGTGCCCCCGTTCCCATCACACCTGCCCCCAGCAGCTCTGGGGCAGCTGCTGTCCCGAGGCACAAACTCAGAGTCTCACCACAACCACCAACCCTTACAGCTCTGGTCACAGCAGCCGTGACTCACCAAAACCTCTGGCATGTGCATCTTCGTTAAAACCATCTTCATGATCTCAGGGGGAACGGGGGAACCTGCAATGACTCCTAGAAGAAAGAGGAAAAGATGATTGTCTTGGAAACCATCTGTTTATTCACAGGAGCAGCCTCTCCGAAGGTTCTGCGCTCCTAGATTTAAAAGCTGGCAAGACCTTTGGGATACACTGGTTCCTGTCAAAATACTTTCTATTTTTACGGATACAGGTCCTGGCTATTCTAGACGCAAAAGCTGCAGCAAGGCCAGTTGGCCTGAATGAATTAAGGGTTGGCAGAGTTCACTTATTAGGAAAATAAGCTCTATAGCACATACCTCGTCCAAGCTGCAGTCCAGAAAAGGAAAGTTTCAGAGCAGAAAGAGGCACAGATTTTTAGCAGGACAAACACTCCCATAGATCATCCCCAGCACAAAAACAAAAGCCTTTCCTCCTGACTTAAGCAGACCAGCCCTTTTGGGAGAGGGCAGCTCACATTTTCACCCGTTCATATCTGCCCTGGGATGACAGAGTGAAAGAGCAGGGCAATGTATAGGCTTTGCTGGAGAACACGATGAGACAAGGATCATTTGTCACATAACGGAGATGAACAGATAATCTGCTCTAGGTGTTTCTTTATGCTCCAGCACCATCTCCTCCCCGTGCTGCCGTTGCCTCAGACAGGCAGGTGGCATCCCCGTCTCAGCTGTCGTGCTCAGCTATTTCTGAGGCTGCCTGAGATCAGAGAAAAAGCTCCAGCACGCGTTACAACACGTGCTCCAGTATTTCTATGAATGACTTTTAAAAACAGGCAGGAAACTTTAGGTCAGAGAAAATCACAGAATAGCTCTGTTTTAGATACCGCACCAGCGTAAAGCACACGAAGCATCTGCTGCCACACAGCGGTAGCTGCTGATAGAGCCGAGCAGTGTCAGGCTTCCCAGCTTCGCACTTAGCAGGCAAAACAGAAAGCTCCTTCCCTAGATTGCTTTAAGATGAAAGAAGAGTCCTAAAAATACAGAGGTCTTGAAGGAAACCCCAAGGAAAGGAAATGTGGCATCAAGTTAACAGACTCACACAACCTAACTTTGTCCTCCAGGAGAGTGATCTGTTCACAAGGCTTCATTAGCCTCCCAGCACGGAACCGATAATACCCAGTTTCTCAGTGTTTGAGCTGTCAAACTTACCTCCCCGGAGAGTCGACAGGTCGTAGGAGTCAAAGTCTGGCTGGGAGAGCATGTCTATGAACATGGTTGGCGTGCCATGTATGAAGGAGCATCTTCAAGAAGGGGAGAGAAAAGGCAAAGCTGCAGTGTTGGAACCTGGTGCAGTAACAGCTCCAAACCCTGCTCCCAGCACACTCAGGCCTCAGAGGCAGTAGCGCAGAGGCAGGCACAACATAAATGCCTCATCAGTGTGTCAGTACACCCGTCAGTGTCCATGTTCATGTGTGCATATAAAAATATACAAATATATACACAACCACAACTACAGCTCCTTTGTTCTCCAAGCTGCACATGAAGCACAGCCTGGAAACGCGACCACCTCCGCAACAGAGCTAGGTTTGGAGAAAAAGGGCAAGTGGCTGGTGTAAAAACACACCAGCCCCAAGAAACCAAGAAAGGAGTTTGCTTTCTCTTATTCCTGGGAGAAAAGCAGCGTGACAAACTCCCAAATACAACTGCAGAAGTGCCCTCCCGCAGAGCCTTGGCAAGGATGTGCACCCGCAAACACGCCTCTCCTCTCGTGGGAAGTGTGAGCAAGGGCCTGGCAGGTGAGACAGGGGAAGAAAGCACTGCCACGGGGCACCGAATTCCTCTAGCAAGAACACACAAACGCTCACTTCTCTCGAGACACTGCCTCCAGTGCCGCCTTCCCCTCGAAACTCGGCGATGAGAAGATGCAGGAGGTGCCATGCAGAGCCGTCACCATGCAGCCTCCCACCGATGCCAGGCAATGGTAGAGGGGTGCGGGGAGGCAAACACGATAGTCCTGGGATCAAGCCAAACAAAGAGAGCAGTGAGGAGACGAGATCTTCCAGCCCGTGACTAGCCCAACGCACTGCTACAGCTCAGAGACCTCAACAGAGGAAATTCCTCCGTTCACCTAAATCTTGCTGGAAATCTGACATTGCTCTGGATGAAAACGCTACTCTGATGCTTCTTGCCTTTAATTAAAATTAGTTTAGGAAATTTGACACATCAAAATTTCATTCTGGAATTCTGCAATGTCTCTTCTTTGCTGGACGTTTTGGTCTGGTATGGCTTACGTGTTACTTTACGATACGCCAAAAGGGAACAGTGGCAGTGCTATGAAACATCACGAAGGACTTGGCTCATGTTTCTAATTTTATTTTGGTTTTAAAAGCACCAAAAGCTCTCAATACCGACTGAAACAACCCATCTTTTTTTTTTTTCAATTAAAGCTGTTGTGTGAGAAATAACTACTTCGGAGCTTCAAAAGAAAATATTTGCCTTTAATGATTTTTAAGAGGAGCTAAAAATAGAGAACTTCAACAAGGTCACATCCTGAAAAGAGCACCACGGCTGTGTGCGTGACATGAATGAAGCCATGTAAAATACATTAAAACCTCATTCAACAGAATTCAAAGCTGGCACCTAGAGCCTTGTTTGAAATGAGTATTCACCAAAATGAGAAGCGATCCACTTCACTATTTCCCCCCCCCAAAAATGCCTTTTTTTTTCCTCAAAAAAACTTGACATGAAACTAAAATGCAACTTCAGTGCAACTCCACCGAAAATAAAAGCGTTACGTAGGAAGAACCCAGAAGGGTCCTTCCATCTGCTGGATGTAAGGAAGGTGACCTGAAAAGCATGAACTGTTAGAACAAACTCAGCCTTCTGAGAGTTTACACTTCCCAAACTTGCCCAGCACCTCGTTAGTGACTCAGTATCCCCCAGTACCAGTCGTGGCAAAGCGTCCTGCCCTGCTGCTGGGCAAGCACCAACTCTGTGCGCACCCAGACCACCCTACTCCCGCGTTCCCATCGAGACCCACCTGCTCTGTGATCCCCAGCCTCAGGCCAATCAGGTTGCTGTTATTCACGATGTTCCTGTGAGAGAGGGTGGCTCCTTTGGGGCTTCCCGTTGTCCCCTGAAAGACACAGAACGTTCTGCAATGAAGTCACCTTTTTAGAGGACGAGGTATGTGTGTTCTTTGGGGTAACATCCCAGGCAAAGATTCTGGGGTGATCTTACACTTCATTCTCCATTCTGACCAGAGAGCCTTTTGTTCTTTACCAGCATCTCAGTCCCAAACCAGGCAAAAGAAAAGTGGCCCAACTACAGCTGGACAAATTCACACAACACCTCCTGGCAAAGGGCTGAGCAGGAAGAATGGAACGGGAACAATTCTAGGACTCTCTCTCCATCCTACAGCAGAAGGCTGGAAAATGACAGAACCAGAGCTTGTTCTAAGGGTGCAGAAGGCAAAGGAAAGATGATGCCCAGCACCTCACACAGTTTTCTGTCTCCCCACTCAGGAACCCAAGCACAAGCCGTGGAGCAGCCAGAAGCACTTACTGAAGTGAACTGAATGTTGATGGGCTCGCTGCAGGACAGGGTCTGCTGTAAGGCTCTCAACTGCTTCATGTGGCTGCTGTCCCCGGCCTGCAGCACGTCGTTCATGTGGAAGGTGCCAGGCAGCTTGGAGTCCAGCACAATGACGACAGATAAGTCAGGCAGCCTGGCAGGAAGACACACACCATCAGCAATACAAGAGAGAAGAAAACCTTGTGGATAGCCTTATGCCAGTGGGGGCAAACTCCCAGGACAGCCTAACCTGTTCTCTTCAGATGAGACCAAATCATCAGACCACGAGAAAGAGAAGTACATTAGGGCGGTTCACAAAGGGCACGTGTATTTGAGAAGTCTTAAGCCCGTTTCTAAATCTGCAATCTAGTTTAGAGGGGAGGAATCGTGTGTCAGATGTTCAAGTGAGCCACCAAGAGCCACTTCAATTGCTGGCGATGACAGCCAAAGCCCAAACAGGGAAAGAACAGCGATATCGAGATGTTATCAGCCACCTGTCTGGGATCCCTCTCAACTAGCAGTGCAGTAAGCAGAGGGACCTGGATTTATCAGGAGCTCTAGGAATTGCTTTAGCACTGCCTGAGGCAGTTCCTGCAGGGGAGTGCTGGAGGACAGGCTTCCCGAGTGTGTTGTTTCCTTCCAGCTCCAGCACAGGTCCACAAAGGTGTTGTAAGCTTCCCACATCAGTACCTAAAATGCTAAAAAGAGAGCTCTCTGCACAGCTCCTTCCTCCTCTAGAGCCTGCGATGTGTAAACGAGAGAACACGAGGCAGGACGCAGCTGTGAGGTCACTGAAAAAATACCTGATGTTCCTAACTCACCTTTTACTCTTGATTCCCCCCGGACTGGAATTTTCTAGCTCAGGACATGACTGCTTTAGAATATCGTAGTATTTCTGTGATTTAAACTGAGTAGGAAACACCAGTGCCTTACAGCCAACCTGTGAGGGGAGACAGACACTCGTCAGAAGTCATACTGGGGTTCAGGACATGGTACAGAGCAGTCACCACGTGAGCGTGCACAGCCCCGTGGCCCCACGCAGCAGGAGTTAGCCAGTAACGCTTCAGGGGGGTTTTCTCCATGGCTGCTTTCTGTAAGCACGTGAAAAGACTCTGGCCTAAACCTGGAGCTTTTTCACACTTTCCCAGTAAGAGCTGTGGTACGGAAGGTTAAAGATTGATTGGAGAACACGTAACAGGTCTTTGCAGAGTGAAAGTACGGCAGCCACCCTCTCACAGCTGGGTGTTCATTTTCTGTTGGGCGAGGAAGCAGAGCTGCAGCCCAAGGCTACCCTGCTCGCAGAGGATCAGCGCTGTTCGTTGCAGTGCACAAGGCAAGTGACTGAGTTTTCAGATTTGGAGTCCCAACACTAACAAAAATCCCAGCCCCCAAATAAAAAAGGGTCAGCTGTTTTGAAAACTAAAACATTTTTCATCCAACTTTTACGTTTACAGGATCCTGAAACAAAGCCCTTTAATTACTCCAAGAATTTATAGTTATGTTTCAGCAGATGCGATTTGCTGAATTTGACCCAGATTTGCAAACTGTTTTCATCTTCCAAAACTCCACTCTTGTCAAATAAACTGTTCAGGTAAATTATTTACTCGGCTGTCTTCGTTATTTTCCCAGGGTCCATGAAATAAAGCGACCAAGGCTACGCCCATCGGTTATTCTTGAGAACCCTCTGGGGTGGGTCAGAAAGGAAGACAAACATTTGCTCGATTTATGGAACTGTCTGCCTGGAAGCCGGGAGACCGTGTCTTTTCTGGGACGTGTTGGGGCTTTGTAACCTTTCAGCATTAGTCACTTCAAACTACTGTTCTGATGTAACTAGCTTTGCAAAACAGATGCTATGTGAGGGGAGAGGGCAAGGCAGATGCTGCAAGAGAAAAGGGCTTTTAGTCAGGCACCTCCCACTCCATGTCAACTAAAAGGCAGCAGGCCCTTTTTCAAAGGACCTGTCTTACAAAAGCCGTCATCATCGGTTCACTTTCACAAAGTCCCGGAAATAAAACAGCAGCAATCGGAGGGAGAATGGTTATTATTCGGTATTTGTTCCTCTATACACTGGAGGGTGGGAACCTGAGGTAGCAAGAAAGGGACTGCACAAGCTGACATGATCCAACAGGCAAAGCCGAAAAATCCTCAGGGTTTTCACTGTGCACAGAAACAAATACAATCAAATAATTAGCAGCGGTGAAGAAAAACAGATTCCAGTGCCAACGGCACACAGGGAAGCTAGGAAAACTAGCAAACCTGCAAGGGTGAGGCGGGAGTAAATCCCAGCAAAGCTGAAGCACATTCTGCTCTCACCCCTTCAACACTTCGGGTTTACACTAGAGGAGAAAATCAGAGCAGAATCGGACACAAATAGCTAGAAAGGAAAACAAAAGCTAAGTCCTGCTGGAAAACAAAGCAAATACTGCCTTTTCAGGAGAGACGTGCAGAATGGAAGTCATAAACAGAGCCAGGAAAGGTAAACTTAAGAAGAATGCAGAAGTCAGAGTGCTGCTTTTATGATTCCTCGTAACAGATCAAGTAGCAATAACAGCAAGTGCCACACAAACCTTCCTGATGACAAACTCCAGCTCAAGGGCCTGGTAGGCGGGATTCACAGATACCTGAAGAGGAAGAAACAAGAAGGTTAATCAGATATTGCTGCCTTGAAAACCCTCTTCCCTAACACATACTCCAATAGTAAAGTTCTCCCAGGGACAAGTCACAGTCCAAGCCTCTCCTGTCTGAGATGCAGAATTAAGAGCTCACCACCACGAGGATTTCACGTTCATCAGAAAAGCTAGCTGAATCCTGTGTTTGCACGTAAGGCAAGTGAAGCAAAAAAAATGCTAATACAGAGAAAACATTTATGTGAGGTCACATAAACCACATGTGAGCCACAACGGTTTAGGAACAGAAACGGGCCTCGCTTCTCCCAGGCAGACATTGAGTACGCTAAACTAAAGATATTCAAAACTCAACAATTCAAATTTCTTCATGGACAACCAGCAAAGTGTCAGCTTTTGCTTGTACAGCTCTCAACAGAGGCAGAATTGGCCACAGGAGCCGAGCTGAACACCAGGTACCCACTGAGCCATGCTCATAAATCCTATTACTGTTTCTTAGCAGACACTAAGATGAACAATGCTGAAGCAAACGCACCAGATGTGGTACGATCTTTGCCACAGAGCAATGCATAAATGAGACATATTCTGATTAATGTGCCAGGTTGTACAATCAAATGAAAATTTGGAGTTGGGCTCAATTTTTAGGTGAGCGTTTGCACCATGAAGCAATACAGGTCATATTTAGGAGGGACATAAATAACCGATAGCAGTTTGGGACAACAGCACGTAACGTAGAAATGGTCCTAAAGGCAAACATGTTTCCATCTCTAATTGTTTACTGCAAGCCACTTCACAGCAGTTCACTTCTTTCTGCTCCTTCCTCTCAGCTCTGTAGTCTGCTTTCCTGCGTAGCAGGAGACGTGCTGAGGGCTGCGCAGGTCTTGTTTCAATACTGCTTTCGGTTAAGAGCTATCATGCTGGGTGAGGGCACGGAGAAATGGCAGACAGCAAACTTTTCTCGCCAGCATAGCCTGTTGCTTCCTCGGCTCCGTTTCCTTTCTCAACACACCACTAAAAACCCAGACAGTCAGACTCAGTAAAAGACTTACCAGGATGATTCCTGCCTGGGCGGTTGCAAACTGCATGAGAACCCACTCGTACTTGTTGGGACCCCACATTCCCAGCCGGTCTCCTTTCTTCAGGCCAAGAGCCAGAAGCCCAGCTGCTGCTTGGTCCACCTGTAAAATACAAGACAAGTGCCTGAGGATCTCCAAGGTACGCATCAGGGGATATTCATTGCCAGGCACTGCTTTCTGGGGAAGACGCATCATTTTTGCAACTGAAATCGGACAGAACGTGCCTCTGCTGCGCACTCTGACAGCTTGCTGCTGCAGCCAGATCGAATTCTGATCGTAAAAGTGCGTCGTGCGGATGCTCACCTACCTGGCATGCCCCTGAGAAGCAGCAAAACTGCCAGGAGGGGGATCAGGGTGCTAGAATTGACATGGCTCGGGTGGAGCTGGACTGGCAACGTAAGGGTGAGTTTTTTATAGCTCGGTGGTCCCATGGCACCTGAGGCCATCGGGGAAGTACACAACATACAGCCGGGCTTGTGATGGAGGGGTGATCCTGACCTTTCTGCCCTTTTCTTTTTAGGATTCCACACTTGGTCATGGGAAGTCCAAAACCATCAGGAGGTGACAATGACAGCCGTGTTAAATACCTGCGCGTCTTCCCACACACCTCGCCACCCGTAACTGTCCTACCTCGGGGCAGGATATTCTTAAGGGTGTCCTTAAACCACAACCAGGAGACAGAGCAATAGGATCAGGCTGGTCTGAACAGCCCGGGAATATGCAAAATTCTCAAGAGCTATTGTTGTGGAGGGGAAGGGGAGAGCGTCCTCCCTCGCCTCCCCCACTGACTGGCTCTCCGAGGAGAAAAGGGAAATCGTTTCCTCGTTAATAGTTTCCAAGAAACAGTTCCCGAAGTAAGAAGATGAAGGAAATGCTGAGTGCAAACACCAGATTAGGTTCACGACCGGTGCTTTTATCGTCTTGTAAACCACTGCTACACAGCACAGCAAAGCGATAAAACCAGAAGCCACCTTCAAGCAATGACAAACGGGAAGCGCGTCCAGCAAGGAAGGGGTTACATAACCCAACTCTGACAGCAAACTTTGAGAGCAAATAAATCAACCTCGTGGCCAGCAACCATTAAACAAATATAATTACAGAAAATTAGAAACAAATTTGTTCTCTCTAACACACTCTGCTCAGACCTGCCATTATCCCAACCCTTCGCACCCCACGCTGCTGTGGTTTGACCCGGCAGGCAGCTCACTCCTCTCCCGGTGGGGTGGGGGAAGAGAATCAAAAAGGGGTACAAGGGCAGGAACTCGTGGGTGCAGGGGCAGTTTAATAAAAGGGTAGTTTAATTTAAAAAAAGGAAAAAAAGGAAAAAAAAAAGATAAAAAAAATACAAGCGATGCACACTGGCTTTGCTCAGCACCTGCTGACAGATGCCCAGCCTGTCCCCGAGCGACAGCAGCCCATCCAATTTCAGGGTTGAGCCCTGAGGCCGTGGTGGGGAACATCCCCCCGAGCAGCCCGGCTCAGCTGGCCCGCCTGTGTCCCCTCCCGGCTCCTGGGACACCCCCGTGCTCCTGGCTGGCAGGGCAGCACGAGGAGCCCCAAGCCCTTGGCTCCGCGTGAGCACAGCTCAGCAGCAGCCGAGCCATCGGGGCGTTACCAACGTGGTTCTCAGCCTAAATCCCAAACGCGGCACCACACCGGTACTGGGAACAAACCGAGCTCTATCCCAGCTGCAAACTAGGCAAATGTTAATCTCATTTATCTGAACGGATTTAAACTAAATGCTAGTACAACTAAAAAGCATTTCCTCCTACCCAAGATCTTATCAGACATTTAGTGGAAACTTCTTATGCCTTCTGAGACGTTGCCCTTCCTTCCGAACACACACACATCTGTGTGTACATGCACACACATCCACCCACACGTTTTTGTGCATTACGTTAAGACCAAGTCCCTGACGTTGCTCACAGTTGCATTGGTGCTGGGACCAGAAATACCTACAGGCTCAGGACCTTTGAAAGTGAGAGCAGAGTGCCTAACGCAAGAGCTGGAGTCTGCGCGGGGTGACAGAAACGTGGTGACTCAGCCCATAATAATTACAGCCACTATCTCACGTATTAAATGCAAAAATTCCTTCTGAGATGTGAAGCATTTTACATGGCATGACTCACAAGGACGAAGGCAGCACACATCCCTCACGCGCCCACCCAGGGCGTGCTGTGACTGTGGGCTCGGGGCCAGGCCAGGGATGCTCACAGGACCAAGCTCAGTGCTGAGCTAAGGGATGCAGGCAGTCCTGATGTCTCCACCGCACCTGTTGCTGCCGGTATCTGTTGGGGCTCTCTGACAGGCGAAGCAGGCACTCACCTCCTCTTTGAACTGTGCAAACGTTTTCCGAACCCCATCTCGGAAGAAGACGAAGGCGTCGCGCTCGGGAAAGCGCTCGGCCGTCTCGTCCAGGCACTGCCCCACGGTTTTGGTTAGGAGCGGAATGTCCACGGTCCCTTGGACATAGCTGTTGGTCACCCGCTGGGATGCAGCGGGTCTCCTTGTGTGCAGGGCACTGAGAAGGAAAAGAAGGTATGAAATTGATGCCAGCAGGGTTTTCTCTGCTGTCCCAGACCCCCAGAGCTCTCCCTAGGGAGCCCTCCCACGTTACGCTGCCTCCTTACGATAATCCCAGCTTACCTCACCGTAATCTAAGACCCAAATGATTCCTAAGCCACGAGGTTCAGAGCAGGGCTCTGGTTACAAAAGAGTGTATTTTTTTAAATATAACCCATCTACACAACCCTCCCTGTCTGCAAGGACCAGCAACCTGCCTGCAGTACCAGGAGATTACGCATGAGGGTTCAAAGTCGTGGCAGTTCGTCCCCGGGTCACCTTTAGAGCCTTTCCTTGTGCTGTTCCAGCCTCAGTTTCTCAGCCTTGAGCTCCACCCGGATGAAGGACCATAAAATGCCAAGCTGAATCACCAGACAAAGGTGGAAGGTGTTTGGTTGCGTTCTCCTCCTCCCCAGAGCTCAAGGGCTCACCCTCGGGAGGTGCAAAGAGTGCATGGCACCGAGGTACGCAGGGAGCTCTTGCTCTGCATCAGCTCCAACAGCATTTCGGCAGCCGACTCTCAGAGAATCACAGGACCACAGAGGAGCTGGGGCTGGCACGGACCTCTGGATGTCACCTGCTCCAGCCTCCTGCCCAACAGGACCACGTCCAGGCAGCTTCTGAACACCTCCGAGGACGGAGACTCCACAACCTCCCTGAGCAACTCGCGCCAGCGCGCGGTCACCCACAGGGTAAAGGAAGGTTTCTGTCGTGCAGAGGAACCTCCTGTGTTTCACTCTGTGCCCACTGCCTCTTCTCCTGGTGCTGGGCACCACAGGAATCAGTCTGGCTCCGTGCTCTTCGCAGCCTCCCTTCAGGTACCTAGACACACTGATGGGATCCCCCCAAGCCTTCCGTCTCCAGGCTGCACAGCTCGCGCAGACTCCTAGGAGAGAGGCTCCACTCCCATCCCCTCCCTGGGCTCTCTCCACGTTTCCCCTGGCCCGAGGAGCCCAGAACTGGACCCAGCACTCCAGGTGCGGCCTCAGCGGCGCTGAACAGTGAGGGATCCCCTCCCTCGGCCCGCTGGAAATGGGCAGTTCAGGACATCGTCAGCCTTCCTCGCAGCAAGCGCACATTTCTGGCTCGTGTTCAACTCGGCGTCCACCAGGACCCGCAGGGCTTTTTCTACCAAGCTGCTTTCCAGCTGGGTGGCCTCCGGCACGGCCCGGTGCCTGAGGTTGTTCCCCTCCAGGGCAAGGTTTTGCGTTTCCTCCTTGGTCCCCCTTAGGGCAACAAAAAAACCGCTTCCGACACCTCTAAGTATCTGGCCAGGTTATTGATTTCGCAGTTTACCGAGACTGCAACTGGTTTTGATCTTGCTACAATATTAAAAAGTGCAAATAACCCGGAAGGCGTACAGGAAGAACTGCGTGTAGGAGAATTCTCCGGGCTGGCTTCCCTCGGCTGGAAAGAGCCGACGGCTGAGGAAGTGAAAGTTAAAATCAAAGTCAGAGAGACGTCACCTTAACCTTCCCTCGGAAGGCCTGCAGAGAACAGGAAATTCTCACCTCGCAGAATAAAATCTGCTTAGAAGAGCTCAAAGAAGTTGAGCCGTACCCGAGAGGAGCTGGTGTGTGTATGCAGCTAGGTGGGCTGCGCGCACTTCCCGGTGTCTGCGAGCTGCACGAGAGTTTATGGTCCTGAAGACAGCATCGCTAAAACGAGGAGCTTCCAGATGGATGAGGGGACAGAGCTGCAAAGCTAATAGAGCAGGCTTGCAGGGTGGAGGAGGCAACACCCACCACAAACCCCGGGACGTCGGGGAGGGAGGACAACGCGGGAGGTGTTCCAGCAGAGAACCTCGGCGGAAACGGCACGACAGGACTTGAGAGGAGCGCAGAGAAAATGCATTTGAGGCCAAACTGGGGAGAAAACACAGTTAGGAGAGGCACCGATAAGACGTGGGGAGGGCAGCGGGTGTTTTAAAACCATGAAGGCTTTCCCTGAGGTCCGACCAGCAGCTGCCTCGTGCGGTGGAACAGCTGCAGCCTCCCCTGGAACCACAGCTCTCAGAGATCTGCCCGGCGCCGCCGCTCTCCGCTTTTAGGTCCTTCCTCTCCACTTGCTGCTGCTCTGAGCCTTCCTCCAGCCAAGCGGCCTCCCAGCACGCTGCAGGCCTCCCTGGGCTCTCTTGCCTCCGTCCCCACTCCTTCCCTGCTCTCCTCCATGCTCTCAGCTTCCCCGTTCCCCATTTGGATGACCAGGACGGACGGGGTTAAGGGCCACGTGGGGTGCGCGGCGCTGAGGACACAAGCAGCAAACATTAAAGAGAATTAGCTGCTCTTGTTTGAAAGCTCCTGGGCAAGGCACATATAAAAACCAGGAGATGAAAGAGAGCTCTGAAGAGCAAAGCCTTTTATAAAGGTTGAGAACCTTCCCTAACCCTCGGGAAGGAAGAATGTTCCTGGGGAAGCAATAAAAGCCACCGCAGCCATCGCCAGTCGCTGTTGGTGACCAGGTGAGCCCTTGGCGTGCTGCTGGGGAGCGGTTTCAGACGAGCCGCTCCCATTTCTGGCACGTTGGAGGAGGAAAACCATGAACTGTGTGCAAAGACGTCTACTGGAGAGCGCTGCCTTCTCACCTCCAGAGCCAGATCGCCTCCAGCTGCAGCAGAACCCGTCCCCGAACGCATTCCCACTGCCAGCTGCAGCGCAGGGAGAAGCTGCTCCCTGCTGGGCTTCCCTGCGAAGGGAGGCAGAGGCTGGGGGTGAGGCAGCAGACGCCGACCTGGCCGCCCACGAGCCCTTTCCCCAAGCGCCCTCCCGGAGCTCACCTCGAGCCGAGCGGGCTCAGCGCTCTGCTGGGCTGGGAGCAAGTGAACGGAAGCGTTTCATCAGCCGCACGGCTCCTCTTGGGACACAGACCAAGGGAAGCTTTGCTAACTGGTAGGGGAAATAAAGAAAAAGTTGGTGTGCCGTATCTCCCTGCTGTGTGACTGCCAAAAAAAAAAAGACTGGAGATAGAGAAAATTGTGTCCAAGTGCAGAGCCTGCAGCCGAGGCGGCCTCGTGCCCTCTGCAGCCCTCTGGCTCTCCCAGGCTCCTTGCACAGCTACCACCGGCGGCGAGGAGGGAGTTTTACACCGTCAGGACGTGACAAAGCACAAACACCAGGCCTCCTGGCCTTACTCCCTCCTTTTTTTCCAGGCCTGAAGAGCCAAAGGGTTTCTCTGACGTCCCGGCAAGCAGAATTTCACCCTCCATACGTGAGGGTTTGTCTTCTCTGTGCGCACACTGCGGTCCCTCCTGCAGTCCCTACAAACGCACTGTGCGGAGAAGTTTAGGGGCCTGATCCTCACCGATGACATGCCAAACAACGGCTCCTCCTCCAGGCCTCACAGCTCCAGCTCCCTGCCCCCTAATGCGGTGATGAAAGAATGTCAAAGACCAAGGAAAGATTTCTTTGTAAAGCCCCGCACTTCGAAATCCTGCCACGGGTTAGCCTCAGCGCGAGAAACGCGCAGCTCGTTCTCACAAGTCCCAGGCGCTCGCAGCCTCACTTGCAGCTTTAAAACCGGGGCCTAACCCGGAGTCACGGCCTCTTCTCAAAGCGCTTCCTCGCACGGCCTCTGCCGAAACGTGAAAGCAGCGAAACTCACAGCCGGCATCTGTCAGAGATCCCTGACTTCCAGTCCGATGCTGCAAGCGCTTCCGCATTTCTGCACCGCGCGTTTCTTGGCCGTGGCAAAAAGCGAGAGGTGTGGGGCGAAGCCAAACAGCGCTCGGGAAGCACCGGGAGCCCAGCGGGGAGGGAAGGAGGCCGAGACGTGATGCACTAATTACTGAAAAAGGTGCTGGAACCAACCCGTAACCCACAGCGAGCGTTAAACTGGAAGAATGCTTCGAGAGGCTGCTACACAGAGGGGTGCAAAGGACTTAGAAATGTTTGTTTTGTTCGTCTTTGTTACTGAAGACGAATAATTCCCTCCACGTTCCCCTGTGGAACAGCTGGAGATAAAACCAAGCCTGGTGGGCCCTGCTCTGATCTTAGGGCGGCTCTCATTTCCCTGCCTCAGCTGGAGGCGAGCAAAGAAACCCCACGTGCTCTTGGGTTTCAGCACGCTGATAGACGCCGCTCCTGGAGAGCGCGGGCCTTCTTTAGGCGACACCTTCCTGCAGCGCCGCAAACAAGCCCAGCTCCTCGCCGGGCTGCTCCTAGCTCCAGGAACGTCGGGGATCGGCGGCGTAACCGAACGGGGACCTGGGGAAAAAGCACTGCCCTCCTCGGCGGGCGCGGAAGGAAGGCGAGCGGCTGAAGCCTGGCAGATGAACGCCGGCGCTGCCGCCTGGCCGGGAGCGGCAGAAGCCATCCAACTTCATAAAATGCTCTTGACTAATCTTAGGGGCTGTGTACGAGCAGCCTCGGCTGACATTTTATTGTTGTTGGCATAAGATAAGCGGTTTCATTTTTCACCTTTAACTCTTCCTGTCTCTATAGGAATTATCAGAGGAGCAGCAGGGGGCAGAGGCATCGCTGTAAGGATTTATCCCGCCGCGGGGAGTGCACAAAAAGCTCCTGCTTTGCAGGACGTCGACCTGACCCGCGCCATTCCCCCTGCACCTATACAAAAGGCTCTGCCCTCCCGCGGCTTGAAATTGAACCCGGCTGCAGAGGTCACATTCGGAGAGGTTCCCGGACTCCTCAGCCAGCTCCTTTGTTCTGGAAAGTCGACCACGATCCTCTCCCCGCAACAGCGACTTGGGGTCTTTATGTGACTGCAATAAAAGGGTGGTGAAACGTAACCCTGCTCGGCAATGCCTCACCTCTTTGCTCTTTAGAACCACCCTTTTGACTGAGGAGTTAACGGGGTTTGATTACTTTTTATTTTTTTTGTTTGCTTTAGCTTGAGGAATGACAGCCTCCAGAGCTTTAGCGGAGTCCTCAGATTCCAATTCCATCAGACAGCAGAATACATTTTGCACTGCGCCTCGTTCCCTTCTGCCCTCTTCCTGCCAAAGGATAAGTAACCCTGACGCTGAGGGCAGAATTTTAAAACCATTTCTGTCACTAGAAGGAGTTTACTCCTTTACATTTGCTCCACATCCCATCGCTTTGGGCTCCTGCCTCTCAGTCCCACTTGAATTTCAGGTCTGGAGCCCAAACCGCAACAAATTTCGTCTTGCTTCTCTTCTGACCCCGTTTCTTACGAAGGGGTTTTGAGGCGGCCCCAGCACCACCCCGCTTCCTCTCTGAACCCAGCTGAAAGGAAACACCCGGACCTCACGTGAAAAGCAAGAGCTGCCCCTTGCGGAGCTACTCGCTGAAAGCCGTGCCTCCTAGGGAGGCTTACTCCCTGAATTTCTACTGTCTCCAAGCCCCTCTCCAAATCAGTTGCTTTCCCTTTTGCCGTTTTCTTCCCAAGAACTCGCTCTGAGAGGCAGCGATGAACAAAAGCGGTCACTGGCCAGGCTCCAGAGCTCCTCGCGGCCAAGGACCGGCTGGCACCGCGTTGCCCCTCAGCACCCTGCCCACGCAGCAGCCTCTGCACGGCCCCGGTGCCGATGGGGACGCTGCCCTCACGTCGGGGTGCTGGGGGAGGAGCAGAAGCCGCCGGGTCCACGTCCTGCCGCTGCAGCCCAGCCCTGGGCACACGCTCCCAGCCCTCTGCACGCTGTGCTGGCCTCATCCCTGCCCCTGGTGTCCCCCCCAGGACAGGCCCCCCGTCTCCTGCCGCTTTGGGGGGGTTATAGGGAAGCCAAAGGACAGCGACACGCACTTAGAGGAACCCCCCAGCACCCCGAGCTGAACCTGGCCTCTCTGCACTGCGACCACCCCCAAATCCCTGTCCCCTCTACCCCCACCTTGCACCACTGCTCCTTATAGCCCCTTAAAGTCTCTTACAGCCCCCTAAAATCCCTTACAGCCCCCTCAGGTCCCGTATAGCCCCTTCAGATCCCTTACAGCCCCCTCAGGTCTAGTGTAGCCCCTTCAGGTCCCTTACAGCCCCCTCAGGTCCCTTATGGTCCCTTACAGCTCCTTACATCCCCCTCAGGTCCCCTACAGCCCCCTCAGGTCCCTTATAGCTCCTTACAGCCCCCTCAGGTCCCTTACAGCTCCTTAAGGTCCCTTCAGGTCCCTTACAGCCCCTTAAAGTCTCTTACAGCCCCTTCATGTCCCTTACAGCCCCTTATAGCTCCTTAAGGTCCCTTCAGCTCCCTTCCAGCCCCTTCCAGCCCCCCTCAGGTCCCTTAAGGTCGCTTATAGCTCCTTAAGGTCCCTTCAGGTCCCTTAAGGTCCCTTCCAGCCCCTTCAGGTCCCTTCCAGCCCCTTCAGGTCCCTTCCAGCCCCCCTCAGGTCCCTTCCAGCCCCCTCAGGTCCCTTCCAGCCCCATAAGGTCCCTTAAGGTCGCTTATAGCTCCTTAAGGTCCCTTCCAGCCCCCTCAGGTCCCTTCCAGCCCCCTCAGGTCCCTTCCAGCCCCGGTCCCCCCTAGCCCCACCCCCGCCCCCCGTTCCCCATCCGTACCGGCCGCTGAGGAGGAGCAGCGCCCGGCGGGGCAGCGCTGCGAGCCGGGCGGCGGTGGCCATGGGGCCGGGGGTTACCGGGAGCCGGGAACCGGGAACCGGGGAGGTGGCAACGGGGCGGGAAGGGGGAGGCCGGGCCGGGCCGGGCCGGGCCAGGCGGGGGCGGTGCGCACCGGGAACCGCCTCGGGCCCGGCCGGGCCTGGCCCCGGGGGGCTGCGGGAGGGGCTGGGCTAGGGAAAAGGGGAAAAGGGGAGAAAGAAAAAAAAAAAGGGGGTTTTGGAGGCTGCCAACAGGGGGAGCAGAGCGGGGAACGATGGGGGAGCCTTCGGGGGGAAGGCTGCGGGGCACGGGGTGGGGGGCGTGGGGCCTGAGAGCCCCCCATCCCCTGCCCGTCGCCCCCCTGCCCTCCGCTATCACCCCTCGCAGCGCCCTGCCCTGCATCCCCGCTCCTTTCTGCTCCGTCCACGCTGCTCCCCTTTATTTTTGGCTGAGCCGGCTGCCACACGCCCGCCCTCGCCCTTCCACGCGCCCCAAGTAGGCCCCGTGCCCCGGCTGAGGCAAACTTTGGCACGGGGCTGAAATTCCCCCTGGCGAGGCAAGCAACGCTGCTCGCCTCCGCGCTGTGCCGGAGCGCCGGGAGCCGGCGACTGGCTTCCAGCCTTCCCTGCCTAGGGAATTATCGCAGCTACCACCTCACCGAGAGGTTCTGGCACCGCCTGTACCCCACCACGGCACAAACAGGGCAGCGAGGAGCTGCGGAGCTACTCCAGAGCCGGGCGGGCTACGGGGGCGCTGCCACTTGGGGGGCACACGCGTTGTTCCTCGTGGGAAATCACCGACAGCCTTTCTGGGCACGGCCTGGCACGGGGGCAAAGCACAATTCATTTCGGTGGAAGGGCCGGGGATGTGTTTGGAAGCCCCGAATGCCAAACGGGGCCACCAGCGCGGGGCTGTTTCTCGCTCGGCCGCTGACCTGTGGGGCGATCGCGGCACTCGTTCTGGAGCTCCGCTTCTGGTTCTCCTCCCACGCTCTGCCCGGGTGGACGCGAGTTCAGCAAGCGGAGTCTGCACGGCACGCTGTGCTGGGCTGAGCGTGAGAGAGCTTCTTAACGAGGGAATCAGGACTGGCCCCAGAAACGGTGTGTCCGAGGCATCAAAGCCATAAAATACGCTCGTAGCACAGCCCTGTAGTGAAATGCTGACTGCAGCCACATCTCCCCTTCTGGACAGCCGGCTTTAGAAGCAGACTTTGGATTTTCCCTGATGTGCTTGTTTGGTGGTAGCAGTGACAGTGTTTTCTTTGGTCGGAGGAAGGGAAATCTTTGTCTTTGAAATGGGACAAACTGGCTGTGGTTATCCACGGGACACTGTGGGAATCTCCAGCCCCTGACCCGCTCCCTTCTCCTTGCTGCTGTTCCTCCACCCGTTGTCTCGCGGAGCAGGCAGATGTGTCCCTCAGTGGGACTTGTCTGCCTCGTGCAGGTTTGAAGGCTTGTTAGGCACACACAGCAACTCTATCTGCACGTGTCAGTCCCACTGAAATCAGTCGCTAGGTGAGTTTCTGCTTTCCTGGAGATGATGTAAGGCTGTCTGACATCCATGGCCAGGAGTCATCTCCGTCACGGTTGCAGCAAAGCCCAGTGCAATTACCCGTATCCGTACTGCAGGAGCATCAGCGTTGTGCTCGCTGTTGTATAACCACAGAGGGGGAAAAAAAAAAAAAAAGCCTGAAAAACCCTCACCTTCAAAACAAACAAACTGAAATCAAGCTGAGTTTCAGGCTGATCTTTCCACATTCGGGTCACTGGGCTACAGAGCGAAGCCTGGTTAGGTATTAAAGAATTATACCGCGGTTATAATTCAGTGACCTTCGCGTCTGGGTACGTTCGTTCGAGATGGTCAAAGCCTGAGACGTTGAGGTGGCAACCTGACAAGTGCACGCACCACCGAGTCAGATATAATTCTCTCTAATAAAGATTTAAAAATCTGCCTGGAAGTTAATCACGGGTAGGGGGCACACGCTCCAGGCGTTGCAGTCGCTGCAGGCACGTACAAAGGCACAGATCTGGCCATTCCTTGCCCTCTGAAACTCGCTGAGAAAGGCAGAGGCACAGGGGAGGTTCTTGCACAACCAGAGCTTTTCTCACGAGGGCTCTGTAATGTCAGCTTGCCACAGGGAGGTGCAAGAACCTGCTTTGTGAACCTCCTGGGTGAGAGCACGTCAACTTCAGGCAAATTTCGTTAGACTTTCTATGAGACAAATCTGCGTTTGGGATGCCTTTGCTCAGAGCCTCCTGCGATCTCAGCCACATCTGCGCTGCGGTCAGCACATCTCAGTGCTGGAAGAGGCCTCGAGGCAGCTCAAAGCCCAACCAAGGCACGCGAGGGGCAGAAGCGCCGCAGCACTTAAAAAAACCTTCGCAACCTGATGGATGCCGCAATTTGCGTAGGGGCCAGCAAAGCCGAGGCTGGCACTCGCTGCAATCCCATTCTGGTAATACCAATTTGGCTCCGTCCCAGGCTCCTTTTTTTTGACTTTCCCAACCGCGGGTCAGGCAAGGTAAGAGAGCACTCGCTGTAGCGCTGGAGCTTTGGATCAAAGGAGGAGTAATAGCTGCAGAATTCCTCCTTGTAAAGAGGAACACCTTGGTGCAAGAGAAAGACACACAAAAAACAAACAAGCGTGGCACTGGCTACGGACACCACGAGGAGAACGAAGCGACGGCACCCAGCGAGACGAGGCACGGATCGCTCAGCTCGGCCACGATGCTCTGCCGAGGACGCTCCGAAGCAGCAGCGCCGAATGCCGGTGAGGAGGGGACGCAGGAACCCTCGGAGCCCCCCTCCGAGCCTCCGAGCAGCCTGGGGGCAGCGGAGCGCGGCTCTCCGGGCCGGCAGAGGGCGCTGGGGACCCTCCCGGTGCCGCCGGCCCGAGCGAGGACGTGGCCGCGGAAGTGGGTGGCGGGGAGCGGGGAGGCTCGGCCTGGCCCGTTGGCTCCTCGTTGTCCCCGCTCCGCACCGCTCCGCACCGCGCTGCCCCCCCCGCCCCGCGCCGCCCCGCGGCCCCGCGCCTCCCGCAGCGCCGCCCGCGGCGGGGCCATGGCGCGGGGCGGCGGCAAAGCGGGGAGCCTGAAGGATAAGCTCGACGGCAACGAGCTGGACCTGAGCCTGTGCGATCTGAGCGAGGTGCCCGTCAGGGAGCTGGTGAGAGGCCGGCAGAGGGGAGGTGCCGCCTGCTGACCCCCCGGGGGTTCGGGGAGAGCTGCGCAGCGAGGCCGGGGGGGGTCCGAGCTGGTTTGCGGGTTGATAAGGTGGCCGAGACGGTTTGCACGTCCTGTTAGGGAGAGGCTGCGGGCTGCAAGCACAGGAATTCTGCTTCTCGGCTTTAAAGTCGGGGTGCTGAGTCCGGACCCCGCAAGGAACAGCCCTGGGGAAGAAGCGGTGGGCTGGGTGGAAGCCTGCAAGGAAAGCAGCACATGCAGTCCGGCTTTGTAGCTACCTGCTGGCCAAAATACTTTGTTTCTCTTTCAGGCTGCACTTCCGAAGGCAACTGTATTGGATTTGTCCTGTAACAACCTCATCTCCTTGCCGGTAAGATGCTGGAGGGAGCCTTTGTGAAGATGAGGAGGGTCTGCTAGGAAATATTCAGGAGGGATAAGGAGTGCGCCAGCGGAGACTCACTGGGAGGCTTGGAAATGGCCCTTTACTCCTCGTGGGGGGGCTGAATGGCACTGCTGCCGATTTAGGGTTAGTACGGGTGGGTAGCTTACACTGAGGCAGGCAGCACCTAACGAGAGAGAAGAGGTCAAACTGAACAAAGGTTGCATCATCTCCCTGCCAAAGGATCCCAACATGGACACAGAGCGCTTTCCTTGGCAGTGGAATCCTTTTTCAGTTGTCCTGCTGCACAGCACCACGTTTGGTTCGTGTCCTGTCCCATGCCACCTACCTCTCTCTTCCGAGAGCTTTTCCTCCAGCTGCAGTCCTGGGCTAAGTTCAGGATTTGTAGCTTACGTAAGGTGCAGGCTATCTCAGCACATTCCCTGCTAAGGTTCCTTCGTTAAGATGCTGACAAGATTTTTCTGCTTTTTCTGTCTGGCTTTTAGTCAGACTTCTGTAGTTTGATGCACCTGGTGAAACTGGATCTGAGCAAAAATCGCCTTCAACAGCTGCCTTTGGACTTTGGCCGCCTGGTCAATCTGCAGCATCTGGACCTCCTGAACAACCGTTTAGTCACCCTGCCCGTCAGCTTTGCACAGCTCAAGGTAAAACTGTTTGCTGGGCGGTTACGTAAAGCTTTGGGATGCGAGCCAGGGTCTTGTGATCCTTCTCAAGTTGATTTCCCTGGTAAAGCATCCATCCTGATGACTACCCGTTCCAAAAGTCAGCTGTCTCTGCACCACAGCTCAGTGGAAATTATCTCACATCTACTGAAAACACCTCTGCCTGAGCTCTCTGCTCGTCTCCCATACCTGTTTCGTTCTTATGAAGTAGCTCTTTGCTTCTGCTTTGGATCTCTTCAGTAACTACAGGAGCGTTGTGCTGTTTGCGGTCAGCTGCTTGCTGCGTGCTCTTACAGCCTCCCCTTTGTCGTTCCCTTCTGCAGAACCTGAAGTGGCTGGATCTGAAGGACAACCCCCTGGATCCCGTGCTAGCTAAAGTAGCTGGAGACTGCCTGGACGAGAAGCAGTGTAAACAGGCTGCTGTCAGGGTAAGGAACCTGCTTGCTCTTTTATTTTTTCCTTCCTTAGCTCTGTCGGTGGATGGCTTTTCCTCTTTTTGCTTAGCAAGCTGGGCAGCTGCTGCTGCAGCACTTTGGAACTTCTTCAGCCAGTGAGCTGCTGGTTCACTGCCCTGACTTCACCGCTTCCGTGCCTAGAGAGGGAAAACACCAGGCTGAGCACGACTCTTCCATCACCAAGGAAGCAAAGGGATGCTCAGACAAAATAATCCCTGTGTAGGCTTTTACTCCAGTGTATAAAAATCTTTGGAGAAGTTCTGGCAAACGATAGGGTCACGTAAATAGTTATTGCTGGGAGCTGTGGAGCAAGAATAGTTAAAAATCTGTGCCTGTGCTACTGCCTTGCGCTGTTCCTTGCAAGAACTCAGTCTGCTGAAACCAAAATTGTTCTGCGATCCTCTGTATCAGCTAGCATCATTTGGCACGCTGGCTCTTCTGACACACGGACCTGTTTCTTAACTGCGGAGGGTCATGCAGGAAGGTCTGAGCTCTCTTCAGAGCTGTGCCTGCAGGGCTGAGGCAGCTGCGTGCAAACTCAGGGCTTGGTTAGACCCAGCTGAGTGTCCTCAGCTATACCCCAACTGTTGTGTTTTGAACTGGCTACGCAGTGAGCCTTCTGCAGAGCTCTCAGGTTTTCTTGGGCCTTGAAGGTTCTGCAGCACATGAAAGTGATCCAGTCTGAGCAGGACCAAGAAAGACAACGGAGGCTCCAAGCAGAGCGAGGTAAGCACAAAGTCCTCACACACGTTGCTGAATTCTGTTCTCAATCTTTTACGTGTCCAAATCGATTGTCAGCTAGCAACTATTTGTAACGGTCAGAATTGTGTGTTTGTGACCACCAGGGAGTCCTAGGCTAGGAGGGCCAGAGGGAGAAAGACAATCTGGGATCACTGTGCTATTTGTTGCCCAAACAACAGAATCTTAGAATAGTTTGGGTTAAAAGGGACCTCAAAGATCCACGGGCAGGGTCAACTTCTGCTAGACCAGGTTGCTCAAGGCCCCATCCAACATGGCCTGGAACACATCCAGGAATGGGACACGTTAGGTCCGTAGTTGCAACGTTCTGTGAGTTGCACATAAATTATATGAAAGAAGAGCACAGGATTTAATTTAAAGGAAGCCTAAATCTCAGGTAGTAAGATGGAAGATGTATAATAAAAAACAGCAACAAAAGAAAAGTCCACCACAGGGGTTATTTAATTTCACAGAATCAAAGGATGGCTACGGGTGTAAGGGTGTGAGGGTGTACGGGTGCAGTCCCCCTGCTACAGCAGGTTGCCCAGGATCGTGTGCAGGGATTTGCTTCCTCATTCCATCTGGGAACAGATAAGCAAATAATAAGGAAGAAGGCAATGACAACCCTTTAAATTAAAGGAAAACACTTCCTATTAATCCCCAGAAATGGAGAAGAAGCGTGAAGCCGAACAGCGAGCCAGGGAGGCTCAAGAAAGGGAACTGAGGAAGCGAGAGAAGGCAGAAGAAAAGGAACGCAGAAGACGGGAGTACGATGCTCAGAGAGCTGCGAAACAGGAGATGGAGAAGAAAACTAAAAAAGAAACCGTGCAAACCCGAAGTAAGTAGCATCCACAGTGAGTCCAAATAAAGACTGTAGCGTGATATTGTAATGCACGCCTGGAGCACCGCGTAGGCAAAATAAGCAGAGGAGAATGAATAAGAGCACTGCCATAGAACTGCATATTTTTAGTCTGCATCGTATTTTTGATGCCAGATTTGCTTTTATACAGTCCAGGTACCGAGAGAGAGCAGTAGTGGTGCAGAAACAGCATGGCAGTAGAACTTGTTAGAAGTCTCACCGGTGGACAGCTGTAGCTGAGGAAGACGGTGTTTCAGTATCTGGGATGAACTGAAGAACTTTCTGAATTTTGTAGTTCAGCGAGTGTTGCTGAGAACTTCCCCCCACTCATTTCTCAGATGTACTGAACTGTGTGGGTAAAAACAGATCTTGCGCAACACAGCGATGCTTTACTGCCTTTACTTTCATGGGCAGAAGTGAAAATCTCTAACTCCTTAAGTGGGGAGATCTTGTGTTTACTGACCAGAGTTAAGTGATGAGGATTCATGAGAAGACACCCGTAGTGCAGGCTAAAGCACGTTACCCGAGCAGCGTGTTTCTGAATGTAACTGTTAGATACGTGACTAAATCCTCACCTTCTTGGTCTTGCAAACGTTCTCGTTACAGAGCCCGCCTCCAGTTCTCGTCCTCCTCAGCCGCCCCGGCACAAGCACTCCTGGTCACGGTCGGTGCTGAGGGTCCTGCTGCTGGCACTGCTGTGCATCCTCTGTTCTGTGGCTGTCTGCAAGCTGACAGAGCTACGACATCAACCGCTGTGCATCAGCCTGAACACTCTCTATGAGGATGTGGTAGCTGCCGTGCAAAACCATAAATCCCTGCAAAACCTGCTACACCAGAACTCGCAGCAGTGATCGTCCGGGACGGGCGCTCGCTTCGTCAGCATCTCCCTCCACCATCCGTGCAGCCAGAATTCCTATGGAATCGTGTTCTGATGAAACTGCTTCTGATCAGTCAGCATCGATTTGCTGGTCCACTCCTCGTAGAGCAGTTATTGTTTGGATCATCCTTGCTGTGCATGTTTCTCAGTTGGCCTGTAAACTATTATTTGCCCAGATTCACTTACTTAAATTTGTTAATACTTCTTGCCTCCAAGGAATTTTTACCTAGATTGGGAGATACAGAAAGTTGCCAATGTATAGGAGCGGGGGAAATTTAAAAAAGCCTTACAGCTGTCTAGGTAGCTATAGCTCTGTAACGGAGGTGTAAGTTTTGTAATCCGTATCCATTTCTTGCTCTCATTTCTATCAATGCTAAGAGTCAGCGATACGGCTGTATGGGGTTGATACACGGAGGCCTCCTCCAGGACCAGTCACAAGTTTGTGGAATGGCTGTGCAGCCTCGTGTTGGAGTGAAGAAGCTGATGTACTCTTGAAACAAAGCTGAAAATTTTCAATACAACAGTTTTCGCATCCATTTGTCTCCACTGGATGTTTATGTTGCTAATGCAGAACGCCCCTTGTTTTAATTGCAGTGAAATAATTGTAGTGGTTTGTAAACAACCTCTGACGGCATACAGGAACCACGCATTTTAGCCAGCTAGTGCCAACAAAGCAGCTTCAGAAGGGCTTCTTGCCAGTCTGCAGATGCTTTTTGTGTGTAACTAGAGGGGAAAGACACGGAAAGCCGGGGATGGGTGGCTGCCTGTAGCAGCAGGAGGCAGCACTGGGTGGCAGTGTTGCAGCATCACACACAGCCTGGCAGAAACGGACTTCACCTTGGGGATCACTGCTGCAAAGGCCGGGAGGTTTGGCAGTTTGTACCCAGAGAAGAAAACTCAGCTGCACAAAGGCCTGTTAATTAGAAACTATCTCCATAGGAGCAAAACAGAAGCCGGTAGTGTCCTCAAAGGGGTCATGAGCGTTAGAAACAAATTGAAGTGCAGGTTTCAGAATAGCCACGCTCCAAACTCCGCTGAGACGTGCTGACATCAGTCAGCAGGACGGCTCCCTCTCTGCTACTACCTGGAATTCTCGCTGATTGCAGTCCTGCACTGCCCGGAGGAACGGCAATTCCTGTCCCACTGTTACTGCATTGCCACGAGGAAGTCATCCGTAGCATTTCACATCAAGGTCATCACTCAGACAGGAAGCCCTCACCTTTCCACAGTCCAGTGCCAAGTTCCCTCACAACCTTGCAGACGAAAGCAACAGCATCAATTTAAAATAAAAGGAAGGAAAGGCTGCCCGTCTCTCTAGCTTTGCAGTACGTATGTTTTCCAAGCTTCCTTGAAACACCTTTGGTATTTAACTCACTGTAGTCTTTAAAAAATCCTTGCTTACTGCCTGGAAATGTTCAGAAACATTGCAACCACCACTCAGAGCAACATTCCTTCCCCCTCTGCATCCATTCTTCTCAGAATCTGGCAGGAATCTGCTGCTCTGCTATCTAAGAGAGCGCTGCTTATGATAACTGCGAAGCTATAAAGATTTATCTGTAGGTCAGAAGCATGCTGCTGGCTGCGCAAAGGTACCTGCTGAGTGTGTGAAGCTGTCATCGCTCAGGATTTTTCCATTTGAAAAATGTTCTCCCCCTTCCAAAGGTGACTTCCATGCTTTGGATGCAGCTGAACTCACACGGCACTCATCTCAGTAAGTGCCTCTAGCACAAGACCTCGGCCGTCCTTGGGTGCACATCCGTGCTGGTGGCTTCGTGGCCTGGCAAGCGCGGTCCCCAAACTCATTAAAAGAAAGCTTTTTTTTTCTGCCAACTGTTTAGACCTCCTAATTCCAACACATGTAATCAGATTTCACGACCCTCTATAGATTAAGCTGTCTGGAGACCGAATCAAGGCAGTCTAAATTTAAATCCGAAAATTAGTCCTACTCATTCCCATCTGCCACAGCGGAACACTGAAAAAGTCTACTTTGTGAGGTAAGTTCTTCCCCCTCACTAGAGCAGGTGCTGGGGCAGCAGCACATCGCTTTCATTCGTGTTTGTCACACTGGACAGAGAAGGAAACTACTTGCAGTTTAGGATGCCAGCAGCAAAGGCTCCTTTAAAAGAAGACGTACCAGTCACAGAACGGCTTGAGATGGGAAGGGAGCTCTGGAGGCCAGCTGGTCACAGCTGACTGTTGTCAAGACAGCGCGTTAAGAAGCAATGAAAAGCACCATACAAAATCATTTATTTCCTAGGAAGAGCTCTTGACAAATAGAACAGCACCAAAGCACCACCCGTGCTGTAGGGCACGTCCACCTCACGCTGTTACAGAAGACATTCACCACCTGTGTGTGAACCCCAGCCAGTCCGCAACTGTATCCAAATTTCTTCCACCATGATAAAAGACCGCACGTGGTTAACTCTTTCAGCTACCAGTGATGACTCCACGTGTCACCTAAGCACGTCTTCCCAGAAGGAAGCAGAATATTTAAACCAGCGAAACCACAAAGTCCTCGTTCCCTTGGGCTACCCGGTGACGTCCAGATAGAGATCAGGATCGTGAGAAGTCATCTGCAGATAGATTCGCCTGGAAAGTTCAGGTCCGATCCGGCGGGAGGTGGCTGTCACACCATCACCGCGGCGCACAAGGATATTAGCCAGCATGTTCTCCCGCTCCTGCTCTGAGGAGCATCTACTATAGGCCTACAAGCAACACAAAGGAACCACGGCATCATCCATTTGCACCCAGTGCTCAAAGAAAATACAAAAACTCCCTGTGACAGCTCTACGCCTCCACAACGCGAACTCATTTTTCACCCGGTCCCTCTCCAGATCTCACTTGCACGCTCAGAGGCAGCTGCAGGAGCAGCACGGCTGCGTGCAAATGGAACACGCTCACTAAAGGCTGCTAGGCACGGCCCTGCGGCAGCTAAGTGAACAAATCAAGCAGGGCTGCAGCATGACAGGCAACTTCTTTGGCTTTTCCACTGCAGGGAAACCCTTACACGAGCTCCTCTGCAGTCTGCTCTGTAAAGCCAAAGCAGTGGGTACCACGGAGTCAGCTCCTTCACCACCTTACTGAACAGCTCGTACAGAATCACTGTTAGCAAAATTAATATCAGTTAAAGGATCTCTTCCATCTTTTCAGTCGTTCTCAGTCTGCACAGTCCTCAGGATTCCCAAGGCAGCCTTACCTGGTGCAGAAGCTGAGGAGAAGGGTAAGCAGTCACAACAGCCTCAGCCATCTCCACGCTGACCCGGTTAAATTGTTGTATCTGCCTCTTCCAGACTTCAAAGAGGCCCTTTCCAGAGGGATCCACCTTCACGCCTCTGCACCACTTGTTCTCCAAGCAGAAAGAGAACCCTGTCTTCTCCCGCTCTCGCCTACAGACAATGGATGGAAATGCAAATGAAGCCATGAAAAAAACCCTAAATTCCTGTATCTCTTATCACATAGAGAGAGAGCGCATCACTTCTCACGCCAAGCTGTTACAGACACCACTGGCATCAAATGAGAAAGATTTGACCCCGTTTTGTCTCCACGCATCACCTAGTTCTTAGTCTAAGGCCCAGGTTTTCTGTTAACAAAAAGAAACGATCCTGTACTAGGGAGCAATTCTGACAGCAGCCAACAAGCACACAAAGCGGTAAACAAGAATTCACTTTCTGACTGCCAAGGATAATCAAACACTTTTAGATGTCATTCTTAAAGACGTCTCTTTTCACGGCTGAGACATAAAATACAGCAGCTGCTGTGATAGGAATGCTAAGGCTGTGTGAGACTACACAAGATGGCTTTCTTCGCTCTCACCGTGTAACGTGTTGCTGTCTTTCATCAGTCGAACATTTAAGTGGTGTGTTCTTGATAACGTCTCTCTTAGTTACATACGGAGGAAAAGCTGGTCCTTTAAGAGCTCAGCCCTACTCACGTCCCCTTCCCACTCTTCAAATCAGACAGATCAAGACCTTTACTTGATGCCAACAGAGACTACAACTTGAAATCAGGGTCTCTCCTCACCCCGCTAGTCCCTCCCAGGAGCCTTGAAAGCAAAGCCTTTCCAAAGGAGACAGGACCAAACCTCATCTGTTTACTCACTTGTACGGTGCTTCAGCTACAGCTTTTGAGAACATGGTGGCAAACTCTCCAAGCTCCTCCCAGCTCGCAAAAAAAGTGACGTGGACTTGTGTGCACAGCTGCAAATCCACCAAGGCCTGTAAACATCATCGGAAACAGCAAATGGAACAATTCACCTTCTAACCTCAAACCCCATTCCTGTCTGGGAAAAAACAAACACAAAACATCGAGTCGTAACACCTTGCTGTAAGCCACAGCCACCCCCTCCCTCCCCGTTTTGGAAACAGCGTAAGGCACAGATGTATTTAGGGACGCTTTGACTCCTTAGCAGCAGCCGAGTGCCGTTCCAGCTCCCATCGCCCCTTGCTGGAAGGCTCCCGTTACACGCAGGCCACCAGGGCAGCAAGTGTGAGAGGTGCTAACCAAGATTCACGTTTCCCTGCCCCAGTTAAGGTGAACAAAACCTGGTGGTCCAGGGGAGAGCAGGTTTGTGTCTGAGCGGTGGGGAATTGAACACAAAGAGCTCTGTCCACAGCACATTAAATACTAAAAGCTGAAGGTCCCTGTCCAGGAAAGTGTGTGACCGGGTCAGATGTTCCAGTGGTGGCAGACAGAGACAACAGCTGCCTGCATGTTCTAAAGGTACTCACTCACTTCTTCCACATCCAGTCTGGATATCTCCAAGCCAGAATCCTGAACTTCCTTTTTCCTGTGTTCTTCTCCTTGGCTTCTGTGCACTGTTGCCTGTTGCAGTCTCTTTTTTGACTGAGCTCTGAGACATCTAAGACGACAAAAATAAGATTGGGAGTTCGCTTCAGCAGAAGCAGCAGGACCAGGCTGCTGTGGAGCCTAAGACTACTTAGTACCAGTAACCCCAGCTAAGGGACACTGGATTTGTAGAAAAAACATCAAGGACCATCAAATCCAAGAGCATTTTATCTGATTAACAAAATTCCTCAGCAGCTATTCTTTGAAAACTAGAAAAGCCCTCCAAGAAAGCATTCAGGACTTTTTTTTGCCGTCCTCATGCTCTTCCCCAGCTATCTGCCCTTAGTCACTGCAGTGACAACTCGGTGGAACTTTGCTTCTGTTCCTATACAAAAAAAAGTGGAGCACTTCTGGGTAGGAACACTAGTTACGCTGCAGTCTTTGCTAGAAGGAGTTACCGTAAACATCTGTGGCACTCTGCAAGGCCAGAGACAATGTAGAAACGTTTGGAGGGAAAAATGTCTCACCTGAAATACTTTTCTACTTCAACTACTGTCAGTGCCAAAGTTTTCCCAGGCATTTTCTTCATAACCTGAGCTACAAAGCTCTGTAAGGTCTCCTTCTGTCCCTCTGCACAGCCCTGGGCCTCCTGCAAAGATCAACAGAACCATGCTGAGTACCGCAGGCAACCCCAGGAACCTATGGCTCCAATTCTGCATCTGAGCCACGGCAGATGAAAAGGGCAGCTCATGTGGCTCTTTGGGGACAGACAGACAATACTCGGTGTAGAAATAAGCTAAGGCAGAAAACAAACCAACCAACCAACACAACCCACGACATACTTGACCTGGCAATATCTATTAGGACAAAGTTACTTCTTTAAAAATCAGCAGCTAAGAAAGCAAGCTTGCCAGAGCTCTGCATTATACAGCCCTGATGTGTTTGATCAAATACTGGCTTCTAAAAAACAGTATTTGTGTTTTACTGGAACCACGGTTTCCATCCCACATCAAAACCATCCCGTGAAAAGGGATGACAAATATCACCTCTCAGCAAGGCACGATCAGAGAGCATAAAGCTCATAAGCAGCCTTACTTGCTTGTAGCCGCGAACCATGGACAAGAACTCCTCCAAGCGAAGCAGAACAAGGACATGTGGCTCTTCTGCCCATTCATCGCCATCTTCAGTCTGCCCAGATACAAAACCAAACAGCCCAAGCATCAGTCTGTTTGCAATTCAAACTCACCCAAACCTGCACTCCCACTCAGAGCTCTGAGATAGGGAGAGGTTTGGAGGATGCTCACGTGGGTTGCTAAAGACTAGTATTATGAAGGGCAACACAGAAATTAAAGGGCAAGCACATCAAGGTTCTGTCCTCGCACCTGAGGTATCACAGCCTTTCTCCTCCAGGTGATGCTGCAGGGAACAGCCTGACTCTCAACCACACAGGAATAATTTGCAGACTGCAAGGCAGCAAGGACCTGTGCACCGCCTTCTACCTGTAAAATAGCTAAAATTGATACGTGGGTCAGGCTTCCACAATAAGAGCCAACTGCCAGCACAAGGCAGGTGCAAGTTGCCGGGAGAAGTACCTGGATCCAGCACCACCGTTATGTATTTCTGGCACTCCCCCGGTCGCTGAGCTTTCAGGATCTTGGCAAGGGTCTTCTTCCTTTCTTTCTCTTGCTCCTGCTCCCTCTTCCGTGCTTCTCGTTCCTTTCTCCTCTGCCACGCAGCCTGGCACATCGCCTCCCTCTCCTTCTGGCTATATTTTCTCTTCTTGGGAGCGGGGGAAGCTTCTGCGCTGCCTCTGCTTGCCGGAGACCCGCCGGGCCGGGCTGCAGGCTCTGTCAGAGCGGCCTGTGGCAGGCCCAGAGCCCCCCTCTCAGCCTCTGCGGCGCCGTTTGTGCCCCCCCAAGGCCTGACTTCAGCCACCAGCACCTCCTCCGTGTCAGCCTGCCCCCCGCCGCCAGCCGCCGGCCGCTCCCCGCTCCCACAGGGCCGCTCTCCCGCTTCCTCCCCCCGGGCCGCGCTCCCCTCCGCTGAGGACCGGCTGTGGGACAGCCTCCTCTTCACCCGCTCGGCCAGAGGAACCACCTCGGGCTCGCTGTCGCTGCTCAGCACCACAACGGCGCTTCCCCACGCAGGGGAGGGCGGCGACACCGGCCGCGGGGACAACCCTGACGACGGCGACCACCCCTCAGCGCCCCCCGCGGCCGCCGCCATTTTGTCTCCCCTCAGGAGAGGGAGCGGGTGGGCGGGCGGGCGTTTGCCGCGCTGGGCGCCGATTGGTCCGAGCCCTCGCGCACGCCGCGCGTGCTGGGCGCTGGTTGGTCCGCGGGCGAGCGTGCGCGAGCGCTCCGACCAACCGCCGCCCGCCGTGCCGGAAGAGGAGGGGAGGCGGTGCCGGCAAGATGGCGGCGCTGGGGCGGCTGTGTGAGTGAGGGGCAGTGCCGGGGCAGGGGCAGGGGCAGGGGCCTGGAGCTCGGGGCTCGCTTTTAGTTCGCAAAATAATGAAATGCCACACAAAATGTAACCCCGGGACCAGCCATTCGGGTTTTGTGTGTTTTCTGTTACGGTCAGCTGGGCTGTAAGTTAGAACGTGGGGATGTTTAACTCTGTAACTCCCCTGCCAGGTCCCAGAGCCTGTCCTTTACGTAATAAATATAAGCATTTTAAATTAGTGTTCTTCATAGAGTATGTTCCCTTCGTCTCTACGAGATTTCTAGCTCACTGACTTATCACTGATAACTTACGACTAAACGAATGCAGGGGTTTTCCTCAGAAGGAGGAAACGAGCACGTTTTATGGTATAACAGGCACTGCTGCTCTTACCTGCTGCTGAACAGGTTGAAAATAGGGAAAAAACTTTTTTAGAAAACTTGTATTTGGTAGCTAACTGTGTGAAGGAGGAACTACTGAGATCTTTCTAAGAAAAACCGAATCATGTCACAGCTGTGATTTATGAAGAAGTTCACCAGAGGGTGAACGAAACGCCTGCATTTTCTGTCAGTGTGCTTTTTTTTCATAAATGAGTAAGTTTGTGGTACGAACGATACTGTGTTTCCAGACACAACCTATGCCTGTAACAACTGACTTCTTTTGCTTGACTTGTCCTGATTGTAACTCAAGGATTCACACAAAATGTTTAAGCAGTTATGTTCAGGGTAACAATTCTGCATGTGCTTATGTATCCTTCTGAATTGGAGTCTCTTCTTGTAAGATTACAAAATGTTTACTGACTAACTAAATAAATGCCATTCCATTGAGGGTGAAACTGAAACAGAGATCACAAGGTGTCTTTTCTTGAAGCAATATAAGGCCAGTTTGTAGCAACCTGTGATTTCTGTAGCATGTTTTACAAGACCTTGCTGAGACATTAATTTGTCTATGTCCTTCTTGTCCTGATTGTTTTATTCTGGTCTGGGAAGCAGCAGAACTTGAGATGTCATCTCTTTGGAGAAGATTTAGTCCAAGGTGGTCTAACTAAGACTGATGATGAAGTAACTTTTTTTTATCCTCCAGGCTCTCGTTTGCCTTTAGCTTTAAAAATTGTATAAAGTGATAAAATCTGAAAAAAAGAAAAGCATGTGTATTAACTTTTCAGCTATTTTTGTTGTTGTTCTTCCTCCAAATCCAGTTCTGGGTGTTCCGCAAACAAGCCTGGTTGCTGTCAGATGTGCTTCTAAGAAATCTGGGGGCAGCTCAAAAAATCTGGGTGGCCGCAGCCCTGGGAAGCGTTATGGAGTCAAGAAAGTAGAAGGTAGGTTAACCAGACACTCTGCCCTTATCTGTTTCGTGGCGTCCTTCACGGGTTATCCCCCGGCAGGGGTGATAATTGCAGAGTAGGAGGCGGCTGAGGCGCTCTTCCAGCAGAAAAGAGAGAGGAGTTTCAGCGAAACCTTCTGATCGCGGGTGGGCAGCAGGAGGGCAGGGTGACTCAGCCTTCCTCCCCGACGGGCCCACGAGCGGGCGGCCAAAATTGGCTACAGAAAACACACTTTGCTTCTCGGGAGAGGCTGGGAGGAGGGCGCACTGCGGGACACCGAAGAACTGAAGTGCGCTTTCCCCCCATGCTGGGTTGAAAAGCGTGGCGTTTTAGCTGTTTGCAAAGGGGAGAATTATGATGCGCAGCTGAAGCCAAAGTACAGATTCTTGCAGCTAAGTGCTTAATAATTAGTGAGTTTGCTGATGAAAACGTATCAGTGTTACAGGTAATAAAACAAATGCCTTCAGCAAACAGAAAATGCCTTGTACCCCAGGAGCAATCTTTTCAAGGCCTAGAATTGCTTGTTTCCATTGTATATCAATTGCCCTCTGCTTCGTGCTAACAGCATTTTTGTTCAGATGCTTTCAGCATTTGAAGTCATTTTTTCCATAGAAAACTTCCACAGAAAGCTGTTCTTTTAAGTCCTGGAACCAGTAGTTTTCCGCCAGCTTCAGGGCCTCGGGGAGCTCCATTTTTCCACAGGCTGACTCTCATTCTGTTGCAGGTACGTTTGTGCACGCAGGCAACATTTTGGCTACGCAGCGATTGATACGCTGGCATCCAGGGGCTTATGTAAGTCACTTTTCCGTCTTCCTTGGTACTCAGAACAGCAGCCCAGAACAGCCCACCTCGGTGCTTCCTCTCTCTCAAGCTGTTTAATTATCGTTTCTATTATTATTTTTTTTTTTATAATCCTGAAATTGGGTTTCATTATTTGGTATTTCTTAGTCACAGAATCACAGCCGTGCCCACCTGATTTAGGAAAGGACTGAGGGTTATAGAATTGGGTTCTTGGGGTGGAATCAGCATCTCCTCCCCCGTAACGACACCATTACATGCCGCTTGCTGCAAGCAAGCGGCGTGGTTTTCTTTTATTTTAAAACATGAAGCAGCAGATGCTGCTGAAGCCAAGATACGAACCAAGGCAGGCAGATGATCGGATCTCCTTCAGCAGTGACCTCCACTTTCCATCCTGATGCCGTGCTGGTCCTTTTGCAGGTGGGGATGGGCCGTAACAAGACGCTGTACGCCCTGGAGGATGGGATCGTGAGATACACCAAGGAGGTGTACGTACCTCCCCCCCGCAGCAGCGAGAGCCGGGAGGTGATCTGTCGCCTACCCAAAGGCGCAATTCTTTATAAAACCTTCATCAGTGTTATCCCCACCGCAGAAGTGGGGAGCTTTAAGCTGGTCACCATGCTCTGAGTCTCCCGCGTCGCGTGGGGACGGACGGGAAGGAGCGGCTGGGACAGACCGCTGTACCCGGGCTGCCAGCTGAGGAGGAGGAGAGTGTTGTAGCTCCAAGGACCTGTTTGTGCCTTTGCTCTCTTGCTCCCAAAGCACACTGGGTTGGAGTTCAGGCACTGGAGCGATCTGCTGGGTTTTGTTAGAGTGCTCAATAAACGCATTGGAGTTCTTGTGCGTCTTGACTGTTCATAGGATGTTACCTGTGTTCGTTCGGTACGTGGAGCTGCCTTCCCCTGCAGAACCCGTTCTGTTGTTCCACTGGAGTGCTCTGCTCTAGAACTGGCCTTACGACAATACTTGTCCTATTAATAATTCCCCTATGTTTACTCGTTTTAGGCACTACTGCTGCATTTGTGTCATAGCTCAGCACACTGCGGGAGAGGACAGACAGCTCCTTTTCCAGCTGCACCTCCCCGCACCCCAGGGAGCTAGATTTTTGCTAATGCCTAACCCACCTCACTGATTACCTCGAATACCTGGGAGCATTCCTTTCTCTAACTACGCAAGGCAAATTCATACTTCTAAAGCTAATTTGTAACTAATTTTAGAGCGCCTGGTAAGATGCACGCGTCTGGGATGGTGACAGAAGCTCAGCAGCTGGGGGTGTAAAGCCATAATCCGGAAGACTTAGCCTTTGTCTCTCCCATTCCGTGATTGCTTATGTTACTTGAAAGAAAGGAGCCCAAATGCCTTGTGGCCGAGCTGATCTCGTTTTATCTACAGGTTTGTAAACAATTTGAAACATCGGCTCTGCAGTAGAAAACAGATTATCAAAACCGGTAGCGTAACGACATCAGTAGATTGTCTGCTTTGCAAAAGATGACTTGGTGAACTGTGTCAGCCACGTATCTCCGCCTTTTCATTCTTCGCGGAGACCACCAGCTATTTTGCCTACACTTTGTCCTTTCCCAGGCTGCACGTCCAGTTCATCTCGGTGGTCTGTATTTGCACGCAGTGCTGCAAGTGGCGTAACCCCTGGATGTGGAGCGTCTCCAAACCTTTCCCTGAAGTCCGCACGAAGCTGCTGTAACTCAGAGGATCGCTGCTGTGGGAGCACGCAGCAGGGCTGCGACACACGTTCATTCCTCCGCTCGCAGGTCAGATTCCCGCCTGGCATCTGATACGCTGATAAAGTGAACGGTTTTTTAACCCTGATAAAGTAAACAGTTTTATAAGCCAAGGAAAACGTGAAGTAGCACAACAACCACCTGAGGTCTGACGCTCTGTGCTTGGCGGTGCCTGCCGCAGCCTCACAGAGGTAGGATACGCAGCTGCCTCGAGCTCTGGCTGAGCACACCCTCGTCTTTGCTTTGCCCCTCTGCAGAACAAAGCAGCCGGTCCGTCGCCTTTGGTAACAGTGCATGTGCCAGCGAGATGAGCAAGCAGACGGCCCTGGTCGCTCCGGGCAGAGCGCGGTGCTCGGCGCTGGCCCCGTGGTTGTCCTCGTGCTGCGGGACGGACATCTCCACTCGCCTGCATCTCTCTGAGCTGATCAGAAATAAGGGTGAAGGTCTGAGGTTTGGCTGTTCCCTGCAGATGAGAACGATGTCCCAGGCACCAAGGGAAGAAGGAGCACAGTGAGGCTAAGGCCTCACACAGCTGTGTTTCGCTGAGTTTGGTAGCTGAGAGGGGCCTGGAAAGGGTTTGGTGCACCACGTCTGTCCGAGGTCTCTGAGATGATTGCTGTTCCTGAGAAAGCCGGAGGATGCCGTAGAGCATGCTCGTAAGGAGGTGGCATCTGTTGGGGAGAGAGGAAGAGCGTTAGAGCTAATCAGCAATAACCAGGAAATCAGCCCACCTCTTACAGAGCAGGTACAAGACACAACCGCCTGCCTGAAATTGAACTCCTTAGACGAGCCGGCTGCTGGCAGGCTGAGCACCTGGGAGATGGGACCTTAGCACCCCTTTGCCACACTGGGACAGAAATCCAGTGGGGAGGACACAGCATGTTCCACCCGCTCCCCTGGTACACTGCACAAGGTTCCTGTTCCTCCTTGTCCCAAGGACTCGCCACCACTTGTTGCAAAGCCAGAAAAAAACTGACTTGTGTTAACGCAGGGCTCAGCTCCTCATCTCCAGGCTGCCAGGGCCTTACCCTCCCGTGCCTTCAGCGCTCTCACTTCAGGGCAAGTATCGTTAGTTACAATCGCAGACACCGCACGCCAAGTGCTGACTACGCCACATTCCATGATGCAGCATTAAATCCAGGTAAATCAGGGAACCTTTTGTGCTCTAAGGGTTTCAAACGTTTCTGTCCTGCGTTAGTCAATGAGGTCTTTTTGTTCAGGAGTCTCTTGGGATGCTGCCACGGGACCTACTTGGCAGATGCACTTGCTCTTCTCTATTCTGTTGAGTGCAAATCTTAAATGTGGTAACAGGCAAAGCCTTTGGCTCGTGAATAAGCTGTAAACACTTCAAGATAACAGCGAGGGGCCTGTCAGAGGTGCCCTGTAGGGAGAAGGGAGCAAGAAGCCATGGAAGCCCTACGGATCCAAAAATAACATTCCCAGCTCCGTACGGGTCTGCTCTTTCATCAGCAGTTTTGCCCAGCGCAAGCATTTCTGCAAAGAGATGAATCATTTACTGGCACGGATGCACACAAAAGGAGCCTCCTGGTACACCGCGTGCCTTTCCCAGAGATAAAGGCTATCGGAGAAAGGCAAGTGCAGAGAACAGAGTCCACAGCTACTGCAGACTGCTGAAGCAAGACTGGATTGGGGCTGCCCCTGGAGCTCTGCCAGCCGAGAACACCCTTGTGCTCACCTCCTGGGAAGGATCTGCCCACAGCCCAAACCTCTTGGCGATCATCTGGTGGATTTCCCGCTGGCGGTCTTTCTTCCGCACGCTTTCGTAGCTCGGCAAGCGGGGCTGCTCCCAGGGAGGCAGCTGGTAGCTGCTGGGGGGCCCGACGCAGAACAGCTCGTCTCCCTGGGAATGCCAAGCCCAGAGAGAGATGTCAGCACCGCGGCGGCTCTCAGCTGGAAGTTCACAGCCTGGTGCCACCTCAGGGTGTTTCAGGGTACAAAGTTAGGGGTGCCGTTCCTTGAATCCGGAAAGAGGAAACCCACATGCCCTCCCAGGAGGCAATGACAGCACAGCCACACAACGCAGATGTGCTCTGCAAGATCCCAGGCTCCAAGGGATCGTGCCCAAACACCTCAGGGCAACGTGGTAGCCCTGTAGCATCCCCAGCCCTCCTCTGCGGGTTCTCACGTACAGGCAGCACTTCCCAGAATTGCTCCTGCCGCCTAGCGCCTTCTCTGTATGCCTCAAGAGCTTCCCAGATCCCCGTAACCACAGTCCCAAGTTCCTCAGGACCTTTGCCACCCTTTCCCCCGGCTCCCCTTGGGGACAGCCTCCTCACCTGCATGCCAGGATTCTCAGCAGCGCTCTCCAGCCGCGATGCTCCGCGCTGGGGCCCCACAAGCCGCTGGCTGCTGCTGAAATACGGCGGGGGGCAGTCCTGTAAAGGGTCGGGAAGGGAAAGATGAGAGCAAGCCAAAATCCCTCCCACCCCTCTAACAGCAGATCTCAGCCAGCAGGCAGCCTGCTTTCCCCCCCAGCAGGAACCTTCATCACACCCCAGCAGGGCTCAGCACCCTCCCTTTGGCCCCCGGAGCTGCGGAGGGAAGGCACAGCCCCAGCAGGCAGCGCCCGAGCACGCTGGCACCACGACGCGGCACAGGAGGGACCGCAGCGTGGCCCCAGAGGCTGGTTCCATTCAGACTCAGCAGAACTACTTCGGGAGACAGCAACAAAGACAACCACCACCTGACCGCTCCGCCAGCAGATAAGAGCCGCGTCACATGCTTGGGGTTACAGAATTTGTAAATGCTTATCTGTCGAGGGAGTCAGATCGGAGTAATGCAGCAAGCAAATCTGAAGAGCAAGAGTTCTGTTCCTGAACAGCCTTGCTCCACTTAAACTCAATTCCCTGCAAACGTGCCAAGCGGGAGCAAGCAAAGATTCTTCCTACGGAGAGAAGCCACGGGACGTTCCTAATTATCACACAGGGTGGCTCTGCCAGCAGAAAGCAGCCCAGAACCCCCGCGATATCTGCACGGGCAGCAGCAGAGCGCAGCCCAGCACCGGTCAGGCCCCACGCCTGTGGCTGCAGACAGCCGGGTGAGCCTCGCAGGCACCGGGGCTGTTACAGGCAGCTGAGCCGGGTCGGTGCCAGCAAGGTCCTGCTCCTCGACAGCAGTCCCAGGCAGCTCGGGATGCATCCTGCCCAAATCCAGGAGCTTCAAGCCCTCTGCCCAGTGCATGCCACAGCAGGAGGAGAGGGGAAAGGAAGAGTCGCAGCAAAGCAGGCAGGGGACACCAGCAAGGCAGCCCGATTCCACTGTGATTTCTGCAGGGGCTGTTAGATTTGCCTTCCACTCAACAATCTCTCCATCCCCTGCTAGCCGAGGCCATACGTCCCCCCTTCTCCAGGGCGCTGGAACAGTACCCAGGACCCTCCTCCCGAGCTGCTGTCCCTGCAGCTTTTAGAGGCCGAGCTTTCCCCAGGGCAGTTGCTGCCACAAAGGCCGCACTGGCTGCACACGCTGCTCTTTTTCCATCAGCAGCTTCCCCGCTTGAAAGGCAGCCCCAGGAAATTACAGATGCGAGTGAAAGGGCTTTGTGTCTCACTCCGCGCCCGGGAGCCGTGCGCAAGGAGCCAGTTGCTGGGAAGCAAGCGCTGGAGGTCGGCATTGTCTGCCTCTGCGCTGAGCTTTCCAGCCCCCTTCCCTGCTGGGCCCCTTCCCTGTAAAGCAGCAGCCTGGAGGAGCCCAGCCCTGCACACCAATGTGCTGGGGAAGGAGGACACCCCTCTGCGAGCAGCTCGGGGAGCCGGAGGCATTGCTGCGGGCTGCACGGCTGGGCACGTGCGGGTGGGTGCAGTGGGAACGCCGGTGGTCCGGCCTCGAGGAGCCCAGAGGGAGGGAACTAGACCTGGGGTCTGGGGTCGGTGTGGGACCCGCTGGCAGGAGGGGAGGGAAGGTACTCACACACTGGCCAGGGGTCTGGAAGAAGCGGCAGGAGCAGAGGAACTGGCAGCACATGGGGTCCCGGTGGTACAAGAGCAGCAGCAGGACGAGGACGGCCACGATGAACACGGACGTGGACACCGCTGCCGCAGGTGGGACAAGGAGGGCGCGGGGGTGAGCCAGGCTGGGCAGGACCTGCCAGCAGCTGCCCCCTTTCACCTCCTGCATTTCTGGGCACAAAATCAGCTCGGAAACAAACCCCAGCCACCGGCTTTGCCCACCACCCAACCCCAGCACGCCAAAAGCCTCGCTTGTCCCCCAGCCACCTCTCCCCATAGGGTCAGGGCCACGGCACAAGGCTCGGGGGGCTCAGCCCGAGCTCAGCACCCACAGCCCATGGTGGGGAGGCACCGGCCCGGCTCCAGCAGCTGCGGGCCCCCAGCTGGGTCTGCACAGCACCGGGCCAGGCTCCCAGCCCCATTCCCACCCCCATTCCCCCACTCCCAGCCTGTTCCTCCGTCCCAAGCTCCGTCCCCAGCCCCGTTCCCGTACCGTAACCCCACTCCCAGCCCGGTTCCCCCATTCCCAGCCCGGTTCCCCCATTCCCAGCCCCATTCCCCCGTCCCCAGCCCGGTTCCCCCGTTCCCCGCCGCCCCCCGGCTCACTGGCGGCGATGACGATGGCCAGCACGTTGCCGTCCATGGCCGCCCCGCTGCCCCCGGGCTGCGCCATGGCTCGGCCCGGCCGGCCCCGGAGGGCGCCCCGCGGCGGGGCCCAGCCCTGCCCCAGGCACCGCACCGGCCCCGGGCCCGCCCCCCGCCATTGGCCGCCGCGCCGCCCCCCGCCGCCTCCTATTGGCTGAGCGCCGTACGGGAGGCGGGGCCCGCGGTTGCCATGGAGACGAGGCCCGCGGGGCTGGGCCTAGGCTGGGCCCGCGGGGGGGAGGGGGGGCAGCCCCAGCTGATTAGTTAGTTAATTAGTTAATTACCGCTCGGGGCCATCAGGGGGCTGACAAGCCCCAGCAGGGCCTGAAGTATCACCCCCCCAGCCCTCATCCCCTTAAAGCACCCCAGTAGCCCAGCACAGCACGCCACAGTACAGGAGATGGTTATATTTGGGGCAGGGGGCACAGCGCAGCCATCCCCACAGGGCTGACACCTCCAGAGTGCTGCCATCCCCACACAGGGCTGACACCTCCACACAGTGCTGACAGCCCCACACAGTGCTGACAGCCAGCCCCACACAGCGCTGGTGGCCCCAGGCCAAGCATCGCCTCCCCTCGCTGCCCCCAGTCCCGTCCCTCTCACAGCACCCGTCCTCAATCCTCAAGGGACAGGAGGCGGCGAGGCGAGCTCCAGGCAGCCTGAGCGCAGCCCTGCAGGAAGGTGGCAGAAAAGTCTTGGGAGATGCTGCTGCTGATGTACAAGCAGAGAGGATGGAGTGGACAAGCTCCAGCGCCCCAGTCCGCAGCGGCACCCCTGCCCCAGCCCAGCTGCAGGGGCAGTGTCATGGTCCCAGGCCGTACACAAGCTCCGCTGCAGTCCAACATGGCTCACCGAGCATCTTCCCATGGTGGAGCATCTTCCCATGCAGCGCTGGCTGGTGTTTGGGAGAGGAACACTGTAGGCAGGCCCCAAGCTGGGAGGTGGATGGGAAGCTGGAGGCTCTGCAGCTCCCTTTCCCCCGAGGAGGCAGCTTCTGGTCCCTCGGGGAAGCAAGCAGACAGCGGAGAGCAGATGGAGCCAGCCGGACCTCGTCTTGCTTCTTTGCTTTATAGCCAGGGAAGCACAGCAGATCCTGAGAGCTTCTGCTGACCAGGGAGAAAGGAGAAGGCTGGGCCATGGCACAGGACAGCTGCCGTCTCATCCGCACCAGGACATCAGCCATGTGCATCGCGTTTTGGCAGGGGACGTGAGCAGCCCGGTGCCCAGAGCCTTAGCTGAAGCAGAAACAGAGGCTTATCAGCTTACTGGGCTTAAACGGCTCACTGAGCCAGGGCCACCGCACAGCAAACACCATCAGCTCCAAACATTTGGCACAGTCAGGCTGCTGCCTTGGAGGGCAGGCAGCGCCCCGCAGCCCTGCCCAGGGGCAGCAGGATGTGGTTCCCCATCAGCCCCCAGCAGGAAATGGGGAAACAGCAAAACAATAATAATAATAATAATGATAACAACAATTAAAAAAATGTAAACAACCCAGCACCCTGTCCTGTACCACCAGGACACCCAAGAGAACAAGGTATGTTATAGTCTCAGGGGAGATGGAGACACAAGGACCGCCCGGCCAATGCGGGGTCTCGTCTCTATTGCACTTTGCATCATATATATTTCTATATATATATTTATAAAAATACGAACTAAAGGGCTGGGGTCGAGGGGATGAGATGCAAGCCCTGGGCCAACAGCAGCTCCATGCACATGGCAGGTTTCGACCCATTCTGCTTCCGACTTTCCCTGCGTGCCCTGTCCCTGGAGTCCCCAGCCAGCCCTCCTGGGGGGCAGCCTGCAGCACAGGGCCTGATCCTGCACAGATCCACCTGGGCCGGGCAGAGAGGACAGGGTGCTGAGTTGGTCCAGAGCCCACCCCCCATCCCAGCCCATCTCACCCCCTCCCGAGGCACCAAAGAAACAAGCACGCAGCTCTTCCAGCCGCCAGCACCACCTGCACCCTGCACTGACGGGCACCCCGGCATGCTCTCTCCAGGCCAGCAAGTGCCCGTTCCTGGGGGAGGTGGGCAAGACCACATCTCTCACACCTCCCTCTCCACCTAAAAAAAACCCACAGGAGGATTTCCCTGGCCCGCCGGTTCCCATACTCTTTTCTTCGAGTAACTACGGTGTGAATGGCATGGGGTGATGCAGTCCAGAGACGCCCCACGCCGGTGACGGAGGATGCTCCTCGCTCCCAACGCCGCCCCCCCGGCTGCTCCTGCTACCTCAGCCGCCCGTCAGGTTTGACGGGCCCCAGTTCTGATTTGGGGTCCGGGGACAGCGAGCTCCAGGAGGTTTTGCTGCAGGTCTCCAGGGAGGAGCAGGACGTGGAGCTGCCCACGCAGACGTCTGCCACGGACCAGAAGGCGCTGATGGCGCTGTCTGCCCACTCGTCCAGCGCCCGGCCCGTCAACTGCGCCTTCCCCGCCGCCGCCGCCTCTGCCTCCTCAGAGCGTGGCAGGTTCAGGATCCCCCCCAGGCCCTGGAAGCTCTGCTCCATGTACTCGTTGCGGGGGGGCCCGCCGTGCAGCCAGTTGCTATCATCTGGACAGGACGGGGAGAAAGAGATCAGCAGCGTGGTAACGTCCCAGCAGCCAGCTCCTCCTGCCACCACCCCCAGCACCCCGAGCCCTTGCAGCCCCGTTCCCTCCATGCCAAGGAAGGGGGATGTGGCTGGAGGATGGAGGGGTGGACCCGGCTCCCCTGCAAACGGGCCCACAGCAGCCTAGTGGCCTGGTTTGAGGTCTCGCAGGGACATGGGGACACCACCAGGGAGGATGGCGCCTGCCTCGCAAGCCAGAGAGGCCAGAACCAGGGGCAAAAAATAAATAAAGTCACAGAATCAGTGGTTGAGGCTGGAAGGGACCTCTGGAGGTCATCTGGTCCACCCCCCCGCACAAGAGCCAGGCATGGTTTTTCCTTGAGGTCTACAGCCTTAAACGTTGGCATGGAACAAGCAAAACAATGCTTTTCACCGTTTTTTTTCCCCACAGAAAGACCCCAGCCCCGATCTCCAGAGCACCCTCACCTTTCCTGAGAGGCTGCTTGCGGTTGAAGGTCTGGGGCACCACCAAGAACTGGTTCTCCCCCAGGGGCTCCCAGAACTGCAGGAGGCGGATGGTCCAGACGCCGGGGCGCAGGGGCCGGTTGAGGGGGGGCTTGTACTGCGTGAACTCCGTCTCTGCATCCACCGTGATGTCGTAGGAGGTGGCGATGACGTACGTGGGGTCGATCCACACCACCGTGGCTGTCAGGTTGGGGCCCCGCGACCACTTCTGCATGGCCACCGGCTCGTCGAAAGGGCCCATCAAGCCTCCAAAATTGCGGAAGAGCCTTTCCTTGGGGTCCCACTCTGTGCCCACCTGCAGGGACGAGACACAAGGCAGGGGGACGCTGGACAGGCTGACAGGACCAGCTCAGGTTTTGTGTTTCACCACCCCAGGTTTTGTGCTTCACCACCCCAAACTGAGGAGGGCATAAGCTTTAGAGCCCAAAGCAACGCACAACCAGCCTGTGCTGCTCCCCTGCCTGCACCACATCAGGGCCAAGCCAGCTGCAAGAGATGCCTACTGCAGCCGGAGGTGCTGGCACCAGCAGCCTCAGCTCCCCCCTGGAAGATCCTTTCAGGCCTTTCCCAAAGGATGAGCTCCACACTCAGGCGGAATTCCTTGACAAAAATCCCCTCTCAGCCCTGACAATAGCACTGTATCTCTCTACCCCACTCAGCGTGCAGGTCAGGGAGAAAAGGAAGGGCAGCACAGTTGTGAAAAAGCTTTTGGAGAAAACTAGGTGCTGTGAGGGGCACGTTTCCCATTTACCTCAAGATTTTGTAGCCGGTTTGCCTGCCCTCCGTGACCCGCCAGCTTCAGAGCTCCCTGGGGCATCATCCAGACCTCCAAGGTCTCTGCCTGCCCAGTCGCCGCGTTCTGCACTTCCTGCATCACCAGGTACCCCTGGAAGCGGTCGTCGTAGAAATACAAGTGCACGCTGGACGGGAAGCCACGGGGCTCAAACCTGGAGAAAGAGCCAGAGAGGTGGCACATGTATCAGCGTCCTCCCAGCAGCTCAGAGCCCAGGCCGGGCTGCGGCACGTGCCCCACCTGCAGAGCTTCTCCTTGGGCGGCAGCACGGAGGCGGCTTTGCGGAGCCCCAGCCGGGAGAAGGCAGTGTAGAAGGTGAGGGTGACGTCGCTGAGGCCGCTGAGCCCATCGACGCGGTCGTAGACGTTCTCCCAGTACGCCTTCAGGGCCGGCGTGTTGGGGGGGTAGTTGCCGTAGAGGTGGGTGTCCAGGATCTCCAGCACCTCCTGATTCACCGTCGACTCGAACTTGCGGGCGAAGAAGGTGGGTCTGGAGAGTTGCTGGAAGAGCAGAGGCATTTCTAGCAGCGGCATCCCCTCCGCCCTCCTGCCTCAGCGGGGCAGCTGGGCGTGGGGCACTGGGAATAACGTGCTGGGACCCATCCTGCCCCCTGATGGGGCAGGGTAAGGAGCAGCAAAGCACAAACAGCCTCTGCGTGGGATCCTCTGAGGCAGGATCAGTGGGAGCAAACGGTACGGTTAGTGGTTACGTGGACGGGTTCTCATCTCTCCCACTGCCTCCCCTTCACGTGCTCAGGAGACGTGGCATCTAGTTCCTGAGCTGCAAACTCTGCTCAGACAAGCCCCCACCCTCAGGAGCCTCTGCAGAGCCCTGGCCATGCAGCACTGCCTGCAGGATCGGGGCCATGCACCCTGTAAGCTCAGGACTGCAGCCCCTGGGTAGAAAATCTTGCTAACTTCACTTTCAAGGGCTGGACCTCCCCCAGACCTCCCTTGATCAGCCTACATCTCAGCTCGCTGAGAGCACGGCAGGCGGTTCATCACAGGGTACTTTGTCCTGCCACAGAGGACAGCATTAAAGTGTTTTTACTGAGCAGATATTTGCCCCAAGTAATAAGTCTGCGGGGAAAGAGCAGGAAAATGAGAAAGGCTGGGAAAAGGAGCAGCACTGCAAGCAGAAGTTTGGCTGCTGGGCAGGACAGTCGGCATAATCCTGCCAACCGAGCATTTACAGACACGTCTGCGCCAAGCCCCACTCTGCCTAGAGAAACAATCCTGCTCCCGTCCCTTGCTGGGCTGGGGTGAGGCTCGTGCAGACGTGGGGAGCAGTGGCACAGCACCCAGGGGTGCTCCTGCGGGACAGCTCAGAGAGAAGGGCTGGGGACAGAGACAGGGAAGAGGGGAGAGAGCGGGAGGAAGAAGGAGGATCTTTTTCACCTGTAGCCGGAGGAAGTCCTGGGGTTTGAAGTCATTTGGGGAGCACCCGCACCAGTCGACTATGTGTTTATATTGGCACTTACAGCCCAGCTTACGGTTCCAGTTGGTCACCCGCAGGTTGTTATCCACCAGCGTCTCGCAGGCGTGGCTGTTCTCCAGGACCGTGTGGAAGAAGGACTGTGTGCGGCAGAGAAGGGACAGGAGACCCATGGAGGTGGGAGGTTAACGGAGCCCCCTGCCCCGCACTCAGAGGAACACGACAGGTCTGGAGAGCTCCTGGACAGAAAAACCTGTCCCGGTTCCCAGCACGGGGCAACCCGTAAGAGATCAGACTATACACGCACATCAGTCCTTATCCAGCCCACAAGTGTCCACATAAAGCACAGGGCTGGTTACAAACCCAACCCTTGACGTGCCTGCTCCTCTCCCACTCTTTCACACCCAGACCGGGCAAAGGAGAGGCACAAAGTTGCCAGAGCAGAACCAGCGATGCCCTTCGCAGCTGCCTAGGGCAAGGATGTTAAGCACGGGGAGTAGAAAATCCTACCAAAGCCAGCATCGCTTTGTTTGTTCGCTTCTTGGGGAGAAGGAATAAGGCTGAATCAAGAACACGGGAGCCCTCGCAGCAATGCTGACCCCAAACTTGGCTGCCCACGTCCCGCAGGCACCCACCTCGGCTGGCAGCAGCGTGTAGGTGTAGAACTGCCGCAGCTGGGACACCAGCTGGTCGTCCGCGTACACCACGTACTCCACGAAGCTGCGCGTCAGCGAGAACCAGTCAGAGCCCCCGTCCACCACGATGCCCTCGGGGATGTGGCGCTCGCCCAGCCGCCACATGTGGGAGTCACACTCGTGGAACAGGCGGTCCAGGCCCTGCTTCTTGATAAACCTGGGCACGGAGACAAGGGTGAGTGGCTAGGGACACAGGGTGGAACTCTCCCGCAGTGTAAAACCAATGGACTACCACTCGTGACACAGCTGGCCACACAGCAGCCCTGCTACAGCTCTGGTAGCCACAGCCAGAGCAGCCCCACAGCCTCCTGTTTCTGTTCTCCCCACATCCCCGCGTTTCTGTTCCTCCAGCTCAGCTCTGCCCCTGGCTGGGGTTACCTGGCATTGTCTCGGCCATGAGACTTCAGGAAGTTCTTATCTCGGTATTTGGACAGGAACATCACCAGCTCCTCGTTGGTCCTGAGATGCAAATTAGGAAGCGTTAATGGCCGCTGGGATAGAGCAACCCAGTAAACATCGATGCTGCAAGAGCCACCAGACACGAGGAGCCTCAGGCTGCCTGGCAGGCGCTGACTCAGACCCTTATCCCTTCGTGGGAAGGCAAAGCCCTGGTCCCTCTGCTGTCTGGCGCCTGCTGAGGGTGTGCAGCGCCGATGCACGCCCAGATAGACACGTGTTCGTGTGCACATTTCCCTGCAACACCCCGATGAGAGGAAAACACAGCCTGTGAGGTACTGGCCGAGCTCCTGGGCAGAGATGGAACCAGCCTTGCCCTGGAGCACCATCGCCAGCACGCGGCTGCAACCTCCAACCCCACCTTCCCCATGCTCCCTGCTCCTCCCAGCGGCGTTACTCCCGCGGCTCGCTGGGGAACCACGCAGCCCGAACCCTTCCGCTGTCCTCCCCCGTCCCAGCGAGGTGCCCACCTTGTGGGGTAATCGGTGGCACTCAGGTTGATGAAGAAGTCCCAGGGCCACTCGGAGAGCTCCAGCAGGTCCTTCATGCTGCGCAGGTACATCTTTAGCAGGCTGGCACCTCCCCAGATGGTCACCATGCGCCAGGGCGTCACGCGGATGTTGGGGTAGTGCCGGGCCAGCTCCACCGCCTCACGGTGGAGGTAGTTGGAGCGCTGCGGGGGAACAAAGCTCACGGTCAGCAGGTGCTCGTATTGCCAGGGACCCCCCCCTCCTCGCCCCAATTCTGGCTATATCCACGCCTTACTGCCCTGAGCAGCACCACAGCTGGATCCTGCAGCCCTGCGGTGCCCCAGCTCACGGCTAAACTTCAGGCTGCTGCTGCCAGGGGCTGCTCAGAAGCCTCAGGCAGGGGCAGCCAGACCCCATACACTGCCTGGAAGGGCTCAGCCACCCCTCCGTGCTGCTGTGTCCTTTCTTGCTGTGCTCCCAACCAGCCAGAGAGCCCAGCCTGCCTCCGAAGTCCCCCTCGAGCAGCAGAGGCAGCTCTGTGCAGTAGCCATCCTATGACCTACTGCTGCCTGCCCAGGGCACAGCAGCCAGCCCCTTTCATTTGCTGCTGAGAAATAAAAGTGGGCAGCCAGGACAGAGCTGATTGCCTGACCCCGACGATCTTTCCTTCCACCAAGCAAATCCGCAGCTCTCCCTGGGATCTTGTGAAAGGAAGCAGCACTGAGGGGAAGGTGAGCAGAGACTGCCCCAAGGGCTGAGCTCCCCCTGCTCTGGGCAGGGTGGACAGATCACAGAATCACAAAACGTCCTGAGTTGGAAGGGACCTACAAGGATCATTGAATCCTCCATTAAAATCTAAATGTATGTCTGAGGGAGTTGTCCAAACACCTCTTGAACTCTGGCTGGGGTCCTACCTACCCTTTTCTGGGGATGCAGAGAGCTAAGGGAGGGTCACAGCGCCACAGGCAGCGAGGACAAAGCTCACCCAGCCACTTCCCCTGGCACAGGAGATGCTTCACCTCCGTTTAGCACCCATCTGCCCCTCAGCTCTGTGGGCTGCTTTGGTGATGGACCCAGACACCGTCACCACACCCCCTCCCGTGCCCCCTGCCACGCACCTTGTCCACGTGGATGTAGAAGAAGTGCTGCTGGTGGTACACCGCCTTGATCAGCCGCTTCAGCTGGCGAATGGCCCTGCCGTGCACCACCAGCATGTAGGCGATGCGCACGGGCTTGCTGGGGGGCAGCTGCTGCAGCCGGCTCTCGTCCCACTGGATCACGGGGCTCACCTTTCCTGGGAGGGGAGGAGAGGGCTCTCAGTCAGCCACCGGCCTCGGATGTGGATGCAGGGAGATCCGAGCGAGGCAGGGGATCACAGGGAGCAGCACGCCATAGGAAAAACCCCGTAACGCCGCAGCGCACACGTGGCAGGACGCGTTGGGAAGTGGGAGTGCCCCGTCCGGTCCCTCATAACAAGATGCAGCTGTGCCCAGCGCCGAGCCCTGCAGCCGCCGCTGGCTGGGAAGAGCAGCCCAGCTTAAGGAGGCTGGCACAGCTTTGATAGGATTACACAGGCAGCGGTAATCTGGGAATCAGTGACAGCTTGAGGCAGCTTTTTGCCAGGTGGGACAGTCGGTCACACAAAGAAGCCGGCCCACGTGCCCCACCGGGATATTCCCGATGCCTGGAGGCAGCCAGGGCCACCCCGGCAGGACTCACCCGAGAGCTGGCAGTGGCGAGGCACGGACAGGGGCATGAGGTTGCCGGCCCGGTGCAGACACACCACGTTGGCGATCTCCTGTTGGCACTGCTTGCTGCTGGCCCGGGCTAGCGCCGAGAGGGCGTCTTTGCCCGTGATCTCGCACTTGGGGGTGAAGCTGTTCTCGGTGGGCTGCGGAGCCCCCTCCACGCTGCCCGTGTCGCCCTGCTGGAAGACGGCCAGCTGGGCGTCCCCGCGTGCCTCTGTCAGGTTCCTGCGGCTGGAGGCGTCCGGCGCGGCCGGCAGCCGCCGTCCCGCTTTGTGCCTCGCCGTGACGGCTCTCACCACCTTGGACACCAGCACCCCGGGGCTGTCCGGCCGTCCCCGCCATCGCCCGTGCTTCCGACCGGCGCTGCCCCGGCGCCCGGCAGAGCTGTCCGAGTCCTTGGAGCCATCGCTGTTCTCGGGCAGCCTGGCTTTCTTCTGCCGTTCCTGTGCCGGGTGGATGAAGGAGAGAAGACAAGGCATTAGCTCCAACCCCTACCAGTGCGCTCAGAGCGTCCTTGTTCCCAGTGCTCCGTGCTGGTGTCCCCACAGAGCCCGCTAACTGCCACCCTTCTCTGCCAGGCTGCTGTCACCATGAGCAAGGCAGGGATGGGTATCCCTCACTGCAGCCTTCTCCCCAAGGCAGAAGGTCAGCGCTGAGCCCAGAGGAAGCCCAGAGGAGCACTGAACCTGACCCTCGAGCATGTTTCCATTAGCCATGACCACGATGACCCAGTGCTGCAGCAAGCCAGGTGCTCCAGGAGCAGCCGTGCAGGCCGTAATGTCCCTCCTCCATCACCCAAACCCCCAGGCTACGACTCCACAGCACCTCCCCCAGCACCTTTACCAGCTCCTCGCTGTGAGCCCAAACTTAAAGTCCAACTTATCCAAGCCCAGAAGCCCAACTTATCCAAGAGAAGGGGTCCCAGCAGGGTAGCACGCACCCCCTGGGGCTAACGGTGCCGGAGCTGTGTCACACAAGGTCCTGCCGCGCTCCCTGCCCCACACCCTGGCTCCCAGCACTGGGCTGGAGCGGGTGCTGCAATTGCCCGGCTTCTCCAGAAATCCCTGTAACGAACCCTCCCACGGAGCCAAGTTTGTGTGTAAAGGGAGCAGTTAATTACGCTTCGTTACCTCCGCCAGGCCGGCTGATTAGCAGAAATGAGCTAGCCTTGGGGAGAGCGGGGAGCTGTTCGTGGGCACGCTGCAGCTTGGACAGCGGCGACGGGAGAGGGAGCTGCGGGGCCGGGGTGCTGAGCTGGGCGCTGTGCGACGGATGCTGTCAGGTACAAGCCCTGTGGGATGCCCTGGCCACAGCGGCCCCGTGCAAACCCTCTGGGAGAAGCAGCCCTTCAGCACCTTCTGAGGACACACGGGTGCTGAATTAATCCACCGCACGAGCCTCCCCGTGGGTGCAGCTGCTGGGAAGGTGAGGCCAGGAGAAAGCACGCGGGGCGAGGCTGGGAAGCGCCTGGCCAAAGCTACCCGTGGGGACCCAAAAAGGGGCCACGCAGCCGCCTGAACCCCAAAGGGCTGGGATCGGACATGAGGTCCCCCAGAAGGAGCCCGGCTGCCATCCCCAGCAGGGAAACCATCCCAAACAGCGCCAGCCTTTCCGGTGCTGCTAGTTAACGAGCTTCGTGGCTTCTAATTACTGCCCCGCAGCGGAGCGATGCGGCCGCCCTGTGCAGGCAGGGAGCAGCCCCGGCCACGTTGTGCTGCTGCATTTAGGGCTCGTGTGCAGGGCTCCTGGCAGGGCTCCCAGGAGAGCCAGCAGCTGCCTGTCCCTCCTGCCAAAAAGCCTCCAGCCGCCTGCCGGAGGTCGCTTCCCCTGTCCTGCATCCCCTCTGCCTCCTCCCGATGCCACACCGCGGTCCCCTCTGGGGCCAAACACAAACTGGAAAACAAAAGTATGGTGGGGAGAGAGCGGAGACCCTTGTGGGGAGGAGAGTTACCGCCTGGTGTCCTGCAGGGTTCGGCCTGGCTGCTGTTGGTGTCTGCCAAATACCTGCTCCCATCAGGCCAAACAAACGCCAAAACTTTCCAAAGTCACCGGGGGAATCCGGACACAGCCACCATCAGCTCAGGCAGCAGCAGATCCTTAAACCTCGCCGCTGAAATGGGCTCAACCAGCCCCTAAAAACATTTTTTTCTGGGGGAAAAAAACCAAGAAGGCACCTCAGGCAAGCTGCAAGCAAAGATGTTTCAGAGGAAGCCTCTCTAGAGGCCACTGTGCATGGCTGACAGCAACACAGGCCCAAGAGGTGCCTCTGCCTGCACGGAGGAAGACGGGAGGCGAAGGGGGAGAATAAGGACGTGGCTGGGCTGTGCCACGTCTCCCACGTGGCAGATCCTCGCCTCTGCCCACGGGGACGTTCTGCAGTCTGTGCTTAAGGAGCCAGCTCCACCTGCTCGCGTGCCGCTCAGGAGCCGTCGGTGCCACCGCGAGGAACTGATCCGACTTCTGCTGGGCTGAACGCCACGACGTGTCTGCGTGGTGAGTGCGGGGAACCTTCGGGGCCTGGGACCGGCACCAAACCCAAGCACGGGTACCTCCAGGCCGGCGGATCCAGGGACGCCGTGCAGGCTCCAAGGTCAGGAGCCACCCTGCGGGGCTCGCAGCGGGGACAGGATCCAGGCGACACGTCCCCCTCCTGGCTGCGGGCTCTGAGGCAGCCACAGCTCGCTGCAGGGCAGAGCGCGCTCGGCGCTGCTGGTGCGAGATGATCTTATAACCTGCTCCAGTGAAGGGCAGAGCCCGAAGCCAAATGAATCCTCGCGCAGCCTCTGCCCAGCTCGGAGCGGGGACGGATCCTGCTGAGCGTGGAGGAAGGGAGCTGCTCATCCCGTCAGCCAGCAGAACAGGGACGTTCCCAGCCTGTCCTCCAGGAGATGTGACTCACAGGAGGACCCTGGGGGGCTGCAGCCTCTCGCACCAACTCCCTCCTTCCCCTGCTCCCACGCCTCTGGTGGCACCCAGACCCCAGGGGACAGCTCTGCCTGCTCCTGTCACCCCTCCAGGAAAGGGACAGCCATCAGAGGAGGCTTTTGGGGAACACACAGCCGCCAGCCCGGGCACAGGGCACACAGGGTGACCCTCCCACTAGTCCAAAAGGCCAGGTGAGCTCACGGCGCGTGGAGGACCTGCAGCTCCCCTGGGTGCGTGTTAGGGCCAAGCCAGGCCAGAGCAGAGCCCATCAGCGGGAAGGAGCTGTTCATGCACGCAATTCGGGGATCCCAAGTTCCTCAAAGCCATCCAAGGCTGCAAGGTCAGGGTCTCCTGGGAGAGCTCGCCTGCTTTCCTATTTACCAGAAACGCCCCGGGGAACGGTGGCTCCTCCAGGTCTGGCCAAGATCAGGAACTGGAGAAGGGCAGCGACACGAGGAGCTTCGCTGTCTCTAAGTAACCAAGGCTAACTGGACGTTTCCCAGCTTGCTGATGGGTTTGGGCTGCCAGAACAGCTCAGGAAGCATCTTGTCTGCTCCGTTCCCAGGCCCCAGAGCCGTGAGCCTGCTGGTGGCAAACCATTCCAGGCCCAGAGGAGGGGTCCATGGCCAAACGTGTCAGTGCCCAGCTCAGTGTTGGGAAGAGACACGGGGAAACCAGGCGAGGATGCTCCAAGAGCCACCACTGGAGGACGTGCGGGGCTGGAGGAAGGGCAGGAGGCAGCCCAGAGGACAGCAGCACCCCGGGGTGCCTCTTCCCAAGCAGCGTGGGATGGTGTGCAGAGGGAAGGGAGGCCGGGACTGGTGAAGTGCCTTGGCCAAGGTCACAGAAAAAGGGACGGGGCCACCAGGCCGCCCTGGCTGCTCTCACACTCACAGCATCTTCAGATCAGAGGCAGCGCCACGTCCCGTCTCCTTGCCACATCAATTCCCTGGCTCCGTTTCGCTGCTGGGTGGACACCAGGCATGAGGTGCTGCCCCCCGAGAGGCGTCCAGGGGCTGGCAACGAAGCTGCTGAGCGTGCGACCACCTCACGCCTTCCTCCTGCTCCTCGCCAGGCGCTGCCGCGATCCTCTGCTTCCCTCAGGGAAAGTTCCTGGTGCCACGAGGAGCCCGGAGACCGGCGGGTCTTGGGCAGCCGGAAAACAGAAATGAAATGTCTGGCGAGGGAGCCCACAGAGCGGGGGCTGCCGGCCCCACAGCCTGCTCCGGGGAGATGGGATCCAGCCGCAGGCCTGGGCTCCGTCCGAGCAGCTCATGAGCAGCAAACACGCTGAAATTGGTGACCAACGTGGGGAATCTGGTGGCCAACATGGCGAAATTGGTGGCCAACACGGTGACCATTGGTGTCCCAGGGGCCAGGAGCCGTGTCGGGGTGGAAGCAAGGCACCCCATAGCCTCCATCTCCCCAGCGCCGGCTCCTCGTGACCCTGTGCGAGCGCCTCCAGCCCTGCCTCAGTTTCCCCAGGCGCCGGGGGGCGTTTGGCTGCAAAATCCCCGTGTGGCCGCAGGGACCCCCGGACCCTCTCTGCAGCCGGGAGGGAGCCCCCAAAGTCCCCCTGGGTCCCATGGCTCCGTTACCTGCTCCCCCCCGACCCACAGCCCCTGGGGACCCCATTAACTCCCCCATTAACCACCCCATTAACCCCTTCATTAACCCCCCCCATTAAGCACCCCATTAACCCCCCCAAGCAGCACATCCTGACCACGACCCTTTCCCCATCCCCACCCGCAAACAGCTTTGGGTCTTCCCCCCCCCACACCCCAAATGCCCCTAAATCCTCCTAAATCGCCCCCAATTCCCCCCAAATCGCCCCAAATCCCATCCCAGCCCCCCCAACCCCCCCCTCCCCGGCGCACCTCGGCCGGGCCCTCCTCGTCGAGGCCGGCGGAGCTCCAGAGGACGAGGCCCTGCAGCAGGAGGATGCCGAGGGCCGTGGCCAGGGCCAGCCGGTAGCGCCGGGCCAGCTTCCGCGCCCGCCCGCTCGCCACCATCGTCGGCCGCGGGGCGGGAGGCGGCGCGCGCACGCGCGGGGAGGGGCGGGGGGGGGGGGGGGGGGGGGGGGGGGG